>OY747124.1:54040840-55240840 GCA_963556465.1 Berberis vulgaris | reverse complement strand
TTGCCAAGCGCAAGGCTTCTACTATTCGAATTGCTCAGCTGAATTCCGAGTTTGTCAATACCAAATCAGTGGTCTTCACTAAACTTGCGAACATTGACAGAGAGTTAGCATCAACCCGAGCTGAGCTGTCATTCGTTACTGAGAAGTTGAAGGTGGCGAAGGCCGCGGATTGGAAGAGAGTGGTCGAGGGTCGCCACAGTTTCTTGTATTTCCTAGAGATGCAAGGTTTGGACATGACCCAATATCGTTGCTTTGCTGAGCAGAAATTTGATGATGCTGATAAAGTTGTTACAGATTCACTTGGTGATCTGGATATCGAAGAGCCTTTTGATCCCATGATGCCTGGAGATAATGCCCATGACGTCGATTCTCTTTCTTAGTTGTCTGTTTTTTTTTTTTTTGTAATCTCCTTTTGTAGAAGATCAATGGAAATTTTCTATTTCGCATTTGTTGTGTCCAATATGTTTAGCTTGTCAGGTTTTATTTACGACATTTCTGGGAGATTTCTTACTTGTTAATCCAAATTTCTACGAATGGCTTTGATGTTCGACGTTCTGATCGTGTAGAAGCTCTGGTTTACAGAATTCTGTTCTACATTCGGATTACGATGTCATAAATTACAATCGACGCAAAAGTCCAGTTCTTATGTCCTGGTACTTTACTACTTCATGGATGATTAGGCCAGAAGTTGTTCGCCCAATACATGTATTTGTTTTTGCTCGATACTCTAGCCGTGCTGAGTATTTTCTTGAGTTGGTTTTTTAATCCGACTTCTTTGTCCTGATTAAATTCTTGTTGTATTGAATTTGAGAGCAAAAGATTTTATTGATAATATCTTTTCAAGTGCTCTGCATTCCATGGTTGAGGTAGCATTTCGCCCTTTTTATTCTCCAACCAGTATGTTCCTGATCTGTTGAATTTTGTTACTAGGTACGGTCCTTCCCAGTTTGAGTTCAGCTTGACCGCGCTAGGCTCTTTCATGTTGAGTTGGACTTTTCGTAGTACCCATTCCTCGACGTTAAAAATTCGGATTCAGACCTTCTTGTTGTAATATCCTGCCAAACGTTGTTGGTAGGTTGATGTTTTTAAGGAGGTTGTTTCTCACTTCTCTTCAAGGAGATCCAATCCAACTCTAAGTACCTCGACGTTGTCCTCAGCGCAAAATTCTTCGATTCAGAATGTTAGCATTCCGATTTCCATGGGTATCATTGCTTCTAACCCGTACGCGAGGGCGAAAGGTGTTTATTTTGTTGGAGTTCGTTTTGTTGTTCTGTATGCCCAAAGGACGCCAGGTAACTCGGATGTCCATAGCCCTTTTGCTACCTCGAGTCTTCTTTTGATCACTTCCAAGATTGTCCTGTTGGTGACCTCGGCTTGTCCGTTTGCTTGTGGATGTCCATAGCTCTTTCGCATAACTCCTTAACCTTCTTGCCTTCAAATTGCTTCCCACTGTTCGTGACGATTACCCTTGGGATCCCGAATCTACATATGAAGTCTCTCCAAAGAAATTTCTCAACTTGGGCTTCTCATATCTTTGTGAGGGGCTCTACTTCTACCCATTTTGTAAAGTAGTCTACTGCGACAAGAAGAAACTTCTTCTTATCAGAAGTTGGGAGTGGTCCTACGATGTCCACTCCCCATTGTGTGAATGGCTAGGGGCTGCTCATTGGGATCAGGTTTTGTCCCGGCATGTGAGTGTATGAGGCGAATGACATTTGTCACATTTGCGAACTAGCTTTTGAGCATACGCTTGCATCGTCGACCAATAATAACCCAATGTGAGATCTTTATGGGCCAATGTTCTCCCCTTTAGATGATTTTCGCATGTGCAGTGGTGGATTTGTTGCAGAACGTATTCAACATCTCCTAGTGCAAGGCACCTTCGCAACGGGCTCGTGGCAGATCTTCTCTATAGTTTTTCATTGATCATTGTGTATCTTGCTGCCCGATTTCCTACCTTTCTGGCTTCCATCTTATCTGTTGGAAGTTCTTCGTTTGATATATACGCCAGAATTGGAGTTGTCTTGTTGGTTTCTTGATTTAAGGCGCATGCTTCTTCCATTTGGTTTTCAAGTATGGAGCTTCATTGTGTCATGACGAGTGGGTTGTCATTATCCTTTGTTGTCGAAGCTTCCTTTGCTAGTTCGTCGGCTCTTTTGTTTTCTACCTGTGCGCACCGTTGGATGGTAGCTTTTCGAAAGCCTTCTACTAGCTCTGTGGTTTTTGGTGGTAGGCTTTCATTCAGGTATCTTTGAATTGAAATTCGCCATCTAGTTTATTGACAACTGGCTTGGAATCAATAAAGACACTAATGTCTTTTATTCTCAAGTGTTTTGCTAATTATAGCCCTGATATCACAGCTTCGTATCCGGCTTCATTATTGGAGGCTCTAAAACTGAATTTTCTCGCCTTCTTTAATGCAATGCCTTCCGAGTTGTACAAGACTAGTCCAACTTCGCTTTCTGACTTGTTGGACATTCCATCACAGTAGAGAATCCATCCGTTGGATATTAGTTTGGGTTGTTCTTTTTTGCTTTATTTTTCCGCCTATTGGTTGTTGCTTCCTGTGAACTCGGCGATGAAATCCGCTAATGCCCGAGCTTTGATAGCGGTTATGAAGGCATAGCTAATGTCGAATTTTCCTAATTCTATTGCCCACTTTACCATTTTCCTTACAGATTTGGTTAATGTGACACTAATCGAAGCGACTATTCAATCATAATCGTGATTGGGTGTGCTTGGAAGCATGGTCGCAATTTTCTTGAAGACACGATTAGAGCGAATGCTAGTATTTCTAGGGCCGGATAGTTGATTTCTGCATCTGCAAGTGTTTCGCTGATGTAGTACACTGGTTTTTGCATGCCCTTTTTTTCTCATATCAGTGCCGAACTCACCACGCGATTGAACACAAATAGTTACAAATACAGTGCTTCTCCCATGGATGGTTTTGTTAGTAGCTTTGTGAATCCAATGTATGTCTTAAGGCTTTGAAAAGCTTCCTCGCATTCATCATTCCATTCGAATGTCTTATTCCTTTAAATATTTTGAAGAAAGACAGACACTTGTCTCATGATCTGGAGATAAATCTTGATGATACACAGAAACGGTCCCAACTTTGCGCCATACATGTGTCATGATGATCTCGAGAAATAATGAGCCCTAGCGTCAGTCCAACACTGATCCGGCCCAAGCGGTTCTAAACCAGCCCAACACAGTCTTCCAGACGGACTCAGATTCTTACAGCCTGTTAAGCCCACGCGTCTCTCAGTTGCCCTCAATACCCTAAGCCCTGCTAAGGCAAGTGTCTCAAGGATCAGCTTTGGGCTGGCAATTACAGCGATTCTTTGCTTCCTAGTAAATTCCAGAGTATTTGTCACACATAGATAGTACTTCTACCTATAGACTACTCTTGAAACAGGAACTATGTCCTGCGTATCTAGGAGCACAAGACTGACAGGGAAGCTTCCCTCCACAACACGACTTTTAATTAGAGAAGGATCTCCACGAAGATCTTCTTCCCTAAACTATGTCATTGATGGCCCGGTCAAATCAGGACTCCACCACTATAAATAAGACATGAGGTTGGTAAGCTAAGGTACACTACAAATTCCCTATTTATAGCATTACACCTTCCTCAGATCCCTGTCTGACTTAAGCATCTGAGTACCATCGGTGACCACAATGGTGGTCCGTGGCTTACGTATGTTCCTTGTGAAGGTCAAGGTCAAACAGGGAGTGGAAAGGGGTTGCATCAGTTTGGCGCCGTCAGTGAGAACGACAAAGTTCCTAACATTTCACTAACATCATTTCTACTCATTAAGAGACGATGGCCACCAGATCACGCAACGATGGAAAACAAGGGGACGCGTCAAACGCCCAGACTGGCAGTGTCGGTGGCACACGGGCAACATACTCACGTCCCCGCACCAGCCACGATGACAACGGACCCATGGATAGATTTGTTGTCGTCTCAAATACAACAAATTGCCAAGCAGTGGAGGTTTTCATACAACAAAACCCTCCACCCTCTAATGGAAATCAAGAGCAACATAAGCCTCCATATCCAGACAACAACAGAGAGCAAGCACATGAGAGTCAAGCCTTTTCTAGTTCCCACTGGACTAGAGGAGGCGGCAAACCTAACGCAGAACTGAATCTCAAGGCAGAGAGGCTCGGCCCCCAGAACCCCCTCTGCAGAGGGGAGCATGACCCAAACGTGTTGTCCTATCTCTTTGTTCCACCGTTCGTGGACTGTATCATGAACGAGGCTCTTCCAAATAATTTCACGCCTCTAAAGCTTGACTTCTACGACGGGACCACCAACCCATTCGACCTTCTACGCCATTACCAACATGTAATGGCACTAAAAGAAGGATATGTTTTGGTGATGTGTAGAACTTTCCCTACCAGCCTGAAAAAGTTAGCACTAACATGGTTCCACAGCCTCTCGCCGAAGTCGATCGACTCATTCAAAACGCTGGCGAAAGAGTTCCTGACGTGTTTTGTTGGAAGTCAGCATCTCCGGATAGGCCCACACTACATACTCTCTATGAAATAGAGATTCAATGAGACACTCAGAGAGCATGTCACGTGCTTCAACGAAGAGCTGACACTCATTGACGATTGCAGCCATGATACAGCCGTGATGGCTTTTATCGCAGACCTAAAAGAAAGAAAACTTTATAAATGCCCCACCTTGGAACTCGCTTTGGATATGGCGGAACTCCTTAAGAGCACCCAAAGGTACATCACCCTAAAAGAGTTGAGAACTATGAAGAGGGACACAGAAGGTGAGAAGAAGCTCTCCGTTCCTAAGGACAAGAAGGAGGCGAGAGGATGAACAAAGAAGCAAGCGAAAGCGCAATGACAATAGGTCAAACCCTGGCCGAGCCAGGCAAGAGAAAGCATACAATTATGTTGGATCTAGATCCATGACCTCTGTTAATTCTAGCCTAACGAATGTCCTGAATTATAAGAAAATTTTGGGAAGATTTGAAATGGCCTCCGAAGCAGTGCGGAGACCCCTCCAAATGTGACAACAGCAAGTACTACTCATACAACAAAGAGGGTGGTCATGACACCAACGACTGCAAGAGTCTAAGGTACGAGATCAAGTACTAGATCCACAGAGGCAAGCTAAAAGAATTTCTGGGCTCTGAGAAGCGACTAGAATGGCCAAGGGACCGGGGGGGGGGGGGGGGGTCGATCAAGGAGATTGAGAAGGAGACTCTGGGCATAATCTATGTCCTTCAAGGAGTCGGACCGGATGAAGACCAGTCAAACAGGTCCTGTAAGCAGAGTCTACTGGATGTGAATACAACCCGTAGATGAGGACAGACGCATTTACTACTCGAGGGTGGAAATCCCCATTCCCACCTTAACCTTTACAGACAAGAATCTCGAAGGAGTTGGAGCACCGCACAATGACGTTCTTGTCATATCAGTCTCCATTGCAAGGTGGAAGGTAAAGATAGCCCTAGTAGATACGGGAAGCTCACTCAATTTCCTGTTCTACAACATGTTCTGCGGTATGGACCTCAAGTAGGAAAACCTAACGTCCTCAAACTACCTGCTGATTGGATTTAGCGGAGAGAAATGCATTCCGGTCGGGAAGATAAGGTTAGCAGTGGTGGCAGGAGAACAACAACTGAGAAAGGTCATGTTCTTGGAATTCATGGTAGTAGATGTGTCGTCTACATACAACCTTATCTTGGCAAGGCCATGGCTCCACCAAATGGAAGCAGTAGTCTCCATCCTATATGTCGGGACTAGCCTATGGCACGAGGCTGCCATTATGCCGCATTTAAACAAATAGAATATTTCCAAATCCAGCTGGATCACACAACACAATCGAAACTAGAGCCAGACCCTGCGACTGTGGAAGCACCACTCCGCTCGCACGAGATCCCAACAACAGTGGCTAAATTATGAAACGGGGTACATTCAAGCGGAACAGGAGCAATTTGCTCTTCAATCCAGTAAAACAGAGAGGTCAATGCAGACGGGAGTACAACCCCTCGACATTCCGTCGACGCGGATAAAAACTCCCACGCAAGGTTTACTCTTCAGTAACCACAGA
Organism: Berberis vulgaris; assembly: GCA_963556465.1. Taxonomy (NCBI): domain Eukaryota; kingdom Viridiplantae; phylum Streptophyta; class Magnoliopsida; order Ranunculales; family Berberidaceae; genus Berberis; species Berberis vulgaris. The sequence continues at coordinate 55,234,761 of OY747124.1, read as the reverse complement.
GACATCAGCGAAGCTCAATAGTTCGCTGAAAGTATCAATGGTCCAACAAGGACCATGTGAACTCACTTCAGGGTCGGGTCGACTTCTTTCCACCAACGGTTAGATTATTTCAGTTGTTTATTTTCCTTTCCAGAGTCAATGTAGAGTTTTAGTAATTAGAAACTTATGTTATTTGCAATCATTTAAGAAATAAAAAAAAAAGAATTATGCAAACGCACTCTATTGATTACTGTAAAGATATAACAACATGCGCCTTGAGGCGGATACAAAAGACTACATACTACGAGCATCTGAATCCGATGCGATATAAAGACTCGCTTAAATAGTCCGACTACATAAAAAGGCTTGGAAGCGACAACAAAGGTACCACATGTAAACTTCGCCCATCGACTTCTCCAAGAAACTTGTCCCGAGATCAAAGACAAATGTGAGAAAACGGGCTGAAAGTACAGAGCAGGCTGTTGCTCTGCCAAATCACCCTGGTACAGACCTTGCAATGAGTTGCAGATTTCATCAAACAGCATCTGGCCTCCCAAAGGAGGTAGAAGAGGACATACAAAGATGGCCACAAGCGACGAGGCAATTAAGGTCTCACAGTGCTGTCAAGCGAGGACACTTTTCCCATGCGCGACACTTGGGGTGACTCAAAGATATAACCCCCAGAAGCAATGACACATCTGCCAACTCTTCAATAAACCATAAACAAGCTGCGGGAACCGTCACCGGTGGGCAGAGCGACACAAGGTAACACCAAAGCACAGGCACATAAACGATAGACTCGTCCCTTGGGAGGGAGTGCGTACTTCTTCTCCGCAACATGACAAGAAATTACGAGATCTCAACGAATCAATTAGGTGCTCATCCAGAGCGGGTGACCACGCATAACAGCTGAAAATACACCAAAACGGTCCTAACTCTGCGCATACACATGTCATGATGATCTCGAGGAAATATAGGCCCTAACGTCAAATCAACACTGATCTGGCCCATGCGATTCTAAGCCCGCCCAATGCAGTCTACCAAACTGACCCGAATTCTTACAACCTTCTAGGCCCACGTGTCTCAAAACTATCCTCAATACCCATAAGCCCTGTTAAGGCAAGTATCTCGAGGATCAGCTTCAGACGGGCAATTACAGCGGCTTTTTGCTTCCAACTAGGAAGCATATTATAGAGTACGTATCACATACGAAAACTTCTACCTATAGACTACACTCAAAACAGAAATTATCTCTCGCGTATCTAGGAGCACATGGCTAACAGGGAAACTTCCCTCCACAACATGACTCATAATTAGAGAAGGATTTCCACGCAGGTCTTCTTCCCTAACGCCACCAATGGCCTGGTTGAACTAGGACTCCTGCACTATAAATAAGACATGAGATTGGTAAGCTAAGGTACGCTACAAATTCCATGTTTACAGCATTACACCTTCCTCATATCCCTGTCTGACTTTAGCATCGGAGTGCCATCGACCACAACAACGATGGTTTGTGGCTCACGTGCGTTTCTTGTGTAGGTTTGCAGGTCAAGGTCAAGGTCAAGGCAGGGAGCGGAAAATGACTACATCAGTTTGGCGCCGTCCGTGGGGACAAAAAAGTTCCTAAACTTTACTAGCATCATCTCTCCTCGAAATACTAAGAGATGGTGAACACCCGATCACCCAACAATGGAGAACAAGGGGACACGTCAAACGCCTAGATTGGCGCTATACCATCGCTCTCAGAGATGCCGGTGGCACACTGGCAACGGACTCACACCCCCGCACTAGCCACGACAACGACAGACCCCATGATGGATTTGTTGTCATCTCAGATACAACAAATTGCCAAAGCAGTAAAGGCTTTCATACAACAAAACTCTCCAACAGCTAATGGATATCATGAGCAACACATGCCTCCATCTCTGGAAGACAACAAAGAGCAAGCACATGAGAGTCCAACCCCTGCTAGTTTCCATGGGACCAGAGGAGGCAGCGCAGCTAACGCGAAACTGACTCTTCGGGCAGAGAGGCTTGACCCTCAGAGCCCCCTCCCCAGAGAGGCGCAAGACCAAGACGTGTTGTACTGTCTCTTTGTTCTGCCGTTCGTGGACCATATCATGAACGAAACTCTTCTAAAGAAGTTCACGCCTCTAAAGCTCAACTTTTACGACAGGAGCACCGACCCGTTCGACCACCTATGCCATTACCAGAACGTAATGGCACTCAAAGAAGGATCTGAGTCAGTCATCTGTAAAACCTTCCCCACCTGCCTGAAAAAATCAGCACTAACATGGTTCCACAACCTCCCGCCGAAGTCGATCGACTCATTCAAGGCACTGGCTAAGGGTTTCCTACCGCGTTTTGTAGGAAGTCAGCGTCTCCAATAATGCCCACACTACATACTCTCTCTCAAATAGAGATCCAATAAGACACTAAGAGAGTATGTCATGCGCTTTAACGACGAGCTGACACTCATTGATGGCTGCAGTGACGACACATCCATAACGGCTTTTATCGCGGGCCTGTAGGATGGAAAACTCTATGAGTACCCTACCTTGGAACCCCCGTTGGATATGGCGAAACTCTTCAAGAATGCCCAGATGTACATAAACTTAGGAGAGTTGAGAACTGTGAAGAGGGAAACAAAAGGAGATAAGAAACCCTCTGCTCCTAAGGCTGGAAGGAGGGAAGGAGGCATGAGGATGAAGAAAGAGGCAAGCGAAAACGCAATGACAACATGTCAGATCTTGGCAGGGCTAGACCAGAGAAAGCATCCAACTACGTTGGATCAAGGGTCTTAACCCCCTTAATTCTAGCCTACCAGACATCCCAAATTCCATTAAAAAAAATTGGGAAGATCTGAAGTGGCCCCTAAAGTAGCGTGACAACAACAAGTACTGCTCATACCACAAGGAGGGTGGTCACGACACGAATGACTGCAAGAGTCTAAGGTACAAGATCAAGTACTGGATCCGCAGGGGCAAGCTAAAGGAATTTCTGAGCCTTGAGAAGCGATTGGAAAGACCCAGGAATCGGGGGGAGTCGGTAAGGGAAATAGAGAAGGAGACTCCGTGCATAATCTATGTACTTCACGGAGTCGGCCCGGACGAAGACCAGTCGAACATATCTCGCAAGTAGACTCTACTGGAAATGCGAACTTAGCCCGCAGATGAAGACAAACGCGTTTATTACTTGAGGGTGCAAAGCCCCATTCCCACCTTAACCTTTACAGGCAAGGACCTTGAAGGAGTTCAAGCGCCGCACAATGACACTTTTGTCATATCGGTCTCCATTGCAAGGTGGGAGGTAAAGAAAGCTCTGGTAGACACAGGGAGCTCATTCAACGTCATGTTCTACAATGCGTTCCGTAGTATGAACCTCAAGGAGGAGAACCTGACATCCTTAGACTACCCGCTTATCGGATTCAGCGGAGAAAAATGTTTTCCAATCGGGAAGATAAGGTTAACAGTAGTGGCAGGAGAGCCACAACTCAAAAAGGTCACGCTTTTGGACTTCATGGTAGTGGACGCACCGTCTACCTACAACCTTACCTTGAGAAGACCATGGCTATACCAGATGGAAGCAGTAGTCTCCACCCTTTACTGGTGCATTAAGTACATTGCTAACCACTTTGAAGAAATGGTACGTGGAGACCAGCGACACGAGGCAACTATTATAATGCGTTAAAGCAAATAGAATGTTCCCAGATCCAACAAGATCCTACAGTGCAACTTGAAATGGAATTAGATCCTGCGACTGTGGACACACAACTCCACTCGCACGAGATTCCAACAGCAGTGTCTAATTTCAGAAATGGGGGACAATCAAGAAGAACAGAAGCAATCCGCTCTTCAACCCAGCAGAACAGAGAGGTCAATGCAGACGGGAGTACAACCCCTCGACATTCCGTCGGTGCGGAGATTAACTCCCACACAAGGTTTACTCTTCAGTAGCCTCAGTGACATCAGCAAAGCTCAACAACCTACTTAAAGTATCAACCATCAAACAAGGGCAATGCGAATTCACTTCAGGGCCGGGTGGACTTGTCTCTTCCAACAATTAGTCTATTTCAGTTGTTTATTTTCCTTTCCATAGTCAATGTAGAATTTTAGTTCTTAGAAACTTATGTGATTTGCAATCATTTAAGAAATAAAGAAAGAATTACGCAAACACACTCTATTGATTACTTGAAAGATGTAACAATGAGCGCCCTGAGGCAGATACAAACGACTAGATACTACGAGCATCTGAATATGATGCAACATAAAGTAAAGACTCACTTAAATAGTTCAATTCCAGAAGAGAGCTAAGGTACCCAAAGTAGGCTCTGCAAACTTTTTGATGAATGTTATCTGCGAGCAACTATGGGACGAATGACTAGCATGTGCAAGAGCAGGATGAAATAACACGTCCAATCCAAAGCCCCTGCGGACGCAACCCTCAAATATGGTCTGAGGTGGTACAAAATCGACAACCAAGGGCCCCGCAAAAAGATACAGCCAACTCGCGCGCTCGATCCGGTCGACAGAATGAACTTGGGACAAGTATCAGATTGATACAGGTCGAGTGCACCCTTCCGCAGAAGGGATGAGAAGGGCGTCCAGGAGTCAATGGCCTGATCCAGGGAACTATGTCCAACTCCACCCCGTTTCGAGATCCCGAATTCCAATGCAAGGCGAGTCAATGGGGTTAATCGAGAAGTGATGGAGGCGACCGTTCCGGAGTTGGCTCATGGTATTATCTTTAAGATTAATCGCTCCAAAGCAGCAACGGGGCACCAACACATAAAAGACCGACTCATCCCTTGAGAGGGAGTTCGTACCTCTTCTCTGCAATACGAGAAGAAATTATGAGATTTCAACAAAACAACTACGTGCTCAACCAGAGCAGGTGACCACACATAATAGCGGTTCTCGTCGTGGCACATCGGCGCAAATGTCAGAACATTCGAAGACTCCAACCATGGAGATCTCCCATCAGCCTTTGGAAAACCCAAAGCATTTTCTTCAAGTAAGAATGTTACAGGAGATACACTCTACAGAAGATAGTACCTATAACGATAGAAAAAACCATTATATAGACATAATGGTTCACCAAACGGGCGCTTCATCATTAACTGTCAGTATTGAATATTGTATGGGAAACGAAGAAACGACGGTTCCCAAGAATACTGCAGATCCACGTTCATCCAATCAACAAGGCTACATCCAACCCCATTAATTTAGAGGGAATAACCGATACTCAATCGTCTCGCAATCCACGCCTTAAATGTGCTACCATGAAATGTACGTTGATTGCGAACATGCGATACCCCACTGCTCTTTTACAGACTATGGTCGCCAAATTACCAACCCCAGACTAGTAGCCCCAACTGCGCGGGTGTAGATGGTCTGGAAGGTGGGAGCCTAGTTTGCCCCGAACTGATTCTGACGGCTCGCCACGGGACCACTGCTCTTTTACAGACTATGGTTGCCGAATTACCAACCTCGAACTTGTAGCCCCCACTACATAGGTGTAGATGGTCCGGAAGGTGGGAGCTTAGTCAGTCCAAAGCTGATTCCGATGGCTCGCTACGGGACCACTGCTCTTCTATAGACCATGGTCACTGAATATTCCCAAATTTGTAGCTCGATGCGCACGAGCGTAGATGATTTGGAAGGAGGAGCCTAGTAAGTCCCAAACTAATTTCGACAGCTTGCCATGAGACCACTGCTCTTCAGCCTGGTCGTCAAACCCCCTCGACTCAAACTTGTAGCCTGCCACGTGCGAGTGTAAATGGTTTGAAAGGTGGGAGACTAGTCAGTCTCGAACTAATGTCGACGCCTCGCTATGGGATTATCGCTCTTCAACAGACCATGATCGTCGAATCCTCACTCTTCAAACCTATAGTCCATCATGCTCAGAACTAGATGGTACGAAAGGTGGGAGCCCTAGACAGCTCGCCACTCTTTTCTGAAACAACGACCCAAAAATAAATCACAGCTCAAGTGGCGTCTTCATGCTCACACGGGTTGACATTCTATTACCAGCAAAGGACATTCATGCTGACCCATAAATCGTACCGCCAACGCGCAAACGAGTGCTATATGGAATGCAAGCCCAAACTTACGAAACCTGGCTAGGAACAAGCGCTCTAAATACAACGCATGTGCTTGACTATCACAGTTTACTCATGCCAATAACCGCGATCGACAGTCAGATAGACAAAACGAGCCTCCAGCCGCTTACTTTGAGAATGGGCCACAGCTGGGCAACATGACCCGCTTCTCAACCATCTATAGAACACCCATTATGCTCCTCCTTCATCAACGTCGACAGCTCCAACCTACCTTGTATGACCCAACGAAATTCACACTTGCCTTGCTCCTGGAGAAGCTCTTCATCACAATCTTTCGCTTCAGCAAGCTCACGCTCCAATAGCTCCAGCTTCCCGGTCAGCGTATCGAGACTGACTGTTCCGTAGTAAGACTGCTCTTTACAACACACTCATCTTTCTCTAGATCGAGATGGTCTTAAGCCTTCCTCGCCTCCCTAGTATTGAACTCCACATCGGACTCCAATTTTTGTTTATGAACAGCCCAATCAGCCTCCTTCAAGGCATTCTCCTCAGCTAGGAACAACAGTTCAGAATGCGCCTCAGCCGAAGCTTCCTGCGCAACCTCCGGATCACGGCTGGACAGATCCAACTCTTGCTGGAATCTGTCTCTTGTGAACCTCGCCTCTGCTAAATCAAACTCAAGGGCGTCCAGACGAACCCTCTGAGCTTCAGCAGCAACGACCGACCGTTCCAGCCTCCTATCCTCAACTTGCTTTCCCATCAACTCAATCTCATAAAGTGTGTCAAAATACAACATCTACATGTGCGAAAAGACACACTCCATGGTGTCACCCTCTCACGGGCTGCCTCGATTTCTTTCCCAGCAACGTCCACCTGGCTCAAGTGAGACATTCCCAACATAAGGTACTTTAAACACTTATCCATACTCAACCGTCTCACGATCTACGTCGTACTCGTGTTACCATGTTATCTACACTGCACACGTAGCGTATTTCGTACAAGAAACCCTAGCTCTCACTCTACGAGCCTATGGGCTGGGCCCACTATTCAAACAATATTCTACTACGTACCTGACACAAGCACTAGAAACCCTAGTCATTCCTGACACACGAATCACACCTGCATATCACCAGCTGATTCAAGGTACTCTTATCTTTTCACAACTCGTTCGCACAAACGCACTCCGCTCGCGGATATAGGCTCACACGCCCGCAGTTGGCTAAGCCCCTACCTGACTGGGCAATCTTAGTCAGTTTTAGCTGACGACGATGACTTTTGGTTCACCCGACACCTAGTCCATCCAGTGCGGATCTCAATGGTTTAGAAAGTGGGAGTCTAATCAGCGCTATCAGGCCTAGTGACGGCGACCGCCAGAGACTATTGCCCTTTTTGCAAACAACGATCACCGAACCTGATCAAGTAAGCCTAGTTGGTGACGAATGGCAACGACAACTTCTGATCAAAGCCCAGACCTGTAGCCCCCACCACGCAGCTGTAAATGGTTTGGAAGGTGGGAGCCTAGTCAGTCTCGACTAATGTCAACAGCTCGCCACATGGCCATTGCTCTTCTATAAACTATGGTTGCGACTACCAACCTCGAACTTATAGCCCCCACTGTGAGGGTGTAGATGGTTTGGAAGGTGGGAGCCTAGTCAATCCCGAACATATTTCGATAGCTCGCCACGGGACCACTGCTCTTTTACAGACCATGGTCACCGAAACGTTCCAAATTTGTAGACGGATGCGCATGGGTGTAGATGATTTGGAAAGTGGGAGCCTAGTTAGTCCCGAACTGATTCCGACGGGTTGCCACGAGACCACTGCTCTTCAGCATGTTTGCTGAATCCCCTCATCTCAAACTTTTAGCACCCTACGCGCGAGTACAGATGGTTTGAAATGTGGGAGACTAGTCAGTCCTGAACTGATGTCGACGCCTCGCCACGGGATCATCGCTCTTCAATAGATCATAGTCACTGAATCCTCGCTCCTCGAATGTGTAGTCCACTCTGCTCGAACATAAATTGTGCAGAAGGTTGGAGCCCTTGACTACTTTCCGCATGACCACTGCTCTCTTTTGAAACAACGTCGCAGAGATAAATCACAGCTCAAACAACGTTTTCACACTTACACGGGCTGACATTCTTATTACCAGCGAAGGTCACTCATGTCGACCCATAAATCGTCCCGACAACACGCGAACAAGTGCTACATGGAATACCAGCCCAAACTTACCAAACCTAACTCAGGGCAAGCGCTCTAGTTCAGAGACAACGCATGTGCTCGACTATCATAGTTCACTCATGCCAGCAACCGCGACCGACAGTCAGATAGGCAAAACAATCCCGTAGTGGCTTACCTTAAGGATGGACTAAGCAATAGTGACTCCAAGTCACTTGCAACGCAAATGGTCAAACTCTCAACAGCAGGTAGACCACTCAACTTCCTATTGATCCAACCAGCCTATGCCAAACTAAAACGACTAGGCGAAATGGAAAGCGCGCAATAGAGAAAACGAGCATAAAACAAATACAGAACGTATTCAAGATAAATCTGTTTTCATTAACAATTAAAGCAAAAGAGGTACAATTATATAAAGTCTATTCCTCATCAGGAGAGGGTACAAAAATAGAAGATCGAAACTTAATGGAAGAGGGAGCAGGAGTTGTGTCCATATGCACCGCAATCTGAGCATCATGATCCGGATCGCCCTCTTCATTTGATGACACAAAAATCACTGATAAGTCTACATACAACATCTTCTTATAGCGATCGAGGCCCCATTCCGGATGTTCCTCCTTCATTCCTTCATCAGCGCCAACAGTTCCAATCTATTGTGTACAACCTAGCGGAATTCACACTTGCCTTGTTCCTAGAGAAGCTCTTCCTCCATATTCCCGGAGAAACTCTTCCTCGCGTGCATTCGCTTCAGTAAATTCACGCTCCAACAACTCCAGCTTGTCTGTCAACACTTCAACCTGAGATTGCTTTGTAGTCAAACTGCTCTTTACTGCACTGAGCTCATGTTGCTCCAATTCAAGCTGATCCTCGGCCTTCCTCACCTCCCAAGCACTGAACTCCACATCGGACTACAACTGTTGTACCTGAACAGCCTAATCAGCCTCCTTTAAGGCATTTTTCTCAGCGAGAGACCGCAATTCAGAAATCGCCTCAGCTGCAACTTCCCGCGCAATCTCTAGGTCACGATGGGTCAGATCCAACTCCTGTTTGAATCTGTCCTTCATGGACACCGCCTCTGCTAAGTCAGACTCGAGGGCTTCCAAACGAACCCTCTAAGTCTCAGCAGCAACAGTTGACTGTTCTAGCCTCTTCTCCTCAGCAGTTCAATTTCATAAAGCGCATCGAAATACAACTTCTGCATGTTCGAAAAGGCATGCTCCATGGTGTACACCCTCTCACGAGCCCCCTTAACTTCCATCCAAGCAATGACCACTAGCTCAAGTGAGACATTCCCATATCCATACGCCCTTCTAGCGTATCCCCCTCGAGTTTTGGAGCGTAATCTAATAGCCAGCTATGACGTCTGTTTATATGTTTCCTCGAACCATAATCCACATCAATCTTCTGGTGCTAGACCTGATTGCTCATTTTCACTAAGTTCGGGGTGAACAGACTTATCCACGCTTCTGGATGAAGCTCTCTCGGATGAGGAATTACGCTGGCACCACCCTTCATAATCATCACTATTCCCATGCCTTCCTCCGCAACCTTTCCTTTGTCGCCAACAACCGACCCCTTATTGCGAGATGGCTTAGTGGAATTCGAAGGAAGAAGAGGAAGCAAGTTGTCTAACGGACCCTCCATCACCCTGAGATACAGCCTGGAACTAGATGGAGAACAGTGCAGACTACGAAAAACTTGGCATGTGTCACCACGACCACTATTGGACAGCCCACCAGTGGAACGATTGGAATCTAGAACCTTGGGCAAATCCTCATTAGGACCCTCTAGCAGAATGCTCCCGAACATATCACCACCAGTAGAAGCCGCCAGCATCAGCTTCTACCTGCGCAACACTAAGATTCGATGCATCATTCAACTCTTGCTAATCCCAGGTAGTCCTTCTCCCAGCAAGACACTTCAGCCTCCGCCTTGGTAGGCTGATCAGGCTCACGTTCTTCACTTACTGGAGCGAATCGTTTGGAAGACGACCCAGTCCTAACACATGACTTCTTCGAACGCACAAATGAGGCAAGCGTCTCGGACAAACCTTCCGTGTCGGAAAAAATAGGAGCCGCGATGTCACACCCCAATTTTCAAAGAAAACGAAAATCCTAAAATCCACGTAGGATTATCCGTTTCCCCCAAAACTCGGGACGTGAAAATTCAATAACAACAGAAACTAATAGCAGCAACAACTAAAACATGATTTAATTACTGAAACATATAAAACTCTAACTCGGAAAGACTCTGGCATTGCTAGCCCACTAGCGAAACTCCGGTAACGCTGCTCAAAAGTCTCTAAACCTGAAAGGCTAATCGGCTACATTCCCAAAGGAATGTACTCAAGAAGCAAAAACTCACTTGGGTCAGCAATAAAGCTGGTGTGAAAAATCTTCATCCAAAAATCAATAAATCCGCACATGACAACATCAAACTAAACAAAAAGAATAAACAGCCACACCATCAGGTAGTTCCTCAATGAGGCAAATGTGTCATCATCCTAATAAATAAATATGCATTTACTAGTACTTACGCTATAGAAGTTGACTATGGCAAGTCTGACCTGCAGAAATATGAGGGGACTTGCCATCCTGCATGGAAAGGTTAGAAACAACCGGATAATATTACTAAGTTATCAATCCTTATAAATGTAATTTACTTTCAAACTACGATACAAATAATAGTCATATCAGACTATTATTAAAAAATCAGCAAAACGCATTTTCTACCTTTAGGAAGACATATAGTTGTCATTCAATGGTTGAATGAGCATTTAGTTTCTTCCCTTAAGGTAATCATGCACATACACAAAAAAATATCGCCTCTTTTCCACAATCGCACTATCCTCCTTGTGCCGAACACACCTCACCCAAGTGTGCCTCCCTTGCCTTCGAAACCACTCGGAGCGTACATATTCCAAGTGAGGTGCCACCTCGAGGAGCATGTCATCTCACCCGAAGTTCGATCCATTGCAAGCATTTCCTAAATTTACACGTACAACCGAATTCACATGTAACGGTGAACCAATATGCAAACAAGTCTGCATAACCAAAATAATATCACACGTATGCAAGAAAGTCTGTATAAATTTTTTTTTTTCTTTTCACATTTTTTTTTCGGAGTTGTGGAAAAGAGCATAAAAAAAAAAATAAAACCTCAAAACTCTTTTATGGTGACGCTTTGTCAACCACGACAAATCAACCACAATGTTCATCCATTCTATTGGGGAAACAAATAACAGTTTCATAATTACCAAGCCTCAAGTTATACACTTCACAACATCGTGCACAAGTCACTTACATCACACATCAAATGAAGCTCACACTTAGAATGCGTTTGAAATAACCGCATACATATTGTCATAAAACGATTAAAATTTATTAATAACCAATAGACAATAAAGTTATGTACATCACAATGAGATAATCACCAAGCGAATTGGCAATCCCATATATCCCTACAATATGCTTAACTATAGAAGCAAACCCACCATATAATATAAATTTCAACCAAACACATTCACACACCTCATAAAGCAGGAAGCAGGTATACAAACAAAAAGTTTTCATAAAAAAAAACTATAGTTGCTCTTAGACGAGTACACTACAAATGACAGAATAAGTTACTATAATCTCATTACTTTATTTCTCTTTCCATTATTCTTATTATATATAATTTTTCCAAGATGGACAGTGGGTTGGGAAGATAAGAGGACAGAGGTGGGAAAATGAAGTGACAAAAAAAATCATTCCCCGACCCATTTTGTGGACCAAATAGGAAATTGATTTTTTTTCTTGCAGTCATGCACAATCTGGCTTCAAAAAATGTGCAAAGATTTAGCAAGATGAAATGTTAAACCAACAAGGTAAAGTGAGCTGCTGAATGAACAAGGGATCAAGGGTTGGTATGGAATTTTCTTACCTTGCTAGATTACTTAATCATGAACGAAAACAAGATGGATGTGTGGCAGAAGAATGTAGACTGCAGACTATATTCTAAGCTTTGTAATAAAAAGAAAATACCCAATGCAAATTAACTACTTCTAACTCTCAAAAGACAATGAATGGGTTCTTAACAGTCCCGAATTCTTCTGGCAACCAAGATTCATAGGATGACCTTTACCTAACACCAAACGACCATAATTTATTCTTCATCTCACAAGTCTAAAAATCTCCACTCATACAAGATCATCCAGTGCAAGCAATCAGTTGTACAACCACACTCTATTCGATGTTCAACGTTAATAAACCAGAAAGAAAACAGTGTTTTTTTTTCCAATAGCTTTTGACTATTTCTTGTCATGTCTACACTCACATGAAGAGTTAGAAATGGGGACAAACAAGAGAAATTGGAGTCTCTAACAGTGCTTCTTATACCCAAATTTGCAAAAGTAAAACAATAAAACAAAAAAACAAAATGTATATATTTTTTTTATAATTTCTTCACTAAATCTTAGCTTCTTCACTTGAATTCCCAAAAATGAGATAATGAAGAAACCTAGAAATTAAACAGAATCTCTGAAATTGCAAAGATGGAGTATATGAAAGAAACTGTGAAATAGAAAAACTAATGAGTGCTTGAAGTTAAAGCCCAAAACCCTAATAAACAGTTGTGAATCAATTTCAGTGAAATCATGAAAGGGGGGAGAGAACTCACTCATCAAGACATCAAGCCTCGTCGTCCTCTCCTCAAAAATCACCTACAAACCCTAACACCACACCCTCTCTAGCCCGATCCATCATTGCCACTTCTTATCAATCGGCCACGCGATCTCTCCAGTGCCAGTCACCACCACCAATGTCATCTCCTCACCATCTCGACCTTCTTTCACGCCACTGCTTCCCCAAGCTCAACGAGAGATAGAGGGAATGAGCCCTCTCGGTAGCATATAGGAAGAAGGAGAAAAGAAGAAGGAAAAAGGAAGAAAAAAAAATCCCCTTTATAGGGTGGGTGGCTATGTGCCCCCACTAAAATTCTAAAGGCAGTCTGCCCTTTAACTTCACAAAATAAAACCTAATCATTAGTTTAATAAAAGCGCAAAACCAAGCCCAATTACAATTGAGTAACAACCCATCAACATTAGGGTTTATAAATTTTTGGCTAAACGCATACACACCTTATTCTATTTAGCAATGGCAAACAGAAAAAAATCTTTTTCCAAATAAATGAGATTACAATATATGCCACAATTAATGAACAAGAAGTTTTTATATTTATTTAATTAGGCAGGTATTACAATATATACAACTCAAAAGAATCTCGTCCCGAGATTTAGAAGAAAATAAAGTTAAGCGAATTTCGAAAAATATAACTTGTCAAACGAAAGAAGATTTTAAAACAAAAATTTCAATTGAATTTTTAGTTGCATAAATTTTAATTGTCATTGAAAAAGTAGGGGTGTTACAATACATACAACTTAAAAGAATCTCGTCCCGAGATTTGCGAAAAGGGTTAACTAAAGATTCAGGATAAAAAACCGCTACAAGGAAACTACACGGAATAATGTCATCCACTATTGACATTAAAATAAGTTATGATTAGCCACGAATACTTAGGTCACAGAAATCTTAACTCGAGATTCACGAAGAAAAAGAAACAATAATAAAAGTTCAAGGTTCACCCTTGTCACTTTGTCTCTAGACATTCACACTACAATTCTCCCATATCCACATTCTGAGGATCATTTAGACTCTACCCCAGCCTAGGCTTACCAAATGCTCTGATACTAAACTGTCACGCTCCGATTTTCGAAGAAAACGAAAATCCTAAAATCCACGTAGGATTATCCGTTTCCCCCAAAACTCGGGACGTGAAAATTCAATAACAACATAAACAAATAGCAACAATAACTAAAACATGATTTAATTACTGAAACATATAAAACTCTAACCCGGAAAGACTATGGCGTTGTTAGCCCACTAACGAAACTCCGGTAACGCCGCTCAAAAGTCTCTAAACCTGAAAGGCTAATCGGCTAAATTCCCAAAGGATTGTACCGAAGAAACAAAAGCTCACTCGGGTCAGCAATAAAGCTGGTGTGAGAAATCTTCATTCCAAAATCAATAAATCTGCACATGACAACATCAAACTTAACAAAAACAATAAACAACAAACAACCACACAATCAGGTAGTTCCTCAATGAGGCAAATGTGTCATCATCCTAATAAATAAATATGCATTTACTAGTACATACGCTATAGAAGTTGACTATGGAAAGTCTAACCTGCAATAATATGAAGGGACTTCCCATCCTGCATGGAAAGGTTAGAAACAACAAGATAATATTTCTAAGTTATCAATCCTTATAAATGTAATTTACTTTCAAACTACGATACAAATCATAGTCATATCAGACTATTATTAAAATATCAACAAAACGCATTTTCTATCTATAGGAAGACATACAGTTCTAATTCAATGGTTGAATGAGCATTTAGTTTCTTCCCTTAAGGTAATCATGCACATACACAAAAAAATATCGCCTCTTTTCCACAATTGCACTATCCTCCTTGTGCCGAACACACCTCACCCAAGTGTGCCTCCCTTGCCTTCGAAACCACTCGGAGCGTACATGTTCCAAGTGAGGTGCCACCTCGAGGAACATGTCATCTCACCCAAAGTTCGATCCATGGAAAGCATTTCCTAAATCTACACATACAACCAAACTCACATGGAACGGTGCACCGATATGCAAGCAAGTGTGCATACCCAAAATAATATCACACGTATACAAGCAAGTCTGTATACAAATTTTTCTTTTCTTTTCACATTTTTTTTTCGGAGTTGTGGAAAAGAGCATAAAAAAATAAATAAAACCTCAAAACTGTTTTATGGTGACGCTTTGTCAACCACAATGTTCATCCATTCTATTTTGGAAACAAATAACAGTTTCATAATTACCAAGCGTCAAGTTATACACTTCACAACATCGCGCACAAGTCACTTACATCACACGTCAAATGAAGCTCACACTTAGAATACGTTTTAAATAACCACATACATATTGTCATAATGCGATTAAACTTTATTAATAACTAATAGACAATAAAGTTATGTACATCACAATGAGACTAATCACCAAGCGAATTGGCAATCCCATATATCCCTACAGTATGCTTAACGATAAAAGCAAACCCACCATATAATATAAACGAAAACAATATGGATGTGTGGCAGAAGAATGCAGACTGCAGACTATATTCTTGGCTTTGTAATAATAAGAAAATGCCCATTGCAAATTAACTACTTCTAACTCTCAAAAGACAATGAATGGGTTCTTAACAGTCCCGAATTCTTCTGGCAACCAAGATTCATAGGATGACCTTTACCTGACACCAAACGACCAAAATTTATTCTTCCTCTCACAAGTCTAAAAAGCTCCACTCTTACAAGATCATCCAGTGCAAGCAATCAGTTGTACAACCACACTCTATTCGATGTTCGACATTCCAAAACCAGAAAGAAAACGTTGTTTTTTTTTCCAATAGCTTTTGACTATTTCTTGTCATGTCTACACTCACATGAAGAGTTAGAAATGGGGACAAACAAGAGCAATTGGAGTCTCTAACAATGCTTCTTATACCCAAATTTGCAAAAGTAAAACAATCAAACAAAATGTAAGTTTTTTTTTTTTTTTTTATAATTTCTTCACTAAATCTTAGCTTCTTCACTTGAATTCCCAAAAATGAGATAATGAAGAAACCTGGAAATTAAACAGAATATTTGAAATTGCAAAGATGGAGTAGATGAAAGAAACTGTGAAATAGAAAAACTAATGTGGGCTTGAAGTTAAAGCCCAAAACCCTAATAAACAGTTGTGAATCAATTTGAGTGAAATCATGAAGGGGGGAGAGAACTCACTCATCAAGCCATCAAGCCTCGTTGTCATCTCCTCAAAAATCACCTACAAACCCTAACACCACACCTTCTCTAGCCCGATCCATCATTGCCACTTCTTATCAATCGGCACGTGATCTCTCCATTGCCAGTCACCACCACCAATGTCATCTCCTCACCATCTCGACCTTCTTTCACGCCACTGCTTGCCCAAGCTCAATGAGAGATAGAGGGAATGAGCCCTCTCGGCTGCATATAGGAAGAAGGAGAAAAGAATAAGGAAAAAGGAAGAATGAAAAAAAAATTCCTCTTTATAGGGTGGGTGGCTATTTGCCCCCACTAAATTCTAAATGCAGTCCGCCCTTTAACTTCACAAAATAAAACCCTAATCATTAGTTTAATAAAAGCCCAAAACCAAGCCCAATTACAATTGAGTGACAACCCATCAACATTAGGGTTTATAAATTTTTGGCTAAACGCACACACACCTTATTCTATTTAGCAATGGCAAACAGAAAAAAAAACTTTTTCCAAATAATTGAGATTACAATATTTGCCACAATTAATGAACAAGAAATTTTTATATTTATTTAATTTGGCAGGTATTACAATATATACAACTCAAAAGAATCTCGTCCCGAGATTTGGAAGAAAAGAAAGTTAAGCGAATTTCGAAAAATATAACTTGTCAAACGAAAGTAGATTTTAAAACAAAAATTTCAATTGAATTTTTAGTTGCATAAATTTTAATTGTCATTTAAAAAGTAGGGGTGTTATAATATATACAACTCAAAAGAATCTCGTCCCGAGATTCGCGAAAAGGGTTAACTAAAGATTCAGGATAACAAACCGCTACAAGGAAACTACACGGAATAATGTCATCCACTATTGACATTAAAATAAGTTATGATTAGCCTCGAATACTTATGTCACCGAAATCTCATTTCGAAATTCACGAAGAAAAAGAAACAATAATAAAAGTTCAAGATTCACCCTTGTCACTTTGTCTCTAGACATTCACACTACTACTCTCCCATATCCACATTTCGAGGATCACCTAGACTCTACCCCAGCCTAGGCTTACCTAATGCTCTGATACCAAACTGTCATGCCCCGATTTTGGAAAAAAACGAAAATCCTAAAATCCACGTAGGATTATCCGTTTCCTGCAAAACTCGGGACGTGAAAATTCAATAACAACATAAACAAATAGCAGCAACAACTAAAACATGATTTAATGACTGAAACATATAAAACTCTAACCTGGAAAGACTAGGGCGTTGCTAGCCTACCAGCGAAACTACGGTAACATTGCTCAAAAGTCTCTAAACCTGAAAGGCTAATCGGCTACATTCCCAAAGGAATGTACCCAAGAAGCAAAAGCTAACTTGGGTCAGCAATAAAGCTGGTGTGAGAAATCTTCATCCCAAAATCAATAAATCTGCACATGACAACATCAAACTAAATAAAAACAATAAACAACCACACCATCAGGTAGTTCCTCAATGAGGCAAATGTGTCATCATCCTAATATATAAATATGCATTTATTAGTACTTAACGCTATAGAAGTTGACTATGGCAAGTCTGACCTGCAGAAATATGAGGGGACTTGCCATCCTGCATGGAAAGGTTAGAAACAACCAGATAATATTTCTAAGTTATCAATCCTTATAAATGTAATTTACTTTCAAACTACGATACAAATCATAGTCATATCAGACTATTATTAAAATATCAACAAAACGCATTTTCTACCTTTAGGAAGACATATAGTTCTCATTCAATGGTTGAATGAGCATTTAGTTTCTTCCCTTAAGGTAATCATGCACATACACAAAAAAATATCGCCTCTTTTCCACAATCGCACTATCCTCCTTGTGCCGAACACACCTCACCCAAGTGTGCCTCCCTTGCCTTCGAAACCACTCGGAGCGTACATGTTCCAAGTGGGGTGCCACCTCGAGGAACATGTCATCTCATCCGAAGTTCGATCCATGGCAATCATTTCCTAAATCTACACGTACAACCGAACTCACATGGAACGGTGCACCGATATGCAAGCAAGTCTACATACCCAAAATAATATCACACGTATACAAGCAAGTCTGTATACAAAATTTTCTTTTATTTTCACATTTTTTTTTTGGAGTTGTGGAAAAGAGCATAAAAAAAATAAATAAAACCTCAAAACTCTTTTATGGTGACGCTTTGTCAACCATGACAAATCAACCACAATGTTCATCCATTCTATTGGGGAAACAAATAACAGTTTTATAATTACCAAGCCTCAAGTTATACACTTCACAACATCGCACACAAGTCACTTACATCACACGTCAAATGAAGGTCACACTTAGAATGCGTTTGAAATAACCGCATACACATTGTCATAAAACGATTAAACTTTATTAATAATCAATAGACAATAAAGTTATGTACATCACAATGAGACTAATCACCAAACGAATTCGCAATCCCATATATCCCTACAATATGCTTAACTATAAAGCAAACCCACCATATAATATAAAATTTAAACCAAACACATTCACACATCTCATAAAGCAAGAAGCATGTATACAAACAAAACGTTTCCCTAAAAAAAGCTATAGTTGCTATTAGACGAGTACACTACAAATGACAGCATAAGTTACTATAATCTCTTTACTTTATTTATCTTTCCATTTTTCTTATTATATATATTTTTTTCCAAGATGGACAGTGGGTTGGGAAGATAAGGGAACAAAGGTGGAAAAATGAAGTGACAAAAAAAATCATTCCCCAGCCCATTTTGTGGACCAAATAGGAAATTTATTTTTTTTCTTGCAGTCATGCACAATCTAGCTTCAAAAATGTGCAAAGATTTAGCAAGATGTAATGTTAAACCAACAAGGTAAAGTGAGCTGCTGAATGAACAAGGGATCAAGGGTTGGAATGGAATTTTCTTACCTTGCTAGATTACTTAATCATGAACGAAAACAAGATGGATGTGTGGCAAAAGAATGCAAACTGCAGACTATATTCTAAGCTTTGTAATAAAAAGTAAATACCCAATGCAAATTAACTACTTCTAACTCTCAAAAGACAATGAATGGGTTCTTAACAGTCCTGAATTCTTCTGGCAACCAAGATTCATACGATGACCTTTACCTAACACCAAACGACCAAAATTTATTCTTCCTCTCACAACTATGAAAAGCTCCACTCATACAAGATCATCCAGTGCAGGCAATCAGTTGTACAACCACACTCTATTCGATGTTCGACGTTCCAAAACCAGAAAGAAAACGTTGTTTTTTTTTCCAATACTTTTGACTATTTCTTGTCATGTCTACACTCACATGAAGAGTTAGAAATGGGGACAAACAAGAACAATTGGAGTCTCTAACAGTGCTTCTTATACCCAAATTTGCAAAAGTAAAAGAATCAAACAAAATGTATATTTTTTTTTATAATTTCTTCACTAAATCTTAGCTTCTTCACTTGAATTCCCAAACATGAGATAATGAAGAAGCCTAGAAATTAAACAGAATCTCTGAAATTGAAAAGATGGAGTAGATGAAAGAAACTGTGAAATAGAAAAACTAATGAGGGCTTGAAGTTAAAGCCCAGAACCCTAATAAACAGTTGTGAATCAATTTCAGTGAAATCATGAAAGGGGGGAGAGAACTCACTCATCAACCCATCAAGCCTCGTCGTCCTCTCCTCAAAAATCACCTACAAACCCTAACACGACACCCTCTCTAGCCCGATCCATCATTGCCACTTCTTATCAATCGGCCACGCGATCTCTCCATTGCAAGTCATCTCCTCACCATGTCAAGGTTCTTTCACGCCACTGCTTCCCCAAGCTCAACTAGAGATAGAGGGAATGAGCCCTCTCTGTTGCATATAGGAAGAAGGAGAAAAGAAGAAGGAAAAAGGAAGAAAGAAAAAAAAATTTCCTCTTTATAGGGTGTGTGGCTATTTGCCCCCACTAAAATTCTAAAGGCAGTCCGCCCTTTAACTTCACAAAATAAAACCCTAATCATTAGTTTAATAAAAGCCCAAAACCAAGCCCAATTACAATTGAGTAACAACTCATCAACATTAGGGTTTATAAATTTTTGGCTAAACGCACACACACCTTATTCTGTTTAGCAATGGCAAACAGAAATTTTTTTTTTCCAAATAATTGAGATTACAATATAATTGAGAAAAAAAATCTTTTTCCAAATAATTAAGAAAACAATCTTTTCTTAATTAATATATAATTAATTGAGTAACAACTCATCAGGCCATCAAGCATCTTCAAAAATCACTTACAAACCCTAACACCACACCCTCTCTAGCCCGATCCATCATTTCCACTTCTTATCAATCGACCACTTGATCTCTCCATTGCCAATCACCACCACCAATGTCATCTCTTCACCATCTCGACCTTCTTTCACGCCACTGCTTCCCCAAACTCAACGAGTAATGGAGAGAATGAGCCCTCTCTGTTGCATAGATGAAGAAGTAGAAAAGAAGAAGGAAAAAGGAAGAAAGAAAAAAAATTCCTCTTTATAGGGTGGGTGGCAATTTGCCCCCACTAAAATTCTAAAGGCAGTCCGCCTATTAACTTCACAAAATAAAACCCTAATCATTAGTTTAATAAAAGCCCAAAACCAAGTCCAAATACAATTGAGTAACAACCCATCAACATTAGGGTTTTAAATTTTTTTCTAAATGCACACACACCTTATTCTATTTAGCAATGGCAAACAGAAAAAAAAAATCTTTTTCCAAATAATTGAGATTACAATATATGCCACAATTAATGAACAAGAAATTTTTATATTTATTTAATTAGGCGATTATTACACGCGACTTTCCTTTTCTTAGAAAGGGCCCCACCTTCAGACTTAACTCGCAACAATCGGTAAAGAATGGGGGCCTCTCGCCAGCTGTCCCACGGCCCACTGAAAATAAAGTTGGTAACACATATGACCTCCTCCACATTCTTCATTAGCAAGTCGCGGAATTTCTTCTTAGTGTTTCACTCGTATGGGGTAAGAGTAGTGGGAAACCGTCCTGCAAAGAAACACGAGCAACGATTAGCATGCAATCAGCGCAACAGAATCGAAAGATAAAACTGCACTTACGAAGTGGCTTGAACTCTCGTTCAAGCGGACGACCCTTGAACTGGAAGTACTTTGAATCCGCGGGAGCCAAGAAGCGATACTTTTGCCAGGACTTGAAGTCATCAGGAAAATTCTCAAAGCAAGCCAGTGACATCATCTTACAAACGGCGTGAACAGCCGTGGAGAAGTCAACAAGTAGATCACCCGCAGAGTCACGCGGACGCCAGCTTCATTCGCTTAAATCAAAATGAGAAGAACGATCCTATACCCATTAGGTACAAACTGGGCAGGTGCAATTCCAAGGAAATCCAAAAAGTCTCAAATCACGTCAAGAACAGGAAAGCGGACTCCATTTTTTAGCATCACGCGATGCAAACAGATGAACCCCAATGGCGGAAACATTGGCGTCCGATCATCCTTCAGATCATATAATGGCAGGTCCTCAGGGACCCCGAACTTCGTCCAGATTTTAGCATGGTCCGATTCGGAAAGCAATTTGTCTTCAAAAAACTCAAAGCCTTTGGCCAAAGTCATGTCATCAAGATAATTTTGGTGAGCCATTAAGAAGATGAACAATTTTTTCAATCAGAAGATGAACAGAGCAAAATCTCTAAGAGTAAAGAAAATATAAGAGTTAGTATCCGCATAAAGGAATACCTAAATAGGGATTGGGTTCCCGCCTCTTCTCCACTGAATCAATGCCCATTCAATTAATGAAGTGTGTGTGGCTCAAGCAACGATTCAAACTCAATCATCATGAGTGGCGTAACTTTTGAAGAAGTGACTTAGTGAACCGATGTGATGGTCCACTAACTCGGGGGAGTAGCTAATGATACACCAAAACGGTCCCAACTTTGCGTCGTACACGTGTCATGATGATCTCGAGGAATAACGAGCTCTAGCGTCAGTCCAACACTGATCCGACCCAAGTGGTTCTAAGCCTGCCCAACGCAGTCCGCCAAACAAACTCAAATTCTTACAGCCTACTAAGCCCTTGCGTCTCACAGTTGTCCTCAATACCCGTCAGCCCTACTAAGGCAAGTATCTTGAGGATCAACTTCGGACTGGCAATTACAGTGGCTCTTTGCTTCCAACTAGGTAGCAAATTCAAGAGTATATGTCACATATGGAGACTTCTACCTATAGACTACTCTCTAAACTGGAACTGTCTCCCACGTATCTAGGAGCACAAGACTGATAGGGAAACTTCCCTCCACATCATGACTCCTAATTAGAGAAGGATCTCCATGAAGATCTTCTTCCCTAAACTATGCCATCGATGGCTTGGTCAAACCAGGAATCCGACACTATAAATAAGACATGAGGTTGGTAAGCTAAGGTACGCTACAAATTCCCTGTTTACAACATTACACCTTCCTCAAATCCCTGTCTAACTTTAACTTCAGAGTGCCATCGGACACCACAACGGTGGTCTGTGGCTCACGTGCATTCCTTGTGCAGGTCAAGGTCAAAACAGGGAGTAGAAAATGACTGCATCAAATCTGTTCAGAGCTGCTATCCCCCCGTTAATACTTTGAACACCTTTTATGTTTGTCGGCGACTGCATGTTGTGAAGCGTTTGTATTTGCTTTGGTTTGGCTTCAATTCCTTGTTGGTTGACCGTGTACTCGAGGAACTTCCCTGACTCCACTCCGAAGGTGTGTTTCTCCGGGTTCAGCTTCATCTTATACTTTCGCAGATGGGAGAAAACTTGTTCAAGATTCGCGACGTGGTATGCTCTACGTGAGCTTTTAACAAGCATATCGTCGATGTAAACATCTTGTTCACTAGACGTTGGTACATTTCTCCCGTGTTCTTTAATCCAATGGCATTACCTGATAACAGTATGTATCCCTTTCTGGTATGAAAAAAGTTTTTTTTTGCCAGGAGAATACATCTGTATCTGATTATACCCGGAGTACGCATCCATGAAGCTTAACTTTTCATGCCTGGCAGTTGCATCCATTATCTGATCTATCCGTGGAAGTGGAAAACTCTCTTTTCGACATACTTTATTCAGATCAGTGTAGTCCACGCACACCCTCCATTTGTCGCTCTTCTTCTTTACCAGTAACGTGTTTGCCAACCAATCCGGGCAGTGAGCTTCTCTTATCATTCTTAAACCTAGTAGTCAGTGTACTTCTTCATTTATTGCATGATTACGTTCTGGGTCCACCAGTCTTTTTTTTGGTCGAACCGACTTCTCATCTAGATTCACTTGTTACTTGTGAGAGATGATGGATGGGTTTATCCTCACCATATCCCTCATTGTCCATGCAAAAACATCTTGGTTATCTTTCAGTAGCTGGACCAGTTCCTTAGCGAGTTCAGGATGAATCTTTGTGCCGATTCGGATTGCCTTTTCCGCTTCGTGTCTGAGTAAACTTCAATCGTTTCTTCTTTCGATTGTCCAGTATTAGGTCGATCTCGCGGACTGGTTGGAGCCGTATTTTTCATCCGGAGAGTCCGAACTCTTTTCATCAAGCTACTGTGAAGGCTCTTCTAGTCGTTGCAGTAATTGTTATTTATGGGGAGTCTTTATTGCTGCAAAATGGCATGGGCTGCTGGTTGATCTTCTTTGATCCTTCCGATACCATTGTCGGTATGGTGTTTTAAGCATTGGTACATAGTGGAGGAGACTGCGCCATCTTGTGTATCCATGGTCTCCCGAGTAGAATGTTGTATGTAGTAGAAGCATCGACGACGAGAAAGTCTGTCAACAATACTCGTTGTTTTCCTGGCCCTCCTGCTTCAACCGGTAGTTGAATCATTCCTAGCGGATGACATTGTTCCCTACTAAAATACACCATAAATTGATCGCTAGGTGAAAGAATCTCATTGGTGAATTGCATCATTCGAAAAGCTGTCAGGTATAAGAGGCTAGCCGAGCTGCCGGTGTCGACCAACACCCTTTTGATTTCCCACTTAGCTATCATGACTGAGATCACTAGAGCATCATTGTGTGGGAAATTAATCTCATCAGCATCTTCGTTCGATAAAGTTAGAGTCCTTGCGTCATTTTTGCATGTTGTGCAAACGGTTCTTGGAATCTGATCTTTGTACGCAAGTCTTTGTCTATATGCTTTTGGGATCGATTGGATTGCTCCTTTTCCCCGGCTGTGCCAGCAAGACATAGATTGTTTCCTTTACTCGCTCCCTTGAGATGATTGTTTTGTCCTCGAGTTCGACGAATTCTCTGAGTCGTCCCTCTCCGATATGACGTTCAATCTCGTCCTTTAGACTATGACAATCTTTGATATCGTGGCCGCAATCATTGTGGAAGAGGCAGTATTTGTTCTTGTTTTGCTTCTTTGGATCTCCTATCATTTTTAGTGGCCATTTGACATCTTCCATTCCTGCCATAGCTTCAAGAATCTCTCTCTAACTTGCTATCAAGGTCGAGAACGATTTCTTGTATTTGGGCTTTTTCGGTTGTAGATTTTCGAACTTCCCTTGGTTACATCTAGAGATATTATTTGTCCGGTGTCTCTTAAGGTGTGCGATTTCTTCTTGAAACTTGCTGCCCTTTAGGTCTCTGATGATTCTATCTACCATCTTGATTATGTGGTTCATCTGAGCCATAAGCATCTCTACTCGGGGATCTGAGGGGATTCCCCAAGATGTCAGAGACGTCTGAATCGTTTCCTGATGGAACTCTTTTTTTGCAGGTATAGTTGACTCGACAATTGTCACTGGATCGATATTAGGCAACATATTGTTTGTTCATCGCTAGATTGAGGATTTGTGGAGTGTTCCATTGATCTTCTATCAGACTGTGTGAGCTTTGTTATTGTGAATATTATTTTTTGAAAGGAAACTTGTCGTTTCCCACAGACGGTGCCAAACTGATGAGTCCAAAAATTATCCTTTTATGAGTTTGACCTACAAAATAATTGTTAGACTGCCAAGGACCACCTTTTTGGTGGCTGAAGGCACTCCGATACTTAAGTCAGCAACTTTGTTGGAAGAATGAAGTAAATCTGGACAAAATTCAGTTAAAGTTTCATACATGTGTCCAATGTTCCCTCTACCTTTTATAATGATCGTGTTAATTCTCTACGCGACTTAAGCATGTGAGGCGCAACGGAAGGAGACGTTTCTAGTAACAGTCTCCTGTTTAATGGAGATGCGTCCGTGGAGGCGTAACTCCTCCCATGACTCTTTTTTGGTGCAATGTTCCTCTTCTTTATGAGAGAACTCGTGTCGGGCCTGGA
The DNA here is from genome assembly GCA_963556465.1 of Berberis vulgaris. Lineage (NCBI taxonomy): Eukaryota > Viridiplantae > Streptophyta > Magnoliopsida > Ranunculales > Berberidaceae > Berberis > Berberis vulgaris. The sequence continues at coordinate 55,209,382 of OY747124.1, read as the reverse complement.
TTTGGACTATGATTCGTTCGAGCCTGAATTCGGGTCCCGTTTATGTTTTCTTGATTGCAGACCTTATCTGGGCCTCTATAATTGGCTCTATTCTTTTTGGATTTTATGAGTTGGCCTAATAATAATAATAATAATAATAATAATAATAATAATAATAATAATAATAATAATAATAATAATAATAATAATAATAATAATAATAATAATAATAATAATAATAATAATAATAATAATAATAATAATAATAATTAATGTGTTCAGATCTGTCATCGCTGAACATTATGATATCTAACCTCCAAAAATGAGCAGCGGTTAAGCTTGGAACCACCGTTGTGGTGGCCGAAGGAACTCCGGTGCTTAAGTTAGATACCGGTTCGAGAAAAAGTGAAGATTGTATGTATAATTGAAGCGTGTATACTTGCGTACTTTTCTTCATCATTTCACCGACTCTTATTGCGAGCATTCCCTTCCCAACTATCCTTGCGATCGAGGGAGTGATGTAGGGAGGAGATCTCAAATAAGATCTTACATGTGCTTGACAGAGTACTTCGACACTTGGCTATGTTCAGGACCCAATGCTTGATTGGGCTAGACCTAATTTTGTGTTAGTGGATCTCAGCTTTCGACAGCTCTGATATTCATTGTTCAAGCCTTCTTGTCCTGGACCAAGCCCTAAACTCATGCCTCTGGGGCTGGCGTGTCTTGGGCCTGGACACATGCTTACGGGCTAAACAATAGTCTTGCGCATGGGTCCGCTTAGGACTGCACTAAAAGCCTACTACGTGCTAGGGTTAGTCCTTGTCACATGTACGACTGTGATTAGGTAACAGTTTGATGTCTCATCAGCTACACCCCTAGTTAATGGGGTTGCGTGCAATTCCATTAATTTGATGAATGTGGACTGGTGTAGTTGTACTTGAAACCATCGCCCCCATATTTTTCGCGTAGCCTTTAATCCTGACACGACTACTGGGTGACCTCATTCTGTGAAATGCCGTGCCTATATAGGCTGGTTCTCAAAGGGTTAGACATTGCCATGAGCATTGTAAAGCTTGTTCCTCAAATGTGCCTTTCCAGATAATGTGCTTTGACCTTTCTAGATGATGAAGGTGGATTTCCTTCGGTGGAATCTCCGAATGTTCTGACATTTGCAACGACGAGCCTTAATAAGACTTGCTATTGGGTAAATCCACCTAGTTTGAGTGAGCTTCCAGAAGTTTTATGGGACCTCCGAATTCCTTTTTAGTCACGAAGGAAAAATATTGATCCCCACTTAGGGGCCAAGCTTGTCTTCCATCTTTTAGAGCTCCCACGGCATCTTCCGCCATCCAATTTGGGAAATAATACCCACAACCAAATTTGGGTGGTTGTTCCCACTGCTCTTTCCTGGGCTTCACTTGTGATGCCCCACCCGAAGGTAGACTGGCGGAGCCGGACTCTAGTGTGCAGGGTCTGCGACCTTGGGGAGCTAACTCTTCATCAACCCATGCATTCCTTATTTGACGGATCACACCAGCAACCAACTTTGAGTCCATTTGCTTCCAAATCCTCTTCTGAAGGCAGATCGACGGAGCAAAGCCTCGACGCGTGTTCCAGTGGATTCTTACTCATGCCTTGCTTTGTACCAAGTTAAAATAATTGTTGTAAACTTTTGTACTGACCAGTTGGTCAAGCTTTGTAACAACTTTCTGATGATCAATAAAGTCTCTTTTTTCTGAACTCGCTTTTCTTGTATGCTTTGAATGATTGTGAATCATATTGGCATGTGCGAATACATATTTTTTATTGTAAAAAAAATGAGACAGTTATAACTCTGAGTAGGGACTGGGCTGATTCATCTGGTGTAGTTCCCTTTGCGAGATAACATGATTCACTAATGATATCGAAGTCACTGAAGAGTGGTAAGCCATGTCTTGCGGGTTGCACGTTTTTTGATTAGGCACTGCTATGTTGAAGTACTGATACTTAACTCTAGGTAGAACAAGAGTGACAGTGAGCAAGGATTGTGTTTTCGCTAAATTTTTGTTTTTCTGAAATTACAAAAAGAAAAAATGTGAAAGAAAAAGTAACATTTTTTTGAAAATTTTCGAGGTGTTTTCGTAAAAAATAAAAATAAAAACCAGCTACCAAAACTTATAATTTTTTGAGGGTTTTTGTAGAAAATTTTCTGGTTTTTTTTTTTTTTTTTTTTTTTCGTCTTATCATTTCTTCTAATTATTTATTGATTTTTGAAACCACCCATTGATTTTCTATTATCATTTTTTTACTTATATATTAGTTTTTGAAACCACCCACTGATTTTCTAATTATATATATTAGGGTGTTGATGCGCCCTACGTGCGCAAATATTCAATACTTTTTTTTTTGTTAAGATAATTGAATAATAATAATAACAAATTATTATTGGATTTCTAAATAAAATAATTATATATAATTGTTAGGGCCTATGTATTGTTTATAAATAAATAAGGTGCTTCAAATAATTTATGAGTCAAAGTATGGTTCAAAATCTAGTCCTAGGCAAGTGCAATTTAGCTAATAATTAGCTAATAAATCTAGTCCTAGTCAAAGTATGGGTATGAGGCAATGGTTCCAATCAAATAATTAGTTGAGTCTTGGTGGTCAGGGCATTGCCTTGGCCCACATGGACTGGAACGATTGAATGCGTTGAGTCATCTGTGAACTGGAATCGTTAGCATGTGTGTTACCTTAGTTCCTGCGGAGGACTAGGCTATCTCTAGAGCGGTGAGCTGTTCGTGGATTAGACTCGCCTGTTTGTGGTGAACTGTCCATGGATTTTTCTCAGTTTGTGCTGGAGTTCCTTGGCTCTGAAGTGGACTAGGTCACTTATGCTGCAAGTTGTTGTTGTCTTGAAAAAGACTAGGCTTGGCCGCTTGTGTGTAATTGTGGCCTTTGTATTCAGATTAGGTTCCATACAGAGCAGTGAATTGTCCAAAAAATGGACCCACTCGTTTGCGGTGGACTGTACATGGACTGGGTCCAGTCCGTGCTGGAATTCCTTAGCTCTGAGAAAGACTAGGTCACTTATGCGGCAAGTTGTCATCATCCTAAAAAGGACTTGGCTTGGCAGCTTGTGCGTGAGGCCCTCGTATTCAGGCCAGGTTCCTTTTGGAGTGGTGACCTGTTCGAAGACTGGGCTCGCTTGCTTGCAGTGGACTGTCCATAGACCAAGTTCGTTCCGCAATTGTGCCATTGTGGTTCTGAGGTTGGACTAGGTTATCTCAGTAGCAGCGAGCCATCCATGGACGGGACTCGCCTGCTTGTGGTGAACCATCCATGGACTAGGTTTGGTTTACATGGTTGTCATCGTTGTTCGAAAGTCGAACTAGGCCTGTTCCTGGATATGTAGTTATATGAAATGTGAATTTTTAAAGAAAGTACCTTTACTGATTATACTTCTTCAAGTGTTCTACATTCCATGGCCTTTTTCATACGCTCTCCATCTAGGTTCTTTAGCCAATAGATTCCTGGCCTTTTGATCGTAGTCACCTTTTATGGACCTTACCAGTTCGGGTTTAGCTTGCCCTATTTTGGGTCTCTTGTGTTCGGCTGGGTCTTTTTCAATACCTAATCGCTGACTTTGAATTCTTGAGATTTGACCCTCTTGTTGTAGTATTAGACCATTTTTTGTTGATAGGCTGCAATTCGGACGGAAGCACCGTCTCTCCGCTCTTCGAGTAAGTCTAAGCTGATTCTCAGAGCTTCATCATTGTCCTCCATCCTGAACTCCTCCGTTCTAAATGTAGGTATTGCTAGTTCTATTGGAACCATTGCCTCATACCCATAGGCAAGTGCAAATGGTGTCTCTCCAGTTGAAGTCCCCTTTGTGATATGGTATGCCCAGAAAATGCCTAAAAGTTCAACGACCCAGACCACTTTGGCTGCAACGAGTTTCCTCTTGATAGCTTCAAGGATAGTTTGATTGGTGACTTCTGTTTGTCCATTGTGCTAGGGGTGACCCGACGCGGAAAAGTGAAGGTTGATGCCCAGTTGGATGCAAAGTTGCTTGACTTTTCCACCCTCAAACTGGGTTCCGTTGTTCCTGATCAGGATTTTCAGTATTCCGAACCTGCAGATGATAGACTTCCACAGAAATTTTTTAATATGATTTTTTCATATCTTAGAAAGGGGCTCCACTTCCATTCATTTGGTAAAGTAGTTGAATTCACAAGAAGGAAACTTCTTTTCCCGAAAGTAGGGAATGGACCCACGATGTCCATCCGCCACTGGGTGAAAGGCCATGGGCTGGTCATTGGGACCAGGTTCTATGTAGGCATATTTGTATATGTGGTCTACCTCTGACACTTATGGCACTTGCGGACCAAGTCTTTGGCCTCGTGCAACATTTCGACCAATAGTACCTCAGCGTGAGGGCTTTATGAGCCAGTATCCTTCCTTCGGGTGGTTTTCGCAGACTCTAATGGTTTCGAAAACTTGGTTTGCCTCCTTGGGGTCAGGCATTTGATTAGAGGGCCAGTAGATGATCTCTTATACAACCTGTCATTGAGAAGAGTGTACCGTACCTCTCTATTTTTGTGCTTGAAGACTTCTAGCTTATCCGCATGGAGGGTTCCATCTTTTATACAGTTGATGAGGGGACTCACCCAGCTGGTCTCTACACTAGTGGAGAGAGTTTCGCTGAGGCCTTCTTCTTCTAGGACCGACTTATCCTGGATGATATCTAACCTGCAAAAATGAGTAGTGGTTAAGCTCAGGACCACCGTTGTGGTGGCCGAAGGCACTCTGATGCTTAAGTCAAATACCGGTTCGAGAAAAAGTGAAGGCTATATGTAAAATTGTAGTATTTATACTTGCGTACATTTCTTACTCATTTTACTGACTCTTATAGCGACCCTTCCCTCCCCAACTGTCCCTTCAATTGAGGGTGTGATTGAAGGAGGAAATCTCGCATAAGATCTTACCTGTGCATGACTGAGTACTTTGGCAGTTGGCTCTGTTTAGGAACCAATGCTTGATTAGGCTAGATATGATTTTGTGTGAGTGGATCTCGAGCCTATGACAACTCTGAGATTCGTTGTTCGAGCCTTATTGATGTCCTGGGTCAAGCCTAAGACTCGTGCCTCTAGGATCGGCGTGTTTTGGGCTTGGACACCTGACTTATGGGCTAAGTATAGTCTTGCGCATGGGACTGGGCTGAAGCCTTTTACGTGCTAGGATTAGTCCATGCCACGTGTACGACTGTGATTGAGTGATTGTTTGATGTCTCATCGATAATAATAAGGGTTAATTGGTATTTCCCCTACAATAAATAGGAAATTGAGATGTTCACTAATCAGTAACTACGATTGCATTTACCCCCAAGACTAGCAGTCAACGTACATTGACTGTAAGGGCACGCGCTTATTTTAAATTTGTAATATTTTAAGGATAAAAATGCCCTTGAGTAATCTGATGGTTGAGATTTAAAGATTATACAAACTCAAATTGATGATTTGAGGGATGAGATTCATAGCTAAATAGTCATCGAGGAAGAATAAATATTCATGAGCAGTTGGGGGATAGGAAATAGTCGTTGGGTTCAACCCTATTTATTGGAAGCTATTTCAGTCCATAAAATGGAGTTCCTCAACTGTTTTTGCACTATAGATCAAAGCTATTAAGTTGGGTTTTGAACTTAGGGTTTCATTACACAAACACTATATCTGAGTTATTTCATCATAGATCATAGTTCACAACACCATAATGAAGGTAAGTAAGTGTTTTTCAATTCATTTTCACATTTATGTTGATATTTGTTAAGAGTTGCAGGTCATCTTCAACCTCTCGCATGGTTGTTCTATACCAAGGGCATTCTTACATTCAAATTTATTATAGGGGGTTAAGTTGCTGCCATTATTTATTATAAGAGGTAAAAAATCATAAAAATGGTTGTTTTCCTATCAGGTTCCTTGTGAGTACTATCATCAGTACAATCATACAAGTGAAGACTGCCTTTTTGTATTATGCATGTCCCAAGAATGGTTGTAATGGAGTCTGCAAGCTTTTGAAGTCCAAAACTCAAAAAAAAACCCTAATAGGATGTTCTTGGTTTGTCAATATCTGGTTACAAAGGGTTTCTATGTCTTGATGAAGTTATTTTTAATAAAAATGAAGAAGTAGTTCAAGCTCAAAGAAAATTTCAACTTAAGCTCAAACTCAAGTTCAATCTCAATCTCAAGCTTCAAAAGGGGTAGTTGTTTCAAATGTGACAGTCCAAATCATTGGATAAAAAACTATCTATGAGTGGATCTTCCATGCCTAATACTTTCATGCTCTGGAAGGAAAACTATCAAAATATCTCATCAACCTCATACACAAGGGCACAAGTACCTCAATTGTGATTCTTGCACTAAGGAGTTTGAGTGATTGGGAGGAAGGGTACCTGATAACATACTTAGAGCTGGTTTTCAAAACCTTATTGTTCCAGTTGCAACTACTGAACATGCTGAAGGTGAACAAGTTCAAGTCGGAAGAAGTAATAACTTTCCAAATGTAATAATAACTATCCAAATGACTATGACATTTAAAGATCTATGTAAAACATTTTCTATCTAGCCTAAATAAGAAATGAATAAACATATCATTCAATATCAATGTTGCAACAATAACAAGTCCGACATGGAATATCAAACCAAACTAGTGCAAGCAATGAATGAACATAATATTCAATTTTCTGACATGGAATATCAAACCAAACTAAAGTGAAAACAATTCAATAGCCATTGAATAGCCTGCCAAACCCGTGTTTCAACAATAACACTGGATCTAAACAAATGAAGTCTGACGTGCTATATAATAGTTGCAACAACCTGTGTTCACTACACCAAAGTTACCTATTAATAGCAATTGATGATAGCGTTTTTTACGTTTATGCTATAAAAACCCAAATTCTAATGACATCACGGTATTAAAACGCTATCTCAAATTAGGCGGGCCTTTTGGCGCTTGCCCAAAAATTTACTTAGCATGCATCCCTCTGCTCCCTCGCTCTCACCCAAATACTCTTATTTCAAATCAAAAGAGATCGAGAAAGAGAAAGAGATCGAGAGACAGTTCAAGGAGAATAAGATATGGAGGGAGAGAGATATATCCAGGGAGAGAGCGAGGGAGAGAAATCGAGATACATAGAGAGATCGAGGGAGACGACACAGGAAGAGGGAGGGCGCAGGGAGAAAGAAGTTGAAGAAAGAAGATAAGAAGAAGAAGCAAAGCGTTAAAAGATTCAAGAGAGAAAACACACAACACAGCGAACACAAGAAAGTGAAAGAGATCGATCGATTTCTCTCTCGATTAAATTAGATCCACTTCTCATTTCGAACCCTCTTTTCGATTTGCAGAGATGTCGAGTCGTCACGAGATAGAGAAGGGCGTAAACGTTCAAGTTCTTCTCCGTTGCAGGTAAGCGAATCCAACTTTAGGGTTTCTCAAAATTTCGAATCTTTCTCTTTTGTTTCACTTCACTCTCTTGATTTGATGAATTTACTTGCTTTGGACTCTCTCATTTGTGTACTAATTTCTTGTTTTTCATCCGTTGTTTAGGCTATTCAACGACGAGGAGTTGCGGAGCAATGCGCCGCAAGTGGTTACCTGCAACGACTACCAAAGAGAGGTCGCAGTGTCTCAAAACATTGCTGGGAAACAAATTGATAGGGTTTTTACCTTCGACAAGGTATTTTTTTCTCATTAAGCAGTTTTAAAATATAGATCTATAGCTTGTGTGAATGGATTTTTGGGTTTTCAGATACATTTGATGAATTTGAGCTATGTTGGATGAAACCCATATTTTTTATTTTAACAATTTGGGTAGAAAACGGGTAAATTTTGCATTTTTTTGATATGAAAGCCATATGTGAATGGAAGCAAAAATAGATTTACTTGAAGTCCGAAACATTTGTGATAACGATACATTTTTTTAGTTTTGGGAAATTTTTCCATTCATTGATGTAATTTGTATATTAAGTTGATTTCCTCGTTGTCTAATATTTTTCCAATGATTTCCTTTTGTTTTGTATTCAATGTTGTGTTTGTGCATCCTGCAGGTTTTTTGACCCTCAGCTCAACAAAAGAATTTATATGACTAGGCTGTAGTGCCCATTGTAAATGAGGTCTTAGAAGGATTAAATTGCACCATATTTGCATATGGACAAACTGGTACGAGGAAAACATACACTATGGAGGGTGAATGTAGGAAAGTAAAGGTAGAGATTGCACCTAATGTTGATTTAAAGGCCTTCCTCTCCCGTTTTACTTGACAAGTAACAAAACTTGAGCATTTAGTTGCCATTGAATGTGACGATTTGCTAATGTACTATTGTAGAATAATGGGATTAAGGGGCAGTTGCCTCCAGAATCAGGGGTTATACCAAGAGCGGTCAAATAGATATTTGACACTTTAGAAAGTCAGAATGCTGAATACAGTGTCAAAGTAACTTTCATAGAGTTGTACAACGAGGAAATCACAGATTTACTTGCCCCAGAAGAACTCTCAAAAAAATTTTCAGAAGAAAAGCAAAAGAAACAATTGCTTCTTATGGAGGATGGGAAAGGTGGAGTTCTTGTGCGAGGGTTAGAAGAGGAAATTGTAACAAGTGCAAGTGAAATTTTAACTCTACTTGAAAGGGGTTTTGCAAAACGTCACACCGTAGAAACTTTATTAAACAAGCAATCTAGGTAATTATCAATCCATCGCTGTTGTGCTTATCTCAGGTTGTGAATTCGTGTCGTGTTAACATTTGTTTTCTAATTTCAGTCGATCGCATTCATTGTTTTCAATTACAATTCACATAAAAAAGCCACTCCAAAAGGTGAAGAGCTTATTAAATGTGGGAAGCTAAATTTGGTTGATTTAGCTGGGTCAGAAAATATTTCCCGTTCTAGTGGCAGGGAAGTATATCCCATCTTGTACATTACTGCCCTTAAGTATATATATTTGGATGATACATGCGTTAGCAATTTATTTCTTTGCAACATGGAGTTTTTTTTTTAATATTTTTCTTAAGTATCATAATGGTTTTAAGTTTTCATTTAGATTTTTAGTTGTTATTGCAAAATCTGATTTGTTTATGGAAGATTACCAACGAAATTGAGACAGTATAATTTGAGAAGAACAGGTATATATATACTTCTATCTATTCATGAATAAATATATGTCAATGGAACATCTAAGAGTAGATTGAGAAGACATGTTGCGTTTAAATAGTTTGTGCTTCAGAACTTGTGACTTTTAGTGTGTATTTTCCAAAAACAAAATGCATCAAGTTTTCAACTTTCGGATATCTTTTCATACTATTACTATGCTGAGTATGCTCTTGTTGCCTATTAGGTTAACCTTTTAATAATTGTATTTTAAATTCTCTTTGTTTTGTGACTATTTAGGGTCTTGCACGGGAAGTTGGGGAGATTAATAAAAGCTTACTTACTTTAGGCCGTGTCATAAGTGCTCTTGTTGAACATCTTGGACATGTTCCTTATAGGTATAGATTTCTAACACTTTATTTGATACTGTAGCTGTTGTTTACTTTTGTTTTAATGATTTTGTTGGCATACAGGGATAGCAAGCTTACAAGATTGCTTTGTGATTCATTGGGTGGAAGGACCAAAACATGTGTCATTGCGACTATGTCACCAGCTAATCACTGTCTTGAGGAAACACTAAGTTCTTCTCTAACGCAATCTTGACCAGGGATTATCTAACACTTTGCTAGTTTCTCATATTTTTGGATTTCTCGAGTAGAGATTTGTTTATGTTTGTTCTATTTTTGTTCTATGTTTACGGATCTCAGATTGGTAATATCCTGTGGCAGGGTATCAACCCCAGACCTGTGATACATATGCCCAATTTCTTACATCTATGTTAGGTGTCATTGCCTTAACTAGAGATTTATATTGCAAGTTAGCAATGAAAGTTATTATTCTTGAACCTTGAAATAGCTCTTATGCAGTTAGGGTAGTGGTTGATCAAATGAAAATAATCTCGTCCTTTTTGTTTAGTTGACATTTGTATAATCATCACTAGAATAATCTCATTTCCCATACAACTTTATTTAGCTCTTTCTATATACTGTATCATTTTCTTTATGATTTTCCTGTTTCCTTGTTTAGTGAATATTGAATGTCTGTCATTTCGTTTATCTATTTGATAAATCTGGAAGAGGTAACTTTGCTTCTTTATGCTCACCTCTTTGCATAAATGTACTTTCTTTTTCTTTGGTAGGCAATGGCTGATCAGATAGAGCAGATGGGAATTACATTAGAAACGAATCTAAAGGTGAGACTGCTTATTTAACTGTTTTTTTTCGATGATGCTACGATTTATGTGAAATCATTTCAGTGACTGTATTTTCCTCGTTTTGTTCACAGCAAATAGAAAAGTATAACACTCAGCTTCAAGAGTCCTCAAATTTAAGTTGTAAACTTGATGCCACCCAGGAACGAATTTTGGAAGAACAGGATCTTCATATGTGACAACAAGTTATTATGATCAAGCCCCTCTCGACGAGTATGGTAAGGAGATGGATTTCTAAATAGACCTCTTTATTTGTTATATATATATATATATATATATATATATATATTTTATTGAAAATCATTAATTAGTTTTACTGATAAATGTAGGTATGATTAGGCAGCCTAAATATGGCCATCTCAAGGAATTACATGTTGCCATAAATCTTGTGTCTCCAACTTTACTTGAGGGAACAATAAGTAATTCCTCCTTGGGTCGTCAACAAAATGTAAGCAGAAAAAATAATTTTCCTACTTGTTTATTTATTTATTGAAGCACGAAATAGATAACATTGGTTGCATGGATCCAAGCATATGTTTTTCAAAAGAAATCAGGAGATTGTGCTGCATTTCTTGTAAATAGTAATGATAAACAAGAAGCCACTGTGCAATTTCAAGATGCATTGTATGACTTGCCTCGACAATCAATTAGCATCTTACTAGATTGCAAGAAAGTTATATTCAACACTGCAAAAGTGAGCACACAACAAAGTTCAAGATCGAAAACCACTATGCTAAAGTTTGATCTAGCTGAAAAATGGCAAACATACAAGGAAGCCATACCAAATTACGCGGATACAACAATTACAACAAATTCTTTGTTAGAGCATATGAATACAACGAAAGATGGATCAGACTATCTTTGGTACATTACAAGGTAAGCAAATATAGTTGAAGAAATACTCAAAACTATTAATGCTTATCGTTGTTTTCTTTCTTTTTTACATTGTTACTGATGTAATAAATCTGTTGTGAAATGCAGCTTTTAAACATACTAAAACATTTGATGCTCAACCTAAATTTCATGTCGACACTCTTGGGCATGTTGTGCATGTTTATGTCAACAACGTGTATGTACGTGAGTTTCTGTTCTTGTTCTCAACAGGCTGAAGAAAATTTGATAATCAATTAAGTTGTCCATGTTTTATCAATTTAAATTACTAATAATTTCCTTCGCCATGATCCTAGGAAATGCTCATGGGAGTCATGACAATCCGGGATGCACAATCGAGCAACCCGTCCAACTAAACAATGGAATGAACAATGTTTCAATAGTTAGTGTCATGGTTGGGTTACCGGTACTAATTCTAACGAATGTCCTGCTGTAATTTCTTTAGTTTTAAGGGGTCTACGTAAATTTTTTTATGAATACTTGAGGATTGTTAATGAATGATGCCAAAATTTTTTCTACATGAAGGATTCTGGAGCATTTCTTGAACGAAGAGTTACTAGATTACGCAGGGTGAGGATTGAAACCGACGGAGTAAATCCTCAAGATCTTGGTAATTCCAAATGGGGATATCAGGTTGTTCATTCTACTGACAATCCATTTCTGCTGAGTTACATTTGTTTCTTATAGTACACTCATGACCAGGACCTAAGTTAAAATCAATCTTCCGAAACAAATTAGTGGTGATATACAAAGAAGTTCACACTTATTGATTCACCCATTGTAATATAGGCTGGTTTATTGATTCACACTTCAGTGCAATGTATTTATGCTTTCTTACAGAGAGTATAAGCTTTCTCTTATAATATTTCTTTTAGTATTTCACAAGTTAATGTTAGTTGGTACCCTAACCATTCAATCACCCAGTGATGCAGTCATTTGACTATAGAGCAAAAATGTATTAACAGATATGGAGCAAGTGATGGTTCCCCTTCTCAACATGGCATCACTAAGGATGCTCAGGTTTGTTCTCATCCTGTTAGGAATGTTAATTTGGAGGTGTACGACTATGTTTAGATTTCTTCAATAGTTTGATTGTTAGCATCTTTTGTATTGACCAGGCTGCATTGGATCATCTGATTATGAGAAGTGACATCGACACAACTAGAATAGTTATTTTTGGCAGGTCACTTGGGGTGCAGTTGGAGCAGTGCTTACCAAAAACAATCCTGATAAGGTATTTTTGTTTTCTTTGTTTAATTCTTTGGTGGAACGACCCTTTTATGGGTCAGAAACACCGACAGGTACTTGTACTCATAGTTTAACTTAGTCGAAAATCTTGGTATATGACTCTGGATAAGTTTGACAAGTTGGATGCAAGTTGTGGCAAGTTCGATCATCTTTATTTTTCTTTTCCTTTCTCCTCTTTGGTTTTCAAGCCTAATCATTATGTAACTTGTGTGTTTTGCAGATCAGACAGTCGATCCTATTCCTTTCGGGGTTGCAAGATGAGATGGTCCCACCATCCCACATGCAAATGCTCTATGATAGAACAACCATTGATAACAAGCGGTGCCTATTTGTTGATTTTCCAACTGGCATGCATATGGACACTTGGCTGGCTGGTGGAGACCACTGCTGGAAAACAATTCAGCTTTTCTTGGAACAAAATGTCTGAGAAAAAGAAAGGCGAATCAAATGGAAATGTCGATAGTAATTAATCCAAATACTAAATCTCTTACTTGTAATTCTATTTCTTTATGCTTGAATGTAAATGATAGCTCGTCTTACAGTGCTTGAAAGTGAAAAACAAACTGATTTGTTGAGCTTCAAATTATATTAGAATAGCCATTCCACTTTTACCGTTGATGTCTCTATTTGATGGGATTTACCATCTTCAGGGAAATCTGATAAATATATCATTCACCTCTCTGTTCAGTTTTCTTCGAAACGTAGTTTCAAATTGTTTAGCTTCTATGGTTAAAGAAATCGGTGTTATAATAGCGTTTATGAAATTTCAAATTGATAGCAAATGAAATTTTAAAAAAAAAATTGCTATGTATACAAAAACGCTATGGTAGACTCTACCATAGCGTTTCTGAAACGCTATAAAAGGCCTACTTACTATAGCGTTTTAGAAAACGCTATGGTATCCTACCATAGCGATTTTGAAACGCTATTAATGACATTTTTTCTTGTAGTGGTTGCAACAATAAAATTCAATTTCAGTCGTGCAAATAACAAATAACCCATCGAATTCAATTACTTCAAGTATGACATGTCATTCAATAGTTGCAACAATAACATGTGTTGCAACAATAACAATTCAATTTTAGTCATGCAAACAACAAATAACCCATCAAATTCAATAACTTCAAGTCTGACATGCCCTTTAGTAGTTTCAAAATATCATCAAATTTTGCATTCTATTTGAAGTCTGACATAAACATAAAACAGTCATCAACCAGTACTTACATCACCATAAAGAAGTTGGTATATTCCACACCAACAAACAGTCTGACCATAAAATATTGTAACAAAAAAAAGCAATTCCCACTAAGAAAAATAGTCTTCTAAACAAAATAAGTTAGTATCACATGCTTGGTCTCCTTGGCCCCATAGGTTGATTGCTCCAAGTGCCTTGTGTTCCGATGCCTCTACCACTGACACTGGATGTGCTACTGGCCTGGAACATTGGTGACGTTATTTGGGGAAAGGGGGGCTAAGTCTTTGTGCAAAGGGCTGAGTTGGGAACATTTAAGTGATGACTCTCCAAATGTAACAATAACTATCCAAATGACTATGGGATTTGAAGATCTATGTAAATCATTTCTATCTAGCCTAAATAGTAAGTGAATGAACAGAATATTCAATATCAAACCAACCTATGTATCAACACATATACATCACCAAGTCTGACATGTACTTATGTTATATTCAACACATATACATTAAACTCTAACAAATCACATACCATTCAATATCCAAACCAACCTAAATGTAAACAATTCAATTACAAACCATTCAGTAGCCATTGAATGACATACCAAACTTGTGTTGCAACAATAACACTAGATTTAATTTCAAACATGCAAACAATTAAATAGGTCTTACATACCAATCACCTGCAAACATAACATTGGATTCAATAAATTGAAATCTGAAGTCAGACCATTCAATAGTCTCAAAATATCATCATATTTTTATTCCATCTGAAGTATGAAGTCTAACATAAACCCAGTACTCTATGAACTGTCATAAACAAAAAAAAAAAAAAAAAAAAAAATCATGCTATCACATGCATGAACATCGAGTCTTGTAAAAAAAAAATGTAGCCCCCCCCCCTAACAAAAACACTCTTCTAACGAATGTGTATCACATGCTTGGTCATCTTGGCCCCATAGGTCTTTTGCTCTAAGTGCCTTGTCTCCCCTTTGCCCTTACCACTGGATGTGCTCCTAGTGTGGACCAGTAGATTCATTGGTGGGGGCCTAACTCATTGTGGAAAGAGCTGAGTTGAAAACATTGTTGCTCGAATGTTGTGCATGGTTGGAGCCGTGGGCATTTAAGGCTGAAGATTGAGTTGTTGTGGAGGAACTGTAGGCCTTTCATTTGGGGGTTCACCTTTTCACTGCCATTTCCAGAACCATCCTGTGAACCATCCTCATAATTTCTTGAACATCTTATTAAGGTTTTTTTGGGTAATGGACAAAAGCTTGCAGACTCCATTACAACCCTTCTTAAGACACGCATAATATAAATAAGGGCAATCTTCATTTGTATGATCGTACTGATAACAGTGCTCGCAAGGAATTTGCCAGGAAAATAAAAATTTTCATTAATATTTTCCCTTTATAATAAATATTAGTAGTAACTTAACCCCCTATAATAAATTTGAATTTAAGTAAGCCCCTTGGTGAGGTTGAAGTTCGTATGCCTCTCTCATATACAGGAGAACTTCTCCATCATCCACGCCTAACTGGGAACATCACATATAAGCATGCATCACCGAATACCCCTAACTATATAAGTACAATAAAATTCACTCTTGAGCTAGCAATGCGCATAAGTCACGACATATTTTTTAGGGATAAATAATCAATCATATTTTAGGCATTTCAAAAACACCCCCTTTCCGCAATACCTAACCCGAAGGTTACCTAGTTTCTTTATAAGAAATGGGTGTCCTACTTCGCAAGACCCAACCTCAAAGGCTACTTAGTTTCTCTATAGGAGAGAGAAAGCATACACACAAGAGATGTGGTAGTTCTAAGTGATACAACTCACTGTAATCAAAGTTTATTTTATGAACTCAAATTTTCCATATCGCTCACTATGATTTCTCAAAATTCTTATATGATGGCATTTTGTCACTCATAAATAAATTCACCACAATATCATTCCATTACTTCGAGGAAAAACAAGCATTTTCAAGTTGGAGATATTTCCATTCCAAGACCTTCAACTTTCTATGTTCATATCAAATTCCAACTTTTGTAACCATGAAATAATTTTTACATAGAATAATACAAATAGTATATTCTCAATAATCATAACCCTGCAAACAACCATACAGACAACCATATTTGGGTGACAAGACTTTAGCAATTTAATACTACAACAGCCCTTTAATTGATTCATATAACAAATTATATCAATTTGAACACCCCTAAACTCAGCTATCCATTTTGATGAGTGCACTAAAGCATACAACTCTTAAATTTTAGGATTTATCATACCAAGAACAACATCCACTTTACTAGTCATTCAAACCACCCTTAATTTCATATCAGTGATTCACAATTCTGCAAAAATATGAGTCCATCTTCACAAGCATTAAACTACTTTCACGAAAAACCAAAAACACAGCCAGTCATGATATGGAAATGCTCAACAGAGACCTTTATAGAAAAATAGGAACTGAAAACATACAACTATCCACCATGCACAAATGGATTCATTCAGATAATCAGACCAAGACAAACAACTATTTACAATTTTAGTTCAACTCATTCTTATGTCTAACAGAAGAAGAAAAATCCAACCAACCTTTACACTACTACACATCAAAACAATCACATGAAACAACCCAAAACACTTCACACACCAATGATTTATACTATTGTGCTTTTGTCTACCTATTTCAATTTCAAACCAAACTTCAACTAAATCCACAAACACATTATATTTTTCGTAAACCACATTCATAAAATTGTGACATTCATTTATATTCATATGTTATTTTAAAAGAAAAATAAAATAGAAGGAAGAAAAACCCACAGGACAAAATCGCAAAGTATATGTAGTTATATTGAGCATTGTAAAATACTCTTCCATAGCTATATTCTTAGAGTAATTCTAGACGTCGAGGAAGTGGGTGAGGAAATGGGCGAGGGAGGGTGGGTCGCACGCGCATAGTTGACGTGTAAAAAAAATATTTGCGGGGGAAATCCAAAATTTGGGGGAGAAGAAGAGGGAATCGAAGCTCTGAATTATCATTCCCTCTCTCGCTCCCTCTCCCTCTCCCTCTCCCTCTCCCCATTTTCGATAGACTCCCTCTCCCCATTTTCGATTCGACAGATTCTCCCTCCCTCTCCCCATTTTCGACAGATTCTCCCTCTCCCCCAAACGAAGCTCCCCCTCTCCCCATCATCGTCATCGAATGAAACGAAGGAGAAGAGAAGAAGGTCAAACGAAAATTAGGGAAGAAGAAGGAAAGAATGAGAAGAAAAGAAGGTCTCCCTCGTCCCTTCCCTCTCGCAAAAGGTAAATTTTCCCTCTCATTTTAGGTTTTAGGTTTTTGTTTTATAGTTTTTTATTTTCCCTTTACTTGGGTGTTTTAGGTTATTGGTTTCGGACAAGAAGTTGGTTTTCATCGCTCGGACGCAGAGGTAAGATTTCGGCCTCCCTTTCTTCTTCTCTTCGTTTCGTCTTCAGCTGAAGAGCTTCATCTAGGGTTCATATCTGGTGTTCAATTTTTTTTTCTCGTCTTCAGAAATAGTCTGTATATATATATATATTATTTTTTTTTTTTTTAATTTCAGTGTTCATGTGGGTTTTTTTTTGGATGAATTGTGGGTTTTTTTTTTATAATTTCAGTGTTCATATCTGTAGATTTTTTTTTTTTTTGTTTAATTTCAGTGTTCATGTGGGTTTTTTTTTTGATGAATTGTGGGTTTTTTTTTTTATAATTTCAGTGTTCATAGTCTGTAGATTTTTTTTTTTTTTTTTTAATTTCAGTGTTTATGATTAAGAAGTTTGCTTTTATAATTTCATTTTTTTTTAATTTTAGTGTTTATAATTTCAGTGTTCATAGTCTTGGTTTTTAAGAAGTTTGTCAATAGGCGAGAAAATGAAAAAATGGGACTGAAAAAATTCTACCTGTCATAATTTCAGTGTAGTTTGCTTAAGAAGTTTGCTTTTTATTTTGTTTTTTTTTTTTTTTAATTTCAGTGTTCATATACAAGATCTTTCTGTATTTCTCTATCTCTTATCTATCTCTGACTATCCAAGATCTGTTATTAATTGAACATCTCGTTATACTAGCCGAACCCTAGTATCGGCACCGTTCGTTCTAACAGATCAAAGATAGAATCTCTGTATTGATTCTATGTTGTGTATTTCATTTCTGTTTTGATTTCTGCATATCATACTGCTTATCATCTCCCTGTGATTAACCATTGTTGTTGTTATAATGCGAATAAAATTAAGGCTTTGATTGGTATTGCTTTGTTGGAGCACATGGGCTAAAGTCTTGTTGTAATGTATAATGAAATTAAGGCAGAAACAACCGAGAAGGTTTAATCATATGCAACACTAACTCCCTTTGTTCTTCTCTTCGTTTCGTCTTCAGCCTTCAAAGCTTCAATTTAATTTTTCTCCTCTTATTTTAGATCTAGGGTTTACGATTTTTGTTCAGAAATAGTCTGTACATCTTAGCTTTATGTACTAGAGTTTCAAGATGTTAATGAACTTTTAGACCTTTGTGTGATTTTCGACTTTGTTCGCACGCCTGAATTCCAACAGCCTCTCACACTATACTTCCCTCTTCCTTATATCCCCTCCTATTGCAGGAATTGCATTCAGAGCGTACGTTGTCTATCGAGGTCGTCAGCCAGGAGTATACCTAAACTGGCCCGCATGTTCATCCTCGGTATCAGGGTATAGGGGTACTTCTTACAAGGGGTTTATGTCAGTCGAAGAAGCTGAGGAATCATACGAGTTGTGGGTTCGCTCAGAAGCGGCGAGGAGAGATTCGGAGGAATCCCACAACAATGAAGATGTCACAGTTAACGATGTAGTTTTTGACGATCAAGCCGGTCCATCGAATGATCAAAGAAATGTCAGTCAAGGGAACAATGATCCTTGGGCTTTTACGAGGGACTTAATCAATACTTTGATAATTGTACTTATTATCTTAGGTATAATATATATTCTTAAGCTCTTGGACGAATGATGGAATTATATGTAATGTAATATGTACATACATATGTATGATGTGAATATATTTCATAATCCAATGAAATTTGTGTTTCATATTGTTATATTTTTCTTCCGTATGGTATGCTTGTCATTTCATTGTGTAGCTTGCGGAGTGTAGCTTGCTGTTTGCATTCCAAATTCTGCCAGGATTCTTCATCAGACTTCCTACTCTCTGTAAGTGCACTGATTTGCTTATTCAATAGTGTGATAAGATCTGACTTGTTTTTGTAATGCTCTGCAGGATGGAATCACCTATTTCAGATCCACAGACAGAGTTCATGTATTCATAAGGAAAATAAGACACATATAAGTGCTTAAGGAAAATAAGACACATGAAGCTGGATGGTTGTCCTAAAGGAAACTGGTTCTGTAGTAAGAAATGTGAAAAGGTATATTAGATTTACTTGGTTTTTTTTTCTGGTTGATATACCATATAAGGGCTTGATTTTTGTATAGACCATAAATAGTTGTCTTAACCAATGTGCAACTGAAGTCCCTAACAAGGCTCACTCAAGTGGACCATATTAAGGGACATCATAACACTTTTATTGCTCTTTATGCACGGAGTTGTTAGGATAAGTTGATTTGCGGTGTCAAAATGATTTTAGCTTCAATATTTCAGCAATATATGATTCAAGAACTCCGAACTTTTGTTCAACAATTAATTCTTGTAGTAGTTTAGTAGTAGTTTCAATATTTTGAAGCACAACCAACATTTTAGAGTAGTTGCTTTGGTCAAAGTACGCCTAGCAAATTTGAGTTGCAGAATGTCTCATACTGCTTATTACTCCCACAAATGTTAAATGTGAGTTTTCCAGCCAAGTCTATTGTGGAACTGAAAGAAATATTCAATTTTTGTCCCGTTTTCTTGGTTTTGTGCATTGTTTGTTTGTTCATTGGTTTTGTTCAAGTTTTGCCCTGTCAGATAAATGTGCATTCAGGACTGAACCCATGTGAATCAGTTAACTTAATACAATGTTGTCTGTGGATGACAGGATATTGAGAAGGAGATATGGCTGCAAGGAGAGAATCAGTGAGGATCGCAATGGAAAAAGCTGAGAAGGCAAAGGAAGGGAAGTTAGGCATAGAACAGGAGTTGAGAAAATGGAGGTCTGATCATGAACAGCAAAGAAAAGCTGGTGATGGTCATCCGTGGTTGCTCCGCAATCTGTTGCAAGTCCAAAGTTCTTTATTCCCGAAAACGATAGACTCAAATTATTCTACTGATGGAAGGATGGGGTAGCTGTGAGTTGCTGCTGCCGCTAATGCTGCAGATGATGATGACCTGAGTTCCTTGTGTAGCCACTGTGTCTATCATTTTCGTTTGGGTCTTAATTTTTTTGGTTTGAACATTGTTTTTATAAGAGGAAAGATTCCTTATCTTCATCAGTTAGTGCTATATCAAAAGTTTAAAGACTTCAGAAGTGTATTAGTTGTCAACCATTTTCTATAGAAGTGCTATACCATTTTCTATAGAAGTGTATTAGTTGTCAACCATTCAGAAGTGCTATACCATTTTCTATAGAAGTTTGTCTTTTTGAAGTTTTGTTCACAAGTGGCTTGATTGTTCATTTCTTGTCAACCATTCATGACTGTAGAAGCGGCTTGATTGTTCATTTCTTGTTGTTGCTAACCATTCTATTGTTGCTATGAATTGAATCAGGAAACATGTTAAGTGTATTAGTTGTCAAAAATATAAGTGTTTATAGATTCATTATATGAAAACTTAGTACAAATAACAGTCAACAGTTCTAGTTCACCTGAATGAATAATTGAGACCTGAAGTGGGCACTTAAGAAGTCTCCAGCAGAGCAGAGTTTGGTCTATAACACAATAAGTGGTGTGTGAAAATTGGCAAGGAAACTAAGGAGAGATGGCTTCTTAATAGCAATGGCACCAGTGCAAAAAAAATTGATAAAACAACCTCAATAACGAGCTACCCTGAGAACTTATAAGCATGTTAACTGATATATGTATAAATTTTCATCTCTACTAAATGCCTTAAATAGTAGTTAAACAATTGATCAAAAGTTATGCCAGAATTCATAGCAATAGCCTGCCAGAATTCATAACATATTCATAGCAATAGCCTGCCAGAATTCATAGCAACTTATAACACCCTGGAATCACTTATAAGCAAGTATCAAACAATGCAACAAATACACATTCAAAGATAAAAACGACTGAGATTGCTAATTGAATTGATGTCATCGCCTGCCAACATATGTTTAAGCTTGAATATCTGAACATTTCAACTGAATTTACATCATAGCCTGCCAAAATACATTCAAACATATCTCCATAGATTCATTGCCTGCCAAAATACATTCTGAAGATAGCTTTTCATCATACCATTATGAACATTCTGAAGATTGCTAACTGATGAACTCCATAGATCCATAGATTCATTACGACTGAGACTGCTATACATTTTAGCAGCTTTTCATGATAGCTTTTCATCATACCATTTGCAGCTGATGAACTCCATAGATTCATTGCCTGAAGAACAAGATCAGAAATGTCAGATGCTGTAATTGCCAATTGTACACTCATATTTAAATGAAACAAAGCAATTTTGATGAGAAAAAACATCAAATAAATGAAAACACATAAATGGGTATTCATCATTCAATGGAGTTTTAATCTCGACGGGATTAAAAGTTGTGTATGAATCCACAGGGTGGTATTGAAGGAAGAATTTGTTAGGAATTCAGATTTGCGAGGAACATACCAAAGAGCAGCATAGAAAATGGAGTGAAGGTGGCATAGAGGAGGATATTGTCAGGACATTCATATTGTTAATGAGCAAACCAAGAAGCAATGGAAGCAAATAATGGATTACAATGCAGAGTGCCAGGAAGTAATTATGTAATCTTTATGAAATCCTTCCAATACTGTCGTCAGTCGACTTATCAGAATTCACAATGAAAAAAAAGATTATCTTGAGCATTTAAATGATAATCTTCAGCATTAACAGGAGTAATAAACAGTCTTAAAATGATAATGCACGCTAAACCAACCTTAAAATGAAAATAGAATGAAAGTCATGAACAAGCTTGACCAACCTTATCATAACCTATAATTTGTATAGTCCATTCCATGGCTTGAACCGGGCGGCTGCAAAAATAAATAATACTGATAAATAAAGAAATAATAGGAGACATACAAAACACATAACAATCAAACAAACCGTACAAAGAGATACATAAAAAATAAAAAATATGTACCTGTGAGAGGAGCGAGTCGAATTGATCAACGCTTCCAGCTTGTAAATCGCGTGACCCCGTATTATCATCCTTAACGATAACAAACATACAAATCATAAGTGGGCAAACATACTTACTGATTCATACCTTGTGAATATAACAAACAAACCTGTGTATTGCTTTGACTAGGCATCGTATTGCTTTCACGAGGCATAACATAAGGCATACACTGTAAACCCTACAAATGACATTTGTAAATAAAATTTTCAATATATGTAACTTAAAAAAATATACATTCATTAAACACATTGCAAAACATACCAGATTAGTCTCAATGGCCTGATTCGTTTGCGTGTCTTTCTTTTTTTTCGTTTGTCTCCTTTTACACATCTTCTCGACGGTGGATTTTATCCTTGATTTAGACGGTCGTCCTTTGCTACGAACCGCTAATGGACTATTAATCTGGATGGCAGAACTAGAAGTAGTGGTGCCCACTTCCAAATACCTCTGTGAATCAACATGCTCATCACCACCGAAAATTTTATATTGCTCCATCCTCAAAGTGATCCATTCTTGAACTTCGCTTGTCTTCTTTTCATCCTCAGTGGCAAATTCAGCCATTTCATAGAAGGCATTGCACATCTTTTCAATTCGCACATTTTCAGGCTTCTTTCCCCAATATGAATAAACAATTTTCACCTTCGTATGAGCCCTCCTAACATCTTTCCTCCACCTCCGAAAACATAGTTATCAGGTATATCATGAATCTCTATTTCAAACAAGACTTTCAATATATAATTGCATAAAATCCCCCTGAACTCAAACAATTGACAATTACACTTGATCCCAAAGTCCTCAACATTTAAAGAGACTACATAATGGACTGATCGTTGCCTATCATTTATCAGCAAGTCTTCTTTAATAGTGTACAACTCACAGCCACCCCCATCCATATCTTCACCCACAATTCTACAACATAGATTCCCTGCTATCTCTTGTTGGATCTCTTTAAATTTTTTTTGTAGTGTAAGCATTTTGAAATTTTTTCTCTATTGCATAAGGAGTAATGCATGGAATCCTTCAGCTAAAAGACTTAAAGTCCTGTTCAACTTCCTTTTGGACTTTACTTCGTTGTGCATTCTCATACTGTTCTACGAATTGCTTCAATGTGGTCTTCGAATTAACATAACCATCAAAAAAAGCATTCATGCTTTCACTCCTTTGAGTTGAAGACATCCCCGCCCAAAAACATTTCTTTGAAATATTGGCACCCATCGCATCCTTTCATAGTATAATCCACCCAACCAGTCATTTTCATGCAGACTATATTTATCAATAAAACCATGCCAATTTTCTTCAAACTCATCATGAGACAGAGAATCATATACTGCTCTTTGCATTGCAAACTTGATCGCCTCATATTGATTGCAACCAGACAGTTTTTCAGGCAATTTCTTCATGATATGCCACAAGCACCATCTGTGTCGTGTGCTGGGAAATACAATTTTAATGGCCCTCTTCATTGCCCTATCTTGATAAGTGATTATAGCAGACAGAGCATTGTCATTCATACACACGAGCCATGTTTGAAAAAGCCAAACAAATTCTTCAATCGTCTCACCACATATCAATCCACATCCCAAAAGAATTGACTGACCGTGATGATTCACCCCAACAAAAGGAGCAAATGGCATCTCATACTTATTTGTCAAGTATGTAGTGTCAAATGTAACAACATCCCCAAACTCCTTGTAAGCTGCCCTGCTCCATGCGTCAGCCCAAAAAACATTTCTCAACCTACCTTCATCATCCAAATCCATCATATAAAAGAAATCAACATTATTAGCTTGCATTCTTTGGAAGTAGTTATGAAGAGCCATCACATCCCCCTCACCAAATCTCAACTTCCTCACTTTGTCCAAATAATTGTAACAGTCTTTTTGGGAAAAAGGCAAAATTTCATGCCCACCAACTTCTACCACACATGACGAATAACTCTTATTTGGTCTAATACCTGCCCTATCATTATATTCAAGCCTCTTCTTGACATACGAGCTCATAGATCTGTTCTTTCGATAAAATTTCGATTTACTAGGGCTTAACGCGTGATTGTGATCAAGTGTAACTCTTTTCACTATAACTTTTCCATCAACCCGTATATGACCTCTAATCTTAGCCTTACAACCACATTTGCTCGACGGACGCAATCCCAAAACATTTTTTCCTTCACCTCTTTGCTTCCCAGCCCGACCACATGAAAGCTGAATGAACGTAGGTTTTCCATCACCATATTTTTCAGTAGTCATTATTTTCACTGGAAATCCCTTTCTATTACCATATTCATGATAATATCGTTGGAACTCGTCAAGGTTGACGAATTCCATCCCATCTGTAGGTTCCCTCACCTCTTCTACATTTTCTTCCACCAACATACAATCATTATCTTCTACACTATCCATTCCTGTAATGTTTGTTTATAAATCACAGGGAGATGATAAGTAGTATGATATGCAGAAATCAAAACAGAAATGAAATACACAACATAAAATCAATACAGAGATTCTATCTTTGATCTGTTAGAACGAACGGTGCCGATACTAGGGTTCGGCTAGTATAACGAGATGTTCAATTAATAACAGATATTGGATAGTCAGAGATAGAGAAAAGATTTTATTTATTTAATATGTACAAGAAATACAGAAAGATGAAAGCTTAAGAAAAGAAGGAAAGACTTACAAATAAAAGGCTAAAGGATTTTCACACTCGAATTTTATTCGCATTATAACAACAACAATGGTTAATCACAGGGAGATGATAAGCAGTATGATATGCAGAAATCAAAACAGAAATGAAATACACAACATAGAATCAATACAGAGATTCTATCTTTGATCTGTTAGAACGAACGGTGCCGATACTAGGGTTCGGCTAGTATAACGAGATGTTCAATTAATAACAGATCTTGGATAGTCAGAGATAGAGAAAAGATGTTATTTATTTAATATGTACAAGAAATACAAAAAGATCTTGGATATGAATACTGAAATTAAAAAAAAAAAGCAAAATAAAAAGCAAACTTCTTAAGCAAACTTCACTGAAATTATGACAGGTAGAATTTTTTCAGTCCCATTTTTTCATTTCCTCGCCTATTGACAAACTTCTTAAAAACCCAGACTATGAACACTGAAATTATAAACACTGAAATTAAAAAAAAATGAAATTATAAAAGCAAACTTCTTAATCATAAACACTGAAATTAAAAAAAAAAAAAAAAAAATCTACACACTATGAACACTGAAATTATAAAAAGAAAACCCACAATTCATCAAAAAAAAAAAACCCACATGAACACTGAAATTAAACAAAAAAAAAAATCTACAGATATGAACACTGAAATTATAAAAAAACCCACAATTCATTAAAAAAAAACCCACATGAACACTGAAATTAAAATATATATATATATACAGACTATTTCTAAAGACGAGAAAAAAAAATTTGAACACCAGATATGAACCCTAGATGAAGCTCTTCGGGTGAAGAAAGGGATGAAAACTTACCTCTGCGTCCGAGCGATGAAAACCAACTTCTTGTCCGAAACCAATAACCTAAAACACCCAAGTAAAGGGAAAATCAAAAACTAAAAACCAAAAACCTAAAACCTAAAATGAGAGGGAAAATTTACCTTTTGCGAGAGGGAAGGGACGAGGGAGACCTTCTTTTCTTCTCCTTCTTTCCTTCTTCTTCCCTAATTTTCGTTTGACCTTCTTCTCTTCTCCTTCGTTTCAGTCGATGACGATGATGGGGAGAGGGGGAGCTTCGTTTGGGGGAGAGGGAGAATCTGTCGAAAATGGGGAGAGGGAGGGAGAATCTGTCGAATTGAAAATGGGGAGAAGGAGTCTGTCGAAAATGGGGAGAGGGAGCGAGAGAGGGAATGAAAATTCAGAGCTTCGATTCCCTCTTCTTCTCCCCCAAATTTTGGATTTCCCCCGCAAAATTTTTTTTTCCACGTCAGCTATGTGCGTGCGACCCACCCTCCCTCGCCCATTTCCTCGCCCACTTCCTCGACGTCTAGCATTACTCATATTCTTATGTAGTTATATGGGATGGCTTCAAAAAAATGTTATATATAGCAAAATCTTATTATTTATGACATGTGATGGGACACTCGTACCTAGAGAGATGTATAAGAATTAGGTAAAGAGATGACTTTTTTTTTATATACTAAAAGGTAGGCATACTTTGACCTACAACTACCTTAGATACACCTAATCTCTCTTAAACCCTCCCATAAAAAAGGCCCAAAATGACCTGCATTCTAAAATTTAGGTAATTGTATAAACAAAGAAATGAGATACATAGCCAACAACCAACCAACAAGTACAATTTCCACATAAAGCTTAAACTCAAAAAAAAATAAAAAATAAACACACATCAACCATGCTACATATGCAAATTGGTGTTTCGATAAATAATTAAATCATAACATAACATTAACCCCTAAAACAAGTACATTTCAAAAATCGGGAGAGGAGAAAACCCCTAGATACGCTCACACCGCCAAAATAATTCTATATCAGATAAATAAGAAAATTGGGAAATTTAGGATTCTCATGAAATTTGAGTTGAGAATGAGCTAGCTACAAAGTATCCATCAACCAACCAACAATATATGAATTATAAACTCCACATAGAGCCAAAACTCACAAAATCGCCTCAATCGGAGTTATTCTTAAATTGGGGGTTTCGAGAAGACCCATACTCATAAACAAAACCCATTCTATTTTTGTAAATTGGGGTTATTCTATTTTCAAGAACAACATGAACCAACCACCTAATCAACAAATCAAACAGTCCATCCCATAGACACGCCATTATCAAAATAACTATGTGACACCAAAAAACTACTACATTTTCGAAAGCAAAACCTTAAGTATACCCAAACCCCTCCAAAATAGCTCCATATCAGATAGATTAGGGTTCTTGTATTGTAGGACGAGTTGAATCTCTGATAAACCCTAGAAACCAAGCAAGAAGCTATCTACAAAGTATCAATCAACAAATAAACCAAGAAGAACACAATGTTACATAAACCCTAGAAAAAAACCCTAAAACCCAAAAAACTAGGGTTCCTACAAATGAGTAAAACAAGAAATGAATAAAGCATAGATCCAATAGTGATGGAAAACTCACTGTTTCTAATTGCCATCGATTTAGAGCTTCTTCTTACCTTCTTATTCTTTTTGTTCCTTGACTTCTTTGATGTCTTATTGGGTTTGGGACTCTGTTTGAGATTAGAAATCGAATATGATGTTGAACAACATCTATCAATGAGGAAAGAGTTTCAATCTCTGGTTTGAGATTTGAAAGTAGAATTCCAACATCATGGATATCTTTCAAGACGTTCTTCACAAGATCAAAATTCATCCTATAAACTCAAGTTCAAGCTTGTGGTGTGGTCGGTCCCTCTCTTTCTTGTTTCCGGCGCTGAAATCAAAAGGGAAATGAGAGGGAAGAAAAAGGAAGCAGAAAGGAAAATAAAGGATGGAGCTTGGGCCAATGGGAGCTATTGCGATGCTCAGTCATAGACCAAGCTTGTCGCTGGAGAATAAGAAGATGAGGCACAGTAGGGAAGGAGAATAAGGAAGAAAGAAAGGAAAATTGAATTTTCTTTTTATAATGTGGGTGGCTATCCGCCCCACTCTAACTCTAAGGGCACCATACCGTCTAAATTCCCAAATATAATGCCCGAAAAATTGAAATTTAAATTCGAATAAATTTGACTATGTTTTTAATTAATCCAAAAATTCAAAATTAAATAAATTAGCCTTAGGAAAATTAAGGGTGTTACAATATACACACCTTAAATGAAAATTAAATAGATTCGAAAGGTAAGAGAGTTAAGTGAATTTCGAAAAATACAACTTGACAATCAAAAAATAAGTAATAGAAAGACTCGGTGAAAGGGTTAACTAAACACTCAGGATAACAAAACCACTAAACAAAAAAACTACACGGAGTAATATCACCAAATATTGACATTAAAATAAGATATATTTACTCCCACATACACAAGTCAAAGGAATCACATTACTAGATTTAACGATAAAAATAAACGATACTAAAAGCAAATGCTTCACCCTTGTCATTTTATCTCAAGACTTCTACACTCGTACTAACTCATATCCACATTTCGAGGATCATCTAGACTTTACCCCAGCCTAGGCTAACCAAATGCTCTGATACCAAACAGTTACGTCCCAATTTTCAAGTAAACAAAATCTTTACTCCAAGTAGGATTATCCATTTCTCCAAAATTCAGGACGTGAAAAATTCAATAACAGGAGAACATTTAGCATCACCAACTGAAACAATTTAATAATTGAAACAAACTAAAACAACTTTTAACCAGGAAACTCTTTGACGTTCACCCGAACTATAGAAAACTCCAATGGTTGCCCACAAATTCTCTAACCTGAAAGGCTAATTTGCAACTTTCCAATAAAAACATACCAAATAAGCATCAACTTACTTGGGTCAGTGAGGTAGTTGATTTCCAACTCTAATAAGTAAAATAAATTACATGTTGTAACAAGAAATTTCATACAAAATGAAATAACACCTCAAATACTAGTATTTCATCAATGAGGCAAAAGTGTCATGCAAGAAAATTATAGTTCAAAGACATTTAGTTCCTCAACAAGGCAATCGTGTCATCTTAATAAGTTATTATCATTATTAAATTAAATATTTATTTTACTTGTATTTGCTCTGTAGTGGTTAACCATGACAAGTTTGACTTGCAGTAATGTTAGTAGACTTTTCATTCTGCATAAAAAGTTTTAGAAACAATATGAATATAACTTCTCAAATAGTTAGTATTTTATCAATATAACTTCTCGAATGTGCCCATTCCATACATTATTTGACTTAATTATATTATTCATTTATAGCGAAATGATCACTTAGACAATACCACATTCGCACCACCTCCGTGCCGAACATACAAGCAATTATGCCTCTCTCATATAAAGTAGAATTTATCTGCCATCCATGCCTAACTGGGAACATCACATACTGACATGAATCACCAGATACCCATAACTATATGAATACAATAAAAGCCATTATTGGTCTAACAATGCGCATAAGTCACATCACATTTTTTATGGATAAATAATCAAACATATTATAGTCATTTAAAAAACCACCCACTTTATGCAAGACCGAACCCGAAGGTTATTTAATTTTTCTATAAGAAAGTTGTAACCTACTCCGCCAGAACCAACCCCAAGGTTATTTAGTTTCTCTATAGGAGAGGAAAAACATAAACAAAAAGGATGTGGTAGTTCTAAGTGATACCAATGTAATTATAGATCGCTTATTGTAATTTCTCAAAATTCGTATATGATGACATTTTGTCACTTGTAAATAAATTCACCACAATACCACTCCATTATTTGGGGAAAACAAGCATTTTCAAGTTGGAGACAATTCCATTCCAAGACCTTTAATTTTGTATGTTCATATCAAGTTCCAGTTTTTGCAACCATGAAACAATTTTTACATATACAAGAGTATATTTTCAATAATCATAGCCCTACAGACATTCATAGAGACAACCATATTTGGGCGACAAGACTTTAGCGATTTAATGCTACAAACAACCCTTAAATTGATTCATACAACCAATTATATCAACTAGAACAACCCCTAAACTCAGTTATCCATTTGGATGACCGCACTAAAGCATACAACTCTTAAATTTCAGGATTTATCATACCAAGAGCAACATCCACTTTACTAATCCTTCTAAACACTCTCAATTTCATATCAGTTGATGCAGTTGATTTTCGCTCCCTGCTTTGACCTAATCCCACTGACCTGTTAACCTGCACAAGTAATGCACATGAGCCACGGACCACCGTTGTGGTGGTCGATGGCACTCCGATGCTAAAGTCAGACAGGGATCTGAGAAAGACGTAATGATGTAAACAGGGAATTTGTAGCATACCTTAGCTTACAAACCTCATGTCTTATTTATAGTGCAGGAGTCCTGGTTCTACCAGGCCATTGAAGGCGTAGTTTAGGAAGTAGATCTTTGTGGAGATCCTTATCTAATTAGGAGTTGTGTTGTAGGAGGGAAGTTCCCTGTTAGCCCTGTGCTCCTAGATACGTAAGAGATATTTTCCAATCCAAGAGCAATTTGTAGAAGGAAGTTTCCCTGCATGGAACGTACTCTAGTATTTGTTTCCTAGTTGGAAGCAGAGAGTTGTTCTAGTTGCCCGTCCGAAGCTGATCCTTGAGATACTTGCCTTAGCAGGACTTAAGGGTATTGAGGATAGATGTGAGATGTGTGGGCCTAGCACGGGGTAAGAGTTCGGATCCGTCTTGTAGACTGGATCAGGCAGGCTTAGAACCGCTTGGACCGGATCAGCGTTGGGCTGACGCTGGGGCCTAAAATTCCTCGAGATTGTGTATGGGTTGGGGATGTGACCATTTTTATGTATCATCAGTTACTCCCCTCGAGTTAATGGGGCGTTAAGTTGGTCTGTTGACTCTTCGAAAAGGATATTGTTTCAATGTATTGATCGCTCGTTTCGTTGGTTAATTGACGCACTGGTGCAGGGTGGAAACCGCTGCACCCATCTGGTGTATCCAAGGTCTCCCTAGGACCGCATTATATGCCGAAGGCGCATCGATTACTATGAACTCTTGAAACTAGGTTTTCTAAGCTGACTGCTCTCCCACTATTGTAATCAATTGTATATTTCCCACAGGAGACAGTCTTTCGCCACTGAAATCGATCACCGAACGACTATCAGGGATCAGTGTGTCTCTTCTAGTTGCATGTTGTGGAACGTACAGAGAAACAAGACGTGCATAGAGCTCTATGTGCCCACTAAGGGCCTCCTTATCTCCTAGCCTGCCAGAGAAATCGTTACCGCCAGGGCGTCATTGTACGAGGATTGTATGCTCTAGAGGTCCTTTTCCATGAATACTAGATGCTCGGAGGGGCTTTACTTTCGATCGTGAGGTACGCATCGTTCGCTGCGTATCGCTTGGATTCTCATACCTCGTAGGGCCATCTTCCTGGACCTGTTGGATAGTTCGAACTCGGAATGGGCTCCATGTAGCACGCATATTCTGTTAACCATTTGCTATTTGGATTCGGCTTCTCTTTGCACTGCCCGTTCTTCTCCTAGGGCTTTGAAGCTCTGCGCTTCCTTCGTTAGGTCAACCATGTTTGCTGGAGGGTCCAGTGTCAAAAAATGGTAGAACTTTTCTTTCCGCAATCCTTTAATGAAAGCTGAGACAGCCGTCACGTTGCTGCACACGTGGATGGTGGTTAACTCACTGCTAAAGCGGGTTAAATACGTTTTTAGTGTTTCGTCAGGTCTTTGCTTCATTGATGCGAACGTCTTAACCATTGACCAAGCCTAGTGTGAAAATAGATCGTATGTCGGGCTTGAGGTACATTGGTGTTGCCGCCATTCCAGGAGTGCCAACTTGGTGTTTGCGTGTTACTCGCGTTGTCGAGGGTGATGAGTCGGTGCCAGGCTGAGCGCCCGACGCTTCCCCTCGCTTTCCTTGCTCGTATGGAGTAGTCACCATCTCTCTGTTTCAAGGGGAGACAATGCTAGAAAAAAGTTAGGAACTTTGTCGTCCCCACGGACGACGCCAAACTGATGCAGTCGATTTTCGCTCCCTGCTTTGACCTAATCCCGCTGACTTGCACAAGTAACCACGTGAGCCACGGACCACCGTTCTGGTGGTCGATGGCACTTCGATGCTAAAGCCAGATAGGGATCTGAGGAAAGCGTAATGTTGTAAACAGGGATTTATAGCGTACCTTAGCTTACCAACCCCGTGTCTTATTTATAGTACAAGAGTCCTGGTTCTACCAGGCCATTGAAGGCGAAGTTTAGGAAGGAGATCTTCATGGAGATCCTTCTCTAATTAGAGTTGTGTTGTAAGAGGGAAGTTCCATGTTAGCCCTGTGCTCCTAGATATGCGGGGGATAATTTCCAATCCAAGAGAAATTCGTAGAAGGAAGTTTCCCTTCGTGGAATGTACTTTGGTATTTGATTTCTAGTTGGAAGCAGAGAGCTGTTGTAGTTGCATGCCTAAACACTACACCAAAAGTCATCTTTTATAGTATTTATTAATAGCGTTTTTTACATTTATGCTATCAAAAGTTAAGTTTAATTACTATTGAAGTTTTGAAATCTTAAAAACGCTATCTTAAGTTTGGCGGGATTTTAAAACGCAAAGCGCCTCGCCAAATATTTTAGATTGCGTGATTCAGCGCCAACCTTCCTCCTCTCCTCCTTCAAAACTATAAAACTAAAAACCTAAAACACGACTCGGCGCCAACTCTGCTCCTCTCCCCCTTCATCACACTCGCCAGTCGCCTCTGCTCGATCCAGCCATCGTCATCTTCTGCACGCATCTTCTTCTTTAGGTGAGTTATTCACTTCTTCTTCTCTGCTAATCTCTCTCTTATCTCTGCTTCACCTCTCCTCTGTTCACTCATCCCCTGTTTAAGTAATGCTATGGGTGAGCAGGAGAACTGTGTTAGGGTCACTCATGCCACAGCGAAGAGGGCGACAAATTCTATGCTCAGAGGGGATAATCAACTGAACAAGAAAAGGGTTGTCTTGGGGGAGCTTACAAATGTCGCTGCTGCTGCGAATTGGGGTGGTTCTGAGGTTCAAAAACCCAAAACTGGGCGAAGAAGAAGAAGCAACATCATAAGTTGTTCTTGGTGAAGGATATGGAAGAAGAATCACATTCGGATGATCCCCAGATGTGAGCGAACTATGCTTCAGATATCTATGGGTATCTACATTCCATGGAGGTAAGTTTGATTTGGGTTTTCTCTAATTTGCACTGTTTAATTTGTGTTTTTGAAATGTGGGTTTTGGTTCTTGTTCTATTTGGACAAATGGGTTTATGTATATTGATTAAGGGTTCTTCAGTTTTTAGGGTTTGGGTTGCTTTTAAGCTAGATTTACAATCTGGGTTTTGGTTCTTGTTTGATTTGGGGAGATGGGTATGTTTGGTTCTCTTTAATTTGATTATTAATTATTCGACAATGGCTCTAGCTTCTCGGTGGATTCACGTGGTGGGAGAGTTACGATTGGAGATATGGCGAGTAAGGTTGAATTGAAGTTGAATGAGCGCAGTTGGCCTTGGAGGCTATCGCTGATGATACTGAAGGTTTCTTAGAGGTACTTCTCTTCAACTGTTATCGTTTTTGAAGTGTTTATGGTTGAGATTTTAGTTTATCAAGTCAAATGTTTGTTCGTTGTTATTTGAGAAATTCACAAATTCCTGAGGTGAATTTCAAAATCGATTTTGTGAATTTCGAACTTGATTTCTTTGGTCTTATTTGGTCGATCAAATGTTTTAGATTCAACCATTTTCATGCATTTCATTTGGGTATGATGAGAAGTGTCATGATATTAGTTTGGAATTATTATTTCAACTAAAACATTTCTTGAAGGAATTTTACCATCTCAATCAAAAAATCATTGATATGAGAATGTACATACTCTCACAGTAAGAGTCACACATACATGATATGAAATTTGCTTCATTAGTTTTACTTGCTGTTAGTTTATAGTTATTAGCTGTTTCATTCAAGAAAGATGTTATGTATAACAGTCTCCACATTTCAGGAATGTTTACTTGGCACGTTGGATTCCAAAACAGTGATTTTCGTTACTCATCAAGTAGAGTTCTTACCATCTACAGATCTAATCCTAGTAAGCGGTGTGAACTTGTTTCTCATTTTTATTTTATTTTTTTTAAAGTTCCATGAATATTAATTTGCACGAAGACTAATTTCCTTTTCTTATTTTCGGGTAATGAAAGATGGGAGAATTACACAATCAGGCAAGTATGATGATATTCTTAGTTTAGGAGCCGACTTTATGGTGCTCGTGGGTGCCCATAAGAAGGCTTTATCGGCCCTTGATTTTGTAGAGTCAGGACCAACTTCTGATAACAGTGCCAAAGATGGTAAAATGGAGAAGGATCAAAATGTTGAGCACAAAGAAGATGGTAAAACAGATGAAATAGTTGGTCCCAAAGGACAACTTGTCCTGGAAGAAGAGAGAGAGAAAGGAAGAGTTGTTCTTCATGTGTATTGGAAATATATGACCACGACATATGGAGGAGCTCTCGTGCTATTCATTTTGATATCACAGAGTCTCTTTCAATCCCTTCAGATTGTGAGCAATTACTGGATGGCTTTGTCGACTCCCGTGTCAAAAGATGTGAAACCTCTCGTCAACAGTTCTACTCTCATCATTGTCTATGTTGCGTTAGCGATAGGAAGCTCCTTGTGTGTGCTTGTGAGAACCACTCTTGTTGCGACTGTTGGATACAAGACTGCTACAATACCCTTCACGAATATGCATTCCTATATTTTTTGTGCTCCTACGTCATTCTTTGATTCCACTCCTAGTGGACGCATATTAAATAGAGTGAGTCATACAATCATCATTGTTAAGGAATATCTCAAAGCTCGGGAACAAAATTATATCTGTTGAGAGAATATTTCAGTACTTGAGCATTCCCAGTAAACCTCTTCTTGTGATAGAAGATAATAAGTCGGACAACAGTTGGCCATCAAACGGAGAAGTTGATATTCGTGATCTACAGGTAAACTGCGGTTATTTATGCTGAATCTCCCAATGCAATTTTAGCTTTTGTAAATAATATACAAACAGGACAACACAGACACACACACACACAAAAGGAAAAACAAACCTAAACAAAAAGATTTGAGTTTGGATCACCCAATCAAGGCTGAATTTATATTCAACAGGTTATATGCATCCCAGTCTAATAATCCAGGTTTTTAATGCAGGTTTGTTTGCCCCACAAATGCCACTAGTGTTGCGCTTCAATTTGAGGGTATGTTGAAGCTTTTCTACTTCAGCTTCAATTTGAGTATGAAATTCGGGACTGAATCACAGGGGTACTTACAGCATGAATCACAGGTCAGTTATCTTCTCTTGGTTAAAAATCTAAAATCTCAACCACCCTGTATTTTCAGCATTTCATGACATTGATTTTCCTAGCTGCTCCTTTGACTGTTAAATTCTCAAAACTGTGCCATTAATTTTAATACTAAAAAGCATTGATTCTATAGAGGAATGCATAGAATTGAACATAGTAAAATAAGAAATTGAAAGATTTCGTTGAAATGGTTGGTTCACCGATTCAGCTAGTTGATTTAGGATTGCCAATTTTATGTGAGAGACTGTGCATAGTGATAGACTAATATTTGATGTTTTGTGTCAGCCAATTATGAAGAGCTTTATTGCAACTGGCTCAAATCCATCTAAGCCAGACAAATTTTTGGCATACATGACCCCCACTCCAGATGAGGTTAGTATACCTTTCATATATTCTAGGCTCTTGTATTATTGGGGATTACCAGGTGGGCTAACTAGTTTGATCTAATTATGATGAAAATGAAGATGTCTCATATAACTGGGTCAGGGAGTACCAGCTGGGTAATGCAACTTGGAGTAGTTATGGTATGCTTTTTCTTGGGTGATTCTGATTTAACTTGCATTACCTTTTACTTTGACGCAGCCTCTTCCTACAAAGCTTGTTCTTAGGAAAAAGAGGGCAAAAGAGGGAAGGACGAATGAAGAGGTTGAACATTATCCTATTCCTTCTAGGGTGACTGTTAGGCGTAGATCAACAGTTGCTGCAATTGAACTAAAAGAATCAGGGGTAATGAGCTCTAAGAATAAGAATTGCCACTAAATGCTTATGAATAAGAATAAGAATTGCCACTAAATGTTTATGAATAAGAATTGCCACTAAATGCTTATGCTTCTTCAATGGTAGTCTAATTGCCACTAGTGTTGGATTACTCTTCTATTTAGCAAGATTTGCAGTTTTTTTTAAGATCAATACTATGTTGTTGTTCTGTTTTTTTATTCAAGAATGAGTCGTGTTGGAAAAGTAGTGACAACTTCGCTAAAGTGACCCAGAGATGGTAGCGCTTTCATCAGATGGTAACTACTTTCATATCTTCCAAATAGGTTATTTGTTATCTTAACTATGTTTCTTTTATGTTGTGTTTTAATGGGCATATTTTGTTGTAAGTCTACTAAACATTGTTGCTGAGTTTTGGACAATGGAAAACAAGACAATTTGCAACTTCTGGGATGCCAAACCTTGACCAGATTTACTTACAGTCAGGTGATAGTTTTGATTTTTTATGATTTATTTTTTTACGTTGAAAGAAACTAATGTTAATTTATCTGTATTTTTTTAATTTTTTTTGCGTCCTCCTTTATATGGAACACTTTTCATCAGTTTTTTCAATTTAACAATTATATAGGAGTTGTTCAACACGGTTTCTTCTTGAGCTATTTAGCTTTGATAAATTCTGATACAATCTTCAGTTTTCAACCATTCTTATATTAAAGTTGGAACTTTATTTAACCAATGTCCTCAATCTACTAGAAGTTCAATTGGTTTTTATATATTTAGGTTTATATTATCAATTTATGACATAATTTTACTAAAATCAGGTATAATGTGACTTCTAATAGTTCGACGTCAATGTTAAGATACAAATATTCGAGTTGTTATTTGATTGTGTCATTTCAAAATGGCTAGTTGCTGCTGTGTTTGCTGAATTGCTGAGGTGCGGTGTTGCTGCTGTTTTGCATTAGTGAGGTTGTGGTGATGTTACTGAGGTGCGGTGCTGCTGTTGTTTTGCATTGGTGAGGCTGTGGTGATGTTGCATTGGTGAGGCTGTTGTGATGTTGCGGTTTTGCATTGCTGAGGCTGATATGTTGTTTTGCATTGCTGAGCTATTTGTGTTGTAGTGCATAGTTTCTCCTGTTGTGGGCCTTCAAAGTTACAATGCTCAGGTATATACGCTCAACTTCATCTGATTTTTGTCAGTGGTTATTGATTAATTATTGTTATTGTTTAAAACACTTCCGGAACTGCTTAATTCACGTTCATGGTTACTTTTTCATTGCCATTTTGTGTGTATTTCCAGTTCGTTTTTTCTTCCTTTGTGTGTGGTTTCTGTAAAGTTTATAACCATTGTTAGTTTACATGCACATAGAATCTTTGTATGTGAGTTGAAAAGGAAGGTAAAGATATATTGTTATCTGATATATTGTTGAACACTTGAACTTGAATAAATTGTTTCCTAATTGACCAGGAATAAGCCATGAGAAACCCCTGTCAGTCTGAGTTCCTTTATAATGATAAACCCATCAGAACAAATTTAGAATCGATATCGCTATCGGTACTCAGAAATCAAAACTAGTATTTTGTAAAGCTGACAGATAATTTCTTCTTGTGCAAATCCCAAGTGATATTTTCTTTAACCTTTTTCTATCTACTGTTGTCGGATTGAAGATAAAGAAGTTGAGTTTTATAGTAATTTCAGTATTATTGAATTTATTTCAGTAATTTCAGATTCACAGAAGACATCAGATGGTGACTTTTTGTTATGTTTGTTTATTTGAGCTTTATCCTGTGGAGATGCTTCAAGGGATAGTATTGAGATGTTGGTCTTTCAAAATTTGAGTTATTTGAACATGTCATGAAATCCACATATTGTATACTTATTAAATACTTCAAGAGTTCATTTCCATTTCTTTTTGCACTTCAAGAGTTCAAGCCATTTTTGTAGTTTCAAGTATAGTATGTTAATTATTCATCAAGGAGCTTCAAACCCTCCGTATTAAAGTTCATTTCTGAGTAATTCTAATTTGTTGGGAGCAGGGGTTGCATGACAAGATCAAATTGGTTCCTATTGATCTAGGAAACAGGCCTGGTCATGGGTCTTGCCAAGAACACACAACTTGGTCTTTCTTTGCAGAATTTTTGTCATGGGTTCCCTCCTCCGTTTCCACACCCAAGTTCAGGAGGGCTTGGAACAAGCTTGGAGAAGTCTGTCAATTTGGTCACCCTTTATTTTCTACCTTACCCTTCTTCTTCATCACCAGAAGTACCCAGATTAGTATCTGAACTTCCTTGCACGAATGCTTGTTACTCACCTTGAGGAGGTCATGGATTTGACCATGAAGGCTGATGTTCCACAGGAGAAGGATTTGTTGCAAACTCTGCAAGCAACAGATGTTGTCTCTGATTTTGGACCTGCAAATGTCATAACTCCTCAGCCTGTAAAACCTGTTGGTTCAAGCATCATACTTGAATGCATACAAGTGAAACCCAACCCAATTCCTGGTACTTGTGCTTCCAAGATGTCTCATGAGGTTGAAGCAAAGATAGAGGCTGAGGCTCTACCAGTTGTGGTTTCAGACTCGAGTAACAGAGTGAGACTGGCCAATTCTGCATACAAGGAGATGGTGGGGCAACCTGAGTGTCTGTGGCTTGATTCCATGGTAAGCTATGATGTAATGTTGGGGGGAAATGCATGCAAGAGGATCAGTGGGAAGGTGAAGTTGGATCTGTCAGATTTGCAAGTGCCAGTTTCTTCAAATGGGTTTACATGCAATGAGAACAAAAGCTTGGCTGATGTTCCATGTGATGTACAAAAACTCTGCTGTGATTCGAAGGACTACATCTACAAATGGAGGTTCCATACCACTGAGAAGGTTTCCAACTCCAGTTTCCAAGTTAGAAGGTTTCCAACTCCAGTTTCCAAGTTTGAATGACCATCTTGTACAGTCATCTCCGACATGAACATGAGGCAAACTATTACTCCGATCCAAACAAGCATTTTGATCATGTTTATTTTGTTTACAGTTAATGTCAGATGGGGAAATACTACATGCTGGTCCTTAATCCCTATAATTAGTTATTGGCCTCAAGTCAAGAATTTCAGGTCCTTGTCAATGCACACAAGGAAACTGATGGTTCTGAAAGACTCTCCCAGGTTGTTTCTTCTCAGAAAGCTGAAAACTCCGGTAAAGATATCAACAAGACTTAACACAGAGAAACAAACAAAAGCATCCACTGGCGATCAGTTGATTAAGCTAGAAGAAAGAGAAACAGGATATTCGGGTTTCACGCCTTACATACAATAGCTGAATCAGAATAGAGGCTACTTATACTTCTCGTTTGCATTTGTTTGTCATGTTATATTTGTCATGTTATACAACATTGCTGTGTTTTCATGTCTAATGTTTGATGAACATTGTACTTCAGTAATGCAAGTGATGCTTTGGACAAGCTACGATTACTTTGTAAGTAATGTTTTCATGTTATATTAATTAATTACATTACTTTGCCTCCTTTCATTGAAATATTTAAGTTTCGCACATTTAGATTTTTATTTTCTAGAAATAAAACTTATAAGATGTTATAAAAAGTCATTTGATAGCAAAAAAAAAAAAATTCAACTTACAATAGCATTTTTAAAACGCTATAATAAACTTACTATAGCGTTTCAGAAACGCTATAAATACTATAAATAGTCAACTTACAATAGCGTTTTTAAAACACTATAATAGACTTACTATAGCGTTTCAAAAACTTTATAAATAATGTTACTATAGCGTTTTTGAAATGCTATAATAGTTAACTTACAATAGCATTTTAAAAACGCTATAATAGACTTACAATAGCGTATTTAAAATGCTATAAATAGTCAACTTTCAATAGCATTTTTAAAATGCTATAATAGATTTTTAATAGCGTTTTTAAAACGCTATAAATAGTCAACTTTTATTAGCGTTTTTAAAACGCTATAATAGACCCTGTATCTATTATAGCTCCGGCAGACACAACGTTTTCTAAAACGCTATTAAAAAACATTTTTCTTGTAGTGGAAGTTGATCCTCAAGATACTTGCCCTAGTAGGATTTACGGTTATTTAGGATAGCTGTGAGACGTGTGGGCCTAGCACGCTGTAAGAGTTCGGTCCGTCTGGCGGTCTGGATCAGGTGGGCTTAGAATCGCTTGGGTCGAATCAGTGTTGGGCTGACGCTAGGGCCCGTAATTCCTCGAGATCGTGTATGTCTCAGGGATGTGACTGTTTTTATGTATCATCATCAGTGATTCACAATTCTGCATAAATATAAATCCTTCTTCACAAAACATTAAACTACTTTAAATCACAAACCAAAAACACAATCAGTCATGATATGGCAATGCTCAGTAGAGACCTCTATAGCAAATAAGAATTAAAAACATACAACTATCCACCATGCACAAATGGATTCATTTAGATGATCAAACCAAAAAAAAAAATTTATCAGATGTTCTAGTTCAATTCATTCTTATATCTAAAATAAATAAAAAAAAACAAAAAAATAAACCAACCAACCTGTACACTACTACACATCAAAACAATCACATGAAATGACCCAAAACACCTCACACACCAATGATTTACACTATTGTGTTTTCCTCTACCTATTTCAATTTCAAACCAGACTTATGCTAAATCCACAAACACACTATACTTTTTGTAAACCATATTCATAAAGTTGTAACCTTTAGTTATATTCATAAATTATTTTAAAACAAAAATAAAATATAAGGAAGAAAAACTCACAGGACAAAATCGCAAAATGTATGTAGTTATATTGAGAATGGTAAAATATTATTGTGTAGTTATATTCTTGTGTAGTTATATGAGAAGGCTTACATTTTTTTTTTTATAAATAGCAATATCTTATTATCTATGACATGTGATGGGGCACTCATACCTAGAGATAGATGTATAAGAGTTAAGTAAAGACATGATTCTTTTTTTTTATATACTAAAAAGTATTGATACTTTGACCTACACCCACCTTAGATACACCTAATCTCTCTTAAACCCTCCCTTCAAAAAAATCTCCAAATGACCTGTATTATGAAATTTAGGTAAATGTATAAACAAAGAGATGAAATACACAACCAGCAATCAACCAACAACTATAAATTCCACATAAAGCTTAAATAAACAAACAAACAAACAAACAAACAAACAAACAAAAAACCACAACAATCATGCTACATATGCAAATTAGGGTTTTGATATTTGAGTAAATCATAACATTAACCCCTAAAACAAGTACATTTTGAAAATCAGGGGAGGAAAAAACACCTAGATATACTCACACAACAAAAGAAACTCTATATCGGATAAATTAGGAAATTGGGTAATTTAGGATTCTCTCGAAATTTGAGTTGAGAAGGAGCTAGCTACAAAGTATCAATCAACCAACCAACAATATAAGAATTATAAACTCCACATAGAGCCCAAACTCACAAAATCACCTCAACCATGGTTATTCCTAAATTGGGGTTTCGAGAAGACCCATACTCATAGACAATACCCATTCTATTTTTATAAATTTGGGTTATTCTATTTTCAAGAACAACAAGATCGAATTTCTCAGGCATAGACAAACCCCATTCTCTAAATAATTTTGACACCCAGAAACTACTACATTTTTTGAAGGAAAACCTTAATTATGCCCAAATCCCCAAAATAGCTCCATGAGTAATTCTACCTGTCGAGGAAATGGGCGAGGGAGGCTCCTGTGCACGTGCAGGAGCATCGTTTAAAAAAAAAAGGGGGGGGGGAATCGAAATTTGGGGGAAAAAGAAGAGGGAACCTCTCTCCCTCACCCCATTTCCATCTTGATAGACAGAGACAGAGGAACAGAAAGATAAGAGAAGAAATTCAAACGAAGCCTGACCGCCGAAGCCCTCCCTCTCCCCAAACGAAGCTCGACAGAGAAGCCCTCCCTCTCCCCAACGAAGCTCGACAGAGAAGAGATGTGGGAGACGAATCGCCACCCTCTCCCAAAAGGTAAAGTTGCTACCTTTGTCTAATTGTATTTTCCCTCTCATTCTCTCCCTCTTTGTGACTGATTTCTTGTTGGGGATTTATAGATCTAGGGTTTCTACTAGAGCTAGGGCTAAATCAAAAGGTAATGCACATTTTTGTGGGGAATTTGGAATGAGAGAAATCAAAGAATCTTCGGAAGCATAGCTGAAATTCTTGATCAGCTCATTCTTGTGATTATATCTAAACCCATGCTTTGCGGTTGAGCTGATACCAACAAAAGAGCCAGGATACTACTTATCGTGGCTTTATGTTTGGATGCATTGACTATATATCCTTGAGTAAATTGTTCATGTTGTATCTTTATGTTTCAACGAATTCTTGAGCTAAAGGTTCATTTTGTCGCCTCCTGCTTTTTTTGTATGATGATTCTATGTATTTCATGAATGTTGAGCTAATGGTTCCACATATTAAGGTTTTATATCTGTCTTCTAAGTCATTGTGCCAACTCTTTCAGGTTCAAGATTAGATTTTCCTTTTTCTTTTGGATTAACGGCTTGACTGACCATTGAAATGCACCTTCTTTTTTTTTTTTTTTTTTTTTCTTTTTTTCCATTCTCTTGCTTTCCTGGGCAGTTGGGGTAGATCAAGCGAAGCACACATGTGCCTTATTCAAGATTTATTTATTTTATTTATTTATTTCCACAATAAACAATTATCTAAGAACGCTCATTGGTACTTCAAGAATAGGATCCCATGAAAAAGAAATGATCAAGGACATTAAAACAAGAAGGGTTATGCCCAA
The DNA here is from genome assembly GCA_963556465.1 of Berberis vulgaris. NCBI lineage: Eukaryota > Viridiplantae > Streptophyta > Magnoliopsida > Ranunculales > Berberidaceae > Berberis > Berberis vulgaris. The sequence goes on along the minus strand of OY747124.1, from coordinate 55,166,948 downwards.
TTTGAGAGTAAATGGTTTACCATTTAGGAGTGTTCTACCATGGCATGTGTGCTCAAGCAGCCAGTGTTTCAAATCCTTATAGTTGGCAGTCAGCAATCTTTGGCGATTTTCGAATGGCACCTAGGTTGTATCGACAGTTATAGGGCTCACCATGAGACAACATGTTGTATCTTTCTTTTATTTACAAAGCAATTTAAACTAACTTCAAATTAGAAATATTTATTATGCTTTGAACCTCATTCACCCAATTGAGAATTCTTTGTCATTTCTTGACCTCCAAATTCATCAAGACAATTTTGTAAGCAGGTCAATTGTTCACAATTGATGTCTTTTTTCTTTTTTCTTTTTTTGATTTTCTCACAACATAATATTAATTGGTATTTCTTCACTGTTTGATCTTCTTCAGTATGTTTTGTGGTTTTCAATAAGTTCCCCACGTTATTCTGCTTTTTTTCTTGAGTGGTGAAGAAAACGTTAGAAAATAAGGTGCACAAGAAAATCATTTCCTGCCTAGTATTGGAAATGAAACACTAATTTTAAGTAACTTATTTTCAGGAAATTGACAATGCTTCAGAATCTCTGTACAATCAAACACATCTTTCTCTAAACTAGTCTGTCAGATTATACTACTTTACATGCTATGTGAACTAATTCAAACAGAAATGTACAGGGCCTGAAGAAAACAGAACACCAAAGTATACTTGATGATTCAACAAGCATGCGCCAGCAGTGATCATGCAACCTTCTCTGGCAGCACCGTTAGTCGTGCCAGCATCCCCCAGTGCCCCGCCTACCCGTGCTGCAGTGTCGAACCAAGCTTCAGTTGGAGCAATTGCCTCCCGAGAGGATGTGCTAACTCGAACTGCTGCACATGGAAGGATTCTTATACAACTGGATTTAAAAGGTTCCTTGCTCTAACGGGAACAGGAAAGGATCGTAAGGATGGACCTGACCACTCAGGAAGCTCTTCAGTCCATGAAAACCTTTTCATATCACAATCCATGTATACTTAGCTCTAGTCTTAAAAAAAGGGAATGGAACATTTGTATGTGTCGATGATCTTCAGAAGTTGAAGTTGACTTTCTTGCTGATGACATATGTTACGAGTTATCTGAAGGAAGCATTTTCTCACAGCACTGATCTTTGCGTCCTTCTGACTATTAGTTGCAAATAGCTCGATCTCATTTCTTGTTTTTGTTAATGTGCAGTTGCTCTCTTATATTTTCATTGTTTCACAGTGACTTGGTCATTGTAAGGATTGAAGAAATGTTGTTGGTATGCTTGAACACAGTAAAGTCAATCTGTGTTGGGTTCTGTATGTACATGCGAGTTTTATTTTTGAATACAATTAGTACTGTCTGTAGCCATTTTATGTTGATTGGTTGAACTTCTTTGAAAGAATTAGAAGCTCCGGAGCAGAGTTAATGAGTAATTGGCAGAAAGTTTAGAGAGCTTGTTGGAATGCAATGGCTTTGATGTGAATTATATTACCATAATATCTGCAAACTCGATCTTATCAATCAAAACAAGAACTGAAGAAACACTAGACAGTAACATATCTAGAAAAGAATTGAATATCATATTAACAAATGACTTTATATACAATAATTCCAGAGCTGACTAGCTGAGGGTTGAATTTATAGACTAAAATTAAGCACAGCAAAAACAAAAAGATAAAACATTCACTGAGCTTTTGCCGTGGGCAGCGAGGATCTGCACAATGGACATACATGGTTCTCTTTGAACCACCTAATAATGCACCGATGGTGATAGTAGTGTGCACAAGGAAGACGGGTAATCTCCATCCCGAGCTCGAACTCATCTAGACATACAACACAAGAGGTGGTTGATTCATATTAACCAATTCCTACTGTTACATTAGAATTGCATATTAACCAACTGACTAGAGAAACAAAATCTTTTCGATTTCAAGGTTTTCGAGTTCAATTAACCAAATGACAAGATGATAAGAAACTTACAGCCAATCTAAACTTGTAAGACCTTAAAATTGTAATAGGATTTACAGTCACTGAAAATCAACCACAATCCTTTTCTTGTTCAAGCTTATCTTCTCGTTCGACCAACCTGAACTACAATAACAAGATACAAACCAAAAGAAAATTACTTTTCAAGCTAAAAATTTATTGAAATCTTCAAATAAAATCAAGAACTCGATATCAAATCCTCTGTAGTTCAAGATTTTCACGAGAGAAAGCGAAAGAAACTTACAGTGATCAAAGTTTTTCAGAAATCAAACTGATTGTTAATTGCGCTCAAGCTTCTTCAAAATTCTCTGCAGATATTTTGTAGCAAAATTTCTTAAGAAGTCAAAAGAAAATTTGTTCAAGAAACAGGAACTCAAATCACGGAAACTACTTAACCAATAAAGAAAACTAAATAAGAGCAAAATTTCTTTAGAACTACTCAGAAAAAATTCCTAACTATTATAATGCCAAATGATGGTTTATGCAATGATTTCAAACAATTTCAAAGCAAGTAAAAAACAAGGCATTGCCAAATAAAAAGCATAATTTGAAGCAATGCCAAACTATAAGTCTAACAAATAAGGCAAGAACGGTTGTAATCTTAAACTAAAATTATAGGGCTAAGAAGTCATGGTAGGACACTAGCATAACCCTTCTCGTTTTAATGTCCTTGATCATTTCTTTTTCATGGGATCCTATTCTCGAAGTACCAATGAACGTTCTTAGATAATTGTTTATTGTGGAAATAAATAAATAAAATAAAATAAAAAAATCTTGCATAAGGCACATGTGTGCTTCGCTTGATCTACCCCAACTGCCCAGGAAAACAAGAGAATGGAAAAAAAAAGGTGCATTTCAATGGTCAGTCAAGCCGTTAATCCAAAAGAGAAAGGAAAATCTTATCTTGAACCTGAAAGAGTTGGCCCAATGACTTAGAAGACAGATATAGAACCCTAATATGTGGAACAATTAGCTCAACATTCATGAAATACATAGAATCATCATACAAAAAAAGCAGGAGGCGACAAAATGAACCTTTAGCTCAAGAATTCGTTGAAACATAAAGATACAACAGGAACAATTTACTCAAGGATATATAGTCAATGCATCCAAACATAAAGCCACGATAAGTAGTATCCTGGCTCTTTTGTTGGTATCAGCTCAACCGCAAAGCATGGGTTTAGATATAATCACAAGAATGAGTTGATCAAGAATTTCAGCTATGCTTCCGAAGATTCTTTGATTTCTCTCATTCCAAAATCCCCACAAAAATGTGCATTACCTTTTGATTTAGCCCTAGCTCTAGTAGAAACCCTAGATCTATAAATCCCCAACAAGAAATCAACCACAAAGAGGGAGAGAATGAGAGGGAAAATACAATTAGACAAAGGTAGCAGCTTTACCTTTTGGGAGAGGGTGGCGATTCGTCTCCCACTTCTCTTCTCTGTCGAGCTTCGTTGGGGAGAGGGAAGGCTTCTTTGTCGAGCTTCGTTTGGGGAGAGGGAGGGCTTCGGCGGTCAGGCTTCGTTTGGATTTCTTCTCTTCTCTTTCTGCTCCTCTGTCTCTGTCTGTCGAGATGGAAATGGGGAGAGGGAGAGAGGTTCCCTCTTCTTTTTCCCCCAAATTTCGATTCCCCCCCCCCTTTTTTTCGAAACGATGCTCCTGCACGTGCGCAGGAGCCTCCCTCGCCCATTTCCTCGACAAGTAGAATTACTCTAGCTCCATATCAAATAGATTAGGGTTTATTGTACTATAGGACGAGTTGAATGTCTGCTAAACCTCAAAACCAAATAAGAAGCTATCTACAAAATATCAATCAACCAATAAACCAAGAAAATCACAATGTGTTTCATAAACCCTAGAGTGGAACCCTAAGACCCAAAAAACTAGGGTTCCTAGCAATGAGTAAAACAAGAAATGAATAAAGCATTGATCCAATAGTGATGGAAAACTCACGGTTTCTAATCACCATCAATTTCGAGGTTCTTCTGCACTTCTTATTCTTTTTGTTCCTTGACCTCTTTGATGTCTTCTTTGGTTTGGGACTCTGATTTGTGAGTAGAAATCGAACATGATGTTGAACAGAGGAAAGAGTTTCAATCTTTGGTTTGGGATTTGAGAGTAGAAATCCAACATCATGGATATCTTTCAAGCTGTTTTTCACAAAGATCAAAACTCATCCTATAAACTCAAGTTCAAGCTTATGTTGTGGCTGCCTCTCTCTTTCATGCACTAAAATCAAAAGGGAAATGAGAGGAAAGAGAAAGGAAGGAGAAAGGCAGATCAAGGAAGAAAAAATAGGTAGCTTAGGCCCGTGGGAGTTGAAGAAAAAAGGAACTCTTTTTTTTAAAATGTGGATGGCTATTTGTCCCCAATGTAACTCTGAGGGCACTACAAAATTCGCAAAAATAAAGCCCATAAATTTGAAATTGAAGTTCAAATAATTTTTTTTATTTTTAATTAATCCAAAATAAAATAAATTAGCCCTAGGAAATTTACGAGTGTTACACCCCCCCCCCCCCCCCCCCCCCCCCCCCCCCTTGGGTATAGTTATTGTAGTGTGGTTTACATTCACAAAACATCTATTAAGTTTGCATTACATTAGAAAAACTTAAAGGAAGTGCAATAGTAAATCCATTAGATTTCGGTAACAAGTGGGAAGCCCAGTTTCTATCTCTGGTTATAAAATGCAGTGGTTGCTTTGAATCCAGAACCTACTAATCAACATGTCCCAGAAGATCTGCATCTGTTTCTTCTAGTCTAGAAAGATGCCTTTCTCCAGTTAGCGCTTTAACTACAAGTGTTGAATCTAGCATAAACACTACTTCTTTAAATGCTCTACCCACTTCTGCACGGCTCTTGATTTTGCTTCAAAACTAGATAGAAATTTACCATCACACTGAGCTTTACTAGTACCTACTATTTCCCAGTTGCATCAAAGCATCCTAGCATCGCATGGTCCATCACACTGAGCTTTACACTACTACAATGTAGTTTGAAGTGCGAGGAACTCCATCCTAGCATCGCATGGTGAGCCAAAGCTACCCCAAAAATCATATTGAAACTACCATACCTTATTAAATTATTTTGGTTACAAACTTCTGGGTAAGCATTACTCTCCCCATCCCCATATACCAAACCTCAACATCCACATCTTTTCCAGATAAATCTTCAACTTCATCCTTCTTATCCATATTGTCTTTTTCACTAAAATGTTGGATGCGTCTGGAACAAAGGAAAAACTTGTAGTGCAAGTAAAAATCTCAAAGAAGTAGAAAAAAATGAAGAGAAAAGTAGAGAATAAGAAAATGACATAAATTGTGATTCAACATGACCACGAGTGGAAGTGATTCGATCCAAGCATTAGTGGCAATAAGCGATTGAGGTAATCGCCTAAGCACAAGATTGCATCACCTTTTCATTATCGTGTTGTTAGAATTACGACATTCAAATATCCCGTTATGAATAATTCCTATCCAAATCTAGGATGAACAAATATCTAAATTTAAACTAACTCATAAAGGCATATTAGAGTGAATGCATGTGTACCTGCGTATTCAACTCAGTTTTTTTGTTTCCCAATTTGCCTTTTTTTTGCAAATCAAGCTAATAGAGCTCAAATGGTAATAAAAGCTAAGGGCGAAACGGAAATTCAAAAGCACGGTGGTAATGAAATTCTCTCCAAATTGATTACATCTCACGTGAGAACTCATGTGTGTGTGTGTTTTGCCACATCGTCTCGACTAAGCTATTTGATTTGATGGATCAAACGAATTTGACTTCAATCCCATGAAGGTAAAATTGACACGAGGAATTTTATCCTAACTATATATATTTTTTAATTTTAAGTAATTATTATATATTGATGCATCCGCAAATAAATTTTTTGTCACTATATTTTCATAAATTTATTAGAACATTAAATATAAATCTATAATGATTGAAACCTCGCTGACAATATTTTGTTATCCTTCATTACGAACAAGTTAGTCCCCTTTTAAAACACCTAATTAGAAAGATTAATATGCTCATTAATAAAGCATACATTTAGGTCAAAATCGAACATGCCCACATGCATAGAAAATAAAAAATAAAGAAAAATTATATCGTGCGCGGAGCATGTGCTCAATGACTAAGTTTATATCATATGGAATTGGTTAGAGTCTGAATTCATAATTTTTTTTTGGGGAAAAAATCTTGTTCCAAATTATTTTTTTTACTTTAACCTGTTTAGAACAAATTATACAATAAAAATAAAAAAAAACTTTTATTTAAACAATATTTTTAAATTTTACCCCTATTGACTTTAAACTTCATCTTTCAAAAATTCTAAAATTTCATTTTTTTTTTTCCAGTATTCAAATTTAGAAAATTTTGATTTAGGGATTTTCTTTACCACCACCGCCGTAGCTTCCTTATGAAGTTGAGTTTGCGCCAGCGAGGCACCATATGGTCCATATCCACCCAATGCAAACTCAAAATTGTAGACCACCACCCATCTCCTCTCACTGTAATTTTGAAATTGCAGACCACCGCCCATCTCCACCCAATGCTAGGGGTGGGCAAAAATCTCGGTCCCGACTTGTCTGACCCGTTCCGATTAATCTCGAACCGATTTTCACAAATATAGTCCCGGACCGTTCCGGTTCGCATTAGTTATTATAACAATTCAAAACGTCCAAGCCCAACTATTAGCAAACCCAAACAAAGCAAAACCCAACCCATTGTCCATTTTGCAAAACAAACCCTTGTCTCTAGGGTTTTGCAAACCAAACCGAAGCTCACTCATTGACTCTTCTTTTCGCAGCCACTCCCACCCTCACTCACAAACTCCTCTACTCACCATCTCGCCTCCAACACAGAGCATCTCTATCTCTCCCTGGCCGACAACCACAACCATCATCATCTCGCCATCTCTCCTTACAACAACCATCACTGCCGGCGACCATAACGTCGCCATCCACCAATAGAGCATCACAGATCTCGCCATCACCTCTCCCTAGTCCTCTCTTCTCTGTGTCTTCCTCTCTAAATTCTTTTTCTCTGCTCTGCGTCTTTATTATTTGAAACACCAATCCTCACCACCTTTCCCACTAGTCGTTTTATCAACTGCCTCAAAGACTGCACTCTCGAACAAGAAACCTTAGTCAGGATCACCACAGTCGAGCACTTCAGCCTGAACCACCTAACAGATGGACAAATCGAGTCTGCCACATCCGTGCTCCTCCACTCGCTCACCTTCCTTCCACGAGCGGCCCAGCGCTGGCTCCAGCCATGGAAACTCATGTTCTACCTTGGATCAGCCGACCAGTCCATTAACTCGGCCCTCGCGTTCGATCTCGGCCTCCGACTCATCCACATCGCCACCTCTCGTGCCGAGGACATCGTTGACATTATTATGGCTCTTTTTCTTGGCTTGCTAAGATGCACTCATTTGCTCTCTCGAAAGGTTAAGAATATGATGGATGTTATCTGTCCACATTCTCACACATGGATGTTTTTCCCCTTACAAAAGTTGGCATGTGAAATGATATATCCAAGCTTCTGCTCGCCACATTATTCCAATTTTCAAGTAATATTTTGTGCCACATGAAACTGGCATTGTATTTCAAACAATCTTTCAGCACTACTCAACACTTCACATCTGAAATACACACTTTTTTGTGCCTAGAAACCTTTTCTCACCTTGCCCACTTTGGTTCTCTCCCACTAAAGAGACCTTTCATCTTTAATTTTCATCTTACATAATATGCGGTCCTAACATGATGGCCCAGCTGCAATATCTAGGGAAGATGATGAATATAGAATAATAATCGAATAAAGAGATACTTTCTGAGCTAACACAATCCTTAAAATCCTGTATTTGTTCGTCTGATTGTTCTGGGATGCTACAAAGACTATGAGGAGACCTCATCGTGTTCTTGATGCTCTACGCAAGATCTCAAGGTGTTCAATTTTATTCGCCATCAAAACTAACATAAATCAGTTTCCATTCTAAGAAAAAAGGGATGGCATGGTCCTGGACCGTCCCGATTCAAACCGGTCCAGGACCAACCAGGTATGTCCAGGAAATTGTGTTGTCCTGGACCATGCCCACCACTACCCAATGCAAATTTTAAATTGCAACCACCACCAGTTAATTTACTCCACTAATCAGACTACCACCTCCACTCTCCTCAACCTCCAATCAGATCAGACAACAAATCTAACATTCACCACCCAGGACCTTCTATTCCACCCTCCTCCACCAAAAAAATAGACCACCACCACCGACCACCCACTTCCACCATCAATTACTACCACCACCTCCTCTACCTTCTACCAACAAAAACAGACCACCGAGGAAAATATAGAACAAAAATAGACACCATCGGAGAGAGGTTTGGTGTACCTCGCACGATCTCGAGCACCACCACAACCCACTGCCGCTTGCTATGTTGGATCTCGAGCACCACCATGACCCACCATCGCCTGCTTATCTCTTTGCTTCACAAATACAGTAGAAAGGTTGTTGGTTGTTGGCTTTTTAGAAAGAGAAATTTGTTAGTTTTTAATAGAAAGAAATTCATAAGGGTAAAATAGGAGCTTGACAAACCATATTTATATAAAGTACAGTCCACTTCAATGTTGTTAGTATTAAAAATTGCACCCTCTGCATCACATTTTTACCACTGAGATGCATACAATTTGAATTTTGAACAATACATTAGTACAGGCCTTGAAAACCAACTTGACTCTAGATTGTAAATAATTTAGGTCCCGACTTAAGTTAAGTTACTTGCCTCCACATCGTAATAAGTGTTAATAAGAAAAGAAAATGCAATGTCATTATTAAGATGAAATGAAATAATTCAATATTTTCTTGGCCAATGATTTATTCTTTAGGTTGTGTTTGATTGAGAATGCGCTTCCAAGGAATAAGGGTCACTTCCTTAGAGAGGGAATCCCTGATAACTTCTTTCATGCAAATTCATATTTCTTGTTTGACTTGCAACATGTAATTCCATGAAAATCATCAAAACCAATAAACCCAACTTTTATCAAGACTGAACCACATACCCATATTTAAGGAATTTCCCCAATCATACCAATTACTAATAATGGATTGAATCAATAGCAATCAAAGTATTTAGCATGTAGAGACAATCAACCATACCCACAAAGATTTATTGAACCAAAACTCAATGATACTCATTCTTTCAAAACGCTAAAATTAATATGGAACCCATGAAAAACCCAAATTCCATCAACAAAACATGAATCACAACACCAATATGGATTTGCCATTACAACAACAACAAAAAAAAGTTTCATTTCATTTGAACAATTTTTTTTTTACTGTTTGAATCTGTTCTAGTAGAACTTCAAAAAAGTGGGAGAAGGGAGGGGGAGAGAGAGAGACGAGGGAGAAGCTTCAATAGATATAAAGGATAGAAGAATTGATAGGGAGAAAGCTTATAATAGATGGAAGAGAGGGATAAAGCATATAGGTTGAAGACGAGTGTTACGTTAGACTTGAGTTTTTGTTTCCATAAGCCAATATTGGGGGTGGGCCAAAGAATTGGAAACAAGAATATACCATTTTTTTGGGGAATTAGAGTCACACGTGAAAACCATACCAAAAGCGTTTGTTTTTGTTCTGAATAGAGTCAAAAGTCTTAATAAGAAGTGGGACACCCTGTTTAAAGTGTTTGTCTTTAGTTCTGATTAGAAGTTGAACTTCTGATTGGAGTAAGCAACAAGGGAGTGTTGATCACTTAGCACTGAGTGCTTAATGAAATTCATTCCAATATTGACATCACAATAAATTTGTAATGACTATTGTGCTACCCTTATTCTTCACCAACCATCCCTTCTTCTTCACAAACCCATCCCCTATTATCTACATCTTCTCTATCACGTGAGTAGTGTCGCCACCACCACCCTCCTCCCCTTTCTCCTTTTTTTTTCCCTTCATTTTCTCTTGAGATTGTATACAGAATAAAGAAGGATATAGGGTTGTTCTTGGTATTAGTGGAAGGCGGTATCTCCATGGTGTTTGGAGGAAAGAAAATAGATGGAGAAGGGGAATTAATGTTAGTGGCTTGTGGTGGCGGTGGGAGTTGTGATGGTGGACAAAATTGTCAAAAAACTTCAAATCAACACCTAAAAACGAACACCTTTAATGTTACAACTTCTAATCACCAACTCATTCAGAAGTGAAACAAAATGTTCATTTAGAAACTCAGTCAGAACTTCCAACTCCAGTTTGAAGTTAGCTTCTTAACACTTAAGAAAAACAAACACCACTTAAAGAGTACTAATCGCAACAAACACTAGAAACTAGATCATTTCCTCATAAATCCAAATTCCATGGAATCAAATAAAGTCAAACACAACCTTAGACTTGTTGTTTGAGGATTTATCAAGGTTTTCATAAAGATCCATTACAAAGCTTCATTTTAGAATTACACAATGCATATATGATTCAATATGCCTTTAAAAAATACACAAATATGGAAACTATAGGACCTGATGATACAAAATCATCACCTGATAATGGCCAACACATGGCACAAACTTCATAAATATTGGAGGATCGTTACAAAGGAGATGGAGGGAATCATTCCATCTCAATAAAGGATGAGACCGTTATAATAAACACCCCATTCATTGTGCCAATCAAGCTTAAGTCATGCACATGGTTAAATGCCTTCATAAATGCACTCATTATATAAGGTCAAGGAAAATGTATGAAAATTGGATTCGATTCGATTTGATTATTATATCAACAACATGCAATTTTAACTGAGTCCTGTCAAGATTTATCTCCATCTCCAACTGAGTTACTGACTTAAGCATTGGAGTGTTTTCGACCACAAAAAAAATTGTTTTTATCAATCTAACATTTGTTTTGCAGGTCATACTTACAAGAGGCCGAATTTTGGTTCTACTCGTGGTACTGCTCGGATTGCTCCTCGTATAAGTTTTTCTGATAAGGTGGTTGTGAAAGAAGGCCGTTTATCCCTCGAGGAAGTTGAGGAGATGAACTTGGCGCCGAAGAGGAGCAAAAAGGAAATTACTCGTCCATTGGACGATAATGAAAAATTGATATTTTCCGCCTATGGTATGCACGACATTGCTAAATGGTCTAACAATGACCCTCGAGTTATCGATGACAAAATGCTTCATCTGGTAATGGAACAGTCTAAGGAGGTCGTTGACCGAGGTCAGAGTTTTGACGTTCTTCCTCATCGATCTTCTTCCATTCCTGTCAACATGGTGGAGTTCTTAGTTTCTTCTTCCGCTCGTCTAGATTCTTCTGCTCGTATCGCTACTACTATTTGTTCTACTCCTGCTATGACCACTTCACGGCGATAAGGCAAGAATGGGTTTTCTGTTATCACTGTTGTTCTGCATGCTCTTCCGATCGTTGGGGGTGGTTTCTCTGTGCTTTTGGATCCCCGCATCTTTCATCCACGAATTGGTTGGAAGGAGCCCAACCTGGAAGACATCCGTATAAAGTCGGATTAGAAGTTTTGTTGGTTTACTTAGCTTGACGTGCATGATGGTGTGCGTAGGTTGATCATTGAATGGCATAGGCGGGCAATGGAACGACCTTTGATGCCTATGTTTGGTCCTAGCACTCATCTCGACTATGGTCTTAAACAAATAATGAATGGGATGAATCACCTTACTTATGTTGGGGCGATGGGGTGGGAGTACAGGGTTGGTCATGGCCAGGTGGATGCTCTTGAGAGGAAGTTTGTGGCACTGTTGTTGGGGTTTTTCTCACGTCCTTCGTCAGTTTGACATGGTGAAAGCGCAATGCATAGAGCAGGAGAGGGCAGCTGGGGCTGTTCTAGCCTCTCTGAGGGAAGTGGAAGTTGTGCGAGATTGATCTGCTGCAGAGCTTGAGTCTTCGACAGCTACTTTGGACATAGTTCGCATGCGACTGGACGAATTGGAAAAGGAGTTGTCTGTCGAGAAAGTTGGCCATTTACCATGAGTGATGCCATAATGGTGTGTTGCCGACTGAGAGCATCGGCTACTACATTTCCCTTACCTGGGTGGTAAAGGATCTCAAAATCATAACTACTAATGAACTCCACCCACCTTTGTTGTCTCATATTTAGTTCCTTCTGCGAAAACCAATACTTGAGACTCTTGTGATCCGTGAACAACTCAAAATGCTCTCCATAAAGGTAGTGTCGCCACATCTTCAAAGCAAACACAACTGCTACTAATTCCAAATCATGGGTAGGATATCGCCTCTCATGAGGCTTCAATTGTCGTGAGGCGTACGACACATTCTTCTGATTCTGCATCAGTACACAACCCAGACCTGTGCCAATAGCATCAGTGAAAACCACCAACTTCCCACCTTGCACTGGGATAGTCAGGATGGGCGCAGTGGTTAATCGGTGCTTCAACTCCTGAAAAGCCTTTTCACACTCATTGGTCCAAATAAACTGAACATTCTTGCGGGTCAACTTAGTCAAAGGGGCAGCAATAAGAGAAAACTTCTCGATAAATCGTCTATAGTAACCAGCTAACCCTAAAAAGCTTCTCACCTCCGTTGCATTAGTAGGTTGTTTCCAATCTTTCACTGCTTTCACCTTATCAGGATCAACTGCTATACCCTGACTAGAAACAACATGCCCTAAGAATTTTACTTATTTTTCCCAAAAATGGCACTTGCTAAATTTCGCATATAATTTATGATCTCTCAAGGTCTGCAACACTATTATGAGATGTTCTCTATGTTCTGCTTCACTACGGGAGTAAACCAAAATGTCATCGATAAAGATAATGACGAATTTGTCCAAGTATGGTCGAAAGATCCGGTTCATCAGGTCCATGAAAAAGGCCGGGGCATTTGTCAAACCAAAAGGCATGACTGGAAACTCATACAACCCATATCTCGTACAAAATGTCGTGAGAGGAATACTATCTTCTTCTACACCCATCTGATGATATCCAGTTCTCAAGTCAAACTGAGAAAACACCACTGTTCCCCTCAACTGATCAAGAAGATCATCGATTCGAGGTAACGATTACTTGTTCTTAATATTTTTTTTGTTCAGCTCCCTATAGTCAATACACATCCTCAAGGTACCATCCTTCTTTGAAACGAAAATTGCGGGTGCTCCCCACGGAGAATTACTATGACGTATGAACCTGGTTCATACACACCTCAAAAGGATTACACATATATACATTAACATGAGTAAACATGTCAATAAGTATATTCGAATGAAACAAAACAAACACACTAAAATTACCCTTTTTGCAACAACTCATCCAACTGGACTTTCATCTCATTCAATTCCTTCGGTGCCATCCGGTATGCCGCCTTAGAGATAGGGGCAGCTCCAGGTATTAAATCGATTCGGAACTCAACTTCTCGCCTAGGTGGCAAGCCAAGAATTTCTTGAAATACATCCTCATAATCTCTTACCACTTCTACATCTCGAATTTCTCTCTCTGATGTCCCCACCGAGTACAGAAAACTAGACATCACTGGCTCTTCACAATTTCCACAAGTGTGAGAAACAGGGGGCATACCTGGAGCATGAATGGAAACTATCTTCTTTGTACAATCCAGCGTGACTAGGTTTTTACACAACCAATCCATTCCCAAAATCACATCAAAGCCCTCAAAGTCAAGCACAATAAAGTCGACAAGGAATACTTTGTCGAGGAAGGACATCTTAAAATTTTTACATAATTCATTTAATGTCGTTGAGCCTCCTAAAGGGGTAGTAACACATAATGGTATAGCAAGTGGCAAAGTTTTCAACATTTTTTTATTAACCAAGCGTCGAGATATGAAAAAGTATGATGCACCAGTATCAAATAAAACATTCATATTAGTGATAGGAAAATCAGAAGTACCTTGAAAGTTTTCCTGATCTAGTAAGGCGGCAAAAACACGCCCTTGAGTGGGTTGACCTTGCCTTTTTCCCTACTCTCATGATACATCTTGTTATGTTCCTCGTATTTCAATGCCAAATCCAAAACTCTGTCAAAACTCTCCCTGTCAGCGGTGAGAAGAGACCTCGATAGGTAGTGATGCAAACCCCCAATAAATTTGACATTTTTCTTTTCTGGTGTGTCCACCAAATACGGAGCATAACGCGACAATTCGTTAAACTTCGTGACATACTGTTCCACAGTCATATTCCCAGTCTGCTTTAACATATTAAACTTCGCAGCCCATTGCTCCTTAATTGCATTAGGCACAAATCTATTCTGAAATCGATCCTTGAAGTCATCCCATGTCATAACCGCAACATCAACAGAAGGTAGTAAAGCCTCCCACCAGTAACTAGCAGCACCATCCAGATGATGTGCAGCTAACTCTTGTTTTTGGACTTCAGTAAGTCGCATCCTCCTGAAAACAGTCTCACAGCTTTGGACCAAGACATCTGCATCTCTCGGATTTTCTCCGGTAAACCTCTTACCTCCCAATGTCCCAAACTCCTTAACCCTTCTAGGAAAACGGTCACCTGATTACTATTTTGTTGCAATCCTTGTAGCAACTGCATCATCATAGCCTGACTCAACTGGATCGTATTATCACCATGACCATTTCCATTTTCATTTCCCTATCCATTTGGAACAACATTTCCACTGCTATCGCTATCGTTCCCATTTGGATTCTGACGAGTATGTCTTCCAGCCATATCCTTCAAATAAAATGGAAATGGTTAGACACTCCATGAAATCCACAAAACACTCTACAACTTACCTATAACCACATTGCAAGGATCCCCTAGACTCTCCCTAGCCTAGGGTAAATTGTGCTCTGATAGCAAACTGTCACGCCCCGATTTTCGAAGAAAACGAAAATCCCAAAAATCCACGTAGGATTATCCGTTTTCCCAAAATTTGGGACATGAATTGTCATTCGCTAAAAGCAACAGTTGGCATCTACGAGAAATAGTCACTTGCACATTTTACCAAATTAGAGGAAAATAAAACAACTTATCTAAAAGCCCATCAAAATGAAGGAAAATTTAAAGCTCGTAGAGCCAACGCTTACAAGTTCAACAAAACACGAATGTATCTCTCACAGAAATAATAAATAAACTCCAAGTTCTATTACAAAGGATTAAACTGTCACCTACAAATAAAAATGACATAATCTCTCGAACAACACGCAACTCCCAGCAATGCTCGTCACGTACGAAACGAACTGCTCTAAGCTCGCCCGAAATTACTAAATCCTGAAAATAAGCTAGTCGGCTACATTCTTGAAGGAATGTACCCAAGAAGCCAAAGCCCACTTGGGTCAGCAATAAAACTGGTGTGAAATTCCTTGTTTCCCAAAAATCAATAAAAGAAATAGCATAACAGGACAGAACAATAAAATGCAACAAAATAACCAAAACAAATAGGTAGTTCCTCCTCGAGGCCATTAAGTAATCCTAATAAATAAAAATGCATTTACTTACACTTACACTATAGGAGTTGACTATGGCAAGTCTGTCCTGCAGAAATATTAGTGGACTTGCCATCCTGTATGAAAAGGGTTAGAAACAATATAAACATAATTTACTCTTTTTTTTATTTGAATTTTGATTCATCTTTTAACGGATTGATCACTTAGACGATACCACATTCGCACCACCTCCGTGCCGAACATACATGCCCGTATGCCTTTCTCATATAAAGGAGGACTTCTCCGTCGTCCATGCCCAAGTGGGGACACATCACATACAGGCATGCATCACCGGATACTCCTAACTATATGAGTAACAAAAGTCACTCTTGGGCTATCAATGCGCGTAAAGCCACGTCACACTTTTTACGGATAAATATCAAAGCCTATTTTAGGCATATAAATTCACCTCATTTCCACAAGACTAACCCAAAGGTTAGTTTCTCTAGTAGGAAATAGGCGCCCCACCTTCGCAAGACAACCCCCAGGTTATTTAGTTTTTCTACTAAGATAGGGCAAATAATAAACTAAAGAAGTGTGGTAGTTCTAAGTGATACAATTCCAGGTGATTTAAATTTTCGGGAACCAAAGTTTATCCATATCCTTTATTGTGATATCTCACTTTTCTTTCACAATGAAATTTTGTCATTTATCAACCCATCCTTTCGGGGAAACACAACATATTCATAAACCACACCTTATAACAACCTGGTGATCAAACCCATAGAAATTTATAGTACATGGAGAAATCATGCTTTTCATAGTAGCTCCTTATTGAGCCTAATAAAATCCATTAGGGAATATATCTTTATTGTTAACATATAAAAGCCAACATATACTGTTACTTTTCCAGATACAACATGTAACCACTTATGGAAGTACTAACAATCTGATTTCTATTGTATGCAAGGCATTTGCATACTCACACGTGTTGAATGCCATTTCATCCATCTTAAAAAAAAACGTAATGCAAGGGGCCCAAAAGATAATGTGAACATTCATTTCATACAGTTGCCCACCAATTAAATAAAACAAACCTATAAAATATGGATATGGTTAACAGTGTACTACTTTAATCCTTGAACTGAGGCCAAAGCTACCTCCTACCATGAGGACCAATCAGATCAAGGCTTTTACTATTTATAGTCACTTGCAGAATCGAAATAGTACCTTCAAGTGAATGTCATTATTCATTTAACATTTTCATATTAGACATATAAGAGTATCTTCAAGTAAATGTCATTATCAAGTGAATGTCACTATCAAAAGGTTAAAATAGATGGCAAAGGAAGTCTGACCTATGGTCATCCACAGGTAATGTCATATGGCAAAGTAACTATTTAATTGGAATACTGACATATGGCAAAGGAATGTCACTATCAAGTTAATTTAGATGGCATATTACCACGGTTTATATTCTGTGTATTGCTATCAAGAATCATATCTTGCTTAGCAAGAATCGGGCCTTTTTATTCTACAGTACAAGGTGAATATAAACAGAATACTTTCAGCTGTTTGTGTTGTGAATCAATGGTGATCTTTTGTAAGGCCCTTAAATCATTTAAAAGGGTTCCAATCACTATCAAATAAAATAACCATATCCACTGAAACTAGCTTAATGCTTGAAAGACAAGCACGATTTTCAATCAAGAAGACAAATCTCCAAAAAAATATATGGAGATGTGATTTCTGACACCATAAAGGACAAAACCCTTCTACCCATATTTCAAAATGACATCCAAAACAAGGATAGAAATAAAACAGAAGATTTATTTAGGGAGACGAGAACTCACTGTTTTTTTTTTTTTCTTCCTTTTGCTTTCACCCTTTTTGCTCCTTCTCTTCTTCTTCTACCTTTCTCCTTTTTTTTTTTTTTTTTTTTGTGCGGCTGAGAAACAAAAACCCAAACCTCTATTTAATCCAACTAAAGACAAAACCCTAATA
Source organism: Berberis vulgaris (assembly GCA_963556465.1). Classification (NCBI taxonomy): domain Eukaryota; kingdom Viridiplantae; phylum Streptophyta; class Magnoliopsida; order Ranunculales; family Berberidaceae; genus Berberis; species Berberis vulgaris. Next base: position 55,149,593 of record OY747124.1, on the reverse strand, counting down.
AGGTTTTGCTAAAGGTTAGTGACACCCCCTCATTTATTTAGTTATTATTTGACCCAACCTCAAATTTAATAAAGCCTACAAATAAAATGTGTTGATTTAGGGTCGTCACAGATGAGGCCATGCATTATGTCATTGAGCAATCTGTCAGTCGTAGGATTGCTGAATGGCAGGTGAAGCAATTAGTAATTGTGTTCGATGAAGTTAAGTCGGACATCTTTTTTTTTGGCAAAGGAAGTATCTTCAAGTCATCCTATATAAAGGAAGTATCTTCAAGTCATCCTATATGAAGCAATCTTTTTTTTTGACATTTACTTGAAGATACTCTTATGAAGGCCTCCACAACTACATTTTTTTTTTTTTGGAAGGCGAGCGAGGTTTTTATAGGATCCCGAAACCCATTAAAGACCAGAACTGGTCAACACACCATAATTTGATAAAGATGCCGCAAGCTGGGTTTGAATCCATGACCAAGTGGTACCATTCACCAAGCTCCAACCGTTGAGCTGTCATGCCATTGGCTCCACAACTACATCTTGATTTATATAATCGGACATTCTGAACCGATATATAGGGTTGAATAAATTGACTTACTCGTCCCAACTTCGTTGGTCTAGCATATTAATCGACCAAAAATTTATTCGAGTAAGTTGACTTGTTCTTCTCAACTTTTACTTCGTTTTTTATCAGACTAGAAGTTTTGCATCCTGACCCTTTGTTTGTGGCTTGATATGCCAATTGTTTCTCATTGTCTAGCATTAATGCCTCAAATTTTGTGCGTAAGATATAGAGTTTTGAACTCAGAGTTTTGTTGATAACCCCATTTCAGGTGCTTAACAACCTCATTCCTTTCATAAAGTTATGCTATGTTGTAGGATCCACATTGCATCTTTCTGATTGCTACTCGATTTGCTCTGCCTTGAGTGGTCTTAATTTGTTCGTTGTAACTTCTTCTTTCATGATTCTTTGTAGTTTTGTTGTTCATATATTGTTGTCGTGAGATAGCTAATAAACTTGGAATGCTTCTTGATCAAATCATTAGGTGTGTGGCATTGACAGGTTGGTTCAGACAAGCAGAATATAATGTAGCCTCGAATTGTCCAATCATGCTCACATCAGTACCTGCTGCCAAGGATTCATTCATTGATTTGAATTTGTTTGCATCAATTTCGTTGTCAGTAATGTAGGAGGAGTTGTTGGGCTTGTCATGGATAATGTGGGTCAAGCTTGTATTTGTCAGTAAGTTCTTCGGACTATGTCAGTTGGTTGGACCCCATTTGAAGTGCAAATTTTGATGCGCTCTTCATTGTGAGTTGTCGAATTGATTTATCTTGTCTCATTCGATGGCATTGGCGCTCCTACTTCGATATAGATCAGCTTGAGTGGGGTGATGTTATTAGTTGTTTCTTCGGTTGGCTTAATTGTTTGCTTCTTCCAACTGTGCAGTGTAGGGCGTATATCAATTCTCTTGGTTATTCTTTTGATCCCGCAGTGGTGTTCGCCATCTCTTTCCCCTTGGGCTGTTTATCAGGCAACCCGAAGAATTCGTCGAGTCATCATATTTGAACCCAGTGCTCAATTTCATCTTTCAGGTTATAACAGTCTTAGGTGTCATGCATGTGATCCTTGTGGAAAGAAAAATATTTGTTTTTGTCTCGCCCTTCTGGGTCTCTTATCATTTTGAGTCGCCAGTTGACATCTTCCCATTTCGCCATGGATTTAAGTATGTTCGCTCGGCTTGTCTTCAAGGCCGTGTATGGTTTGTATGTCTTTTCACCACGCTTATTACCCGCTCATGGCTGGGCCTTGCCGATTGTAGATTTTTATATTCTTGTTAGTTGAATTCGGGCCTCCCATTGGTTTGGTGCCTTTTTGGCTAAACATTTTCCTCTCAGGGTCTGTCATTTCTCCTTCTTTCTTCCCTCTTTTAGCGCCTCTTCAAGTGGGTTTCCCTCTCAGATTCGTTCTTTTTTCTGGCAGGTATCATCTCCTTGAGAGTGAGGTGCTTTTGAGCCATCTTTTTTGGGGCTTCTAGGTTCTAAACATAAAAAAGGGTCATCTTTTTAGTCCGACGGTGAAAGTAGCGATGGCCGTGTCATTACTACATCCATCAATCATTGTCAACTCGTTAGTAATACGAGTGACATACTCTCTTATTGTCTCGTCGGGCTTCTGTTTGATATGAAGCCAGTAGTGCGGCCCATTCCTCGTCCGTTGATTGCCGATGAACCTCGTGATAAAGGCGGTAGCTAGCGCTTGGAATGAGTCTATCGACCTTGGTGGTAGAATGTTGAAGCAATTCATCGTTGTGGAGGTGAGACTAGTTGGGAACGTTTTGCATAAGATGAATTTTGTGCTCTCCTTCAACACCATCATGTGGTGAAAGCGTCACAGATGGTCTATCAGATCGTTGGTGCCATGATACACTTCAAACTTAGGTGGGATAAATTTCTTTGGCATAGAAGCCACCATGGGATTTCGAAAAATGGTGGTTTGGCTAGTTCTTACAGTACATTAGGATTTGTGACTCCGATCCTGAATTGGATTTCAGCAGGGGTCCCGCCACTTTCGGGGGTTCCATCTTGAAGTGGTTTGCTGCTTTTGAGATTCACCTGTTGAGATTCTGCAGGAATTTCGTTGGCAGAGTGTTGTTGGGGCGGCGCTTGGACGGATTCGGCGGACTGAGCATGCTCTTAGGTGAATTTTTCAACCATTTTGATCATACGGTCCATCTGGGTCATGAGTAGGTCTACACGATGGTTCGTGGAAGCGTCGCCAGACGTCTGTGATGTTTGGGCTAGTGCATACCGTGGCTCTCCGTTGTTAGGCATGATAGGTTTGAAATTTGTCGTTGGGTTCGAAGTGTGTGTATTACCGGTAGCGCAGCTTCGCCGGTGGGAGGATTGCTTTGATTGTTGTCGGGTTGAAAGTTTGTAGAGTATTCCATCTATTCCGAAGGTTTCTCAATCATCGATCAGAATTGAGGAAATATGCTACTATAAATTCTCTTCTTGAAAGGAAAACTTGTCATTCCACACAGACGGTGCCAAATTGATGTGCCAAAATCCGTTCTCCTATAAGTATGACCTGCAAAACAAATGTTAGACTGCCAAAAACCACCTTTTTAGTGTCTGAAGGCACTCTGATGCTTAAGTCAGTAACTCGGTTGGAGATGGAGATAAATCTGGACATAACTAAGTTAAAGTTGCATATCTTTGTCAAATGTTCCCTTTTACCTTATATAAAGGTCGTTGTTAATTCCCTGTGTGACTTAAACATGTTAAGCGCAATGAGAGGAGGCATTCTGCGTAACGATTTTCCTCTTTATGAAGATACGTCTTGGAGGCGTAATTCCCTTCACGACTCTTTTTCTCTGTAACATTCATGCTCTTTAAGGAAGAACTTTTTCGAGCCTGGATTTTGGTATTTAACTATGGTTTATTCTAACGGGCCCTGTTTGGGCTTTTATGACTAGATTTGTCCTTTTTGGGCTTTATGAACTGTTCTGGGATACTTGATCCTTGTGATGGATGATTCCTGCCACGTGTATGACCGCAATATCAATAATATTTGCATCAATTACTAATACCCCCCTTCTCGTTCTCTTTATCATACTAGCATTGCCGCCATTACCACCCTCCCTGGGCTCCCCTTTTTCTCTTTATCCTCCTATTTGTTGAAGATTGTAGATGAATAAAAAAAGATATAAGTGATTTCTGGTGGTGTTGGAAAGGGATCTCAATAGTATTTGGAGAAGGAAAACATGTGGAGAAATGGGTTAATGTTTGCGATTTGTGGTGAGTAGCGAGCAAAAATGTCAAACAACTTTAACTCAGAATCTAAAAATAAACACCTATTAATTTTATAGCTTCTAATTAGCAAGCCATTCAGAAGCAAAACTAACAGTTAATTTAGAAGCTCTGTATTTAAAAAAATTACTCTGTATTTCAAAAAATTGACGATTTAAGTTTGAGACAATTAACGAGCGACTTAAAAATTAAGGATTATTATTTTCTTAGAAATCGAATCATCCCCCTCCCCACACACAAAATAAATAATAATAATAATAATAATAATAATAATAATAATAATAATAAATAAATAAATAAATAATAAATAAATAAGAACGATGGGATATTTCTGGATCAAGTCGTAGAAATATACACACGAGAGAGTTTGTTCAACTCCTCTCCTTTGGAAGTCGAGTGAAGGTGTTTGGTTCAAATTTCTTCAAGTAGAGTTTCCTTTTCTTTCTCTCTCTCGTTTTTTCAGATTTCAAAAATCTTGGCCTTCAACGGTCATTTATTCATCGTCTCTCACAATTCAAGAAGTGTAAGTGTGTGTTCTCTTTCTTTCTTTTTTGCACGATTTCAATCAAGGAGCAAAGCAGATCATTTCGTAACATAACTCAACTCGAAGAAATGGAGATCGTTCGTCAAAACCCTAAATGGGACAAAATCCCCCAATCGATCGCGCTTGGAAGAGTGAGAAACAATCGTAAGGAAGGAGGGGTTTCAGTTTGATCGATGTTGGTATGGAAAGCAAGAAAAATGATGAGGGGTTCTAGAGAGCGGATGAGATCCAACTAATTGGACGGAAGATGCAACTTTCTTTGGTGCGGTATTGATGTATTTTAAAATATTTCAAAGGAGTTTACAGAATCCACTGAACTTTGATGTATTTTAAGTGACTGGATTTTGTGGAATTTACAGAATCCACTGGATTTTAATGAATTTTTATTATTGGATTTTCTGAATTTTATAAAGGATTGTTATGGATTTCTATTGATTCTTATAAATTTCTGTAAATTCTTATGAATATGCTATTAATCATAGGAAGTTTTGAAATAACGTCACCTACATTGTCATCCATATCAACACAAATCATAAAACATCCCTCAAATATCAATAAAACAATCGTTTGTATGCTACGTGAATTTTATTTCAAATTAAAAAAAATTCACTGAACATTGAATATGGTCCAAAAGTAATACAAATAACTATTTTTCTTTTGAAAAGAAGAAATAATGCAAAAAATTCTCCAATAAAAAGTAAATACATAAATAAAAAAAATACTCTCTTTATTGCTCATCGTTGACTCCCGACACTCACAGCATCTCCCCACATATCTGAAGCTATAGTTGCTCTCCATTCATTAGCCTTCTCTCGTGGTTGATCTTGGGTTGAAAAATTCTCTTCTTCTTCTTCTTCCAATGGTGATGAAGGCTCGTCGTCTTCTTCAATTGGAAATTCATCAGAACGACACTCTTTACGAAGAAAGTTGTGCAATGCTACACACGCTAGCACTAACTCCACTTGTGTTTTATATGGAAATGGAGGCGCAAACTTAAAAATTGTAAATCGTGATTTAAATATACCAAATATCCTCTCAATTACGTTTCTCAATGACGCATGACGAAGATTGAACAACTCAGTTGGATTTTCGGGGTCGCGACCATGACCAGCAAAATCTTGGAGATGATATCGAACACCTCGAAATGGAGCTAAAAAATTGGGACGATTTGCAAATCCACAATCAACTAAGAAATATTTTCCTGAAAATTCACCACACATACAATTAGAGTATCAAATAATAAACACACGCATATAATACAGAATAAAATAAATAAATATGTACCTTGTGGGACATGAAGTCTGTTACTACTCCTTGACAAAGCATCATTTAACACTTTAGAATCATGTGTTGAACCTTCCCATCCACTTAGAACGTATATGAATTCCAAATCAAAGTTACAAGCAGCTAATACATTTTGTGATTTATTTCCGTGACGATCACGATAACTAGCAACTTCACGCCCTGTTACCATTTCATGTATGTGTGTGCCATCAATAGCTCCGATGCAATCCTAAAATAAAATCACGATTTCACAAAAATAACAAAAAAAAAATAACAATAACAGTAAAAAAAAAATTTAGTACATACCTTAAAGTAAGGGTAAAATCGTGTACTCTCCAATATTTTAACTGGCGTTGTGGATCTAGGTTTGGCCATCATCTCTGGTGCTATTGTGTTTAAGGCCATGAGAATTTTGTTGAAATTTTTGCTTGTTGCGAAATGTGATATCTTAAATGTGTCTTCAGTTTGACAATATCGAGAATTTTGACCAACAGTAAGCAAAAATTTTGCAAGCATTTCTTCAACACATATGAATCTTGTGTCTTTCAGATTTGTTTTCTCTCTAACAATATTACATAGCTTCATAAAGACACCAGGATACATACGATATAACTGTCGAAAGTGTTGAGGATCCTCACCTAATACTTTATGTATATAATTGTATCCAGTTCTTGTAATTGGTCGTCGGATTGGACGTTCAACACGTTCAACATGGTCGTCATCTATGATACTCAGTAATGCATTTAAAACTTTAGTGGTTGCTTCAATTGCCATCATTAACAACTTTATGGTTTCATAATACATTTCCTCCAATTCTTCGTCTTCCATTTGAGACATTATAAAATCACATAAATATATGAATCGCATAATTAGAAATAAAAATCAACATACACCTTTTTATGTATAGCCAATACAAAATTGAGTGAGCTAACACTAAAAAATTAATAATATCACCTAATTGCACATAAATAAAAGTATAATATTAAAACAAACAAGTCTTAACATTCACCAAATTCTTAAACACAATATCCAAAAAAAAATCTTAACCAAAATTCCAAACATAAGATAAAAACATTAATAGTTTCAAGACACTTGAAAATGTTAAACATTATACCAAATACCCATACTCATTCCATATTGTACTGTATCCACGCCAAACGCTCTTCAAGTGACATTTTCACAAATGCGTCTTTCATTCCCAACTTGTTAACCAATTCAAGTGCTTTGAAACGAGCATGATTATCTATGTTTGGAATCTCTTTGATACAATTCCAAATGTTGTTTTTCTCTCTATCATGTTCTCTTTTTTTCATTAGGCCGTGTATTCCTTGAATTTCACTGGCAATTGTACTAATTGAATCCATGCCAGCACAAACTTTTTCTAGAAGATCAGCTCGAGTGGTCTCAGTTGGGGTACCATATGTTTGATACTCTGTTCTAGCTTTCTTTCTTGGAAGAAGCTTTTCAGTAGGGGCCTCCAAATTTGTATCTAGGAAAGGTGGTGAAGTATAATCGTTAAGTGACAGAGTTTGGTCTGAGTTTTCGTAAACCTCATTGTTATCATCGAACATGTTCTCATTTTCTTCAAGTCCATATGTTCTAGCATCGGTACCATCGCCCAATCCAAGTGCATTTTTCCCAACAGCTGTTCCATTGCCAAAAATAATTTGCAAATCCTCGTAATCTTCAAATGATCCATTGCGAAGATTTTTCATGTTTGGGTGGCACTGTTAAAAATAAGAACAAAAAATATATCATTAATATTATGAAGGTGTAATTTATCAATATAAAATAAAATTAAACATAAATAAAATATCACCTTAAAGTAATCTTCCCATATTTCATTATCAGCCGTGAACTTCTTTGAGACAGCGTCCCATCCAAATCCAGAACTATAGCGCAAAAGGTCAGCAAAAGTTTGATATTGGTTCTTAAACCATTTCATTCGGTTCTGATAGTGTTTATAGGTTTTTTGGAACCCTAGCTTTTCATTGAGAATTGGAAATATCTTGGTTTCTACTGTCTGCTTGCTTATCGCACCACTAGCATCACGCCAACCATGTTTGATGCCTTCAACAAGTAATCCTAACAACATCTTGCTCTCTTGCAAGGTCCACTGGTTATATTGCCCCTTTCCTTGTTTTGAATCTCCCATTTATGATGCTACTAGATAACAAGTTTCAAAGATTTAAACATAAATCACAAAGTAGATAATACCATCTATATAAAATAGTATGACAACTACCAATTTATAAACATTAAATTGTTAATAAACAATATCAACATATATAATAAAAAAATATAGCTAATTTATGTTGTTTCATTATAAACAGTAGGCTACTAATATCTCAGCTAAAGTTTATAAACAGTAATTTATCAACAATACACTACTAATATCAATGTTTTTTCATTATAAATTATTGTTTATGTTATTTCATTATGAAATATCTCAGCTAAAATTGTAAAGTTGTAACTCTCAGTTACACTATAAACACATCCAGACCTACCTCACTCAAACACACTAAAGAAACCTCATCATCTCATCATCATCTCTGTATCATCATCTTCTCTGTATCATCATCTTCTCTGTATCTCATCATCTCTGTATAGATATGTGATTGTATCTTCTGTATCTCATCATCTCTGTATAGATTTGTGATTGTATCTCTGTATAGATTTGTGATTGTATAGATTTGTGATTGTATCTCATCATCTCTGTATCATCATCTTGCTATTCAATGGAAGAAATCGAAAAACCCTAGTTCTTGTTTGTTTGTTTGTTTGTTTGTTTGTGTTCAAGAGCGTGAAAAAAATCCAAAAACCCAAAATAAAAAAATATGGCAACACGACAAAGCAAAACTTTTTTTGTTTTGAATAACATGACAAAAACAAATAAAATAAAAAGAGAAAAGGATGGAAATGTACCTGGAGATAAAGAAGAATTTGGAGTTGAAGGAGACACAGTGTTGGTGGGAGAGAGGGAGCAGAGAAATTGAAATCCGAGGGTAATAGGCCTGATTTGAAAAGGACTTTGATATTTATATCTTTCACACATAAATCCTTCAAAGTCCATCAAGTCAACAAATCCATTAAAATCCACTTCTGTTTGAATACCCCTAGATTTCATTGTATTGTTTAAAATCCATGATTGAATACCCCATGATTTTAATGGATTATAAAACAATCATTTAAAATCTATATTTGAATACCCCTAGATTTCATTGTATTGTTTTAAATCCTTAATTGAATACCCCTATATTTTAATGGACTTTAAAATCTTTCACACTCTATTAAAATCCATGATTGAATACCCCCCTGTTAGTGTTTTCTTGGTTATTCTAGGGCACTGCTCACAAAATTGAATGAAATAAAATTAGTTGAGTTGATGATTCCATCAAATTTCCAACTTATAATGGAATTTCACTTCACTGGCTTGGGTTACTTACATCTTCAATTGAATTGGGATTTTCTTCTTTCCATCTCAATCTCGCTGATTTCATTTGGAAGTTAGAAGAGAAGGGATGGGGATGTTTCACAAAAGAAACCCACCGAAATTAATTGATGATTTCCAACCTTAAACCTTGGAATCTCACTGGGTTTGAAAAAGAATCAACTATTTTTTGATTAATTTGTATTTACTTGTTTTGTTTCATGTGTATTCTTGATGGTTGAAGTGAAATTTTGGTTGGGGGTGGCAACAATAACAACTAATGTCATCTTTTCTAATTTCTTGTTTGGGTTTTTGTTTTTGAGTAAGTTTAGCTTTAATAGTGAGGTTAGATGATATTCACATAATTATTACATAATATATCCCTTAATTTATACATATTAGTGTTTCGATTATTATATTTTATAGTAATTATTTCGTTTTCATGTCTTTGTAGGAATTTGAGCGTGAACGATGAAATCGTATTAAGGCGACAATTTAAGGAATGACAATTGGTCGATTCTAGCGGTGGTACAAAGCAGATGGTCACAAACCTAAACCCAAAACCTACCCATAACTCCAAACCCAATCCTACCCCTAAAGAATATTCTCTCATTTATACCTTGATGAATGTTCCCTTTATCTCATCCCTATTCACTTTGATCTTTTTCTATAAATAGAAGAGAATATGGTGAGAAAAGGGGAGGAAGAGAAGGGAAAAGAAGGATTACACAAAAATCAAAACCTCTTCCTCACAAGTGATTCTCATCACCACTCATCCATCTCTCACTCACTCAGCAATCACCGCCACAGTCACCTCGCCATCACCCGAGCACCACCACCACCTCCGGACAACACAACCGCCACCACCACGAAACAGGGGCGTGACAACCCTGTTTCGCGTCAGCGCCACCTCCATCACCATCCCTGTCCCTCTCCCTGTCCATCATCCATCAACCAACATCATCCATCAACCACCATCACCTCCGGACACCACATCGCGAGCCACCACAACCACCGCGAAACAGAGCCGCCATCACCGAGACTCTGTTCCGCCTCGCCACAGAGCCATAGCATCTCTCACAGCCGCCATATCGGCCTCTTTTCGTCTCGACCTCCTTCTTGTCTCCCTCCCTCACGGCCACCATCACAGAGCGGCTCGTCCGCGGCGCACAACCACCGCGACAGCGGAAACAGGGGAGCCTCCTTCTCAGATCTCTCTCTCTGTTTTTGAGTTTTCTTGCCGTTTCCTCACCTTCTCTCTTCTTTTGCAGGTTCTGGAGACAGTTTGAGGACGAGGACGCTCGCGAGGAGCACGGAGGAAGGCGGAGCAGCGCCACTGCTCGCTGGAGATGAAGGCGGAGTCGCGGAGACTGAGTCAATTGATTTTTGGCTATTCACACCCCCAGATCTGCTCTGTACCACCGCATAGCGTTTTGGGAACATTTTTACGGGATTTGTGTTCGAACCACCTGCTGAGTACAACCACATCGAGTTTGCGACAAACCAAAGGGATTGCATAATTCATTTTGATTTATTTTACTGAATTGTGTGCTTAATTGTTAATTACAATTTATTTCTGAATTTTTGATAAATTGCTTTCACCCTTCATTTTCGAGAAATTAATCTTGATATGTTTGGTAGTTAGAATTACCCTTTTTCAATATTCAAAGCATGTGCTAAAAATATTAAGCTCAAACTTTGATTAAGTGTGCCCTAAAAAGACACTTAATACTTGGTAAGAACGTATTTGCTTGAAATAATTTGTTAATGTTTGATAGAAACATGATATAAGTTGAATTGGATTGTAACGATCACATATTCGGTGTAAGCAAGAGATTCTCATCCCTAAAGCTTCTCGTTTAAATTTTCAGTAATTTAGATTTAAATGTTTTTGCTAACTCATTGGTGAGTCCAAGCCCACAAAAATCCATCTCATCTATCTTTTATTTTATTATATTTTTCTTATTTTTAATTTATTTTTAGTTTAGTTTTAAAAACACTGTAACCTCATTTTTCTTTAAATTAGTTTAGATAATTTCTAAAATTCAATTTAATCCACCTTTCTCGTGGGATCGACTCGTACTTGCCGTTGTTTACCAGTTAGGCACTGTGCACTTGCGGTTATTACAAGTGGGTTAAATTAACCTATTTATTTAGGTTAGTAAAATCCGCATCAAGTTTTTCTCTCAAAGTGATTCTCATCATTAGACAGAGAAATATAGTTAGCTTTCATGGCTCTTCTTTTGTATAGAAAGTAAAATCATCAGCAAATGAATGAAAATTTTATTATTAATGGCTTTACTGTTCTTCTTTCTTGGTGTTTTGTTTGTCAAAACCCCAATTTCCTCTCAAATGAATTGACTGAAATTTGAGGTGAGTTCAAAGAGTTTCACTAATCGTAAATTAGATAAATTGGTCATGTGATAAGATAATGAAGTAAATGGTTAAACTAAATGGTAACAATCTAAGAGCAAATGAGACACTTTTTTTTTTTTTCTAATTTATTAATTGTTACTGATCTCGTTGCTCTTGATACGATGATGATGATTTCTTCTTCTTATTTATTTTTTAATTTTTTTTTTATTTTAATTTTTCCTATCTAAAGATTATGTTGTAGTTATAGGATGCACTTAGAGGTTCTGTTGGATTAATTTGAGGATTGTCTATTATGAGTTTTATGGACTTTAAAAACTTGTCAGGGTTGGGTGACAAATTGTATCAACAACAAAGAGATTCAACAATGAAAAGTACTGGAATTACTAAAATGGAAAAGATTATAGAGATTTCTAGAGGTTCCTCTTGGACCAACAGACCTATTGCCTTAGCATACAAGTTTCTGCTATGTTCTTACTCATCTCCTCTATTGAAAGCTAGAGTAGTAACAAATTTACAAACAGACCTGCTAGATGCTTGCCACTTGTCATAATCATGTGCACTTAACTAACTAATTTGTACTAATTACCAAAGTGTCCCTTCTTTTGAATTTGGTTCAATAAATTGGCGCTAGTCTTCCCGCTCCTTCTCGCTTAATTTTTGCTTCCTTTTTACTTCAATTAGCTTGATTAGTCATGACAATACCCTTTCATTCAGAAATCCTTTGTCCTCAAGGGTGAAACGATGGAAACATAGCTCGTATGTGGTCCAAGTCTTCCCATGTAGTTGGAGTCGAATTGGACCATTGAACTAAAATCTGAGTCACGGCTCTTATGTATCAAGGAACCAACTTGCGAGCAAGAATCTTTGTAGGCTCAACTCTGAAATTGCCTTGATGGAGTGGAGCTGGAATTACATTGGTACCAAGTTTCTTCTTCTACTGGGACACGTGGAATACAGGGTGGATGCGAGACTTGGGTGCAAGAGCAAGCTGGTAGGCTACGGCTCCAATTTTTTCTTCCTCCTGAAAGGGGCCATAAAATTTTCCAGCCAATTTCAAGTTCTTGCGAATACTGACGGAGTTCTGCCTATATGGTTGCAATTTGAGGTATACCCAATCCCCAATCTCAAATGCCCTCACGCTCCTCTTTTTATCTGCATAGAATTTCATTCTCTCCTGCGCCTTGTTAAGTTTCTCTTTAATAATCTGCAACATGTGATCTCTCTCGCTTAAGTAGTGTTGTACATCCTGTATAGCGAGTTGTGAGCTTGGTGGTAGTGCTAAGAGAGGTGGAAAGTACCCATATAGCGCCTTGAAGGGAGTTGATTGGAGACTAAAGTGATATGTAGTGTAAACCAAAATTCTACCAGTATAACCAGTTAGACCATTGACTTGGTGCATCTCCACTCATGCATCTTAAATAGGTCTCTAAACAAGAGTTTGTCCTCTCTGTTTGGCCATTGGTTTGCAGGTGATAGGTTGAGCTGAGTGAGAGCTTAGTACCCAGTGTCTTGAACAAATCCTGCTAGAAGGCGCTTATAAAAATCTTGTCTCAGTCAGAAATTATAGATGATGGAAGTCCATGGAGTTTGTATATGTTGTGAAGAAATAGGTTAGCAATTGTGGAGGTTGTGTAGGGGTGAGCTAGGGATATGAAATGGGCGTACTTTGTTAGTTTGTCTACTATGATCAAAGTAACTGTGTGCTTGTTGGAGGGTGGTAATCCCTCACTAAAGTCCATGGCAGTATGTTGCCAAGCATGTTCGGGGATAGGGAGTGGTTGTAACAAGCATCCATAGCAACTCTGGTCTCCTTTGTTCCTCTGGTAGGTATCACAATTGGTGATATAGGCAATGATATGAGTTTTTAGGCCTGGCCAAAAGAAATACAATTTGGTCATGTGGTAAGCTACAGATCCCTGAGCGGCCTCCAATGGCCGAGCTGTGTAGCTCTTTAATAATCTGCTCTCCGAGTCCTCCATTAGAACCAATGTAGATGAGACTTTTGTACTTCAATAGGCCATGATGGAGAGTGTAAGGTGGAAAAGAATCAACTTGTATATGTAGTTTCTGAAGGATAGAGTGGGCAATAACATCCCCTTCATAACTGGAAATGACTTCCAGGATCCACTGAGGAGTGATAGTGGTAAGTGCATGCTATTATGCCTTAGTGTCTGTTAGTACATCTAGAAAGTGAGTCTGCAGCTTGATTCTCAATCCCTTTTTTGTAAAATATTTCATAGTCAAAGCCACCTTTGTTGAGTCATGGTAGTGACTTTTTGGGAGAGAAAATATTTAATGCTTTGGTGATCTGTATAAATCTGAAACTTGGAGCCAAGTAGGTATGTTCTCCACTTTTGGACAGCCAATACAATAGCCAACAGTTCTGTTTCATAAGTGGACAATGTTTGGTTTTTGGGAACTAAGGATTTACTAAAATAGGCAATAGACTTCCCTTGTTGTGAAAGAACTGCCCCCGCCCTTTTAGAAGATGCATCAGTTTCTATTGTAAATGGTATGTTGAAGTTTGGAAAGTTTAGGACAAGGGTTTTACACATAGCATCTTTGAGCTGATGGAAGGCTTGAGTGGCATGTTGTGACCAACAAAAAGAATTTTTTTTAGGAGATCAATAAGTGGTTGGGCAATCAATCCATAACCCTTAATGAATTTCCTATAATAGCCTGTGAGTCCTAGAAACCCCCTAAGTTGTTTGATATTGGTAGGGGTAGGTCACTTAGTCATAGACTCTATTTTTTATGGGTCAACTTCTACCCCAGGAAGACTGATAATATGTCCAAGATATTTCAGTTTAGATTGTAAAAAAGAGCATTTGGGTAGTTTTGCATAAAGAGAATGGTGCCTGAGGGTAGATAAGACAATGTGTAGGTGATGTAAGTGGAACCCTTTTGTAGGATTGTATACTAAGATGTCATCAAAAAACACTAGGACAAATTTCCTTAGGTAAGGGGCAAAAATATTGTTCATTAAGGCTTGAAAGGTAGTTGGAGCATTTGTTAGCCCAAAAGGCATCACCTTAAACTCAAAATGCCCATGATGTGTCTTGAAGGTTGTTTTGTGGATATCTGATGGGTGTATCAATATTTGGTGGTATCCTGACCTTAGGTCTAGCTTGGAGAACACATTGACTCGTGTAACTCATTAACAATTCATCAATAAGGGGCATGGGAAAATTATCTAGTTATTTTTTATTGTGATGTCATTCAACCTCCTGTAGTCTACACAGAATCTCCAAGAGCCATCCTTCTTTTTGACAAGTAGTATGGGAGCAGCAAGCTATGTGAATGATGAATAATTCTTGCCTCAATCATTTCTTGAACAAGTTGTTCAATAATACCTTTTTGCACGTAGGCCACTTTGTTTTGAGATGGTGGAAATGGGATTTTATAATCTAGGGACTCTGTAAGGGGTAATGAGACAGGCTTTTGAAAAATGTCAGTAAACTCTTGTAGTAGGGAAGCTATTTAAGGATGGGCGTTGGTATAGGTTGTGGTAGCTGTTACTGCAAAGAGCTATCCTAAAAAAGAAGGGGAATGCTTTTTCTAGAATTTTGTAAGGCCTTTTGAGTCTATTAGACATAAAGAAGCAGAGTCAATACAACTTTGTAAAGCCACCTTTCTCCCTCCTATTGTTACTATCATCTGTAATTTCAATTTCTGCAGGTTCAAGGTAATATCCCCAAATTGTTGCAACCAGTCACCTCCTAGCACCATGTTGTAGCCCCGTAGTGGTAAGAGTCTGACACTTCCTTCAAAAGGAACACCTTGCATTGTCCATTGTAGTTTTGGGCATATGGCTGAGCTTATTAATTGTTCTCCATTAGCCACTCGTACTACCATTTGTGGTGTGAGTGTTGTAGGCCATTTTGTGTCCTTAATGATCTTAGGGTCTATGAATGAGTGAGTGTTGCCTGTATCTATTAAGATTGATATAGATTTCTTTTTTAACATCCCCTTGAGTAGTAAGGTATTTGTGGCCACACTACCATGAATAGCGTGGAGTGAGACTTCCATGTTTGTCTGAACTTCTTGTATTAGGTCTTCACAGTCTCTTCATCATCTGTAACTTCACTATCAGGAACCATCATGTACAAATGCTGGTGTTTACAAATGTGTCCAGGCTTGTAGAAATCTACACAGTTATAACATAACCCTTTGTCTCTCCTTATTTTTATTTGGGCCGGTGTTAGGTGTTTGATAGGGGGTGTGTTGTTGGCAAATCTGACAATATTTGAGGTATTGTGTGAGTAGGGAGGTTTTGGTGTACTGGAAGATGCTTGGCTAGATGTATATGAGCTGGGATTTGAAGGAGTCTATGGTAGTGTTCTGAGTCTATGGTAGTGTCTGGTACTGTTATTAGAGGTGGTGTAGGTATGGTATTTGGTGTTATGATAGTATTTATTAGGTCATTTATTTGGAATTGGTTTGTGCAGGGAGGCTTCATGCATACAAGCTAGAGAGAAGGCTGTGTAATATTAGTAGGTTTAAAGAGCTGTACCATGGATTTAACTTCACTTTTAAGGCCACCATTACTTCACTTTTAAGGCCACTGATGAAGCTTTGTACAAAATATTGCTCATCTAAATGCTGGTTATGAGACAACATTAATGATTTGAGCTCTTCAAATCGGTCATAGTAGTCACTAACAGAGTTTTCTTGACATAATTTGTTAAACGAGTCAACATAATTGTCTAACACTGCCTCCTCAAACCTCTCATATAGGTCATGAATGAATGTTTCCCATGGTTATCACTTCTTTGCCCAGTTGGTAATTTAAGAACCAGTGGTTTGCTTTGCCCGTCAGATGAATGGAAGCAACACTGACTATATTTTCATCTAGGATCTGGTAGAGGTGAAGTATTTTTCACTCTTCTTAGCCCAAGACCCAGGGTTTACCCCATCAAATTGGGGAAAGTCTAGTTTAGGTAACCAAACAAATGTACCTTGATTTTCCCAATGACTTTGGGAAAATGACCTATTGGTTAGCTATTTGTGGATGAGTCACGCTGGTAGAGCCTTGATTGTTCTGAATCAGTTGGATCGGTTGATCAAAACGGGCATCTATCCTCTTATCCAAAGTTTATTGAGACTGAGTAATTCTTTTCAACTCACCCTTCACCTGATCAATTTGACAAGAATTCTTAGCCAAATGCTTTTTTGTTTATCTCATGAATACTTATATTTCTTTAGCTCTGGTTTCCATGGTAATTTTGATTATGTATTTTTGTGCCACAGGTTAGGGTTCGAATGGCTCTGATACCAAATGTCAGGGTTGGGTGAAAAATTGTATCAACAACAGAGAGACTCTGCAATGAAAAGTAATGGAATTACTAAAATTGAAAAGATTACAGAGATTTCTAGAGGTTCCTTTTGGACCAATAGACTTATTGCCTTAGCGTACAAGTTTCTGCTATGTTCTTACTCATCTCCTCTATTTAAAGCTACTTACAGTAGTAGATTACAAACAGACTCACTAGATGCTTGCCACTTGTCATAATCCTGTGCACTTAACTAACTAATTTGTACTAATTACTAAAGTGTCCCTTCTTTTGAATTTGATTCAATTAAATTTGCGCCAGTCTTCCCGCTTAATTTTTTTTTGCTTTTTACTTCAATTAGCTTGAGTAGTCATGACAAAACTGAACTCAACAACCACTGGCTTGTATGGGGTAATGGATACAGGAGGTACTTCTCTGTCAAACAAACTCTCCCTAGATATACATCCCAAGATACCCCATGCTAAGAATTGGCTACAACACTTTTTTCTGGATATTTTTGGTATAGGAACTTGGAGACTTTTGTGGAATTTCACAAAGAAAGATTTTGCTGCTGGAGTGCAAGGTCTCTTCATTCATCCTACACTAAATCTTAGGGTCATTGACAGGTAAGCAGCCTAAATCACTTTGCTTAATTTGTAGCCAAATTTATAGTCAATCGTGACCAAGGAATGTAATGCTTTCTCATCCCCTTAGTGTCGTTCTTGGATGAAAGGGGTAATGAATTTGAAGAAGCAATTTCAGAATTACATCTCCTATAAACTAGGTAATGGGAACATAATTCTATTTTGGGAGGATTTTTGGTGCACCACAAAACCTTTTAGAATCTTTCTACTCCATTTACAGACTTTCCCTTGCCAAAACAGTTGTTGCCTCCCAGTTGTACTAGGGAAAGGGAAAGGGAAATGTTTTCAATTCTCGTAACTGGGATCTTAAACTTAGAAGAGGTTTCAACGATGAAGAGTTTCCCATTCTTCTCATGCTCTTTGTATTGCTCAATCAAATTGCAGGTGGGCTTGAATCGATTTTCCAAAGAGTGTTTTATGCTATAGGTTTATTATATATATATATATATATATATATATATATATATATATTTTTTTTTTAATTTTCAGAAATTTATTGTTCTTGGTTGAATTGTTTTAGTTTTATTTTTATTTTTTATCATACCAGTTGTTTGGATGCATATGGCTGTTTTGATGGGAAAACTTTTCTGGAAGAAATACAATGTTTCATGGTGATTGTCTACCGTTAAATGTTGTATATATTACTTTATAAGTTGTTGTTAGCTCCTAATTATGATTATCTAGTTTGCTAGACTAGATATGATTTAGGGATCTCAAGACATGAGTTTCATTAAGGCTCTTCATCAAATTAAATCCGCCATCTCCCACTAACCGTCTACTCATATGGGGCATACTCGTTTCTAAAACTAAAGGAGATGTCCGGCATCTTGTTGATGAAGAATCTGGATTTGGAAGCTCAATTGCGGGACCACTTGATTTATTGATCCCAACCCTCGAAGTCATAGTAAAGTATTCTTTATATGTTTTTATGTGCAATAGTTGTTGTTTACATTGTAACAAACTTTCATGGTTGTGATGGAAAACATGGATTTCTCATTACTACTATCATCTTATATCGGCATGTGTCTTCAATTGCAAATGCTTGCTTTCAGACATCACCTTAGGAAACAATTATTTGTTAGCAAATAACACTTATGATAACTGTGTAGTAAATTGTTTAGGGATGTTATATGGAAAAACATGCATAAAACGATTTACACGGTTTTGACCTTATTTTTTGTGGATTTCCCTTTCCATTAGTGTTTACAATCGCATATATATATACATAAATATTTTTGTTGTTTTTTTTTCTTAGTGTATGTATTTATTTATTCATTTATTGAGGAAAGTAGTTACCAATGGATATTCCAATTGAGTGTGCCATAACTTATCATGTTATATAGAAAAAATCTAACTGTCGAGGGAATGGGTGAGTTCCCTCGACAGTTAGACAAGCTCCGTTATATATCCTATAAATGACTTTAGTTCACTAAGGCTTATTTTGATTTAGAAGTGGATATAAAGCCACAAGGTTCTCGATTTTAGTCTTACACGATCCAAACCCTCTAGGCCCTTTTTCGTTTAAAAATCCATTTCTAATCATTTTTAACAGTGCTTAGAGTTCAAGAAAGCCAAGCCCCTCTCTCACACCACACCACTACACTATTAGCCTTCCTCCACCTAAATTTGTGTTCCCTTTTTCTGTCGCCTAGACAATGAACGATGCCTCTTCCTCACAATCCACTCTCACTTCTTTCCAACCTTCATGTGCAGATCTTCGCCTATCAATATCATCATATTGCCTTAGAGAGTCGTTCCCTTTCAAACCCCATACTCTCTGGCCTCATCACCTCATTTGTCCATTCTATGTTGTCCTCATGGTCGCGCCCACGACTCATCTATCTTCTATTATGTGGGGGGTTCCAGCTCACATGCCACTTTCAATGTTATTTGGGCAACCGGTTTTGGTTGAGGAGTCACACATGGACACCGGACCGGAGTGGCTAGTGGTTCATGCATCTAAAAAGCACTTCCAGTGGTTTCCAGTCCAACTTCCAAACAATGGAAAAAACATCTTGATTTTTCAAACGTCGGAGGAAAATTAGAAGGATACAGAGAGCCGTAGATGTGCAGAACTGGAAAGGAATGATAAATTAACCAGTGCCGGTACAACAGTTACATCAGCTCGATCGGCTTTGACTCCGAGTGTGAACCATCTTCGTCTTCTTTGTAGATGAAGAAGAAACAAAGGGAAATGGAAGATTTAATGGAGGAAGTAAGGGAAGAAATACAATAGGAATGAGGGAGAGGTGTGCAAATAGACTCTGATTTCGCAGTTCCTAGAGCAGTAGCATTCTGCTATCGGATCCATTATAATTGAATCACTTTGAGCTTCTCGAGGCATATCAACTGTTGGGGACGAGTTAAACCAAAGACCCCAGTTCTTAAAAATGAAACAAAACTGTTGAGATTTTGGCTTTTTAAAACAACAAAAATTGAAAAAACCAAATATGTGGTTATCTGGTTTTGAACCCTGGACCTCTCCCCTGTTTTGAATTACACTCTAATGGATAGTCCCATATCAACTATATATCTCTTTGAGGTAGAGTATATAAGAAGATATGTAGGACTTGGGTTTGGACCCCTAAGGGGTACCACTCTTTTATGAGGAGGGGAGAGATAGGCCCTCGCGCCCGCCGCCGCCGCCGGTCGGGCGGGTCATTTAGAAAGCCAATTATTTATTTGCTAAAACTTTATTTCTTAAACGAATTTAAAATATAGTGGACGGCTGCTCCATGACATGCTCCGCGATTCCAGCAGCCTGTTTTCGTGCTTTTGACTCCTCGAATACTGCAGCTAACGAATCTCTTGTCTTTACTGGTCGGTTTTTATTCTTTAAAACCATCTCGCATCAGAGCTTCAGAGATACAGAAAAAAAACAGAGTTTCGATTTCTCTCAAAATCAGAGTTTTCGATCAATCTCAAATCAGAGTTTTCAACTCAGCCGATCTATCTCAAATCAGAGCTTTCAACTCAGCTTAGCTTCTTCTGAAACTGTTTTTCAAAACAGATTTCTTGAGAGCTTCGAAATCAGTTCTTGTATAATCTGGAACAGATTCCAGAGTCTTCCCTCTTGGTGTGAGATCTCTGGTTGTTTACAAACAGAGTTCAGCTTCAACGAAATTAAATCCAGTTCTTGCAAGTTTTGACAGTCTGGTGTTAGTTCTTCAAAACAAAACAGTCCGGGTTTTATAGTTGTTCTTGCCGATTTCGATCCCGAGCAAATAAGAAGAGGGTGATATGTATTCCGTTCACATACTGTGCAACTTGTGAACGAGACAGAGATTCTGGGCTGTTTTATCCTGGGGACGGCGGGGCTACGAAACTGCTTGCACAAACTTGGGCAGAGCCGCGAAACGTCTTAAAGAGAGCGACCTAGTCCGCGACTCAACCCAAGAAATACTGGTACCATCGTTCCTACTATTTATTTCGAATTAACAGCATATTGTTTCAACAATTTTAAGACGAATTTCTATGTCTGCTGCCATGAATGCTATTACTGAAATTGCTGCTAAAGACCTTAATCGGCCCTTTCGTTTTGAGGGCCAACACTTTAAAAGATGGAGACAAAAGATGCTGTTTTTTCTAACAACACAAAATATTGCTTATGTCTGTGATACTGAAAAACCGAAGTTGCCTGCCGAACCTAGTGAAACCCAAACCAAAGAATTAGACCGTTGGATTGGAAATGATTTTTTATGTAAAAATTTTATCCTGAATGGTCTGTCTGGTGACCTTTATGATTATTATTGTTCTGAACAAACCGCAAAAGATATTTGGGATGCCCTTAGAAAGAAATATAACACAGAAGAGGGTGGCACAAAGAAATATGCTGTCAGTCGCTATCTGAAATTTCAGATGACTGATGATAAGTCAGTGGAAACCCAATCACACGAGCTTCAAAAGATTGCTCATGAAATTATATCTGAGGGAATGACTTTAGATGAGCAGTTTCAAGTAGCTGTTGTGATAGACAAATTGCCCCCTAGCTGGAAAGATTTTAAGAATGTCCTTAGGCATAAAACTAAAGAATTTTCCCTAGAAAGCCTGATAACCCGACTTCGTATTGAGGAGGAAGCCAGGAAACAAGATCAGAAAGATGAAGTTCTGATTATTTCAAACCATAAGAAGTCTACCCCTGTTTCTCTGAAACCCAATGGAAAGACTATGAAAAATCAGAATTACAATAAAAACCGAAACTTTCAGAAACGGAACCAGCAGAACCGCAACAATCAGAATCAGAATCAGAATCCTCCGCGAAATCAGAAAGGACAGAAACATCCCTTCAAGAATGATTCAGCACAGTTCCTTTGCTACACCTGTGGTAGGCCAGGGCATATGGCCAGGAACTGCCGGAATGGATCTCGCCCTGCACCTCAGGCGAATCTAACCGAAGACCAACTAATTGCCATGATCTCTGAGATCAATTTTGTTGGTGGATCCGAGGGATGGTGGATTGACACTGGTGCTTCTCGACATGTCTGCTATGATCGAGAAATGTTTAAGTCCTATTCTGAAGCTGAGGACAAGAAAGTGTTGTTGGGTGATTCCCACTCCACTACAGTTGCTGGAACTGGAACAGTCGAACTGAAGTTTACCTCTGGAAAGACAGTTACCCTGAAAGACGTCTTGCATACTCCAGAGATGAGAAAGAACCTAGTTTCTGGTTTTCTTCTGAACAAGGCTGGGTTTACTCAGATCATAGGGGCTGATTTGTACACCATTACAAAGAATAATGTATTTGTGGGGAAAGGGTATGCTACTGATGGAATGTTTAAGTTAAATGTTGAAGCGAATAAAATTTCTAGTTCTGCTTATATGTTGTGCACTTTTAATATCTGGCATGCTAGACTCTGTCATGTTAATAAACGAATTATTAAAAACATGAGTAATTTAGGACTAATTCCAAAATTGTCCTTAAATGACTTTGAAAAGTGCAACTATTGCAGTCAAGCAAAGATAACCAAAACTCCACATAAATCTGTAGTTAGAGAATCTGAACCTTTAGATCTGATACACTCAGATATATGTGAACTTGATGGTATCTTGACTAGAAATGGAAAACGTTATTTTATTACGTTTATTGATGACTGTTCTGATTATACTTTTGTATACTTAATGAAAAATAAAAGTGATGCCTTTGATATGTTTAAATTATTTTTGACTGAAGTTGAAAATCAATTTAATAGAAAGATAAAGAGACTTAGAAGTGATAGAGGCACTGAATATGATAGCAGAACTTTCATTGAATTCTATAATTCTCAAGGAATTATTCATGAAACAACTGCACCATATTCTCCTGAGATGAATGGCAAAGCTGAAAGAAAAAATAGAACTCTTACTGAGTTAGTAGTTGCCATAATGCTTAACTCCGGTGCTGCATCACACTGGTGGGGAGAAATCATCTTGACAGTCTGTTATGTGCTAAATAGAGTTCCCAAATCGAAAAGTAAAACATCTCCCTATGAGATTCTGAAAAATAGACAACCAAACTTGTCTTATTTGAAAACTTGGGGTTGTTTAGCTTATGTTAGGATTCCTGATCCTAAAAGGAATAAGCTAGCTAGTAGGGCATATGAATGTGTATTCATAGGATATGCCATGAACAGCAAAGCGTATAGATTCTATAATATTAAAGATCAAGTTATTATAGAATCAAACGACGTTGACTTTTATGAAGATAAATTTCCTTTTATTTCGAGGAATAGTGGGGGTACATCCTCAAACAATGTACCCTTGATCAGGATTAATGAAACTGAAAATTTCACAGAATCTGAGCCAAGAAGAAGTAACCGGAAACGAACTTCTAAGACATTTGGCCCCGATTACTATGTCTTTTCAGTCGAAGAGGATCCTCTTAGTTTTCAAGAGGCTCTATCCTCTATTGATGCCAATTTTTGGGAAGAGGCTATTGATGATGAAATGTACTCTCTTGAGTCTAACAGAACCTGGCACTTAGTCGATCTGCCACCAGGTTGTAAGACAATAGGATGTAAATGGATATTTAAGAAGAAATTGAAACCCGATGGTAATGTTGACAAGTTCAAGGCTCGTCTCGTAGTCAAAGGGTATAGACAGAGAGAAAATGTTGATTTCTTTGACACATATTCTCCTGTAACTAGAATTACATCTATTCGAGTGTTAATTTCTCTTGCTGCAATACATAACCTAGTTTTGCACCAAATGGACGTTAAGACTGCGTTTCTTAATGGCGATTTGGAAGAAGAAATTTACATGGACCAACCTGAAGGTTTTGTTATTCCAGGACAAGAACACAAAGTTTGTAAACTAGATAAATCTCTATACGGTTTAAAACAAGCTCCAAAACAATGGCATGAAAAATTTGATAACCTCGTCATCGCACATGATTTTAATGTGAACGAAAGTGACAAATGCATTTACTATAAAGCTGAAAATGGCATTTGCACTATAATATGTCTGTATGTGGATGACTTGCTTATATTTGGTTCTAATATCCATGCCGTGAATAAAGTAAAAGCTTTATTATGTGCAAACTTTGATATGAAAGACCTTGGAGAAGCGAGTGTAATCCTTGGTATAAAGATTACTAGATCTGAAAAGGGAATTTCTTTGGATCAATCACATTATATCGAGAAGATCCTAAAGAAATATAATTACTCTGACTGTAAACCTGCATGTACTCCTTATGACTCTAGTGTAAAGTTGTTCAAGAACACCGGTGACGGTGTTAGACAATCTGAGTATGCGAGCATTATTGGTAGTCTTAGATATGTTACCGATTGCACTAGACCCGACATAGCTTACGCTGTTGGATTACTATGCAGATTTACAAGTAGACCTAGTATAGAGCATTGGCATGCTATAGAACGGGTCATGAGGTACCTGAAGAGGACTAAGAACCTCGGATTACATTATCAGAAGTTTCCCGCTGTCCTTGAAGGATATAGCGATGCTGATTGGAACACCCTTTCAGATGACTCCAAAGCCACCAGTGGCTATATTTTCAATATAGCTGGTGGAGCTGTTTCTTGGAAGTCCAAGAAACAGACCATTTTGGCACAGTCCACGATGGAGTCAGAGATTATAGCATTAGCTACGGCTAGTGAAGAAGCAGGTTGGTTGAGAAACCTGCTAGCAGAGATCCCTTTATGGGAAAGACCGATTCCAGCTGTCTTGATCCATTGTGATAGTACCGCGGCTATTGCAAAAATACAGAACCGTTATTATAACGGCAAGAAACGACAAATACGTCGTAAGCACAGTATGATTAGAGAATTTCTATCTACTGGTGCTGTGAGAGTGGATCATGTACGAACTGATGTGAACTTGGCTGATCCTTTGACGAAAGGATTAGCTAGAGAAAAGGTTTTTAAAACCTCGAAAGGAATGGGACTAACGCCCTTAGATTGATGAGTAATTCATGACGGTAACCCAACCTATAGACTGGAGATCCCAAGAAATAGGTTCAATGGGTAATAACAAGTCGTGAATGATATGATGTGAATCATGCTGACAACATAGCAATCCCATTCCTAGATTTAAGCATGAATTCCTAAAGCGATAGAAGGATGAGTTAAAAACTCTTAATGATGTCTATACTCTATGTGGAGTGGAGTACCTAGCTACAGGAGTACTCTTGATAGACTCACCTAAGTGACTGTGGAAGTTTGGCCGCTTCCTATGGAATTTGTGGGCAAAATTCCTAGAGCCTTCACTTACTGGGATATACGTGCATGGCCGTAAAGCACGGGCTTTTTAGACTTCACCCAGGAAAAGGTTGTGCGTGTAATGTCTGTTAGAGATAGAGTTCAAAACTACGAGTTACTCTAGTATAATCTAAAGCATGAACACTACGCAAGAGTTCAAGTCGAAAGACACTTTTGTTTATGCACAATCTTATGTTTGAACGATTGCTCGATGAAAATTGTTTTACAAATCCAAGTGGGGGATTGTTGAGATTTTGGCTTTTTAAAACAACAAAAATTGAAAAAACCAAATATGTGGTTATCTGGTTTTGAACCCTGGACCTCTCCCCTGTTTTGAATTACACTCTAATGGATAGTCCCATATCAACTATATATCTCTTTGAGGTAGAGTATATAAGAAGATATGTAGGACTTGGGTTTGGACCCCTAAGGGGTACCACTCTTTTATGAGGAAGGGAGAGATAGGCCCTCGCGCCCGCCGCCGCCGCCGTCCGTCCGGTCGGGCGGGCGGGTCATTTAGAAAGCCAATTATTTTTTTGCTAAAACTTTATTTCTTAAACGAATTTAAAATATAGTGGACGGCTGCTCCATGACATGCTCCGCGATTCCAGCAGCCTGTTTTCGTGCTTTTGACTCCTCGAATACTGCAGCTAACGAATCTCTTGTCTTTACTGGTCGGTTTTTATTCTTTAAAACCATCTCGCATCAGAGCTTCAGAGATACAGAAAAAAAACAGAGTTTCGATTTCTCTCAAAATCAGAGTTTTCGATCAATCTCAAATCAGAGTTTTCAACTCAGCCGATCTATCTCAAATCAGAGCTTTCAACTCAGCTTAGCTTCTTCTGAAACTGTTTTTCAAAACAGATTTCTTGAGAGCTTCGAAATCAGTTCTTGTATAATCTGGAACAGATTCCAGAGTCTTCCCTCTTGGTGTGAGATCTCTGGTTGTTTACAAACAGAGTTCAGCTTCAACGAAATTAAATCCAGTTCTTGCAAGTTTTGACAGTCTGGTGTTAGTTCTTCAAAACAAAACAGTCCGGGTTTTATAGTTGTTCTTGCCGATTTCGATCCCGAGCAAATAAGAAGAGGGTGATATGTATTCCGTTCACATACTGTGCAACTTGTGAACGAGACAGAGATTCTGGGCTGTTTTATCCTGGGGACGGCGGGGCTACGAAACTGCTTGCACAAACTTGGGCAGAGCCGCGAAACGTCTTAAAGAGAGCGACCTAGTCCGCGACTCAACCCAAGAAATACTGGTACCATCGTTCCTACTATTTATTTCGAATTAACAGCATATTGTTTCAACAATTTTAAGACGAATTTCTATGTCTGCTGCCATGAATGCTATTACTGAAATTGCTGCTAAAGACCTTAATCGGCCCTTTCGTTTTGAGGGCCAACACTTTAAAAGATGGAGACAAAAGATGCTGTTTTTTCTAACAACACAAAATATTGCTTATGTCTGTGATACTGAAAAACCGAAGTTGCCTGCCGAACCTAGTGAAACCCAAACCAAAGAATTAGACCGTTGGATTGGAAATGATTTTTTATGTAAAAATTTTATCCTGAATGGTCTGTCTGGTGACCTTTATGATTATTATTGTTCTGAACAAACCGCAAAAGATATTTGGGATGCCCTTAGAAAGAAATATAACACAGAAGAGGCTGGCACAAAGAAATATGCTGTCAGTCGCTATCTGAAATTTCAGATGACTGATGATAAGTCAGTGGAAACCCAATCACACGAGCTTCAAAAGATTGCTCATGAAATTATATCTGAGGGAATGACTTTAGATGAGCAGTTTCAAGTAGCTGTTGTGATAGACAAATTGCCCCCTAGCTGGAAAGATTTTAAGAATGTCCTTAGGCATAAAACTAAAGAATTTTCCCTAGAAAGCCTGATAACCCGACTTCGTATTGAGGAGGAAGCCAGGAAACAAGATCAGAAAGATGAAGTTCTGATTATTTCAAACCATAAGAAGTCTACCCC
Source organism: Berberis vulgaris (assembly GCA_963556465.1). NCBI lineage: Eukaryota > Viridiplantae > Streptophyta > Magnoliopsida > Ranunculales > Berberidaceae > Berberis > Berberis vulgaris. The sequence continues at coordinate 55,122,555 of OY747124.1, read as the reverse complement.
TGTTTCTCTGAAACCCAATGGAAAGACTATGAAAAATCAGAATTACAATAAAAACTGAAACTTTCAGAAACGGAACCAGCAGAACCGCAACAATCAGAATCAGAATCAGAATCCTCCGCGAAATCAGAAAGGACAGAAACATCCCTTCAAGAATGATTCAGCACAGTTCCTTTGCTACACCTGTGGTAGGCCAGGGCATATGGCCAGGAACTGCCGGAATGGATCTCGCCCTGCACCTCAGGCGAATCTAACCGAAGACCAACTAATTGCCATGATCTCTGAGATCAATTTTGTTGGTGGATCCGAGGGATGGTGGATTGACACTGGTGCTTCTCGACATGTCTGCTATGATCGAGAAATGTTTAAGTCCTATTCTGAAGCTGAGGACAAGAAAGTGTTGTTGGGTGATTCCCACTCCACTACAGTTGCTGGAACTGGAACAGTCGAACTGAAGTTTACCTCTGGAAAGACAGTTACCCTGAAAGACGTCTTGCATACTCCAGAGATGAGAAAGAACCTAGTTTCTGGTTTTCTTCTGAACAAGGCTGGGTTTACTCAGATCATAGGGGCTGATTTGTACACCATTACAAAGAATAATGTATTTGTGGGGAAAGGGTATGCTACTGATGGAATGTTTAAGTTAAATGTTGAAGCGAATAAAATTTCTAGTTCTGCTTATATGTTGTGCACTTTTAATATCTGGCATGCTAGACTCTGTCATGTTAATAAACGAATTATTAAAAACATGAGTAATTTAGGACTAATTCCAAAATTGTCCTTAAATGACTTTGAAAAGTGCAACTATTGCAGTCAAGCAAAGATAACCAAAACTCCACATAAATCTGTAGTTAGAGAATCTGAACCTTTAGATCTGATACACTCAGATATATGTGAACTTGATGGTATCTTGACTAGAAATGGAAAACGTTATTTTATTACGTTTATTGATGACTGTTCTGATTATACTTTTGTATACTTAATGAAAAATAAAAGTGATGCCTTTGATATGTTTAAATTATTTTTGACTGAAGTTGAAAATCAATTTAATAGAAAGATAAAGAGACTTAGAAGTGATAGAGGCACAGAATATGATAGCAGAACTTTCATTGAATTCTATAATTCTCAAGGAATTATTCATGAAACAACTGCACCATATTCTCCTGAGATGAATGGCAAAGCTGAAAGAAAAAATAGAACTCTTACTGAGTTAGTAGTTGCCATAATGCTTAACTCCGGTGCTGCATCGCACTGGTGGGGAGAAATCATCTTGACAGTCTGTTATGTGCTAAATAGAGTTCCCAAATCGAAAAGTAAAACATCTCCCTATGAGATTCTGAAAATTAGACAACCAAACTTGTCTTATTTGAAAACTTGGGGTTGTTTAGCTTATGTTAGGATTCCTGATCCTAAAAGGAATAAGCTAGCTAGTAGGGCATATGAATGTGTATTCATAGGATATGCCATGAACAGCAAAGCGTATAGATTCTATAATATTAAAGATCAAGTTATTATAGAATCAAACGACGTTGACTTTTATGAAGATAAATTTCCTTTTATTTCGAGGAATAGTGGGGGTACATCCTCAAACAATGTACCCTTGATCAGGATTAATGAAACTGAAAATTTCACAGAATCTGAGCCAAGAAGAAGTAACCGGAAACGAACTTCTAAGACATTTGGCCCCGATTACTATGTCTTTTCAGTCGAAGAGGATCCTCTTAGTTTTCAAGAGGCTCTATCCTCTATTGATGCCAATTTTTGGGAAGAGGCTATTGATGATGAAATGTACTCTCTTGAGTCTAACAGAACCTGGCACTTAGTCGATCTGCCACCAGGTTGTAAGACAATAGGATGTAAATGGATATTTAAGAAGAAATTGAAACCCGATGGTAATGTTGACAAGTTCAAGGCTCGTCTCGTAGTCAAAGGGTATAGACAGAGAGAAAATGTTGATTTCTTTGACACATATTCTCCTGTAACTAGAATTACATCTATTCGAGTGTTAATTTCTCTTGCTGCAATACATAACCTAGTTTTGCACCAAATGGACGTTAAGACTGCGTTTCTTAATGGCGATTTGGAAGAAGAAATTTACATGGACCAACCTGAAGGTTTTGTTATTCCAGGACAAGAACACAAAGTTTGTAAACTAGATAAATCTCTATACGGTTTAAAACAAGCTCCAAAACAATGGCATGAAAAATTTGATAACCTCGTCATCGCACATGATTTTAATGTGAACGAAAGTGACAAATGCATTTACTATAAAGCTGAAAATGGCATTTGCACTATAATATGTCTGTATGTGGATGACTTGCTTATATTTGGTTCTAATATCCATGCCGTGAATAAAGTAAAAGCTTTATTATGTGCAAACTTTGATATGAAAGACCTTGGAGAAGCGAGTGTAATCCTTGGTATAAAGATTACTAGATCTGAAAAGGGAATTTCTTTGGATCAATCACATTATATCGAGAAGATCCTAAAGAAATATAATTACTCTGACTGTAAACCTGCATGTACTCCTTATGACTCTAGTGTAAAGTTGTTCAAGAACACCGGTGACGGTGTTAGACAATCTGAGTATGCGAGCATTATTGGTAGTCTTAGATATGTTACCGATTGCACTAGACCCGACATAGCTTACGCTGTTGGATTACTATGCAGATTTACAAGTAGACCTAGTATAGAGCATTGGCATGCTATAGAACGGGTCATGAGGTACCTGAAGAGGACTAAGAACCTCGGATTACATTATCAGAAGTTTCCCGCTGTCCTTGAAGGATATAGCGATGCTGATTGGAACACCCTTTCAGATGACTCCAAAGCCACCAGTGGCTATATTTTCAATATAGCTGGTGGAGCTGTTTCTTGGAAGTCCAAGAAACAGACCATTTTGGCACAGTCCACGATGGAGTCAGAGATTATAGCATTAGCTACGGCTAGTGAAGAAGCAGGTTGGTTGAGAAACCTGCTAGCAGAGATCCCTTTATGGGAAAGACCGATTCCAGCTGTCTTGATCCATTGTGATAGTACCGCGGCTATTGCAAAAATACAGAACCGTTATTATAACGGCAAGAAACGACAAATACGTCGTAAGCACAGTATGATTAGAGAATTTCTATCTACTGGTGCTGTGAGAGTGGATCATGTACGAACTGATGTGAACTTGGCTGATCCTTTGACGAAAGGATTAGCTAGAGAAAAGGTTTTTAAAACCTCGAAAGGAATGGGACTAACGCCCTTAGATTGATGAGTTATTCATGACGGTAACCCAACCTATAGACTGGAGATCCCAAGAAATAGGTTCAATGAGTAATAACAAGTCGTGAATGATATGATGTGAATCATGCTGACAACATAGCAATCCCATTCCTAGATTTAAGCATGAATTCCTAAAGCGATAGAAGGATGAGTTAAAAACTCTTAATGATGTCTATACTCTATGTGGAGTGGAGTACCTAGCTACAGGAGTACTCTTGATAGACTCACCTAAGTGACTGTGGAAGTTTGGCCGCTTCCTATGGAATTTGTGGGCAAAATTCCTAGAGCCTTCACTTACTGGGATATACGTGCATGGCCGTAAAGCACGGGCTTTTTAGACTTCACCCAGGAAAAGGTTGTGCGTGTAATGTCTGTTAGAGATAGAGTTCAAAACTACGAGTTACTCTAGTATAATCTAAAGCATGAACACTACGCAAGAGTTCAAGTCGAAAGACACTTTTGTTTATGCACAATCTTATGTTTGAACGATTGCTCGATGAAAATTGTTTTACAAATCCAAGTGGGGGATTGTTGAGATTTTGGCTTTTTAAAACAACAAAAATTGAAAAAACCAAATATGTGGTTATCTGGTTTTGAACCCTGGACCTCTCCCCTGTTTTGAATTACACTCTAATCGATAGTCCCATATCAACTATATATCTCTTTGAGGTAGAGTATATAAGAAGATATGTAGGACTTGGGTTTGGACCCCTAAGGGGTACCACTCTTTTATGAGGAGGGGAGAGATAGGCCCTCGCGCCCGCCGCCGCCGCCGTCCGTCCGGTCGGGCGGGCGGGTCATTTAGAAAGCCAATTATTTTTTTGCTAAAACTTTATTTCTTAAACGAATTTAAAATATAGTGGACGGCTGCTCCATGACATGCTCCGCGATTCCAGCAGCCTGTTTTCGTGCTTTTGACTCCTCGAATACTGCAGCTAACGAATCTCTTGTCTTTACTGGTCGGTTTTTATTCTTTAAAACCATCTCGCATCAGAGCTTCAGAGATACAGAAAAAAAACAGAGTTTCGATTTCTCTCAAAATCAGAGTTTTCGATCAATCTCAAATCAGAGTTTTCGATCAATCTCAAATCAGAGCTTTCAACTCAGCTTAGCTTCTTCTGAAACTGTTTTTCAAAACAGATTTCTTGAGAGCTTCGAAATCAGTTCTTGTATAATCTGGAACAGATTCCAGAGTCTTCCCTCTTGGTGTGAGATCTCTGGTTGTTTACAAACAGAGTTCAGCTTCAACGAAATTAAATCCAGTTCTTGCAAGTTTTGACAGTCTGGTGTTAGTTCTTCAAAACAAAACAGTCCGTGTTTTATAGTTGTTCTTGCCGATTTCGATCCCGAGCAAATAAGAAGAGGGTGATATGTATTCCGTTCACATACTGTGCAACTTGTGAACGAGACAGAGATTCTGGGCTGTTTTATCCTGGGGACGGCGGGGCTACGAAACTGCTTGCACAAACTTGGGCAGAGCCGCGAAACGTCTTAAAGAGAGCGACCTAGTCCGCGACTCAACCCAAGAAATACTGGTACCATCGTTCCTACTATTTATTTCGAATTAACAGCATATTGTTTCAACAATTTTAAGACGAATTTCTATGTCTGCTGCCATGAATGCTATTACTGAAATTGCTGCTAAAGACCTTAATCGGCCCTTTCGTTTTGAGGGCCAACACTTTAAAAGATGGAGACAAAAGATGCTGTTTTTTCTAACAACACAAAATATTGCTTATGTCTGTGATACTGAAAAACCGAAGTTGCCTGCCGAACCTAGTGAAACCCAAACCAAAGAATTAGACCGTTGGATTGGAAATGATTTTTTATGTAAAAATTTTATCCTGAATGGTCTGTCTGGTGACCTTTATGATTATTATTGTTCTGAACAAACCGCAAAAGATATTTGGGATGCCCTTAGAAAGAAATATAACACAGAAGAGGCTGGCACAAAGAAATATGCTGTCAGTCGCTATCTGAAATTTCAGATGACTGATGATAAGTCAGTGGAAACCCAATCACACGAGCTTCAAAAGATTGCTCATGAAATTATATCTGAGGGAATGACTTTAGATGAGCAGTTTCAAGTAGCTGTTGTGATAGACAAATTGCCCCCTAGCTGGAAAGATTTTAAGAATGTCCTTAGGCATAAAACTAAAGAATTTTCCCTAGAAAGCCTGATAACCCGACTTCGTATTGAGGAGGAAGCCAGGAAACAAGATCAGAAAGATGAAGTTCTGATTATTTCAAACCATAAGAAGTCTACCCCTGTTTCTCTGAAACCCAATGGAAAGACTATGAAAAATCAGAATTACAATAAAAACTGAAACTTTCAGAAACGGAACCAGCAGAACCGCAACAATCAGAATCAGAATCAGAATCCTCCGCGAAATCAGAAAGGACAGAAACATCCCTTCAAGAATGATTCAGCACAGTTCCTTTGCTACACCTGTGGTAGGCCAGGGCATATGGCCAGGAACTGCCGGAATGGATCTCGCCCTGCACCTCAGGCGAATCTAACCGAAGACCAACTAATTGCCATGATCTCTGAGATCAATTTTGTTGGTGGATCCGAGGGATGGTGGATTGACACTGGTGCTTCTCGACATGTCTGCTATGATCGAGAAATGTTTAAGTCCTATTCTGAAGCTGAGGACAAGAAAGTGTTGTTGGGTGATTCCCACTCCACTACAGTTGCTGGAACTGGAACAGTCGAACTGAAGTTTACCTCTGGAAAGACAGTTACCCTGAAAGACGTCTTGCATACTCCAGAGATGAGAAAGAACCTAGTTTCTGGTTTTCTTCTGAACAAGGCTGGGTTTACTCAGATCATAGGGGCTGATTTGTACACCATTACAAAGAATAATGTATTTGTGGGGAAAGGGTATGCTACTGATGGAATGTTTAAGTTAAATGTTGAAGCGAATAAAATTTCTAGTTCTGCTTATATGTTGTGCACTTTTAATATCTGGCATGCTAGACTCTGTCATGTTAATAAACGAATTATTAAAAACATGAGTAATTTAGGACTAATTCCAAAATTGTCCTTAAATGACTTTGAAAAGTGCAACTATTGCAGTCAAGCAAAGATAACCAAAACTCCACATAAATCTGTAGTTAGAGAATCTGAACCTTTAGATCTGATACACTCAGATATATGTGAACTTGATGGTATCTTGACTAGAAATGGAAAACGTTATTTTATTACGTTTATTGATGACTGTTCTGATTATACTTTTGTATACTTAATGAAAAATAAAAGTGATGCCTTTGATATGTTTAAATTATTTTTGACTGAAGTTGAAAATCAATTTAATAGAAAGATAAAGAGACTTAGAAGTGATAGAGGCACTGAATATGATAGCAGAACTTTCATTGAATTCTATAATTCTCAAGGAATTATTCATGAAACAACTGCACCATATTCTCCTGAGATGAATGGCAAAGCTGAAAGAAAAAATAGAACTCTTACTGAGTTAGTAGTTGCCATAATGCTTAACTCCGGTGCTGCATCGCACTGGTGGGGAGAAATCATCTTGACAGTCTGTTATGTGCTAAATAGAGTTCCCAAATCGAAAAGTAAAACATCTCCCTATGAGATTCTGAAAAATAGACAACCAAACTTGTCTTATTTGAAAACTTGGGGTTGTTTAGCTTATGTTAGGATTCCTGATCCTAAAAGGAATAAGCTAGCTAGTAGGGCATATGAATGTGTATTCATAGGATATGCCATGAACAGCAAAGCGTATAGATTCTATAATATTAAAGATCAAGTTATTATAGAATCAAACGACGTTGACTTTTATGAAGATAAATTTCCTTTTATTTCGAGGAATAGTGGGGGTACATCCTCAAACAATGTACCCTTGATCAGGATTAATGAAACTGAAAATTTCACAGAATCTGAGCCAAGAAGAAGTAACCGGAAACGAACTTCTAAGACATTTGGCCCCGATTACTATGTCTTTTCAGTCGAAGAGGATCCTCTTAGTTTTCAAGAGGCTCTATCCTCTATTGATGCCAATTTTTGGGAAGAGGCTATTGATGATGAAATGTACTCTCTTGAGTCTAACAGAACCTGGCACTTAGTCGATCTGCCACCAGGTTGTAAGACAATAGGATGTAAATGGATATTTAAGAAGAAATTGAAACCCGATGGTAATGTTGACAAGTTCAAGGCTCGTCTCGTAGTCAAAGGGTATAGACAGAGAGAAAATGTTGATTTCTTTGACACATATTCTCCTGTAACTAGAATTACATCTATTCGAGTGTTAATTTCTCTTGCTGCAATACATAACCTAGTTTTGCACCAAATGGACGTTAAGACTGCGTTTCTTAATGGCGATTTGGAAGAAGAAATTTACATGGACCAACCTGAAGGTTTTGTTATTCCAGGACAAGAACACAAAGTTTGTAAACTAGATAAATCTCTATACGGTTTAAAACAAGCTCCAAAACAATGGCATGAAAAATTTGATAACCTCGTCATCGCACATGATTTTAATGTGAACGAAAGTGACAAATGCATTTACTATAAAGCTGAAAATGGCATTTGCACTATAATATGTCTGTATGTGGATGACTTGCTTATATTTGGTTCTAATATCCATGCCGTGAATAAAGTAAAAGCTTTATTATGTGCAAACTTTGATATGAAAGACCTTGGAGAAGCGAGTGTAATCCTTGGTATAAAGATTACTAGATCTGAAAAGGGAATTTCTTTGGATCAATCACATTATATCGAGAAGATCCTAAAGAAATATAATTACTCTGACTGTAAACCTGCATGTACTCCTTATGACTCTAGTGTAAAGTTGTTCAAGAACACCGGTGACGGTGTTAGACAATCTGAGTATGCGAGCATTATTGGTAGTCTTAGATATGTTACCGATTGCACTAGACCCGACATAGCTTACGCTGTTGGATTACTATGCAGATTTACAAGTAGACCTAGTATAGAGCATTGGCATGCTATAGAACGGGTCATGAGGTACCTGAAGAGGACTAAGAACCTCGGATTACATTATCAGAAGTTTCCCGCTGTCCTTGAAGGATATAGCGATGCTGATTGGAACACCCTTTCAGATGACTCCAAAGCCACCAGTGGCTATATTTTCAATATAGCTGGTGGAGCTGTTTCTTGGAAGTCCAAGAAACAGACCATTTTGGCACAGTCCACGATGGAGTCAGAGATTATAGCATTAGCTACGGCTAGTGAAGAAGCAGGTTGGTTGAGAAACCTGCTAGCAGAGATCCCTTTATGGGAAAGACCGATTCCAGCTGTCTTGATCCATTGTGATAGTACCGCGGCTATTGCAAAAATACAGAACCGTTATTATAACGGCAAGAAACGACAAATACGTCGTAAGCACAGTATGATTAGAGAATTTCTATCTACTGGTGCTGTGAGAGTGGATCATGTACGAACTGATGTGAACTTGGCTGATCCTTTGACGAAAGGATTAGCTAGAGAAAAGGTTTTTAAAACCTCGAAAGGAATGGGACTAACGCCCTTAGATTGATGAGTTATTCATGACGGTAACCCAACCTATAGACTGGAGATCCCAAGAAATAGGTTCAATGGGTAATAACAAGTCGTGAATGATATGATGTGAATCATGCTGACAACATAGCAATCCCATTCCTAGATTTAAGCATGAATTCCTAAAGCGATAGAAGGATGAGTTAAAAACTCTTAATGATGTCTATACTCTATGTGGAGTGGAGTACCTAGCTACAGGAGTACTCTTGATAGACTCACCTAAGTGACTGTGGAAGTTTGGCCGCTTCCTATGGAATTTGTGGGCAAAATTCCTAGAGCCTTCACTTACTGGGATATACGTGCATGGCCGTAAAGCACGGGCTTTTTAGACTTCACCCAGGAAAAGGTTGTGCGTGTAATGTCTGTTAGAGATAGAGTTCAAAACTACGAGTTACTCTAGTATAATCTAAAGCATGAACACTACGCAAGAGTTCAAGTCGAAAGACACTTTTGTTTATGCACAATCTTATGTTTGAACGATTGCTCGATGAAAATTGTTTTACAAATCCAAGTGGGGGATTGTTGAGATTTTGGCTTTTTAAAACAACAAAAATTGAAAAAACCAAATATGTGGTTATCTGGTTTTGAACCCTGGACCTCTCCCCTGTTTTGAATTACACTCTAATGGATAGTCCCATATCAACTATATATCTCTTTGAGGTAGAGTATATAAGAAGATATGTAGGACTTGGGTTTGGACCCCTAAGGGGTACCACTCTTTTATGAGGAGGGGAGAGATAGGCCCTCGCGCCCGCCGCCGCCGCCGTCCGTCCGGTCGGGCGGGCGGGTCATTTAGAAAGCCAATTATTTTTTTGCTAAAACTTTATTTCTTAAACGAATTTAAAATATAGTGGACGGCTGCTCCATGACATGCTCCGCGATTCCAGCAGCCTGTTTTCGTGCTTTTGACTCCTCGAATACTGCAGCTAACGAATCTCTTGTCTTTACTGGTCGGTTTTTATTCTTTAAAACCATCTCGCATCAGAGCTTCAGAGATACAGAAAAAAAACAGAGTTTCGATTTCTCTCAAAATCAGAGTTTTCGATCAATCTCAAATCAGAGTTTTCAACTCAGCCGATCTATCTCAAATCAGAGCTTTCAACTCAGCTTAGCTTCTTCTGAAACTGTTTTTCAAAACAGATTTCTTGAGAGCTTCGAAATCAGTTCTTGTATAATCTGGAACAGATTCCAGAGTCTTCCCTCTTGGTGTGAGATCTCTGGTTGTTTACAAACAGAGTTCAGCTTCAACGAAATTAAATCCAGTTCTTGCAAGTTTTGACAGTCTGGTGTTAGTTCTTCAAAACAAAACAGTCCGGGTTTTATAGTTGTTCTTGCCGATTTCGATCCCGAGCAAATAAGAAGAGGGTGATATGTATTCCGTTCACATACTGTGCAACTTGTGAACGAGACAGAGATTCTGGGCTGTTTTATCCTGGGGACGGCGGGGCTACGAAACTGCTTGCACAAACTTGGGCAGAGCCGCGAAACGTCTTAAAGAGAGCGACCTAGTCCGCGACTCAACCCAAGAAATACTGGTACCATCGTTCCTACTATTTATTTCGAATTAACAGCATATTGTTTCAACAATTTTAAGACGAATTTCTATGTCTGCTGCCATGAATGCTATTACTGAAATTGCTGCTAAAGACCTTAATCGGCCCTTTCGTTTTGAGGGCCAACACTTTAAAAGATGGAGACAAAAGATGCTGTTTTTTCTAACAACACAAAATATTGCTTATGTCTGTGATACTGAAAAACCGAAGTTGCCTGCCGAACCTAGTGAAACCCAAACCAAAGAATTAGACAGTTGGATTGGAAATGATTTTTTATGTAAAAATTTTATCCTGAATGGTCTGTCTGGTGACCTTTATGATTATTATTGTTCTGAACAAACCGCAAAAGATATTTGGGATGCCCTTAGAAAGAAATATAACACAGAAGAGGCTGGCACAAAGAAATATGCTGTCAGTCGCTATCTGAAATTTCAGATGACTGATGATAAGTCAGTGGAAACCCAATCACACGAGCTTCAAAAGATTGCTCATGAAATTATATCTGAGGGAATGACTTTAGATGAGCAGTTTCAAGTAGCTGTTGTGATAGACAAATTGCCCCCTAGCTGGAAAGATTTTAAGAATGTCCTTAGGCATAAAACTAAAGAATTTTCCCTAGAAAGCCTGATAACCCGACTTCGTATTGAGGAGGAAGCCAGGAAACAAGATCAGAAAGATGAAGTTCTGATTATTTCAAACCATAAGAAGTCTACCCCTGTTTCTCTGAAACCCAATGGAAAGACTATGAAAAATCAGAATTACAATAAAAACCGAAACTTTCAGAAACGGAACCAGCAGAACCGCAACAATCAGAATCAGAATCAGAATCCTCCGCGAAATCAGAAAGGACAGAAACATCCCTTCAAGAATGATTCAGCACAGTTCCTTTGCTACACCTGTGGTAGGCCAGGGCATATGGCCAGGAACTGCCGGAATGGATCTCGCCCTGCACCTCAGGCGAATCTAACCGAAGACCAACTAATTGCCATGATCTCTGAGATCAATTTTGTTGGTGGATCCGAGGGATGGTGGATTGACACTGGTGCTTCTCGACATGTCTGCTATGATCGAGAAATGTTTAAGTCCTATTCTGAAGCTGAGGACAAGAAAGTGTTGTTGGGTGATTCCCACTCCACTACAGTTGCTGGAACTGGAACAGTCGAACTGAAGTTTACCTCTGGAAAGACAGTTACCCTGAAAGACGTCTTGCATACTCCAGAGATGAGAAAGAACCTAGTTTCTGGTTTTCTTCTGAACAAGGCTGGGTTTACTCAGATCATAGGGGCTGATTTGTACACCATTACAAAGAATAATGTATTTGTGGGGAAAGGGTATGCTACTGATGGAATGTTTAAGTTAAATGTTGAAGCGAATAAAATTTCTAGTTCTGCTTATATGTTGTGCACTTTTAATATCTGGCATGCTAGACTCTGTCATGTTAATAAACGAATTATTAAAAACATGAGTAATTTAGGACTAATTCCAAAATTGTCCTTAAATGACTTTGAAAAGTGCAACTATTGCAGTCAAGCAAAGATAACCAAAACTCCACATAAATCTGTAGTTAGAGAATCTGAACCTTTAGATCTGATACACTCAGATATATGTGAACTTGATGGTATCTTGACTAGAAATGGAAAACGTTATTTTATTACGTTTATTGATGACTGTTCTGATTATACTTTTGTATACTTAATGAAAAATAAAAGTGATGCCTTTGATATGTTTAAATTATTTTTGACTGAAGTTGAAAATCAATTTAATAGAAAGATAAAGAGACTTAGAAGTGATAGAGGCACTGAATATGATAGCAGAACTTTCATTGAATTCTATAATTCTCAAGGAATTATTCATGAAACAACTGCACCATATTCTCCTGAGATGAATGGCAAAGCTGAAAGAAAAAATAGAACTCTTACTGAGTTAGTAGTTGCCATAATGCTTAACTCCGGTGCTGCATCGCACTGGTGGGGAGAAATCATCTTGACAGTCTGTTATGTGCTAAATAGAGTTCCCAAATCGAAAAGTAAAACATCTCCCTATGAGATTCTGAAAAATAGACAACCAAACTTGTCTTATTTGAAAACTTGGGGTTGTTTAGCTTATGTTAGGATTCCTGATCCTAAAAGGAATAAGCTAGCTAGTAGGGCATATGAATGTGTATTCATAGGATATGCCATGAACAGCAAAGCGTATAGATTCTATAATATTAAAGATCAAGTTATTATAGAATCAAACGACGTTGACTTTTATGAAGATAAATTTCCTTTTATTTCGAGGAATAGTGGGGGTACATCCTCAAACAATGTACCCTTGATCAGGATTAATGAAACTGAAAATTTCACAGAATCTGAGCCAAGAAGAAGTAACCGGAAACGAACTTCTAAGACATTTGGCCCCGATTACTATGTCTTTTCAGTCGAAGAGGATCCTCTTAGTTTTCAAGAGGCTCTATCCTCTATTGATGCCAATTTTTGGGAAGAGGCTATTGATGATGAAATGTACTCTCTTGAGTCTAACAGAACCTGGCACTTAGTCGATCTGCCACCAGGTTGTAAGACAATAGGATGTAAATGGATATTTAAGAAGAAATTGAAACCCGATGGTAATGTTGACAAGTTCAAGGCTCGTCTCGTAGTCAAAGGGTATAGACAGAGAGAAAATGTTGATTTCTTTGACACATATTCTCCTGTAACTAGAATTACATCTATTCGAGTGTTAATTTCTCTTGCTGCAATACATAACCTAGTTTTGCACCAAATGGACGTTAAGACTGCGTTTCTTAATGGCGATTTGGAAGAAGAAATTTACATGGACCAACCTGAAGGTTTTGTTATTCCAGGACAAGAACACAAAGTTTGTAAACTAGATAAATCTCTATACGGTTTAAAACAAGCTCCAAAACAATGGCATGAAAAATTTGATAACCTCGTCATCGCACATGATTTTAATGTGAACGAAAGTGACAAATGCATTTACTATAAAGCTGAAAATGGCATTTGCACTATAATATGTCTGTATGTGGATGACTTGCTTATATTTGGTTCTAATATCCATGCCGTGAATAAAGTAAAAGCTTTATTATGTGCAAACTTTGATATGAAAGACCTTGGAGAAGCGAGTGTAATCCTTGGTATAAAGATTACTAGATCTGAAAAGGGAATTTCTTTGGATCAATCACATTATATCGAGAAGATCCTAAAGAAATATAATTACTCTGACTGTAAACCTGCATGTACTCCTTATGACTCTAGTGTAAAGTTGTTCAAGAACACCGGTGACGGTGTTAGACAATCTGAGTATGCGAGCATTATTGGTAGTCTTAGATATGTTACCGATTGCACTAGACCCGACATAGCTTACGCTGTTGGATTACTATGCAGATTTACAAGTAGACCTAGTATAGAGCATTGGCATGCTATAGAACGGGTCATGAGGTACCTGAAGAGGACTAAGAACCTCGGATTACATTATCAGAAGTTTCCCGCTGTCCTTGAAGGATATAGCGATGCTGATTGGAACACCCTTTCAGATGACTCCAAAGCCACCAGTGGCTATATTTTCAATATAGCTGGTGGAGCTGTTTCTTGGAAGTCCAAGAAACAGACCATTTTGGCACAGTCCACGATGGAGTCAGAGATTATAGCATTAGCTACGGCTAGTGAAGAAGCAGGTTGGTTGAGAAACCTGCTAGCAGAGATCCCTTTATGGGAAAGACCGATTCCAGCTGTCTTGATCCATTGTGATAGTACCGCGGCTATTGCAAAAATACAGAACCGTTATTATAACGGCAAGAAACGACAAATACGTCGTAAGCACAGTATGATTAGAGAATTTCTATCTACTGGTGCTGTGAGAGTGGATCATGTACGAACTGATGTGAACTTGGCTGATCCTTTGACGAAAGGATTAGCTAGAGAAAAGGTTTTTAAAACCTCGAAAGGAATGGGACTAACGCCCTTAGATTGATGAGTTATTCATGACGGTAACCCAACCTATAGACTGGAGATCCCAAGAAATAGGTTCAATGGGTAATAACAAGTCGTGAATGATATGATGTGAATCATGCTGACAACATAGCAATCCCATTCCTAGATTTAAGCATGAATTCCTAAAGCGATAGAAGGATGAGTTAAAAACTCTTAATGATGTCTATACTCTATGTGGAGTGGAGTACCTAGCTACAGGAGTACTCTTGATAGACTCACCTAAGTGACTGTGGAAGTTTGGCCGCTTCCTATGGAATTTGTGGGCAAAATTCCTAGAGCCTTCACTTACTGGGATATACGTGCATGGCCGTAAAGCACGGGCTTTTTAGACTTCACCCAGGAAAAGGTTGTGCGTGTAATGTCTGTTAGAGATAGAGTTCAAAACTACGAGTTACTCTAGTATAATCTAAAGCATGAACACTACGCAAGAGTTCAAGTCGAAAGACACTTTTGTTTATGCACAATCTTATGTTTGAACGATTGCTCGATGAAAATTGTTTTACAAATCCAAGTGGGGGATTGTTGAGATTTTGGCTTTTTAAAACAACAAAAATTGAAAAAACCAAATATGTGGTTATCTGGTTTTGAACCCTGGACCTCTCCCCTGTTTTGAATTACACTCTAATGGATAGTCCCATATCAACTATATATCTCTTTGAGGTAGAGTATATAAGAAGATATGTAGGACTTGGGTTTGGACCCCTAAGGGGTACCACTCTTTTATGAGGAGGGGAGAGATAGGCCCTCGCGCCCGCCGCCGCCGCCGTCCGTCCGGTCGGGCGGGCGGGTCATTTAGAAAGCCAATTATTTTTTTGCTAAAACTTTATTTCTTAAACGAATTTAAAATATAGTGGACGGCTGCTCCATGACATGCTCCGCGATTCCAGCAGCCTGTTTTCGTGCTTTTGACTCCTCGAATACTGCAGCTAACGAATCTCTTGTCTTTACTGGTCGGTTTTTATTCTTTAAAACCATCTCGCATCAGAGCTTCAGAGATACAGAAAAAAAACAGAGTTTCGATTTCTCTCAAAATCAGAGTTTTCGATCAATCTCAAATCAGAGTTTTCAACTCAGCCGATCTATCTCAAATCAGAGCTTTCAACTCAGCTTAGCTTCTTCTGAAACTGTTTTTCAAAACAGATTTCTTGAGAGCTTCGAAATCAGTTCTTGTATAATCTGGAACAGATTCCAGAGTCTTCCCTCTTGGTGTGAGATCTCTGGTTGTTTACAAACAGAGTTCAGCTTCAACGAAATTAAATCCAGTTCTTGCAAGTTTTGACAGTCTGGTGTTAGTTCTTCAAAACAAAACAGTCCGGGTTTTATAGTTGTTCTTGCCGATTTCGATCCCGAGCAAATAAGAAGAGGGTGATATGTATTCCGTTCACATACTGTGCAACTTGTGAACGAGATAGAGATTCTGGGCTGTTTTATCCTGGGGACGGCGGGGCTACGAAACTGCTTGTACAAACTTGGGCAGAGCCGCGAAACGTCTTAAAGAGAACGACCTAGTCCGCGACTCAACCCAAGAAATACTGGTACCATCGTTCCTACTATTTATTTCGAATTAACAGCATATTGTTTCAACAATTTTAAGACGAATTTCTATGTCTGCTGCCATGAATGCTATTACTGAAATTGCTGCTAAAGACCTTAATCGGCCCTTTCGTTTTGAGGGCCAACACTTTAAAAGATGGAGACAAAAGATGCTGTTTTTTCTAACAACACAAAATATTGCTTATGTCTGTGATACTGAAAAACCGAAGTTGCCTGCCGAACCTAGTGAAACCCAAACCAAAGAATTAGACCGTTGGATTGGAAATGATTTTTTATGTAAAAATTTTATCCTGAATGGTCTGTCTGGTGACCTTTATGATTATTATTGTTCTGAACAAACCGCAAAAGATATTTGGGATGCCCTTAGAAAGAAATATAACACAGAAGAGGCTGGCACAAAGAAATATGCTGTCAGTCGCTATCTGAAATTTCAGATGACTGATGATAAGTCAGTGGAAACCCAATCACACGAGCTTCAAAAGATTGCTCATGAAATTATATCTGAGGGAATGACTTTAGATGAGCAGTTTCAAGTAGCTGTTGTGATAGACAAATTGCCCCCTAGCTGGAAAGATTTTAAGAATGTCCTTAGGCATAAAACTAAAGAATTTTCCCTAGAAAGCCTGATAACCCGACTTCGTATTGAGGAGGAAGCCAGGAAACAAGATCAGAAAGATGAAGTTCTGATTATTTCAAACCATAAGAAGTCTACCCCTGTTTCTCTGAAACCCAATGGAAAGACTATGAAAAATCAGAATTACAATAAAAACCGAAACTTTCAGAAACGGAACCAGCAGAACCGCAACAATCAGAATCAGAATCAGAATCCTCCGCGAAATCAGAAAGGACAGAAACATCCCTTCAAGAATGATTCAGCACAGTTCCTTTGCTACACCTGTGGTAGGCCAGGGCATATGGCCAGGAACTGCCGGAATGGATCTCGCCCTGCACCTCAGGCGAATCTAACCGAAGACCAACTAATTGCCATGATCTCTGAGATCAATTTTGTTGGTGGATCCGAGGGATGGTGGATTGACACTGGTGCTTCTCGACATGTCTGCTATGATCGAGAAATGTTTAAGTCCTATTCTGAAGCTGAGGACAAGAAAGTGTTGTTGGGTGATTCCCACTCCACTACAGTTGCTGGAACTGGAACAGTCGAACTGAAGTTTACCTCTGGAAAGACAGTTACCCTGAAAGACGTCTTGCATACTCCAGAGATGAGAAAGAACCTAGTTTCTGGTTTTCTTCTGAACAAGGCTGGGTTTACTCAGATCATAGGGGCTGATTTGTACACCATTACAAAGAATAATGTATTTGTGGGGAAAGGGTATGCTACTGATGGAATGTTTAAGTTAAATGTTGAAGAGAATAAAATTTCTAGTTCTGCTTATATGTTGTGCACTTTTAATATCTGGCATGCTAGACTCTGTCATGTTAATAAACGAATTATTAAAAACATGAGTAATTTAGGACTAATTCCAAAATTGTCCTTAAATGACTTTGAAAAGTGCAACTATTGCAGTCAAGCAAAGATAACCAAAACTCCACATAAATCTGTAGTTAGAGAATCTGAACCTTTAGATCTGATACACTCAGATATATGTGAACTTGATGGTATCTTGACTAGAAATGGAAAACGTTATTTTATTACGTTTATTGATGACTGTTCTGATTATACTTTTGTATACTTAATGAAAAATAAAAGTGATGCCTTTGATATGTTTAAATTATTTTTGACTGAAGTTGAAAATCAATTTAATAGAAAGATAAAGAGACTTAGAAGTGATAGAGGCACTGAATATGATAGCAGAACTTTCATTGAATTCTATAATTCTCAAGGAATTATTCATGAAACAACTGCACCATATTCTCCTGAGATGAATGGCAAAGCTGAAAGAAAAAATAGAACTCTTACTGAGTTAGTAGTTGCCATAATGCTTAACTCCGGTGCTGCATCGCACTGGTGGGGAGAAATCATCTTGACAGTCTGTTATGTGCTAAATAGAGTTCCCAAATCGAAAAGTAAAACATCTCCCTATGAGATTCTGAAAAATAGACAACCAAACTTGTCTTATTTGAAAACTTGGGGTTGTTTAGCTTATGTTAGGATTCCTGATCCTAAAAGGAATAAGCTAGCTAGTAGGGCATATGAATGTGTATTCATAGGATATGCCATGAACAGCAAAGCGTATAGATTCTATAATATTAAAGATCAAGTTATTA
Organism: Berberis vulgaris; assembly: GCA_963556465.1. NCBI lineage: Eukaryota > Viridiplantae > Streptophyta > Magnoliopsida > Ranunculales > Berberidaceae > Berberis > Berberis vulgaris. The sequence continues at coordinate 55,104,427 of OY747124.1, read as the reverse complement.
TAGAATCAAACGACGTTGACTTTTATGAAGATAAATTTCCTTTTATTTCGAGGAATAGTGGGGGTACATCCTCAAACAATGTACCCTTGATCAGGATTAATGAAACTGAAAATTTCACAGAATCTGAGCCAAGAAGAAGTAACCGGAAACGAACTTCTAAGACATTTGGCCCCGATTACTATGTCTTTTCAGTCGAAGAGGATCCTCTTAGTTTTCAAGAGGCTCTATCCTCTATTGATGCCAATTTTTGGGAAGAGGCTATTGATGATGAAATGTACTCTCTTGAGTCTAACAGAACCTGGCACTTAGTCGATCTGCCACCAGGTTGTAAGACAATAGGATGTAAATGGATATTTAAGAAGAAATTGAAACCCGATGGTAATGTTGACAAGTTCAAGGCTCGTCTCGTAGTCAAAGGGTATAGACAGAGAGAAAATGTTGATTTCTTTGACACATATTCTCCTGTAACTAGAATTACATCTATTCGAGTGTTAATTTCTCTTGCTGCAATACATAACCTAGTTTTGCACCAAATGGACGTTAAGACTGCGTTTCTTAATGGCGATTTGGAAGAAGAAATTTACATGGACCAACCTGAAGGTTTTGTTATTCCAGGACAAGAACACAAAGTTTGTAAACTAGATAAATCTCTATACGGTTTAAAACAAGCTCCAAAACAATGGCATGAAAAATTTGATAACCTCGTCATCGCACATGATTTTAATGTGAACGAAAGTGACAAATGCATTTACTATAAAGCTGAAAATGGCATTTGCACTATAATATGTCTGTATGTGGATGACTTGCTTATATTTGGTTCTAATATCCATGCCGTGAATAAAGTAAAAGCTTTATTATGTGCAAACTTTGATATGAAAGACCTTGGAGAAGCGAGTGTAATCCTTGGTATAAAGATTACTAGATCTGAAAAGGGAATTTCTTTGGATCAATCACATTATATCGAGAAGATCCTAAAGAAATATAATTACTCTGACTGTAAACCTGCATGTACTCCTTATGACTCTAGTGTAAAGTTGTTCAAGAACACCGGTGACGGTGTTAGACAATCTGAGTATGCGAGCATTATTGGTAGTCTTAGATATGTTACCGATTGCACTAGACCCGACATAGCTTACGCTGTTGGATTACTATGCAGATTTACAAGTAGACCTAGTATAGAGCATTGGCATGCTATAGAACGGGTCATGAGGTACCTGAAGAGGACTAAGAACCTCGGATTACATTATCAGAAGTTTCCCGCTGTCCTTGAAGGATATAGCGATGCTGATTGGAACACCCTTTCAGATGACTCCAAAGCCACCAGTGGCTATATTTTCAATATAGCTGGTGGAGCTGTTTCTTGGAAGTCCAAGAAACAGACCATTTTGGCACAGTCCACGATGGAGTCAGAGATTATAGCATTAGCTACGGCTAGTGAAGAAGCAGGTTGGTTGAGAAACCTGCTAGCAGAGATCCCTTTATGGGAAAGACCGATTTCAGCTGTCTTGATCCATTGTGATAGTACCGCGGCTATTGCAAAAATACAGAACCGTTATTATAACGGCAAGAAACGACAAATACGTCGTAAGCACAGTATGATTAGAGAATTTCTATCTACTGGTGCTGTGAGAGTGGATCATGTACGAACTGATGTGAACTTGGCTGATCCTTTGACGAAAGGATTAGCTAGAGAAAAGGTTTTTAAAACCTCGAAAGGAATGGGACTAACTCCCTTAGATTGATGAGTTATTCATGACGGTAACCCAACCTATAGACTGGAGATCCCAAGAAATAGGTTCAATGGGTAATAACAAGTCGTGAATGATATGATGTGAATCATGCTGACAACATAGCAATCCCATTCCTAGATTTAAGCATGAATTCCTAAAGCGATAGAAGGATGAGTTAAAAACTCTTAATGATGTCTATACTCTATGTGGAGTGGAGTACCTAGCTACAGGAGTACTCTTGATAGACTCACCTAAGTGACTGTGGAAGTTTGGCCGCTTCCTATGGAATTTGTGGGCAAAATTCCTAGAGCCTTCACTTACTGGGATATACGTGCATGGCCGTAAAGCACGGGCTTTTTAGACTTCACCCAGGAAAAGGTTGTGCGTGTAATGTCTGTTAGAGATAGAGTTCAAAACTACGAGTTACTCTAGTATAATCTAAAGCATGAACACTACGCAAGAGTTCAAGTCGAAAGACACTTTTGTTTATGCACAATCTTATGTTTGAACGATTGCTCGATGAAAATTGTTTTACAAATCCAAGTGGGGGATTGTTGAGATTTTGGCTTTTTAAAACAACAAAAATTGAAAAAACCAAATATGTGGTTATCTGGTTTTGAACCCTGGACCTCTCCCCTGTTTTGAATTACACTCTAATGGATAGTCCCATATCAACTATATATCTCTTTGAGGTAGAGTATATAAGAAGATATGTAGGACTTGGGTTTGGACCCCTAAGGGGTACCACTCTTTTATGAGGAGGGGAGAGATAGGCCCTCGCGCCCTCCGCCGCCGCCGTCCATCCGGTCGGGCGGGCGGGTCATTTAGAAAGCCAATTATTTTTTTGCTAAAACTTTATTTCTTAAACGAATTTAAAATATAGTGGACGGCTGCTCCATGACATGCTCCGCGATTCCAGCAGCCTGTTTTCGTGCTTTTGACTCCTCGAATACTGCAGCTAACGAATCTCTTGTCTTTACTGGTCGGTTTTTATTCTTTAAAACCATCTCGCATCAGAGCTTCAGAGATACAGAAAAAAAACAGAGTTTCGATTTCTCTCAAAATCAGAGTTTTCGATCAATCTCAAATCAGAGTTTTCAACTCAGCCGATCTATCTCAAATCAGAGCTTTCAACTCAGCTTAGCTTCTTCTGAAACTGTTTTTCAAAACAGATTTCTTGAGAGCTTCGAAATCAGTTCTTGTATAATCTGGAACAGATTCCAGAGTCTTCCCTCTTGGTGTGAGATCTCTGGTTGTTTACAAACAGAGTTCAGCTTCAACGAAATTAAATCCAGTTCTTGCAAGTTTTGACAGTCTGGTGTTAGTTCTTCAAAACAAAACAGTCCGGGTTTTATAGTTGTTCTTGCCGATTTCGATCCCGAGCAAATAAGAAGAGGGTGATATGTATTTCGTTCACATACTGTGCAACTTGTGAACGAGACAGAGATTCTGGGCTGTTTTATCCTGGGGACGGCGGGGCTACGAAACTGCTTGCACAAACTTGGGCAGAGCCGCGAAACGTCTTAAAGAGAGCGACCTAGTCCGCGACTCAACCCAAGAAATACTGGTACCATCGTTCCTACTATTTATTTCGAATTAACAGCATATTGTTTCAACAAAAACATACCTTCGAGATCTCTCCGATTTGATCTCGACTAAGAACAAACATGATTTGAGGTCTGTAGTGAAGCAAAACACACATCCTGATCTTCAACCGTATTACTCAAATGTGGAGCCACACCTTCAAGGCTTCTCCTTTTTCTTGGCACTCTGGTTCTCACACTTTTCTAGGATTTCAAGCAATGACGTCCAAAGAAGGTTATGGCATTATATAAAGGCTATGATAGGGACAACAAGGAGAAAATAGGGTTCAAGCTTCTTATGGATTTTACAATAGTCTTTTGTGTTTTCATATATGTAGTTTCCTTATCAAATCAAAATATTTTCCATCTAATTTGCAAGTTTCTTGGCACCTTAGAATGCATATTTTTATGTAAGTTATCCATGAATTTGTTGTTACCGATGACTCCTTGCACATTATGTGTTTTTGAATTGTTTAAATTATGGTAGATGCTCAACAATTCATTTGCAAACTATCTTTGTTTATAGGGGAATTCTAATTGGCGAGGAAATGCGCGAGGGAGGGGGGTGGAACCCTCCATCCCCCTAGAGATGCGCGGCTGCACACATCTCGAGGGGGATAGAGGGTTTCATCCCCCTCCCTCGCTGGTTTCCTCGCCAGTTAGACAATCCCTTGTTTATATGATGCATATATAAAAGTAGGTTTTATTTTATATTTTTTGTTAATACATGAATGAATTTGATAGCTAAAAAATTGGGGAGACTGTAAAAAATGATAGCTAAACCCAAAATGTATTGTCCCCTCGTCAAACCATAGTTTTTTGCAATTTTTCAGTTTGTAGATAATTATGTGCCTAGACATGCTTTACTTTACATTGTCACTCATTATCTCAAGAAGTCAAGATTATTGCAAATCAAAGCTACAAGTTTTACTTTAATTGTTGTTATACAATAATTATTGGAACAAACATTTGTTATTTGAAAATCATTGGTCCACACCAAACTAGTTTTGGACCTATTGGTGGATTTAACTTTTGATAGAAATCGAGATTGGATTCTTAGTCTTTTAATATGTTTAGCATATTTTCCTCTTTTTGGGTATGAAGTTGTTGTTTACCTAATTTCAAATCAGATTTCTGATGTGAAGCACAAATTCGACAATGGTATCATATAATGCTTAAGTCTCTTGTGTTTTTAAATATGCACTTTCCTTATCTAATTTGTGATAATCATCTTTGAACATATTTGAATCTGAAGCAGCTGAGATTTCTGAAATGTAAGTAGTGAGAACTATTTTTTGTGCTTTATTTGGATTGACTTTTTTTTTCCACGTCTTATTGTTTCACATGATGGAATATTCCTTGAGGCGTTCGAATCTGTATATATTGAGGTTTGTATCGTGGTTGAAAGGGTTTCCCATCAAATTGTCTATTTTTATATAGCATATGTGCAGGTACGTTTGTCATGAATTAGTTTGTTCAGAGAAATATCTTTTGGGTAATGTCCTTATCGCTCGTTTGATTTTATTAAAATACCTATATTACAATTCAGGATGGTGTTTACTATTCATTTCTAACTGGGGCAAACTTGAGGATTGGAGATAAAAGATGGCTAGGATCGAAAGTTGTGAAATGAGTTGAGGGTTGAGATTCAACTCTTATGATGACATGTTTGTAAATATAAAACATATAGAAGGACAAAGAAAATGAAAAAAATTGTGAAAAAGTTGGTGGAATGTACATGAGGCGGAGAGAGGAAGTATTTATTTTTCAAAATGAAAATTAGCGTAACTATCTACATAGTTGTCGGATTTTTGTAAACTTGATACCGTTGAAATGTAATTTTGAAGATATTTCCAACAAAACGACTTATCAATAAAAATACCTAAATTTTCAAAATATTCATTTTATTATTACAAGATGTAAGTATTTTTTACATTTCCACGCCTTACGTATTTTAATACTTTTCAAATAAACGGACATACATTTTGATGAACAATCAAACCAAGACCCTGAATATTTAATCGATTCTTATTTTAATCGAGTTTTACCTTAAAAAATTAGTTTACATTCTAAAATATAATATTTTTATGGAACAAATTGAGGGAAATGGTGGTGATGGTAGAGAGGGTGTCAAGTGCAAGATAGTTAACGACAAAAAAAGTTTATGGAGAGTGCCAACGACACGAGTAATATGCCAGTTATTAATGGTGGAATAATTTTTTTTTAAACCTTTATCTCTTAGCATTTTATGAGTAGATTTTGTGTAGTGGCATTAAATATGGTTATTATTGTGTTCACATTAGGGACAAAAAACACTTTCCTATTTATGGTTTTGTAGACTTGTTTGGCAATTTTCGAAAGTGATAGATTGAAGTTGTTCTTTTGGTTTGAGTGGTGACTTTAGAAAGGGAGTGTTTGTGACTTGAGTTTGAAATTTTTGTTCTTTTTTAATTCTGTCCATTCTATCTGTTGTGATTGTTGGATTCGTTTGTGTGCTTTTTTGTTAGGGTAGCAAAGGAACTCTTCTGGGCTTATTGTCTTCCACAAAGAATGAGTTTGTTCTGTATTTAGAAAGTTGATTTACAATGTCACAAAGAGAAAAAGGATGTTTGTTCGTTCTTTTTAGACCTATTCCAAGTTTTCTTTTCTTGCTTTACTTCATTGCATTGTATGTTTCCGTTTGATTCTCTTTACTTAGTCGATGGGTTGCTATAGGTTGATTCGTTTCTTTATTTATTTGACACTTTCTAGATGAATGCTTCTAATGAGGGAATGTGAAGAGGCTGTGAGATTGGTTCCTAGGTATCGAAGGTCTCATCTTAGATTGGCTTCTTTTCAATTGTGCTAAGTGAGCTTTGAATCGTGAATCTTAATTGCTCTCCCTACTTAATTTGTCTTGTTGAAAAATAATTTCACGTGTCTCATTGCTTAAATATGGGTTGGGTGGTTAAATATTCATAAGATTTATTGCTTCTTTTGGTAAATTGGATATTTATGGATCTTTCTTTGGTCTAGTTGATTGTATTGGTTGTTCTGCTTTCTGGATGATCAATCTTTGGTTTGGTTGATTGCATTGGTTGTTGTGCTTCCTAGATGTTCTTTCAATTTGGTTAACTTTTCAATTAGAAATATTTCCATATAATTATGACATTAAATAGATATTTAGAGTTGTAGAACGGTCTTGCTGGAGTGCCTCATATTTGGGCAGTAACAATAGATACACCAACAATTTTTTTTTCAATTACAAATATAATTTTTCTTGTCTACCTTGTTTCAGTAAGAAGATTTGCAAGAGTTATGGATATTGTGGAAACGGAGAAGGGAATCTTTGATGCTACATTGGAAGGGGTAATTGACTTTGATAGTGTATCCTCACCATCAGATTCAAACCATGTTGTGAACTTGGTTAGAAAAATGCTGACACAACCTCAAAAAATGGATTACTTCCGTAAGAATTCTTGGTATGTCATTTTTACATATTTGGCCTTGTTGTTTTGTTTTACTAGAATTTTGATATTATGGAGCATCAACATCAAAATTATATTAGGTGCACTTACATTCGAATACAGGTTCTCTTTCTTAGTTGCAAATACACACAACCAAATTTTAAGGAACCATAATTGATGCGAGTTAAAATTTATTTTACACTTTATATACATGAAGGGGCGTGTAAGGAATAATTTATTTAGGTCAACAACAATAGCTTCCTTTTTTTTGTAAATTATTTTTTTGAAATCCCTACTTTTGATCTGAAAGTGGTCATAACTTAAAGTAGAATAGATTTGTTGCTAGCTACCTTAAGGAATTAAGAATATTCTTGGGGGTGACAGATCACCATTTTCGGTTTGTGTCATGGTAGAGTCAGGTTATGTCAGATTTTTTGCAAGTCAAACATGACCTATTTAGCAATTTGACTACCCATTTATAACCCCCTTAGTTTTTATTGTAAATTAAGGACACTACATACACATGACTAAATGAAATTTATCATTTGAGCTATGTTTGAGCTCAAAGTTCCAAAAAATTAAAAACCAACATCACAAGTGTGTCAAAGTTTAGCTCATTTGACATGTGTGGCTTGAGATACATATTAAAATGTGAAAATATGGATTGCTTTATATTAATCATGAAGCGAGTAATAGCCCTCCCTTAGGTGCAACCTCGACCAGCTAGAAGTAATGCCCATTGTCCATTCGGGTGATCCTTAAACACCCACAAATACTGTTTATCAAGATACTTAATGGCGTGGACCTCGGAGTTCTACTTCATAGTCGGTTGTTTGATTTCTATTTTTATTCTCTTTGTTTCACTTATTTGTTTACGTCCATTTGCGGTACAAAGCGATTCACTTTCGAATTTGTTTATAAAAGTACAACGCGATTCATGTGAGATTCTCTCGGTCAGTTGAGATTAGATGATGAATGGATTTTGGGCTTCGGAAAAGGGAGTTTTATAAAATTTGTTAATTTAATTCTTGACGTCGGGCAGAATAGCGATTATCCTACAGGTTAGTTCTAATAGACAATTCACAGAGAATAACACAAGAAGATTACCCAAAACACAGATAAATACTCTAATGTTCAATTAAAATTATCAAATCAAAAGTCTCCTACAATATTGAGGAAGAGCTTTATTTATAGTGTTCAAATAACTTGAATAATAAGTAGTCTATTCATATAAGAAAAAGTAGAATCAAATACTAAAATAACAAGCAATCTATTCCTAAAAGAAAAAGTAAAGCATAATCCTAAAATGAAACTAAAATGACTCCTAATTAAATTGAAAGATTACGAATAAGTTATTTAGTAAATAACTTTGAGAGCAAATTAGGAACCCTAGAAACCCAAATTAGGAACCCTAGAAACCCAAATTAGGAACCCTAGAAACCCTCCTGCATCAATTCTACTCGTCATTATTAAGTTATTGATTAGTATTTTGTTATATTCGCGTTTTTTCAGGGGTAGCCAAGTGTTCTCGAAGATAGAACGTGATTTGGCGAGGAGAAACTACTAATGTTCCTTAGTTTTCATTTATTTTTAGAGTGGTTTATGGTATGGTCGTTCATACTTTTTGTGTGAACTATTATGTTGCATGTTACTCCTCATTAATTTCAAGCAATGCTGAGGACCTGGTTCAAAAGATGTTGACACGAATTACTTCAATACAAGTTATTGGTATGTCATTTTCACATATGTAGCTGTTTTTTCTGTTGTTTATATTGGGGTTGTCCTTTATGGAGTGTCACCATTAAAATTTATATTGAGCGCACTTACATTCAAATGCATTCTTTTCTTAGTTGCAAATGGCTTCTTTCGTTCTTTCCATTCAATATGTCCTCTCTTTCGGTAATACGTCCTCCGGCCCTTCATGCTCTTCTGGAAACTCTCGCAAAGTATCATCCCGTGGTGTCAAGGTAATAGCTATGAATAGTCATCGACTCCCGGGAAAGGGATAGGTAAACAGACTCAAATGCATAAATATACTTGTATAGATGATTTCCTCTTGAAAGACAATAAGCTGTCAAGCACTTACATTCAAATACAAATTCTTTTCTTAGTTGCAAATGGCATGTAACCAAATTTTAAGGAACCAAATTGATGCAAGTTCAAATTTATATTACACTTAATGAATCTTTGTATTCATGTATCTTCCGTTAGTAAATAAATGAACTGAACTTTGTAAATCTTTTGTTGGCTAACTTAAATAATTCAAGATATTCTTGGGGGTGGCAAGTCACCATTTCTGGTTTGTGAGAAGAGTCGGGTTATGTCAAATTTTTGCAAGCCATACTCGACCTATTTAGCAATTGTGATAAGGAAATATTTGTTTCCTCCATCTAATAAATATGTCAAATTGACAGAGTTCATTTGGGAAGAGATGCTGACGGTTGTTTATATCGGTAGATAAAGAAAGTGGAAGGTCAAGGAAATATTATCTAGGTAAATTTCAACTATATGATTGTCGAGGGAAATCTTCCAGCCCTTCGAGCAATTGTCTATCGCCACCTCGAGAATGTTCTGAACCAACCCTTTCTAGCTTCACAATTAGCTTCTCTCATGTTTTCAATTAGGGAAGGTCACATTATAAAATACTCATTCCCAAGTTTTTAAATGATGCACAGATAGTATGCAGCAATTAAATTTTCAAGTTAAGCGCGATTCACTATTCTTTCTTGGAGGATCTTTTGTGCTTCTAACAGTGATGATAATTATAAGATTTTAGCAGAGTGGGGATTTTAGCAGGTTGATTTTTAATTTTGTATCTGGCTTATTCCAAAATCTTCAAGCAATTTGGGAAAAAACCTAGAGGTGAATGCAACACTGGATATGCAAGTTGGCGGGGAGGGACTTGACCAAAGTTCTAGTTATTTGGATTTATATATTTTCTCTACATCACTGACTTCAATTTTGGACGTTCATCATGGGAGTTCGTTCTGATGGTAGATTTTTGCAAGTTTCATAAATGGAGCATGGTCTTAGGAGCTGACAAGGACTTTGTTGAAGAGGTCGGCAATCAAAGCTTAGTAGTCAATGGTTTTTAGAAGCAGGAGAGAGTATGATGAATCAGAGGTATGGATATTGTAGTCTTATATGCATTTATTTGAATAGAGATGGTAAGACTTTCTTATCTTCTAATTGTGTGCTTGAAATTTCTTTTATGTATACTAGTGTACTAGCTGTGTTGTTGGCACGACCATACACTTTCCACACTATGTAACCATGTCGTTGGCACGGGTACAGTGTCATGCCTTCAGCACGCCACCTTGGTCCTTGAGACGTGCTTTCGGCACTCCCTAAATAAGTCACTAAATAACTAAATATGTAAACAAATTATGGGTTACCATTAAAAATATCAAACGTCTTGTCATATGGTTTACAAAACACACTTTGGAAAATCAGTAATTTTTAAATGAAAAATTGAAAACTATAACATCATTCGAACAAATTTTTGTCCTTTTACGTTGGGTTTAAAAAATATATTAAAAGATATTATTGCTAGGGGGGTTAATGTTTATTTTCGGTTTAATTAGGGTCTTGGGCTCAAATGGGCTTTGAGTAGAATTTGGGGCAATTTCAAAATCTCATAAGTTGTGCGAGGGCTTTATTGGGATGTAAAAAAGTCCACAGACGCGACCAAAAAAGGGGGGAAAAGGACGGGTTGGAAATTTTATCACTTGGCAAGGGCAATTTGGGAAAATCTTAAATGGAAAATCCATTAACTAATGGAAGGCCCAAGATAAAGTTAAGCTTGTGTGCATGCATCACATGCACTTATTTAACCAACGCATATTTGGTTATATATTTATAGAATTAATCTTATATATAAATTATGCACATTATTTGATAATAAAATAATTAAAACACTTAAGGTCCTTAGGATATACATGATCTATTTTGGTTTTAAGATGTTTAGTTTTAAAAGTTCTTAAAGTCCAAAGTTATTTAAGGTCTAGTAGTATAGCCCAATGGTATAGTTGCAAGTAAACTTTTGAGTAAGGGTACAATTGATGGCGAGGTCATTTTGGGAATTCCAAAAAGGATGGATTGACACATTGACACACGATTGAACAATGATTGTCAGTTGTCGTTGGTGACAGAGATGTTGATTAAGTGCAACAGTTTTTTTTTCCCTTTCCGGACTCTTAGTAAGTGGAGCAATAAGGTTATGTTGTGTTGTTACTCTCGTTTATAATAGATAGATGGTGACATATAACTTTAAATTTGACTTGCTGAAGAAACGATCTTATGGTTCCTTTGATTCATGATGGGAAAGAAAATTTAAATATTATCAAGGACTTTAGGGTTGACCAGTTAGGGGACTCGTGACACAAGTTTCATTAAGGCTCTTCATGAAACGAAATATTCCATCTCCAACTAACCGTCTACTCTATGATACTTGTTAGAATCACAACACACTTTTAGTTGTACTTAGACAGGTTTGAACTCTATGTTTTTCACATGATTTGAGTATAAGCTATTATTGGGATTCTTATTTCTAGACCTAGGATTGTTATTTCTAATGGTTGCAATTAGAGGATTCCTATGGCGTGGAAAAACACATCGAAGGTCATACAAGATTCATGGACTAGAAATAACCAATTCAATGATAATATTGGCAGGCTTCAATTTGAAAGGTATCTAATCGCTTTTATTTTTCAAAGTTTGCATTTTATCCTTTTACATCATTGTGAATCTTCTATGTTACATGATTTTGATTTTGTTGGCTCCACGTTTGGTATTGCAAATACATGCACTAGTATACATGTTAAACCTCAACATATCTTCAATTGTATTTAGGCGGATTTGAACTCTATTGTTGTGTTGAACTTCCATGTGATCTGAACGCCAGTTAGCATTGGGATTATTAGTGTAGTAGCCTATGTGAAAGTTCATGCTTACTATTAAAAGGGTTCAAGCTTCTTATGGATTCGACAATAGTATCATATAATGCTTAGGTCTCTTGTGTTTTAATACATGTAGTTTCCTTATCTAATCAAAGTAATTTCCATCTAATTTGCAAGTTTCTTGGTAGCTTAGAATGCATATTTTTAGGTAAGTTATCCATGAATTTGTTGTTAACGATGACTCCTTGCACATTATGTGTTTTTGAATTGATTGAAATATGGTAGATGCTCAACAATTCATTTGCAAACTATCTCTGTTTATATGATGCATATATAGAGATATATCTCGAAGTAGGTCTTATTTTATATTTTTTGTTAATACATGAATGAATTTGATAGCTAACAAACAAACTGGGGAGACTGAAAAAAATGATTGCTAAATCCAAAAGTTTTTGTCTCCTTGTCAAACCATAATTTTTCCAATTTTTAGTTTGTAGATACTTATGTTATTTTACATAATGCCTAGACATGCTTTACTTTATATTATCACTCATTATCTCAAGAACTCAAGATTATTGCAAATCAAAGCTACAAGTTTTACTTTAATTGTTGTTAGAAACATTTGTTAGGATATTTTTCTCATTATCTCAAGAAGTCAAGATTATACAACAATTATTGGAATAAACATTTGTTATTTGAAAATCATTGGTCCATACCAAACTAGTTTTGGACTTGTTGCTGGATTTAACTTTTGATAGAAATCGAGATTTGACTCTAACTCCTTTAATATTTTAAGGATATTTTGCTCTTTTTGGGTATGAAGTTGTTGCATACCTAATTTCAAATCAAATTTCTGATGTGAAGCACGAATTTGACAGTGGTATCATATAATGCTTAAGTCTCTTGTGTTTTTAAATATGCACTTTCCTTATCCAATTTGTGATAATCGGTTCCTTGAACATATTTGAATCCAAAGCAACTGAGATTTCTGAAATGTAAGTGGTGAGAACTATTCATGGTGTTTTATTTGGATTGACTTTTTTTTCCACATCTTATTGTGTCACGTGATTGAGGCGTTCAAATTTGTATTTATTGAGGTCTGTATTGTGGTTGAAGGGTTTCCCTTGAAATTTTCTATTTTTATATAGCACATGTGCGTGTACGTTTGTCATGAATTAGTTTGTTTAGAGAAATATCTTTTGGGTATGTCCTTATCACTCTTTTGATTTTATTAAAATATATTAACGGTTGAATAATTCATTTTTAAACCTTTATCACTTAGCATTTTATGAGTAGATTTTGTGTAGCTGCATTAGATATGATTATTATTATTTTCACATTAGGGACAAAAAGCACTTTCCTATTTATTATGGTTTTGTAGACTTGTTTGACAGTTTTTCGAAAGTCATAGATTGGAGATGTTGATTTGGTTTGAGTGGTTACTTTAGAAATGGAGTGTTTGTGATTTGAGTTTGACTTTTTTGTTCTTTGTTAATTTAGTTCCAGTCCAACCGTTGTGATTGTTGAATTCGTTTGTGTGCCTTTTTTGTTTGGGTAACAAAGGAACTCTTCTGAGGCCTATCGTATTTCAACAAAGAATGAGTTTGTCCTTTACTTATAAAGTTTATTAACAACGTCACAAAGAGAAAAAGGATGTTTTTTCATTCTTTTTAGACTTATTTCAAGTTTTTTTTTCTTGCTTTATTTCATTGCATTGTATGTTTCAGTTTGATGCTCTTTACTTAGTCGATGGGTTGCTATAGGTTGATTCATTTCCTTATTTATATGACACTTTCTAGATGAATGATTCTAATGAGGGAGTAGGAAGAGACTGTGAGATTGGATCCTAGGTATCGAAGGTCTCATTTTAGATTGACTTCTTTTCAATTGTGCTAAGTGAACTTTGAATCATGAAATCTTAATTGCTCTCCCTACTTAATTTGTCTTGTTGAAAAATAATTGCATGTGTCTCATTGCTTAATTATGGGTTGGGTGGTTAAATATTCATCAGCTTTATTGCTCTTCTTCGGGTAAAATGGATATTTATGGATCTTTGTCCAGTTGATTGTATTGGTTATTCTGCTTTCTGGATGATCTATCTTTGGTCTGGTTGATTGCATTGGTTGTTGTGCTTCCTGGATGTTCTTATAATTTGGTTAACTCTTCACTTAGAAGTGCTTCCATGTAATTATGGCATATTGGCATATAAATAGATATTTAGAGTTCTAGAATGGTCTTGCATATCCTTCTTACTGGAGTGCCTCATATTTGGGCAGTAACGATAGATACACCAACACATTTTTTTTTCAATTACAAATATAATTTTTCTTGTCTACCTTTTTTCAATAAGAAAATTTGCGAGAGTTATGGGTATTGTGGAAACGGAGAAGGAAATTTTTTATGCTACATTGGAAGGGGTATTGACTTTGATAGTGTACCCTCGCCATCAGATTCAAGCAATGTTGTGGACCTGGTTAGAAAATGCTGACATGACCCCGAATTTGTTTCCGTCCATTTGCGGTTCAAAGCGATTCACTTTCGAATTTGTTTATTAAAATACAAAGTGATTTTCCGCTTCCTATTTACAGTAGCTTATTTTTATATTGCAATTTGTAGATTCATCTGAGATTTTCTCAATCAGTTGAGATTAGATGGTGAATGGATTTTGGGCTTCGAAAATGGGAGTTTTCTAAAATTTGTTAATTTAATTATAGTTGTCATATATTAAGTTGTTGATTAGTACTTTGTTATATTCGCTTCTTTTTCAGGGGTAGCCAAGTCTTTTTGAAAAATTACTAGTGTTCCTTAGTTTTCATTGATTTTCATAGTTGTTTTTGGTATGGCCCTTCACACTTTTTGTGTGAACTATTATGTTGCATGTTACTCGTCATCAATTTCAAGCAATGTCGAGGACCCGGTTCAAAAGATTCCGACACAAATTACTTCAGCACAGGTTATTGGTATGTCATTTTCACACATGTGGCCATGACCTTTTGTTTTACTATAATTTTGATAGTATGGAGTCTCACCATTAAAATTTAGAGCACACTTACATTCAAAAACAAATTCTTTCTTTAGTTGCAAATGGCATGTAACCAAATTTTAAGGAACCAAATTGATGCGAGTTTAAATTTGTATTACACTTCATGAATCCTTGTATTCATGAAGGGGCATGAAGTAATCCTTAACTGATTTAGGTCAATAGCTTCTGGCAGTGAATACATGAACTGAACCTTGTGAATCTTTTGTTGGCTAACTTAAAGAATTCAATATATACTTGGGGGTGGCAAGTCACCATTTCTGGTTTGTGAGAGCAGAGTCGGGTTATGTCAAATTTTTTGCAAGCCAAACTTGACCTATTTAGCAATTCATATAGGAAAGATTTGTTTCCTCCATCTAATATAATGAGATACCGACGGTCGTTTATATTGGTAGATAAAGAAAGAGGAAGCTCAAGGAAATATTATCTAGGCAAGTTTATACTATATGTTTGTCGAGCAAAATCTTCCAGCCCTTCGAGCAATTGTGTATCGCCACCTAGAGAATGTTCGGACCCAACCCCTTCTAGCCACCCCTAAGATAGTGTTCAAAACCAACCCCTTCTAGCTTCACAATCAGCTCTCATGTTTTCTGTTAGAGAAGGCCACATAACTTATAAAATGCTTACTCCCAAGTTTCAAATGATGCCTAGATAGTATGTAGGTATTAAATTTTCATGTTAAGCGATTCACTATTCTTTGTTGGAGGATCTTTTGTGTTTCTAACTAGTTAGAAGATTTTAGTAGATTGGGGATTAATAAACTGAGACTAGAATTTTGTGGGAAAAATACTTACTTTCTCATTAGATGGCAGTAGCATTATATACAGCAGAGGACTCCTACAAGCTTATACAAAATATACAATATTCTGGTAGATTACATTCCCATATAATTAGCTAATATCACAACTGGAATTATTTACTTGGTCAAAATAAAGATATGCCTAATATACTTGCCTAATATCACAACTGGAAATATTTACTTGGTCAAAATAAAGATTTCCCAAATACTGGAAATATTTACTTGGTCAAAATAAAGATTTCCCGAATACTCCCCCTCAAGTTGGAGAGTGAGGATTCCGAACACCCAACTTGCCAAGTAACAAGTGAAACTGCTGATGACCAAGTGCCTTAGTGAAGATATCAGCCGGTTGTTGTGATGATTGAATATAGGACGTAGAAATGTTGCCCGCAAGTAATTGTTCTCGCACATAATGACAGTCAACTTCGATGTGCTCTGTTATTTCATGGAAAACCGGATTAGAAGCAATATGGAGTGCCGCCTGGTTGTCACAAAATAACTGCATTGGTCATGTATGGAACACGCCAAGAGAAGAAAGGAATGACTTAACCCACGTCAATTCACACGTTGTGACAACCATTGCTCGGTACTCGGCCTCGGCGGATGATCGAGTTACAGTGGGTTGCTTCTTGGTCTTCCAAGATATAGGAGAGGAGCATAGTTGGACAAAATACGTAGTGAGAGAGCGTCTAGTGATGGGGCAGGCGACCCAGTCAGAATCACAAAATGCATACAGTTGCAAAGAACTATCTGAGCAAAGAAGAATTCCTTGACACGAGGAACCTTTCAAGAACCGCAAAACACGAAAGACAACATCCATATGGTCCTGCCGAGGCTCATGGAGAAACTGGGTCAAGATATGCACCGCATAACAAATGTTCGGGCGTGTTATGGACAAATACATGAGGCACCCCACAAGGCGTCGATACCGCTCCGGATCTCGTAACACACGGCCAGTAGCACGAGCTAGGAGATGGTTTTGCTCCATAGGAGTGGGGGCAGGTTTGGCCCCTGTAAGACCGTCTTCCTTCAAGATATCAAGTGTGTACTTCCGTTGACACAGGAAGAGACCGGAAGAGTTGCGGGCAGCTTCGATGCCAAGGAAATATTTGAGTGGCCTGAGATTTTTGAGCTGAAAACACTTGTTCAAATATTGTGTAAAGGAAGTACATGCTTGAGAGTTATTCCCTGCCACAACAAGATCATCAAAATAGACAAGGACAGATAAAAATATGCCATCTTTGTGGTAAGTAAACAAAGTATGATCGACATGAGACTGGATAAAACCATAGCGGCGAAGAGCAGCCGTGAGCTTAGCAAACCAGTTACGTGGAGATTGGCGGAGCCCATATAATGATTTAAAAGGCGACAGACCTTGTTGGGATGAGAAGAAGTATACCCTGGTGGGAGACACATATATACCTCCTCATGAAGATCACCATGGAGGAAAGCATTATTAACATCCAATTGATGTATTTCACATCCCTTAATAACAGCAACCGCAAGAAAAAGTCTCACACTAACCAGTTTGGCAACTGGGGCGAAGGTTTCTTCATAATCAACACCTTCAACATGTGTATCACCACGGACAACAACCCAAGCTTTACAACGCTTAATCGAGCCATCGACATTATACTTTAATTTGAAGACCCATTTGCAACCGATTGGTTTCTTGCCAGGAGGAAGGTCGGAGATGGTCCATGTGCCATTCTTTTCTAATACGTCGATTTCAGTTTGCATAGCCTGACGCCAATTTGGGTTCCGTACAGCCTCAGAAAAAATACGAGGTTCCGCCCCAGCAGTTATGGCAGCCAAAAACTTAGAATGTGAAGCGGAGAAATTATCACATGTAACAAAATTTGCTAAAGGGAACCGCGTACCTAAGGACCCGGTGGAAGAGCGAGACGATTTGGGGTGTACCAAAGTAGTCGTGTGACATACATAATCGCGAAGGTGAGACGGCAAATGACGAGTCCGCTGACCACGACCGAGTTGAGGCTCGATTTTAGGTGGCGCATGTGCGTTGGAGGGCACAGTAGGATGCTCAGGAGCTGAAACCGAGTCCTCCCTTATCACTGACACAGAAGGTGATGACTGGGCATTAGAATCGGTCAAATGCAAGCGGTTGGGGGCTGCTCCCCCTGACTCGTGGCAGGAGCTACTAATATCTTCAAAACTAGACTTGTTCCATGACCAATCATTGACGCCAGAAGAGCTTACTGGCACACTTGCAGATAACGCATGAGATTGAGCAAAAGGAAACACTTGTTCATCAAAAATAACATCCCGGGACACAAATATTTTCTGGGTCTCTAAATCCACGACCTTCCACCCTTTTTTTCCATGAGGGTATCCCAAGAAAACACAACGACGACTTCGGGGAGCAAATTTGTCCTTAGACCGGTCTTTATAATGAGCATAACATAAGCACCCAAAGACTCTAAGGTGAGTGAGAGAAGGTGATTTGGAAAATAATTTGTCCTGAGCGGTGTGGCCGTTTAAAAGAGGGGTAAGAGTTCGATTAATAAGATGAGCGGCAGTGAGAACACACTCCCTCCAAAACTCAATTGGAAGTGACGCTTGGAAAAGGAGAGCACGGGCTACATCTAACATATGGCGATGTTTTCTCTCGACTCGGCCATTTTGTTGAGGGGTATCAACTATGCTAGTTTGGTGCAAAATACCATGTTGGGCATAAAATAATATCATGGGTTTAGATATAAATTTCATACCATTGTCACTCCGAATCACTTTAACGGATTTTGTGAATTGAGTTTTGGCCATATAACAAAATTGTTGTAATAACATGCTTGATTCACTCTTTTCATGCATTAAATATACCCAAACCGCACGGCTAAAATCATCAATAATCGTAAGAAAATACATAGCACCAGAATTAGTAGAATGACGATAAGGACCCCAAATGTCACAATGAATTAATTCAAACATATCCATAGCACAATGATTACTCAAAGGGAAACTAGAGCGAGTTTGTTTGGCTCGACAGCAAATATCACAAATAGAATTTTTATCAGAAGAATCAACCTTATTGCCATTAATGTTCAAAAAGGACATCGGTTTAGACGAGGGATGAATCAAAAGATTTTGGCGCCCGTGTAGCTGAAGCAGTCGCGATCATCATAGGCTTGAAACGGTACACCCCTCCTTGTGACTCACCCAGACCAATCAGGCTCGTCGTGGTGCGCTCCTGTAAGATACACATACGATCAGTAAATGTCACGAGACAATTGGTGTCACAAATTAATTTGATCATTGAAATCAAGTTCACTTGTAAGTTTGGCACAAATAACACATGTTTCAAGATAAGGCCAGGGTGAAGAATACAAATCCCTTCTTTGACCACGGAAGCTTGGTCACCGTCGGGTAGACCAACCGGAGATGGAGCAATATCATGAACATTAGTCAACAAAGATAAATCACCCGTCATGTGATGTGACGCCCCACTATCAATGAGCAAATAATGATCACAATTTTGCTTACCATACATGGAATCACCCTCGAGGCTAGACTCGATCAAAGCCAATAAACGTTGCACTGCTCATTGGAAAAATCGGGAATGGTGGCTGAAGCAGAACTCACTGGTGGTGGCTCGGCAAAAACAGTTGCAACGTACTGGTGGCGGTGAGATGCCTAGGCGGCTCCAGCAGCGGTCATACACATGACCATGGCGTTGACAATGGGTGCAGTACGGTCGGCCAGTGGGCTGAACAGGGGGCTGACCCGGCTGAGAGAAGGAACTGGTTGGTGGGTGTTTCGTCTGTGCCGCGAAACCCACTGCCGAAGATGATTCTCGGGGCTGAAGTGCCAACTTATGACTCTCTTCTTGGCTTACCATTGCATAAACCCGGTCAATGTCCAGGAGTGGTTTCATATTAATGATTTGGGTTCGCAAGGTATTACATGACTCATCTAATCCCATTAAAAATTGATAGGTTTTGAGATTATTAAACCAAGTGAGTATAGGAGAGCCATTTTCACAAGTACAAGTTACTAAAAGAGACAAACTAACAAGATCCTCCCACATACCCAGAAATTGTGTGTAAGATGACATAATAGATGACCCATGCTATTTTGTGACGGTGAGATCGGACCACAATTTATAGACTTTTGGGGCATTCTTAACTGAGTATCGGGTTTTGAGACATTCCCATAAAACTTTGGCATTATTAAGGCGAGACACAGTGGCCCTAATTTGGTCATCTAGTGAATTTGCAATCCAGGAACATAGCATGGAATTGACAATCTCCCATGCGACAAATTGGGAATCAGTTTTATTTGGTTGAGAAATAGACCCATCTATAAAACCGACCTTATTCTGAGATTTTAAAGCTAATTTAACAGCTTGTTCCCAAGACGAATAGTTTTCACCCTTCAATTTGATTTGGGTTAGAACCGAACCTGGATTGGCGGATGGATGAAGATAGTATGGTGATGTGGGATTAGTGAGGTCTGACTTCCCTCCTGAATTATCTGGACTGCTAACCATGACTGAAAAGAGGATGAGGTGTGAGAACAGGGGACGAATTAAGTTGGAAAAAAAAATTCCAGATGCAGCAGCAGCGGCGGAAGAAGGAAAAGAAAATTTCTTGCCCTAGGGCTCTGATACCATAATAAACTGAGACTAGAATTTTGTGGGAAAAAAACTTACTTTCTGATTAGATGGCGGTAGCATTATATACAGCAGAGGACTCCTACAAGCTATACAAAATATACAATATTCTGAGAGATTACATTCCCATATAATTAGCTAATATCACAACTGGAACTATTTACTTGGTCAAAATAAAGATATGCCTAATATACATGCCTAATATCACAACTGGAAATATTTACTTGGTCAAAATAAAGATTTCCCGAATACTAGAAATATTTACTTGGTCAAAATAAAGATTTCCAGAATAGGGATCTCAAGAAATCTTCGACCTTCTCCTTTTCTTTCTATTCTACATCTTATCTTATATTTCTTTCTGTTTGTGTTAGTTTTTAACTTTGTATCTGGCTTATTCCAAAATCTTAAAGCATTTTACGAAAAAACCTAGAGGTGAGTGCAACACTGGATATGCAAGCCAGCGGAAAGGAACATGACAAGAGTTCTAGTTATTTTGATTTATATATGTTCTCTGCATTTATTGACTTCAGCTTTGGACGTTCATCATGGGAGTTCGTCCCAATGGTAGATTTTTGCAAGTTTCATGGATGGAGCATGGTCTTAGGAGCTGACAAGGACTTGGTTGAAGAGGTCGGCGATCAAAGCTTAGTGGTCAATGGTTTTTAGAAGCCGGTGAGAGTATGATGAATGAGAGGTATGGATATTGTAGTCTTATATATACCTTTATTCGAATAGAATTGGTATGACTTTCTTACCTTCTAATTGAATGCATGAAATTTCTTTTCTGTATACTAGTGTACTAGTCGTGTTGTTGGCACGACCATACACTTTCTATATAGTGTGTATCCATGCCGATGGCACGATATAGTGTCATGCCTTTGGCATGCCACCCTAGTCCTTAGATCGTGCCTTTGACACTCCCCAAATAGGTCACTAAATAACTAAATATTAAAACAAATTATGGGTTACCATTAAAAAAATCAGACATCTAGTCATATGGTTTACAAAACACACTTTGAAAATTAGTAATTCTATTAAATAAAAAATTATAAATTATAAAATCACTCCAACAAATTTTTGTCCTTTTATATTGGGTCTTAAAAATATATGAAAAAAATTTATTGCTGGAGAGGGAGTTGAATTAGGGTCTTGGGTTCAAATGGGTTTTGAGTAGAACTAGGGGTAATTTCGAAATGTCATAAGTTGTGTGAGGGCTTTATTGGATGTCAAAAAGTCCACAGACACGTAACCAACTTTTCAATTGCTAAAGAGGGGGAAAGATGACGGGTTGAACTTTTATAACTTGGCAAGGGCAATTTGGAAAACCCATTAACTAATGGAAGGCCCAAGATAAAGTGGAGCTTGTGTGCATGCATTGCATGCACTTAACCAACACATATTTGGTTATATATTTGTAGAATTAATGTTATATATAAATTATGCACATTATTTGATAATAAAATAATTAAAATACCTAAGGTCCTAAGGATATACATGGACTATTTTGGTTTTAAAATGTTCGGTTTTAAAAGTTCTTAAAGTCCAAATTTATTTAAGGTCCAGTACAGTAGTATAACCAAATGGTATAGTTGCAAATAGGCTTTTGTGTAAGGGCATAATTGATGGCAAGGTCATTTTGGGAATTCCAAAAAGGATTGATTGACACATTGACACACGATTGAACAATGATTGTCAATTGTTGTTGGAGATAAAGATGTTCAATAAGTGCAGAAAATATGTTCCCTTTTGGGACTCTTAATAATTAGAGCAATAAGGTTATGTTGTATTGTTACACTCATTTATAGTAGATGGATGGTGACATTAAACTTTAAATTTGACTTGCTGAAGATTAAAGATTTAAATTTTACTTGCTGAAGGTACGATCTTGTGGTTCCTTTGATTCATGATGGGATAGAAAATAAAAATATAATCAAGGAATTTAGGCTTGACCATTTAGGGGCATCGTGTCACAGGTTTCATTAAGGCTCTTCATGAAACGAAATATTCCATCTCCAACTAACCATCTACTCTATGATACTTGTTAAAACCACAACACGCCTTTTGTTGTACTTAGACAAGTTTGAACTCTATGTTTTTCACATGATTTGAGTGTAAGTTATTACTAGGATTCTTATTTCTAGAACTAGGATCGTTGTTTCTAGTGGTTGCAATTAGAGGATTCCTATGGCGTGGAAAGAGACATTGAAGGCCATTCATACAAGATTCATGGATTAGAAAGAACCAATTCAATGATGATATTGGTAGGCTTCAATATGAAAGGTATCTAATCGCTTTTATTTTCTAAAGTTTGCACTTTATCCTTTTACATCATTGTAAATCTTCTATGTTAAATGCTTTTGATATTGTTGACTCCCTGTTTGGTATTGCAAATATATGCACTAGTATACTTGTTAAACCACAACGCATCTTTAATTGTATTTAGGCGGATTTCAACTCTACTGTTGTATTGAACTTCCATATGATCTAAATGCCAGTTATGATTGGGATTATTATTATTGTAGTAGCCTATGTGAAAGTTCATGCTTACTATTATTGATTGTGGTAATATAGTATATAGTTTTTTTTTTTTTTTTTTTTTGAAAGGCAAGCGTGCTGCCGATGGGTATAGAACCCAAAATGTGGGGTTCAAACCACCATAGCCTTAACCATCAAACCAGGTTACCATTGGCAATATATATATATAGTATATAGTTACAGTATTATCATTATTTTCTTCAATGTTGGGGCAATTTCTTTTCTTCAATCAAAATTTTTCCCGTCTAATTTGCAAGTTTTTTAGTTGCCTAGAAAGCATATTTTAGGTTAGCTATCCATGATTTTGTTGTTTTCGATAACTCTGCATATTTTGTGCTTTGGATAGATAGTAACATAGTTGATGCTCAACAATACATTTGCAAACCATGAATTGCAAAATATCTCTTAAAGCATGATGACTATGTAGGGATATTTATCGAAGCAGGTCCTATTTTATTTTAATTTAGTTTTTTAAGATACATGAATGAATTTAATAGCTGACAAGTGGGGCAGATTAATTAGTGATGGCTAAACTAAAATTATACTAATAGTCACCTCATCAAATAACAGATTCTTTGTAATTTTCAGTGAGTAGATACATATGCTATGTACTTTCCATAGTGCATAGACATGCTTTCCTTCACATAATCACTCATTTTCTCAATACTTATTCACCCTTGATTAAAAGTTGCTTGAAAACTTTAGATGTGTCAAATTGATTGGTGAGTTTAACTTTGGAGCTAAATCGAGATTGGACGTGGTCCTTTGATATTTCTAGGATATTTTTTCCTTTTTACGAAGATCTTGTTGTTAACCTAATTTCAAATTGGATTTCTGATGTGTAGAATGGATTCAACCGTTGTATCATGTAATGCTCAACTCTTTTGGGTTTGTATATGTATAGTTTTATTATCTAATATGTTATAATTGTCCTTGAACATATTTGAAATTTGAAGCACCACCTTGGCAGTGGTGTCTGATATTGAGAACTATTATTGGTATTTTATTTGGATTGATTTTATTTATTCATTTAATTTTCAAATCTTATTTTTTCACATGATAAGACTATTCCTTGAGGCGTTTGAATCTTTATCTCGTGAGGTCTGTATTGTGGCTGAAGGGGCTTCCCATCAAATTTTCAATTTAATATAGCACATGTTTAGACACGTTATTTATGAGTTAGTTTGTTCAGAGTATATTTTGTGGTATGTCATTAACTTCTCACTTTTATCATGATTTTGATTTTATTGTAATATTATTCATTGTCGAATAATCTTTTGTACACATCTCCTAGAGTTTTATGAGTAGATTTTTTGTAGTGGCATAAAATATTATTGTTATTAAGGATGATTTGACGAAAATAGTTATTGCATCTCAAATCATTTTGTATGGATCAGTTAAAGATATCCATCCCTAATCCTATCCATTGCAAAATCCTCCAACCAACAAACCCAAAAAATGGATAAAATTAGTATTGGACAACTTTTCAAAAACCGTTTGCAAATAAATCCACAAAATTCATTTGGCATGATGATGGCAACTGATGTTTTATGTATGCATTCAGGTAAATGTTATAGGTTTGAAATCCATTTGACAACATGTTTTTAAATTCCCTTTTTACCATTTTTTTCAACAACAAACTTTTACATTTCCGTAAAATTTTATATTATACAATGTTAATTGAGATCATATTTTATTAATTAATTAAAATTCTTTAATTTTTGGATTAATTACTAAAAATTCGTTAATACATTACTTTTATGTTATAATATATATAGTTAATTAATGTAATATGAAAATTTTTAAATCATACATGGCTTAAAATGTTGTAAAAAAATATGAAAATGGGATTCGAACAAGTCACCTTTGGAGACATGCAATTTAAATATGAGAATTGGCGCCATTTGATTGATGCCAAAAATCAACAGTATTGTTTTTGCATGATCTTCAACATCAATCAAAACATTAAATAATTTTGTTTGTTGTTTTTTCCTTGAACCTGCAATACAATCCAAAGAATGTACAGTGGAAGTAGGGGTTATCGGCTGCTTCATTTGGGTAAGAAGCCACTTGATTAATAATTTTAAAACGAAAGAAAAGAAAATAAATAAATAAAAATATAGAAAATTTAATTAAAAAGAAAGATTTAAAGAAGGACGAGAGATGTAACTCATGGTGACTTGACACTACACCAAAAAGACCCATCAACAACGGTTTGGAACCATGGGGGTAACCTATTGCCACGGCTTAGAGGCTTGTCCATTTGAGGCGTCGCCAAATCACCATGGTCGGCTATAAACCGTGGCCAAACATATTAGCAACGGTTTTATGTTCGAGGACGCTTGAAGATTTTCTGCATTTAACCACGGTTTTAAGCCGTTTCAAACATGATGGCCACGGTTTTAAGCCATGGCAAGTGATGGCCACGGTTTTAAGCCGTGGCAAGCATGAAGTACCACGGTTTTAAGCCGTGGCCAGTCAAAACAAAATTCAAAAAAAAAAAAAATTGTTTTGTTGCGAGGGTTTGAAACCGTTGCAAATTAATATAATCGAAAAAAAAATTTGCATTCTTTTTGCTGCTGTAGCAAAATCATAGCCCCACACCTGCAAAATCAGTCCTTACTAAGATCGACCAGACACTTGCCATGTGGCGTGTACCCGTGCCTACGACACGGCTACCGTGTCATACCTCCGGCACGAATAGGATTCCACAAACTATATGCTAGATAAATACAAAATCAACCGTAAAATGGAACCTTTGAATTGCATTCAAATGAAGCCAAGTATCTATTAAATTTGTAGAAGTCATGGACGCTACATTGCATGACGCTGCATTGACAAGTCATGGAAGCATGTAACAAAAGAAACTTGTAGAAGATCACTAGGTGCAATGAGCCCAGGAATAGTCAGCATCCTTTGACGCTCCCTTTCTCTTTGAGCTGCCGCCTCCTCAGCATAGAGATCTTTGTTGTCCTGCAGGATTCACAAGTAACATGATGTTTATAACAGCTATTGAGAACTCCGAAATGCAAATATCATTTGACACCTTATATTTGAGGTAATGTATCATAGAGTTTTATCAACAGTTCACACTGATAAAAACTACCTATAGTAAAAAGCTTTAACATGACCAGAAAATAAGAAACAAGAAAAAAAAATTTACAAGGATATGTAAGATATCAAAGGTTTCCAGTTAGTATGGATATCGAGTCCACCCAATATGTTAAAAAAAATAAGCTTGATTAGCTGTGATACCTGAGCTGAAAATTCTTTTGACTGCACAAGGAAATCACGAATGTGATTTTTAAATGTAGACAGGTCATTTCGCGACTCCAAAAGACATGTTACAAATTGAGTAACCTGCAAAATGACACTGTTCAGTAAATCATGAACTCGTGACAGAAAAAAGAAGTTAAAAACAAACTATCTACCTCTACTGTTGTCATGTTAGGGAACAAAGTACCCAAAAGTTTTATGGTGTACTCCTGAACAAACATTTTGTTGTTAGGATATGGATAAGCAACGGTTGATGCATCCCACAAAGGCTCTGTCAACGCACCAGAATCCACCTAGAAATGCATTAACATGCAACAGTAAGGATCCCATTCCTTTTTATTTCTTTTATAAGACATGGTACTGAATAAAATTCGTTACCAAGCAAAACAAGTGCAGCAACACAAGTACATGTAACTTGAACCCAGGCTTATGAAATGTGTCGGTCAATACTGCAAAAATCTCTTGCTCAATTGTCAAAAAGTATGTTCGATGGAACTGATTGCAAAACTCAGAAACCTGTTAAATGGGTAAACCACAAGTAAGAGATATATGAAGTTATAGTTAACTGTAACAAAGAATGTACCATACGGGTATCCTCTGTTGATCAAACATGACAGTTTAAGCTTACTAGACAATTTACAGGAAAACTACCATATCAAATAACTGATGATTAGAAGGATGAGAAAAGTACCGTTTTGGGGACTATAAAATCGGAAAAGAGATTCCAGATTCCGTAAAATGCAGCAGAAATGATAGCGGCGATGTTATGATTGGGAGTCACAGCGACAGTCATCATTCCATAGAACGTGAAGTACAACAATGTGAGGTACATGATGAACAAGTACCACAAGAATTTGGCAACTGACCAATGAAATCCGATCATGGAGTACACTATAACCCCATATACCAAACTTTGTGCGAAGATATATGGCATCTCAATCATAATCTGCAAGCACAAACGAAAAAATATTTATTTACTTTCTTCAATGAAATAAGTTAACATGAGGTTTTCAAAATAATAATGGAAGCTATTAATTACCTGAGCAAAAGCGTAAGGCAATGCAGAATAGGTTCCTGCAGCTTTCTCTCGATAGAAGACTGTTCTTTCTACAACAACCACCGGTTGTACAGACGTAGCATATAGTGTTCCAAGGAATAAAACAGCAGAATACATAGATCCCATTGCATTAAGCAAATCTTGTTGCCCGTTCCTCCAATTTCCAACATGAGATAAATCACGATATGCTAACACATGAAAGACTTTCTTCTCATTCCAAATTTTACTATATTTGCTTACGTTTTAGATCCAAGATCCCAGAACATTGTGCCGAACAGGACTGCTATGATACTGATATACACATAATTCATACATTTTATACTCCTTAATTTATATATGTTAGTGTTTCGATTCTTATATTTTATAATAATTACTTCATTTTTATCTCTTTTCAGGAACTTGCGCTTAAACGATGAAATCATATTAAGGCGACGGTGTAAGGAAGTGCACTTGGTGGTACAAAGCAAAGAGAGAATCCATAAACCAAAACTCTAAACCAAATCCATAAATCTAAGCCCAAAACCTCTAAACCAAAACCCATAAACCAAATCCATAAATCTAAGCCCAAAACCCATAAACCTAAACCTAAGCCTACCCATAAACCAAAACCTAATCAATCAACCCATATCCACCCAACACCCCATGTTCTCCACCAACAACCAACCACCATTCTCCACCAACATCCCATGTTCTATCACATGATCTCCCACAATCATTCTACCCCATGTTCTCCACCAACATCCACCATTCTCCACCAACATCCCATGTTCTCTCCCATCTTCACCTAACATCACTTGCTATTCATTTGTTTTCAAGCTATAAAATCAATGAAAAGGAATAGCAAAAGGGAGAGGAGGAAGAGATGGGAAAAGAATAAAATTGAAAATCAAAACCTCTCCTCCCTCACAAGTGATTCTCATCACAAACCACCAATCCATACTCCTCTCCACTGTCCACACAGTCATCTCACGACCACCGTCACGACCCGACCAAGCAACGCAACCGCCGTCCTCGCCAAAGCTCGCAATCGCGCAGAAACAGTTGCGAAAACAGGGAGTTTCCTCTCCCTGTTTCTTCACTGAATTTGTAATCTTATTTGGTTTTTATTCATTTCATCCTTCTTTGCAGGTTCTAGGATCACGTGGAGGACGAAGCCAGCCGCGAAGGACCGACGAATCGCCGGACTGAGCCGCGGCAGAGTCACGAAACAGCGACGAAACAGGGAGTTTTCCTCCCTGTTTTCTCGATTTGTTTTTCTGTTTTTGCTGGATTTTCTTAACTCTAATTCTTCTTTGCAGGTTCTAGCATCCAGAGGGAGGACGAGGGAGGACGAGGGAGGCCGAGAGGAGCGAGAACCAGGCCGCGAGAGCCGCTGGTTCGCTGGAGAAGAAGATCGCACTTCACTGTTCCCTGTAGCAGTACTGTAGCAGTACTGTAGCAGGGAGGGAAATTTGATTTAAATCCGATATTTGATATTTCCACCGCCGGAACTGTTCTGTACCACCACAGAACGGTTTTGAGCTCTTTTGTCTCGGGATTCATGCACATTCAATCGTCGATTTGCTGTTCGACACCATGTGACAAACCAATTGGGCTGTAAATATTATTTTAAATTGATTTTACTGAATTATGAGCTAAATTACTAATTACAATTTATTTCTGAATATTAATTAATTGCTTTCACCTTTCATGATCAAGTAAAAATTGATATGTTTGGTAGTTAGATTTACCTTTAATTAATATTCAAAGCATATGCTAACAAGTTTTAAACTTGAACTTTGATTAAATGTGCCCTAAAAAGACATTTAATGCTTAGTGAAAGTTCAATTGCTTGAGATAAATTGTTAATGTTTAAAAGAAACTTAATATGATTGGAATTGAAATTTTAATGATCACATCTTCGGTGTAAGCAAGGGATTCTCATCCCTAAAGCTTCTCGTTTAATATTTCAGTAATCTAGATTTAGATAATTTTGCTAACTCATTGGTGAGTCCAAGCCCACCAAACCCATTTCATTCCATCCATCTCATTTCATTCTATCATTTTATTTTATTTTTCTTATCTTTAATTTAGTTTTCTTTTAAAAATGCTGTAACCCCCATTTTCCATTTAAATTAGTTTAGATAATTTCTTAAATATCAATTGCATTCACCTTCTTCGTGGGATCGACCCGTACTTGCCGTTGTCTACCAGTTAGACACCGTGCACTTGCGGTATTACAAGTTGGTTTAATTAACCTATTAATTTGGGTTAGTTAAATCCGCATACCTGAGCAAAAGCGTAAGGCAATGCAGAATAGGTTCCTGCAGCTTTCTCTCGATAGAAGACTGTTCTTTCTACAACAACCACCGGTTGTACAGACGTAGCATATAGTGTTCCAAGGAATAAAACAGCAGAATACATAGATCCCATTGCATTAAGCAAATCTTGTTGCCCGTTCCTCCAATTTCCAACATGAGATAAATCACGATATGCTAACACATGAAAGACTTTCTTCTCATTCCAAATTTTACTATATTTGCTTACGTTTTAGATCCAAGATCCCAGAACATTGTGCCGAACAGGACTGCTATGATACCGGTGAAGAAAAACCTCACTGCAGAGTATTGTGAGTTGCGCCAGTATGACCAATGTTGTTTCCATAGGCAAGCCATGCATTGAACAAGGAAAGATTGTGAATACTGCGTCCAGAAATGAATGTCTTTTGAACCAGGGGCATGGATACTCAGTTCCTTGATTAAAGCTTTGTTCCTCCTAAAATAAAAAATTAAAAACATCCATCAATAAAATAAAATTTTGCGATTGTGATCAATTTATGTTTCATTGATAGCAGTTTAGGTAGTTTATATCTGAAACTCACTTGTATAGTTCTGAGTTCTTGTACACATCGGTGAAATCAATCCCCAGGATATCTGCTTGTGCAGCACTAGACACCTCCAACATCCATGTTGCTAGATTATAACCATCCTTAATTTTAGAAACTCCTTTAATTCCGTGAATAGTGCATAGTTAATCTATGTCAGTGACCATGGAGAAAGAAATTTCCAAGAAACGTCCCAGTATGTAATAAGACTTGCCTCAAAGTAGCTGATGAGATGGCAGGACTCGCAACCCAATGGACCAACATATATCTCTTCTCCTCCTCGCTTCATTAGGAATAACTATAATTCCAAATAAATAATTAGTACATTGTTATTACATAAGAGGTTTATTATATCTTCCTTGTTTTGTTTTAGTTTCGACCTCATCAAAAGCTTCAAATATGTCGGTGCTAGGCTGGTGAATGGTGCACACGACAGTTCTTCCTGTGTCCACAGTGTTTCTCACAGTTCTCATCACAATGGCTGCTGCCCTGGCATCAAGCCTAAAGGTTGGTTCATCCATGAAAATAATGGAGGGATTGGCAACCAGCTCGACTGCAATTGTCAGCCTCTTGCGCTGCTCAGTTGATAGACCATTCACACCAGGCAACCCGGCTAGTGCCCCTCTCAATGATGTAAGTTCTACAAGCTCCATGACCTCGTGAACAAACATCTGAAACCATAATGTTGATTGAGTTAATAAATGGCCTAATGGCATCTCTGAAGGAAGGATCACAAATAGAGTAACATTTGAAATCAGCTTACCTCTTTTGTTTTTGAATCAACTTCAGCGGGCAAACACAACCATGCAGAGTAGACGAGGGACTCGTGTACTGTCACGTATGGAGAGTGGATGTCATTCTGCTCACAATATCCTGATATGCGAGCAAATGTTTCTTGCTTTTTAGGGTAACCGGATATGGTGATGTTTCCATCTATATATCCACCCGTTTTCCTTCCAGCTAAGACATCCATAAGAGTGGTCTTACCAGCACCACTGACACCCATTAGTGTTGTAAGGACACCTGGCCTAAAGGCTCCGCTTGCACTTTTTAGAAGCTCCAATCGATCTTCACAGACACCTTGTGATTTCATTTCCTGAAAAATCATTTTGAAACATGAAGCTCGCCATCTTTAGGATAATTGAACTATAACCAAAGATACTCCCATCTCCCAACGACATTTTCATTTATATGGAAGTTGAATTTACCTGTGGCATATCAACAGAATAGGCTCAAATGGGAGAACCATTCCCCGTTTTTTGTTTGAACTAGTTCCTGCTGTAGCTTCTGCTTTCTAGTTCTATCACCTGCCGAAGACATCTCAATGGTTCCCCCAGTTCTGTTTGTAATTTCCTCGTTCATGGTCTCTTCTGATAGAATAGCTTGAGATTTCCCAAGAGCTGCAGTACTTTGAATCACGAGTACAAGATACGAAAATTATGTAGCAATCTAACTTTTTTCAAAATATAAAACAGAGAATGCAGGAAAATACATACATCCAATATAAGCAAGGGTCAGAATGTAAAAGATGTTCAATAGCAAGATATATACGCCCAATCCCGCTACTGATATCCAGAACCAATATGCTTTCAGGACATTTGAAGCCCATGGATTCAAAGAACTCAACCACATGTTCGCGAGGACCCTGATACACAACCCGTCCATCAGAGACAAGAATAATGTCATCAAAGAGATCATAAGTCTCTGGTGCTGGTTGGAGAAGGGAGATCACAGCTGTCCCTTTGAGAATATGGATGTTTTGCTTGAAAGAATTCACAATCTGAAAAGTTGTCGAGCTAAGATTTATCCTACACGAATATAACATGTGTAGGAACACATCAGAAATTTGAAAGATTTATCCTACACTAAGATTTCTAATAAGAAACACATCAGAATTTTCAAATACCTGTAAACATTGAGCATGTCCAGGAAGATTAATGAAATTTGTGATAAGAAATATGTTCCAAGTGAAATAGCAACACTTGTATTTGTCTACCACATAGCAACACATGTGTTAGTTCCAGCACGCTCTCGGCAATCAGTGAAATACAACAAAAAATTAAAATTGTAGCTACGATGCAAGTCCATTCATTCACTATAAAGGTATCAAATTATCGTAACGTGGTGATAACACACTGATAACAACGTGGCACTTTAAAAAGAGAATGCCACTAAGGCATACCTGCAATATGTTAAGCACAGTCCTGATCACATCTTGTTCCTTCAGAAAATTTACACTAAGGCGTGCCTGCCCAATGATGTCACCCCATTTCTGCAGGAAAACCTTCTAATTAAGACCTTGAACAATCGATTGACAAGGTTGAGAGCTAAAGAAGTATAGCACAAAGTGATCCAGGCACGAATTCAGTATATAAAAAATCCTAAGAGTTTTGACTTTCAACTTCACCACCTAAAATATGTACAAGTAGAGAATTTACCTGATTTGGGAGTTCCATCAACCTTTGCAGATATTCATCCCTCTTCTGGGGATCAGATTCTGCTTGAATCATATTACCAACCTGTAAAAACGAAATCATAAGAATCCTGATCGAAACCCTATCCAAAATCCACCAACCTTTGCAGAATTTTTTTTTCCAGTTAAGTATTGCCAGCAAAAATAGTGCCAAAGTTCTCAAGCAGGGTGATTGAAAAAAGGCAACTAAATGATACATGAAATATGATTTGAGCAAAACTTGGTCACAGAAAATTACACACAAATAAATGAAAAATACCTGAACACCAGGATGTGTTTCATGCATGAACTCAAACAACAGTTTTTAGAAACTTCCAATGGGCTCTTAGAAATTTTGGATACTGTCCAACGACATACCTGCATATCCAATCCAAAATCAGTAAATTCTGAAGTAACTGTAAACCAACATTCATTTCAAATGTGAAATTTCAAATGCATATCCTATTCTCCTGTCAAATACAACATAGAAAATTGTAAACCAACATTCATTTCAAATGTGAAATTTCATCTGCCTTAAAATTTAAAAATGACAAGTAACTGATATAGATCCAGATATATTAACTTCATACATGTATTAGCTTCTACCCGACACCCTCACGCATATCTAGAAACAGCAAGGAATGAGGATCTACTGAAGGTTTGCCACTAATGCAGTAAATACAAAAAACCAAAGTATGCAGTACAGAGAACACAAAATATATCACTGCCTTTTCACAGATAAAAGCCCTTGCATAAAGCTACTCAGACATTAAAAATAAATAAAATCTAGATCTCCAAGAAAAAAAAGTACCTGCTCCTCCATCATGGATCCAAATATAGATCCTATGGCCCAGCATAAAGTGTTTAAGTTGTTCCAAGACCAATCCTCTCCATTCAATTGCTTACTCAACTTCTTCAACATCTACAAAAATCAAGAAAATAGCCTGCAGTGACTTCTTGGATACACTATAGAATTCCAGTGTAGGTAAAAATAATTAAAATTTTAAATAGCACCTAATGGAAACCATTTACGTAGCATATCCGGGAAAAAATTACAATCTAAAGCTAAATATAAGCAATCCAACTGTGAAAGCGTAGAAAGATGCAAAATAACATTCGGTTCATGAAATAATGACTGATTGTGAAAAAAGTCTGCAAATTATAAGCTAAATATAAGTGCTTGAACCTCAACCTCCAGAAACCTCAACCTGCAGAGATGACCATGCTAGGCAATGTAAAAAGAATATAATGAAACTTAACACAAAAATTGATAAAGGTAAACATACCCTCATCCCTCCTCCTTTATCCGGGCTTGGGACCGGCAATGTAAAAAAGAACATTTACATTGGCGGAGTTAAAAAAGGGTTGTTATAAATTTAAAAAACATAGGTAAGTATATATATATATTCAACAAGAAAACAACACTACTAAGATTACATATTTGGGACTACCAAATCCAAATTAAAATTACAGATTTGGGACTACCAAAACCAAATCAGCCAGAAGTGTGTAAGTCAAAAAACAAAAATGAATGTATCACTACTATGTGAATGTAATCAATCTTTTTTCTTATGTCAGAAGGTATTTTAGCCATTTTTAGCTTAATATCTTCTTTTGTTATTAGTGGTATATTAATTCTACCAGTGGTATCTTCAATATCCAAAGTAAATTCTTTTGTTGAAACACCAAGATAAACATGATTTTTCCTAGTGATCAAAGATTTGTTCAGTACTACGTTTTATATCAAGGTATCTTTGATTCTTATTTTTATTTTCCATGGAAGCCTATAAAAATAGTTTGCAAGGGATAAAAGCTTTATCCGATGATGTGTGGTGAAATATCACAACTTTCTTATACGCTCATCTCCATTTCGTTTTCATTTAGACTTTGAAATAAAAACCTTCAGTAAAAAAAATATTACAAGCAAAGGCCAGAGTGGAATCAAGAACACATAATTTGAAGGTAGAAAAAATTTTAAGGGGGTGGACATCATGGAAATTTTTACAACAACATGGTCATCTTCTCTTGTCACTTGTTTTCTATACAATTATGCTATCTTTGTAATCAAATACAACCTTAAAAATATAAGGAATCTACCTAGCTAACATGACTGATAAAAGGACATTTGATGTGAAAATTCTGCCACTGGTGATGTGAAGTATATGTCTATGTACTCTGTGGTTCTCCTTTAAAGACTGAAATATATTTCGTGTCGACCACTACCACCACCACCACATAGTATATACTTCACTACTATCCAAGAACTAAGTCATGATAGGTATATGTAAACAAACATATATACAAACAAATACACAATTTATAGAAAATAATTGTATAGCAAGCAAGATGAACATCATCAATTCATTTGAGAAAATTAATAAGCTAAATAGTTATTCAACATGAGGTTAAAACTAGTACCATCATAATATAATCCAAGACATGATAGAAATAAAACATTACACTAATTAACTGAAATAATTTGAACTTCTAATTACTTCAATGTTGAGATATTACTAAACTGAAAGAGTTACCTTTATCTAGATGGAATCAAAAGAGTTCTAGAATAGCTTCGAATGATGGAGAGCAACACAGAAGATTTACTAATCCCTAAAATTAGCAAAAATAAATAAATTTTATTACACACTATAGTTAAGAGCCGGCTGAAGCCAAACATAAAAATCTCTATTTCTTAAAAATCAGTGAAAATGAACATTTGAAGAAAAAAAATTTCAAGAACTGGTTTTCTTCCTCATTCAAGAAGAAAAAAAAATTCAAGAACTGGTTTTCTTCCTCATTCAAGAAGAAAAAAAACACTTAACAGGCATAGCAATTTCCCCATCAACCCATCAAGAAGAAAAAATCTCTACAATTTTCTTCCTCATTCGATTATCTGCAAAACCCATCAACCCCATTCGATTTTCTGAAAAACCCATATTATATTTCACCATTTTTCACAATTTCCCCATTTATTAGTGAAAATGGACCAAACACTCGTCAGAAACCTAAATGTAACAGAACAATTGAGATTGCAAAGACCCAAAAAAGAAAAAATTTCAAGACAAGTGACAGTGTATTACCTCTGGTCGAGGTCGAGGTTTTGGATCGAGGTCAAGACTCAGCACGAGGTCGAAACTCAGCTGGAGGTCGAGGTCGCAAGTCAGCACGATGCTCAGATCTTGTCTCTGATTTCTCACCATAAGGTCGAGGTCGAGACATCCGAGGTTTTCGATCGAGCTTTCTCTGATTTTTCGATCGACCTTTCTCTGATTTCTCTGCAATCAACACAACTCGATCAGCACGAGGTCGGAACTTGCTTTCTCTGATTTCGATCAACACAACTCAGCCAAAACCAGATCTGAATATGGAGTGATTAACAAAACCTAAAATGAAAATGGAAGGAGGCGGGAGCGCAAATTTTTTTCTCAAAACCGCGAAATTGTTTTCTCCCGCGTGAAATCCACTCGATTCTCCACACAGGCACGTGCAACACACGTGCATTTTCTTATTATAGCCACGGTTTTAGGCCGTTGACCATTATAGCCACGGTTTTTGGCCGTGGCAATTAAACTAACGATTTTGAGCCGTGGCCATCTCCGTGTAGCTAATCAAGCCTTTTGGTGTAGTGTGAAACAAAGTCATTAGATGCTTATTGATCTGTGAATTAAAACTAAAATGTGGAGAAATCTCATGGGTATGAGAATCACCCATTCAATTGTGATTATATCTTAAAATGTACTTTCAATATCTTCCAAAGTACACAAATCAAATGGCTTTTCAACCTACATGACTTGAGCTGTGGGGAGTTGTGGGATTTTAGGAAGTAAAGGACCTTTCATTTCCTCAAACTTTAACCAAATCCAACATTTCTTCACCTTTGCCTACATGCAATTTAAATGCGGAAATTGTACCTTCAGACCAACACTTTTATGTGTTCTATTATCTAACAGTTTTTGAAAAACCGCACGACAGATAGGACTTATCCATACCCTTTGAGAGCCAGTATGGATATAAATGGATAATTTTATCCATTTTGGCCTCCAAGCCAAAGGTCTTCCTGAACGAAGTACAAACTATGAGAGAATTGATATCTCTATATACTGAAACTACTCAATTTTGTATGTGTGCACCTTTAAAAAATCCTTCGTGTCATACAGGCAATTAGAAATGAAATATGTTTAAAGACTCCCCAACTTTTGCCCCAAACCAAAAGAATGGCCCTAATTTGTATGTGCATTTGGTCGATGGATCTGATCTTCCCATTTTTATGGTTGCGGTACCGCCATATATTCCAATATATTGCATGAATGAGTTTGGCTCGACTCCATTGTTGTCTGGGAGCGCTGGTCTAGGGAACACCACTATTTGGTTCCACTAAGAGAATAGTTCAACACTTCAAAGGCTCGGAAAATGGTCGTTCAAAGTGAAACAGTGAACCTGCATGTCACTATTATGTGTTGGATTGATTACTCATCCTCTTGACAAGGCAAACAATATTTGTCACGATATTTCCCCTTTAAAGTTATCGTACCATCCAGAACTTACTTTTAGCATAATTTTTTCCAGGTTTGATGGTCTAGGGAACAATAGTATTGTTTCCACTAAGAGAGTAGTAGTTCAACACTTAAAAGGCTCGGAGATTGGTCGTCCAAAGTGAAACAGTGAACCTGCATGTCATTATTATGTGTTGGATTTACTCATCCTCTTAATAAGGCAAGCAGATATTTGTCTTCATATTTCCCATTTTATGTTATCGTACCATCCAGAACCTACATTTTGTTGATTTTGGAGCCTATCAACGCCACTGTTCAGTTTTATTTTTTGAAATTCGTATTTTGTGCTTTTATGTCATGACAAAGGTTCTATTTCACCTGATTTTATGTTATATTTCAGATTAAAGCTTACGTAACACCTCTCCCCTAACTTACGACTTAGATATACAGTAACTCGGCGGAGTCATAAAATCATTTCATGGTTAGTAGAAGCAATGAGACAACATTATCTATGGATTGATTACTCATCTTGAGATTGCTTATTTGAATGGTTTTTGTATTTACACTTTTATTTTCTTCATTTCATTTGTTGGTTTAAAATCTTGGTTTGAGTTGTTTTATATGGAAACCTGATGTCCAGGGTCGTCTAGTTTCTTGTAGGGGAGGATAGATGAATTGGTGTTTTGCGATGAACTTTACAGTGGCTTATGTCCAGTTTATCAACTTGTTGCATGATCTTTTTATAGTTATTTTATTTGCTGCAGACTGGATTGAACTGTATGTCCGCGTAATTAATCAGATCAAATCGGCTGATTGAAATTTCAGATTTTAACATAATGGTGAAAATGTCTCTTCATAGTTTTGGTTTTACAGATATAACTTGACATTCTAAAACGTGATTGGATCAGAGGTTTTGTTTGGTTTGATTTGGTGCTCTACTTCTGCTTGGTTTCTTTTCATTCAATTCATCGTGATTAGTGTGGTTGTTTGTCTGGTAAGCAAAAGAACTCTTGGTGAAGCATATCGTTTTCTACAAAGAGTAAGTGTGTTATCTGTTATTTACCTTGTTTCTTTGATTGTGGGTCAAACCTATTTTAGTACGAAGAGAGCATGGGCATGAGCTTGTGCTGATAAGATTGGATAGCGAACAACCATTGTCACAACAATCTTGAGGACATCAACTGAAACATAAGCAGGGCCCAATCTCAGTCAAACTAGCTAACCAAGTGATGCACCAAAATTTTTAGGGAAATTATCTAGAATGTAGTGTTCGAATCCGATTTGAAGTTTTCTTTATCATTGGATAGGAGTTAGATTGATTTTCTGCTGATCCAACTGTTCATTTATTTTTCTTATTTGTTAGGGAAATCTGGGGAGAAACAAGGGTTCTCAGTGAAGAATAAGTATCTTTTATCTTCGCTACTGAATTTCGTTTACATTCATGGTCTTGTAATTTCATTTTCTCCCTGTTAATTGATTGCTTTTTTTGTTATTCCAGTTTACTGTCACATATTTGATCAGGTTTCTCTGATTGAGGTTTTCAAAAAGTTTGTTTTGATGTTGTATTTCAGCTCTACTAGTTGTAGACATTTGGACTTCTCTGCATTAATTTGGAATTAGTTTGGATGAATTGGACATGGTTTTCCGAAGGGGGTTGTCAATAATGTAGAACAAATTTGTTGTATGTTGATTTGGTATTTATTTAGATTTATGTTTTCCAGGGAAACACTTGAGTCATGGGAGATGCAAATAGTCCCGGAGAAAAAACAAGTTTTTTGCGTCCCTCTTACCTCCATTTAGTTATTGACATTGTATCGCATTTTGGATTATATTACTCACTGATTGCATGCCATTTCCCTATCTGAGTTACGATTTGTTAGGAGATTATTTAGGTGGTTTATTCCTTTATTCTAGGAT
This sequence comes from Berberis vulgaris, assembly GCA_963556465.1. Lineage (NCBI taxonomy): Eukaryota > Viridiplantae > Streptophyta > Magnoliopsida > Ranunculales > Berberidaceae > Berberis > Berberis vulgaris. The sequence goes on along the minus strand of OY747124.1, from coordinate 55,065,711 downwards.
AGCTATATATGGGTACTTGCTTTGTTATAGGAAACTACTTCCTCAAGAAGTTTAATATTTCCTAAACTATTGCTAGGTATTATGAGATATTAGGGAAGCTACTGTTGGATTTCTTGTATAAATATTTTCCATTGGGTTAATGAGAATACAGAAAAACAATTACCCTAAATCTTTCACGATTGGTTCTTTGATTTTTATTTCTTCTCTCTCTGTTTCATGTATGTGTCATCTCTGGTAGGTTCATCTTACTTGGAAAGTTGATTTACATAATCACAAAGGAGGAGAACAATAGCATGGTGACTATCTTCAAATTAAGCGGTTTGGTTGGTTCCTTATTTGCAACTTATTGAGATTATATTTTGTGTATCGACCCTTATCAATCATGGACAGGGTTGGATGTCTTATAAATAATCATCAAACATCTCTCTGCCGATGTCATTTTGCAGTGTTTATTGGACATAGGCAAGGATTGTGATTTCGTGAAATTACATGAAATTTCACCGAAAAGTTCGTTTTGGCCTCCAAGCCATCTCCATATACTGAACGAAGTACAAACTATGAGAGAATTGATATCTCTATATATTGAAACTACCCAATTTTGTATGTTGCACCATTACAAAATCCTCCCAGCATACATGAAGTTAGAAATGAAATATGTTTAAAGACTCCCCCAACTTTTTCCCCAAACCCAAATAATGGCCCTAATTTGTGTGTGCATTTGGTTGATGGATCTGATTTTCCCATTTTTATGGTTGCGGTACTGCCATATATTCCAATATATTGCATGAGTTTGGCTCGACTCCATTGTTGTCTGAGAGCGGCTGGTCTAGCGAACAACACTATTTGGTTCCACTAATAGAGTAGTTCAACACTTCAAAGGCTCGGAAAATGGTCGTCCAAAGTGAAACAGTGAACCTGCATGTTATTATGTGTTGGATTGATTACTCATCCATCCTCTTGATAAGGCAAACAGATACTTGTCATCATATTTCCCCTTTTATGTTATTGTACCATCCAGAACCTACTTTTAGCAGAATTTTTTCCAGGTTCTAGGGAATAACACTATTTGGTTATACTAAGAAAGTAGTTCAACATTTCAAAGGCTCGGAGAATGGTCGTCCAAGGTGAAACAATGAACCTGCATGTCATTATTATGTGTTGGATTGATTATTCAACCTCTTGATAAGGCAAGCAGATATTTGGCATCACATTTCCCCTTTTATGTTATCATACAATTTTATGTTATCGTACCATCCAGAACCTACTTTTTGCAGAGGATTTTTTTCAGGTTTAATTTTGGAGCCTACCAACATCACTCTTTAGTTTTCTTTTTTGAAATTTGTATTTTGTGCTTTTACATCATGACAAATGTTCTATTTCACAAGATTTTACGTTATATTTTATATTAAAGCTTATTATGTAACTCCCCTAACTAATGACTTAGATATACAGTAACTCGACGGAGTCATTATAAAAATCAAAAGGAGATGGAGTAAATCGAGTGCGATGTAGGACACTAGATAGAAACCACATCGCATATTCAATTGCATTTTGGCAACTTTAATTTCAACTTTATTGCTGGGATTATTGTGATTACTTAGTGTCAGTTCCTTTGTCCATAGTTTTGGCAATTGAATGGTTATCAGGTGTCCTCGTGCTTCAGTTATTGTTACTTCTAGGAATGCAAATTTCCATGATTTGCATTCCAGAAGTTCTAGAGTGGATAGAGATGTATGAGGTCATTTATGAAGGACTGGTGGATGAGGAGTATCGGACATCCTTCATCCACAACATTTTTTGTTTTTTACATCATGATGAATCTTCTATTTCGCCTAATAATAAGTTTAGAACATGAAGAACTTTATTGAATTTATGCCTTACAAGAGACCTAAGATGAGTTTATATAACCTACACTAGAAATACATTTAGAAACAACTACAAATCATATCAAGTAAGATAAACCCATAACGGAAGAATATCCTAGCAAATATTATGCTAGGATGTAATTAGAAACTTCATATCTTGTATGTGGACTCATTCTTGGCTGCTGATATAATCATGTATGTGGACTGATTCTTGGCTGCTGATACAATCATGTATTTGGACTGATTCTGGGTGAATCAATCTGGTAAATATGTACACTAGAAATTATGTACACTAATAATCCTAATACTCCCCCTCAAGTTGGAGAGTGAGGATTTCGAACACCCAACTCGCCAAGTAGAAACTGGAATTGTTGATGACCAAGGGCTTCAGTGAAAATATCGGCAGGTTGCTTTGAAGACAGAACATAAGATGTGGAAATATTTCTAGCAAGTAACTATTCCCGGACATAGTGCAATCCACTTCGATATGCTTTGTACGCTCGTGGAAGACCGGATTTGAGGCGATGTGAAGTGTCGCCTGATTATCACAGAAAAGGCGCATGGGCTTTACGTGGAAAACCCCAAGAGACTACAGGAAGAATTTCATCCAAGTGAGCTCACAAATAGTTACAGCCATGTCGCGATATTCAGCTTCTGCGGATGAGCGAGCCACAGTGGGCTGCTTCTTCGTTTTCCAAGACATAGGAGAGGACCCGAGTTGAATGAAATAAGCCGTGAGGGAACGGCGTGTCAGTGGGCAGGCAGCCCAGTCCGAGTCACAGAAAGCATAGAGTTGGAGAGAGCTATCTGAGCGAAGTACAATACCCTGACCCGGGGTCCCTTTGAGATAGCGAAGGACTCCAAACACAGCGTCGAGATGGTCTTGTCGTGGCTCATGCAAAAACTGGGTCAAAATGTGATTAACGTAACAATTATCCGGACGTGTGATAGATAAATAGACAAGACGTCCCACCAGTCGTCGATAGCGACCCGGGTCATGAAGAAGGCGACCCGTTGCACGAGCAAGAGTATGGTTCTGCTCCATGGGTGTGGCAGCTGGCTTGGCACCCGTAAGACCCGCTTCCTTCAAAATATCAAAAGTGTACTTCCGTTGGCATAAGAAAAGACCGGAAGAGTTGTGTGCTACCTCAATGCCAAGGAAGTATTTGAGAGGCCCCAGATCTTTAAGCTGAAAACAGTCATTAAGATATTTCTTGAAAGAAATGCAAGCCTGTGAATTATTGCTTGCCACAATAAGATCATCCACATAGACAAGAACATACAAAAAAATATCATCTTTACGGTAGGTAAACAGAGTATGATCGGCATGAGACTGAAGAAAACCATAATTACGAAGAGCAGTGGCAAGCTTGGCAAACCAATTTCGCGGTGATTGGCGAAGACCATAAAGAGATTTTCGAAGCCGACAAACTTTATTGGGATGAAAAGAAGAGAATCCCGGCGGAAGACGCATGTAAACCTCCTCATGAAGATCACCATGAAGGAAGGCATTGTTAACATCTAGTTGGTGTAATTCCCAACCTTTAATAACCGCAACAACAAGAAATGTCCGAACACTGACCAATTTAGCAACCGAGGCAAAAGTTTCACCATAGTCTATGCCTTCAATCTGAGTGTCTCCGCAGACCACAACGCGGGCTTTGTACCGCTCAATAGTACCATCAGAATTATATTTCAATTTGTACACCCATTTGCAGCCAATGAGATTTTTACCTGCAGGAAGATCGGTAATGGTCCATGTACCATTGCGCTCCAAAGCATCGATTTCATATTGCATGGCCTTACGCCAATTAGAATCATGCACAACCTCAGTAAATGATCGGGGTTCAACCCCAACAGTTACAACTGCCAAGAATTGTGAATGAGAAGCCGAAAATTTTGCACAAGTAATATAATTGGCTAAAAGATACCTCATACCTGAGGACTTGGTGGAAGGAGGAGACGAATAGGGGTGTAAAACTTGTGCTGTGTGGCATACATAATCACGGAGACGGGCAAGCGGCTGTCTAGAGCGTTGGCCGCGACCAAGAGGCTGGGTGGTCACGACCTGATCTGGTGCAACAGGAGATGGGGCGGCAGGAGCTTGCTCGTCCCTAGGAGGCACCGAGGCCGTAGGCGTGATAGGAGCTGACCGAGCAGGGGTGTTGATCGGCTCAACATGGGAAGAAGAAGACCCATTGGAAGGAACACCTCCCCCTGACTCCAAACGTGGGGACACCAAGATCTCAGTACTCGACTGTTCCCAAGCCCAATCATTAGCTAGTGGTAATGGAGAGGAAGGACATGTGAGTGAGGCATTGGGTTGAGAGAAAGGAAAATTTTGTTCATCAAATATAACGTCCCTTGAGACAAAAATTTTATTGGTCTCCAAATCCATAACTTTCCAACCTTTCTTTCCATGAGGATAACCCAAGAACACACATCGGCGACTGCGAGGGGCAAATTTGTCTTTTGAGCGATCTTTATGATGGGCATAACACAAACAACCAAAAACTCGGAGATGGGTAAGAGAGGGTGTTTGGGAGTATAATTTTTTGAGAGGTGTAAAGCCCTGTAAAAGAGGTGTAGGTGTACGGTTAATGAGATGAGCGGCAGTGAGGACACATTCACCCCAAAATTCAATAGGTAGGGATGCTTGAAATAATAGAGCTCGGGCAACATCTAAAACATGACGATGTTTTCTTTCAACTCGGCCATTTTGTTGCGGGGTATTGACTATACTGGTTTGATGTATAATGCCATGTTGAGCATAAAAGGAAGTCATGGGTGTAGATGTGAACTCCAATCCATTATCACTACGAATTATTTTGACTGATGCTTCAAATTGCGTTTTGGTAAGGGAACAAAATTGTCTCAATAAGAAACTAGCCTCACTTTTTTCATGCATCAAATAAACCCATACTGCACGACTGAAATCATCAATAATAGTAAAGAAGTATCTTGCACCAGAAATAGTAGACTGTCGATAAGGGCCCCAAATGTCACAATGAATCAAATCAAACCTTTTCGTAGCACAATTACTACTTAAAGGAAAACTAGACCAAGTTTGTTTGGCTCGACAACAAATATCACAAATAGACTGTTTGGCGGACATACCAACCTTATTGCCATCAATACTTAATAACGACATAGGTTTAAAAGAAGGATGTCCCAACCGACGATGCCATGTATCATAGGATTACGGAGCTCGGGCCCCTGATGCTGTCGCGACCGCCACTGGTCGATAATGGTACACCCCTCCTCGTGACTCACCCAATCCAATCGGGCTCCTCGTGGTGCGGTTCTGTAAAATACACAAGCGATTAGTAAACGTCATGAGGCAATTGGTGTCATAAATCAACTTACTAACAGAGATCAAATTCACGGCCAGATTAGGCACAAATAACACATAGTGAAGAGTAAGACCGGGTTGCAAAACACATGTTCCCTCTTTAATAGTAGACGCGTGTTCCCCATCGGGCAAACCGACAAGCGACGGAACAATGGCATGAACATTAGATAAAATAGAAATATTACCGATCATATGGTGCGAGGCTCCACTATCAATAAGCCAACAAACATCAGAATTTTGCTTACCGAATAATTGTTCAGTTTCTGGACTGGGCTCGATCAAGGCCAGTAAACGTGAACTTGATCATGAGAAAGGCCCGAAATTGATGCGGATGATGAGAATCCGGCAGAGGTTGTCTCGGCAGGAGCAGGGGATGACACGCCCCACTGTGTTGCAGCGGCAAAGGCGGCGGAGGAGGACTGCCCACGACCTGATTGGGAAAAGCGACCTCTACCTCGTCCGCGACCTCTATTCGGTGGAGGAGATATGCCAAGGCGACTCCAAGATCGCTCATACACATGGCCAAGTCGTTGACAGTGAGTGCAAAAGGGGCGTCCAGTCGACTGAACTTGTTGTTGTTGCTGCGGTGAGGATGGCCCAGTTGAAGATGATCGGGATTGGACAGTAAAGCCCACGGCAGGGGTAGAATCCCGGGACTGGAGATTGGATCTGTGGCTTTCTTCTTGACTCACCATAGCATATACCCGATCAAGGTCCAGAAACGGCTCCATATTAATAATTTGCGTGCGCAAAGTGTTATACAACTCATCTAAGCCCATGAGAAATTGGTAGGTCTTGAGATTATTAAACCAAACAAGAATTGGTGAGCCATTTACACAAGTACAAGACTCTAAAGGAGACAAATTTGAGAGATCTTCCCACATCCCAAGAAATTGGGTGTAGTATGACATAATGGAGGAGCCGGTTTGTTTGGTGAGAGTGAGGTCGGACCATACTTTGTAGACTTTAGGTCCATTTTTAACCGAGTATCTAGTCTTGAGACAGTCCCATAAGGTCTTAACATTACTGAGACGAGAAATGGTGGCCCTAATAGGGTCATCGAGAGAGTTTGCAATCCAGGAGCATAACATAGAGTTAACAATTTCCCAAGCCACAAATTGGCGATCATTTTTGTTTGATTTTGAAATTGAGCCATCAATAAATCCTATTTTATTATGTGATCTTAAGGCCAAAATAGCAGATTGTTCCCACGAAGAATAATTTTCACCCTTTAACTTAATTTTAGTCAAGACGAAACCTGGATTAGAAGACGGATGAAGGAAGTATGGTGATGTGGGATTTGTGAAGCTGATTGCTGCTGCGTGCCATGGGAATTATCACCTTCGGGCATGATGTTTAACTAACTTCAAGAACTGAATCAATATGGACGATGAGATGTGCGGCGAAATGCTCACCGAAAGAAAAAATTTATCTAACCTTGCTCTGATACCATAATAAGTGTAGAACATGAAAAAGAACTTTATTGAATTGATGCCTTACAAGAGACCTACGATGAGTTTATATAACCTACACTAGAAATACATTTAGAAACAACTACAAATCATATCAAGTAAGATAAACCCAGAACGGAAGAATATCCTAGCAAATATTATGCTAGGATATGATTAGAAACTTCATATCTTGTATGTGGACTGATTCTTGGCTGTTGATACAATCATGTATTTGGACTGATTCTGGGTGAATCAATCTGGTAAATATGTACACTAGCAATTATGTACACTAATAATCCTAATACCTAATTTTATACTTTACATTTTAGTTTGAAGCTTCTTGTAACTCTCCACATTTTTCTTAGTAATTCTTGCCAATTGTTGTTTTCCATGTAAAACCCTTGTGTCGCAGGTAATGTTAAATCAAGGATTGCAATCGAATAGTCTTATAAAGGATAAGACCGTTATTGTTGGAAAGTGGAAGTTCAAGAGTTAGACTAAAGGTATCCAATCATGTTATTAGTTTGTATATAATACATAATCACAACAAATCTTCCATTTAACTAATTTTGGGGGACATTATAAGATCTTGTTTGTGCCTACTGACATTATGGCTTTGGTTATGGTCCCTTCGAGGTAGATACTTGAGCTAGTAGTCAGTAGTACCTAGTAAGTGAGGATTTGGCTAGTTTGTTTGGACAAGGGCATGGTAATTTAGGATCTTGTAGGGTGAGAAAAAGAACCAATCGCTCTCTGAGGCGATTCTGAGGGTAATTTAGGTATTTCTTTCTATTTTCCAGATCCTCTAATCCTGGGCGTTCCAGGATACTGGGACAGCATCTGGACCCTTGATCTTTGCGCTGGTTTGGTAAACCCTAGCCGCTGCAACCCGTTACGGCTCGCTGCGCCGGCACTGTTTGCTCGGTTCTTCTTCCGACACGGTCCAGTCGCACACAGGCAGTCGTTTCGATCCGATACAGGCACGTTTTTTTTGCTACACTCACAGGTCGTCTTTTCGATCCGATACAGATCGGTGGAAATTGTGAAACGCGCATCAGCCCATACGATCTTTGGGCTGTTACGCGGCGCCGTTTCCGATCTGGCAGCCGCTACGACACCCTGATCCGGTACAACAACCGATACGCATTCTCCACACATTTTTGCGTGTTCCCTGCTGCTTTCTGGATGTAATGGCAGAGCCCGCTCCTCCCCCCACGGGTCCTGGTCATGGGGGCACCTCGGCCGGATCCCCTAAGCCCTCTTTCACCCAGATTTTGGGCAAGATTTTGGTTGATGACATTGTTGAGACTCAGGTCGAAGGTACCCGTTTCCGTAAGGATGGGGCCCCAGTAATCGGACTCACGGCCTCCGATGAGGTCCGGGGTGAAGCATTCATGGAAAAACATGTCATTGTTCTCAAATTTTCTAGTTACCGACCGACTTTGACAGATATCCGTGATTCGATTCACAGAACATGGGGAATATTGGGCGATTTTTCGCTGGGATTGTTGAATCAACGACATGTGTTAGTACGACTTCATTCGGAGGACGAAGCAAAAAAATTTTTGTCAAGAGACTCTTTCCTGATTCACGGAGTTCGGTTTAAAGCCTTCCGTTGGCACGATGGTTTCAGTTTGAAGGAAGACCCTATTTCGGTCCCCTTATGGGTAGAGTTACCTAACCTACCTTTGCATTTATTTCATCCCCCTATTTTAAAAGCTATTGTGAATTCTTTTGGTGGTTATTTGCGGATGGATGATCATACTCGTTGTCTCACCCGACCGGGTTTTGCTCGTGTTTGTGTGGAAATGTCTTTAGCGGAGAAATTACCAAACAGAGTTTGGATTGACCGGGCTAATAATCGGGGTTTCTGGCAGAAAATAGAATATCCAGGTTTCAAATACTGTAATTTTTGCTCTTTAATAGAACATCACGAGGAGGTTTGCAGGAAAAAATTGGGTCTCAAGGGCAGTGGGGGAGGTCTTCAACCAGGTAAAACGGAGACGATGGTCAAGCCGCTTGTGGAAACCAAAGCTTTTAAGCAACATTATGTTCCCGTTATCAAAAAAGATAAAATTCAAAATCTAGCGGTCGGCCCAAGTGGAGCAAAGAACAGCCAAGGGGAAGAATTGGTTGAGGACATGGGGGAGAGAATACCGGCGGGCATGGATCCGGTACAGGTGATTTTGTCAAACAAATTTGAGTCGCTTTCTGAAAACGGTGTGGCGGATGAGGGTGAGACTATGGTTCATGTTAGTGCTGAGACGGTTAAAGAAAGTACGGAAGAATGTCTACTAGAGGCGGGGTATACTACTTCGGAGATTGCTAATGCTATTGGACTTCAAGCACAGCCGACACAGCTCACGGATGACACCATTTTAGGGGCCAAGAGTGACCTTGTCGATGCCGTGATAAATGAACATAACATTGTGGCAATGAGCAGTCCAGGATCAGCACAACGTGCTGCATCAGTCGAGGCAGCAGGATCGTTTTCGTCCCAGCGTTCATGGCAACATCCACTCTGTGAGCAGTCTAGCGAGCGGTCCAGCGAGCAGGCCAGCGAGCGGTCCAGCGAGCAATCCAGCCGGTCCAGTGAGCAGTCCAGCGAGCGGTCCAGCGAGCAGTCCAGCTGGTCCAGTGAGCAGTCCAGCGAGCGGTCCAGCGAGCATCCCAGTGAGCAGTCCAGCGAGCAGTCCAACAGGCAGTCCTGCGAGCATTCCATGCGCGTGCAGTCTAGGCAATGCGAGCAGCCCATGCAAGGCGAGCAATCTAGGCAGGGTGAGCAGTCCATGCCCTGCGATTACCACCAGTCCTTGCCTTGTTTCAGCTCAAGGAATCAGCCCGCACATCCTCGTGTCGCCTCGGAGCCAACCTGATCACGGGACAAGGCAGTCCAGCCCAATCACGGCCTGCCCCAATCCGACCACCGCCTGTCCCAGTCCGTCCAGGCAGGTCATGGCCTGCTCTCGGCCTCCCAGTCCACGTCGACATGTCTCGGCTAGTCCAAGGCCCCATCCCCCAGGGGACATGCTACCTCCGGACGTAGGGTCAGGCACAGTGCAGCCGACAGTGATGGCACAATTGACAGCAGTCATGGAAAAGCGAGCCCTTTCAAAGCCTGCGGCGGTCAGCAAGGATGAGGATGGGAGCTTGTTTGATGTTGTCGTACAGCTGGTTGAGGAGAACCGGGTGTTGCGAAACAAGAAACAACTAATTTCTTCTAATACTTTTGATAACGCCTCAGATGATAGTGACGTGGCGGCTTCGGAATCAGAGTTGGGACAGGAGACACATGCTATTACTGATTTAAATTTGGGGGCACACTCTGATAAGGATCACCAGATCAAAGTCAACTCAGCGGCCCTTCCGGGCAAACGTCGTAAGACTAAGAGGGACAAATCTTCCAACCATGCTTAAGATGATGGAAAACTTTATGTTTTGGAATGCTCGTGGGGTTGGTAATCAGGCCACGAAGAGGAGGTTAAAAAATATGGTGGTGGAGCACAACGTCTGAATTCTTATGATTGCGGAGCCTATGATTGCTGCTAGTAGATTTTCGGAGATTGGCAACAAACTCCATCTGGGTGGTTTTGCCTCGAACGACACGGTTGGCGGCAAGATTTGGATTTTTTGGGATACTTCCCTCGCCCTCTCGGTGTTGGAGATGTCGGATCAGATCATTCATTGCCAGGTAACGGATTCTGCTTCAAGAATTTTTTTAATTTCCTTTGTTTATGCTAAATGTTCTGTGGATGAAAGAAAGGATCTATGGTTGAATATGATAAATTTTGCGGCAAACCATGACATTCTTTGGATGGTCGGAGGGGATTTTAGCACCTACGTGCATTCTGGAGAGAAAATAGGGGGGGTGGAGCCGTCCTTGGCGAGCATGTCACACTTCTCAGACTGTATTGAAAACAGTGGCTTAATTGATTGTGGTTTCTCGGGTCCTCGTCTCACTTGGTGCAATAACAGGCGGGGCAGTGATCGTATTTGGGCCAGACTGGATAGGATCTTTACTAATTCAGCTTGGTTGACAGATTTGGGCAGCCCCAAAGTGGAACATCTAAGCAGAACTTTCTCAGATCATTCCCCGTTGTTGGCCTCCATGCCAACTCAATCAAAATTCGGTTTTGCTCCCTTCCGCTTTCTTAATATGTGGACGACACATCAGGAATTTATGGATCTGGTCAAGGACACGTGGTTGACTGACATGGGTAACATGAGACCCATTGATAGAGTGGATGCCAAACTCAAACTGACACGACGCGCTCTGATACAGTGGAATAGGACGGTCTTTGGTAATGTGTTCAGCAGGATTCGTGCATTAGAAGATGAAATGCAGCAGTGGAAAACAATTCTTTTGGCGGGTTTTGCGAATAACAGTATTCAGGGGCTAAATGTAAGTGCTAATTGGGATGTCCAGGCTTGCTGCAATTTACACCGTTGCCAGGCAGAGTATAGGTTAGCTCTCAAACAGGAGGAACTTTACTGGGTTCAAAAATCAGGTGAAAAAGAGTTCAAGGAGGGGGATGCCTGCACTAAATACTTGTTTGCTTCCACCAAGTCCAAACAAAAGAGACGGGCCATCACTCAGATTACTTTACCATGCGGTAGAGTTATTTCGAAACCCGGTGAGATCCTTGACGAAGCCAATGGGTTTTTTGCTAATCTGATGTCTTCGCAGGGTGATGTTAGGGCGGATGTGGATTTACTAAATTGCATCCCGACAGTGTTGGAACCCGGTCAGTGTGAGCTTCTGGTTAAACGACCCTCCTTGCAGGAAGTACGGGATGTTGTTTTCGACATACCCAAAAATAGTGCGCCAAGTCCGGATGGCTTTACTGCTGATTTCTTTCAATTTTGTTGGGAGGTTTTGAGTATGGATATCTGGGAGGCAGCTATTCAATTTTTTGAAGGGGAGGCCATGCCGGCGTCTTTCTCGGCGAACTTCATGGCATTGATTCCTAAAATTGATAATCCAGGTTCCTTTTCTGATTTTCGCCCAATCAGTTTGTGCAATGTGATTTATAAGATCTTTAGCAAAATCCTATGCAATAGGCTGGTCAATATCTTGCCTAGTTTGATCTCTCAGGAGCAGAGGGCTTTTGTCAAAGGCAGATTCATTGGTGAAAATATTGGTCTGGCGCAGGAAATGATCAGAGACATTAACAGGAAGGTTTTTGGAGACAATGTGGTGCTGAAAATTGACATGGAGAAAGCCTATGACAGGCTGGAATGGAACTTTTTGTTTGCAGTTCTTAAAAAGTTTGGCTTTAATGGTAGAATCTGCCACATCATATCTAATTGTATTGCTTTTTGTGGATTCTCGGTTCTGCTCCAGGGAGTCTACAAAGGTTTTTTCAGATCCACGCGGGGATTAAGGCAGGGAGATCCCCTATCTCCCTTTCATTTCATTATTGCTTCTGAACTGTTGAGTAGGGGTTTGAAATTAGCTTTTGAGAATGGCAAAATAGGGTACTATTATACCCCTAGGAATTGCAGCCCGGTTTCCCACCTTCTATATGCAGATGACACTCTAATTTTTTTAAATGGCAGAACATCCTCAGTTATGGGATGTATGGAGTTCCTGCGACAATACTGCAAGGCCTCGGGACAGAAAATAAATGAAGGGAAAAGCTCCTTTACTTTGGAGGATAAGGCCACAGCGGAGCGCATTGTAGCTTTAAAGAGTGGCACAGATTTTCAATTTTGCGCTGCTCCTTTGAAGTATTTGGGAGGGCCTTTGTTCCAAGGGAGAGTTAAAATCGCATATTTTGAAGATTTAATCACAAAAATTCAGGTTCGCATTCAAGGATGGAAGGCTAAATTGCTATCTCCAGGAGGAAGATTGATTTTGATCCGGCATGTTCTTAGCTCGATTCCTATTTATATTCTTAGTACCATGTGTGTTCCAAGGATAGTTCTAGCACGGATAAAGAGTTTGTTGGCGGATTTCTTTTGGGGGGATTGTGAAGGTCGTCAAAAGAAAAAATGGGTGTCATGGGATAACATTTGTTTTCCACAGGCAGAAGAAGGTTTGGGAGTTAGAGAGTTGACGGTGGTGATGCAGGCTTTTCGAGTCAAGGCCCTTTGGAGACTTCTTACTTCAGATTCTTTATGGGCTAATTTTATGAGGAGTAAATACTGGTTAAAAGGCGTTGGTTTGAAAAGTCAACATGTGAAAGGTGGGTCCTCTCCGTTTTTAAAGAGATCATGCTTGGGAGAATCTTTCTTTTGAGTAACTCGCTGTGGCGCATTGGCATTGGGAATATCAGCTTCTTTGAGGAGAATTGGAACATGGTGGCTTCTTTCGGTAGACCAGAGGCATTGGTTGCCCAGGATTCATGGCCTTCGGTTCGCGAGGTGAGTTCGACAAATTTTGAATTGGTTCATAGAGATCTCAGAAATTTGGCACGTGTCCTTTTTGCAGATAGACTACGTAGTGAAACCAATGCGGAGGACACGTGTGTGTGGACTCCAAACCCGAACGGGCTATTTTCTATTCAGTCGGCATATGAATTGTTATGGAACCACGGGAAGGTCAATGCATTATGTCAGATACTTTGGCACGAACATCTGCCTTCCAGAATATCAGTTTTTGTATGGAAATTACTTCGTAGAGGAGTGCCAGTGGACGGTGAATTATACAGGTGTGGATTAAGCCTGACCTCTAGATGCCACTGTTGTAAAGCGCCAAAACAAGAATCTTTGATACATCTCTTCCTAGACGGCGAATTGGCGATGCAGGTGTGGAATCATTTTGACAGGATCTTTGACATTCATATACGGCGACCAACAGAAATCTCAACGGTTCTTGCCATATGGTTCAAGAGAGTTAAACGCACTTCGCAAACAGGTGTGTTACTCTTTCTCACTCCTATGTTTATTCTTTGGGAAATTTGGAAAATGAGATGCAAATGCGTGTATGACAATGCTCCCCCAAATCCCGCTTTTGTGATTTTGAACATTAGGCGTCAGTTGCGAATGGCAAATAATTTTATTATCCCCAAGCAAGTTAGCAGTAATAAGGCTCCCCTACAGCTTTTGGGTTTGGATGTGCTCCCTGTTAAAAGGAAGTCCGTTCGCATTGTTTTTTGGCACCCCCCCCCCCATAGATTTTGTTGCACTTAATGTGGATGGCTCCTCCCGCAAGGAAAGGGCATCTGGCGGTGTGGTTATTAGAGACTCTCGGGGTTTCTGTGTTGTGGGGAAACAAAATTTTTTCGGTGCAGGTTCTCACAATAAAGCAGAAATTCTGGCTTTATTTGAGGGATTCCGACTTTGTCTCGCCTTGGGTTTCAAGAAGGTCGTCATACAAACGGATTCAGAATTAGTTTGTGGCTGGTTTAAGGATAATTTAAAAATCCCATGGCATTTGGAGAATATTTTAAAAGAAATCAAGGTGTTGGCATCGACAATGACGTTGTTTTGCCAACATATCTATAGGGAGGCCAATGCGGTAGCTGATTCACTATCGGCTAGAGCACTACATGACGAAGGGACAGTTTCTTTCAGGGGGACTGAATTTCCAAGGAGAATAGCAGGCTTGATTGTGCTAGATAGATCACAAACGGCGTACCTTCGCCACGGGGAAGAGTAGATGCAGCTTTTCTATTTAACCTACACTATGCTGCGTGTAACGCTAAGGATTTCTGCTGAGGTTGAGCAAAGTGCGCGGAATACCATCTGCTGGGTTTGGAAAATTCGCTGCTTTTTTGGATTACAGGAAATTGCAATACAGGTTTGCGAAACAGGACTGCTGCAATACAGGATTGCAAAACGCAGAACAGAGGACTGCTGCTCATCAGAGAGCAGCAGCACGATGGGTGCGCACGTTTCTGCGGTCCGAAGCTGCGAATGGGTGCGTCTGTCGCACAGCGCGGGACTGCTGCTGCGTGCTGTCTGATGCTGCTTTCTGGTGCTGCATGCTGTGTTCTGGAATTTGTTGAATGCTGCTGCTGTTGCTGCGTGTTGTGTTCTGGTGGTTGTGCTGCGGTATGATTTGTTTGCGTGGCTGCGGTTTACGATCCCGCGGTTCCGTGGATGCGGTGTTGTGTGTGTATGCTGGTTGCTTCGGCAATCTTGGATACACTCTGGTTTTATTCTATTCCTGGCTGGTCCTTAATTTTTTGTTCTTTCTTTCCAGGGATTTTGCTTTAAAGTTTGTTTAAAATTTTGGTTTTTGTCTAATTGCGGGTAACGTCGTAATGTACCCCCGCAATGATTGTAAGTTTTTTGGATATTTAATAAAGGTCTGGCATTCCATAGTTGCCCCTCCCCACTGGAGGTTAATTTAAAAAAAAAAAAAAAAAAAAAAAAAAACCTGACCTTTAGTTGGCCGAGTGTGACAGATCTTGGAGCATTTTCAATAAAAATCCAAATTACGCACCATAGTCAATAAGTATGTAGTCGAAACAAGGCTTAATGTAAAGGAAGTGCACTTGATCTAGGTAGAGACACCCTTTCAAAACTCTAATTATTTGGAATTGCATACTTCCTATGCGTTTACTGGCTTGGTTTTTGGAGGTTCACCCTGGGAGTACCTCCCGATAGTGGATTCTTGCAGGATTTGTAGATGGAGCAGGGTTTTAGGAGCTGATGAGCTAGAAGAGGTCGGAAATCAAGGTTTACTTTGTCAACGGTTCTCCAAAGATGGTGAGTGTGATGAATGAGTAGTTTGGATGTAGTCTTATATTGTAGGGATGAAGATGGAGTTGAAATTGATGAATCATATTACAAGCAAATTGTAGGGAGTCTCATGTATCTCACGACAACTCGTCCAGACATAATGTATAGTGTAAGCTTGATCAGCAGGTACATGGCTAAACCTACCGAGCTTCATTTGCAAGCTGCCAAGAGGATATTGAGGTACTTGAAGAGTACCTTTGATTATGGAATCATGTACAAGAAGGGAAGTTCAGATGAGTTGATTGCTTACACAGACAGTGACTATGCTGGTGACTTAGATGATCGGAAAAGCACTTCCGGTTATGTTTTCCTCTTAAGTTCTGGAGCAGTATCTTGGCTTTCAAAGAAACAACCAATTGTCACATTGTCAACCACAGAGGCAGAGTTTGTGGCAGCAGCTGGGTGTGCAAGTCAAGTGGTGTGGATGAGAAGGGTCTTGGAGCAGCTGGGACACGTTCAGAAGAAGGGTACCGTAGTCATGTGTGACAACAGCTCCACCATCAAATTGTCAAAGAATCTTGTCATGCATGGGAGAAGTAAACATATTGATGTACGCTTTCACTTCTTGAGAGAGCTCGCTAAGGATGGAACTGTTGAGCTGTTGCATTGTGGAACGAAGGAGCAGACTGCAGATGTGATGACAAAGCCATTGAAGTTGGATGCTTTCCTGAAGCTTAGAAGTCAGATGGGCATTTGCAAGGCAGTTGAGCTAAACTAATTGTGTATCACAGTTAGTTTAGGGGAGGCATTGAAAGGTTGTTGCTTGTTTTTAGGAGTTTGCTACTGAGTCCTGTTTACTCAGTCTTTGCTATTGTTAATAAATCCCTAGTCTTTAGGACTAGTTGGGACAGTTAGTGATCCACTAAGCCACGTTAGCGGATGTAATGCTAAACGTGTGCTCTCTTTTAGCTTTCATGTTATTTCTGTAAGGCTATATAAAGCCAAGCTTGTTCAATAAGAAGATACTCAATTTCAATCCAGGTTGTTGTGTTCTTGTTCAGAGCTATCTTATTTGATCAAAGTTCCCAACATCTGGTATCAGAGCCATCACTGGTCCTGAGAAGAAAGAAAGCCGCAGCTTTGAGTGATTTGCAAACACAGTGAAAGAAAGAAATGGAAAGTGACAAAAGGTTTGTCCAACCTGCAATACCACGCTTCGATGGTCACTATGACCATTGGAGTATGCTCATGGAAAATTTCTTGAGAAGCAAAGAGTATTGGAGCCTGGTAGAGACAGGCTACATAGAGGCAGAGGGAAGTTCAACTGTGACAGAGAAGCTTGAGGAGATGAAGTTGAAGGATCTGAAAGTGAAGAACTACCTCTTCAAGGCCATCGATCGCACAGTTCTTGACACCATTCTCAAGAAGGATACTGCTAAAGAAATATGGGATGCCATGAAGAAACAGTTTGAAGGGAATGCAAGGGTCAAGAAGTCTCATCTTCAAGCTCTCCGACGGGAGTTTGAAACTCTTGAGATGAGATCCGGTGAAGGAGTGACAGGGTACTTCTCAAGGGTCCTGACAGTGGCCAACAAGATGCGGGTTTATGGAGAAGACATGCAGGATGTTAAAGTGGTAGAGAAAATTCTACGCACTTTAACTGAGAAGTTCAACTATGTTGTTTGTTCTATTGAGGAATCAAAGGAAATTGATTCTCTCACCATTGATGAGTTACAAAGCTCATTAATAGTGCATGAACAGAAGTTCCAGAAACACACTAGTGAAGAGCAAGCCTTGAAGGTGACATATGAAGGAGGAAGAGGTCGTGGTGTCTACAGAGGAAGAGGGAGAGGTCGAGCAGGTTTCAACAAGGGATCTGTGGAGTGTTACCGATGCCACAATCTTGGCCATTTTCAATATGAATGTCCATATGGGAATAAAGAAGCAAATTATGCAGAACTTAATGATGAAAATGAGATGCTTCTGATGTCTTATGTGGAGTTGTATGAGGCCAACAGAGAAGATGCATGGTTCCTTGATTCAGGATGTTCTAATCACATGTGTGGAGATCGAGCTATGTTCAGAGAGTTCGATGAAGGATTTAGACATTCTGTGAAATTGGGGAACAACACCAAGATGAATGTGATGGGAAAGGGAAGTGTGAAGTTGTTGCTGAATGGGGTCAGTCATGTTATTGCTGAAGTGTACTATGTTCCAGAGTTGAGAACTAATCTCTTGAGCATAGGACAGTTACAAGAAAAAGGCTTGACTATTCTGATCAAGGGAGGGATGTGCAAGATATTTCACCCAGTTAAGGGTTTGATCATTCAAACCAACATGAGTACCAACAGGATGTTTATTTTGCTGGACCAGTCTCAAGCTCATGCTCAAGCACAATCGGATAAGTGCCTTCACACAAGAGCACAAAACTTCTCTCATCTTTGGCATCAGAGGTACGGCCATCTGAGTTATAAGGGTTTAAGAACCTTGCAGTCCAAGAAAATGGTGCATGGGCTTCCTCAATTCTCTGCCTCAAGTGTGACATGTGCTGCTTGCATCAATGGGAAACAACACCGTGATCCTATTCAAAAGAGGAGTACTTGGAGAGCAACAAAGAAGCTGGAGCTTATTCATGCAGATATCTGTGGTCCGATCACTCCTACATCCAATAGCAAGAAGAGGTACATCTTGTGTTTCATTGATGATTATAGTAGAAAATCATGGGTGTATTTCTTGGTAGAGAAATCAGAAGCTTTAAACCTTTTTAAATGCTTTAAGAATATGGTTGAAAAAGAAACAGGGTTGTTTGTTAAGTGTTTGCGCACTGATAGAGGAGGACAATTCAATTCAAATGAGTTCAATGATTTCTGCAAACAAAGTGGCAGCTGACCATTGCTTACACTCCGCAACAAAACGGCGTAGCTGAAAGAAAGAATAGAGTTGTGATGAATATGGTTCGTTCAATGCTCTATGACAAAGACATTCCCAAGACCTTTTGGGCAGAGGCGGTGAATTGGGCTATCTATGTCCTAAACAGGTGTCCTACACTGGTTGTCAAGGATGTTACGCCAGAAGAAGCATGGAGTGGAGTGAAGCCCTCTGTAGAACATTTTCGGGTATTTGGGTGCATAGCACATGTACATGTTCCAGAAGCAAGGAGGACTAAGCTTGATAAGAGAAGCATTTCTTGTGTGTTGTTGGGAGTTAGTGAGGAGTCTAAGGGTTATCGACTATTTGATCCTATTTCTAAGAGGATTGTCGTGAGTAGGGATGTAATTTTCGAAGAAGGGAAGCAATGGGATTGGGATGTGAGTTATGAAGAGCAAATTTTGTTAGATTTAGAATGGGGAGATGATGATGTAACAGGAGTAGGTGATAATAATGGTGAGGGAGGTGAAAACAATGGTGAAGATACAGGTAAGACTAGCAGTGGTGAGAGAGAAGGAGATGTATCTTCAAATAGTGGGGACATTGAGGTTGAGGATAATGAAGGTGGTAGGAGAATGAGAGAGTCTCCAGCATGGATGAGGGATTATGTTAGTGGGGAGGGTCACGGGTTATCTGAAGATGAAGGTAACTTGGCACTATTGGCGTCAAGTGATCCATTGTACTATGAAGAAGCAGTGAAGGATGCAGGTTGGAGATTGGCCATGGACAGCGAAATCAAGTCCATAGAGAAAAACAAGACATGGACATTGGTTGCGTTGCCTTTCGGAGCCAAGAAAATTGGGGTGAAATGGATCTATAAAACCAAGTATAATGAGCATGGAGAACTTGAGAAGCACAAAGCACGTTTGGTGGCTAAAGGGTACACACAGAAACATGGAATAGACTACACAGATGTATATGCTCCGGTGGCAAGAATGGAAACTGTGAGGATGGTAGTGGCCCTGGCAGCTCAAAGCAACTGGAAAATATTCCAGTTAGATGTGAAATCAGCCTTCCTCCATGGTGAACTAAATGAAAATGTGTATGTTGAGCAACCAAGGGGTTATGAGATCAAGGGAAGTGAGGACAAGGTCTACAAACTGCACAAGGCTCTATATGGCTTAAAACAAGCTCCACGAGCTTGGTTCAATCGCATAGAGACTTACTTTGTCAATGAGGGTTTCGAAAGATGTCCAAATGAACAGACCCTTTTCACAAAACGGAACAAAGAAGGTAAAATGCTTATTGTAAGTGTTTATGTTGATGATTTAATTTATACTGGTGATGATGAAGAGATGCTTAGCAGTTTCAAGTGTTCAATGATGCAAGTTTTTGAGATGACTGATCTGGGAAAAATGAAGTTCTTTCTCGGCATTAAAGTGTCACAACAATCCGATGGTATCTTCATTTGCCAAAAGAATTATGCACTGCAGGTTTTGAAGAGATTTGGAATGCTAGAAAGTCATGAAGTCAATAGTCCTATTGTTCCAGGTTGCAAGCTAAGCAAGGATGAAGATGGAGTTGAAATTGATGAATCATATTACAAGCAAATTGTAGGGAGTCTCATGTATCTCACGACAACTCGTCCAGACATAATGTATAGTGTAAGCTTGATCAGCAGGTACATGGCTAAACCTACCGAGCTTCATTTGCAAGCTGCCAAGAGGATATTGAGGTACTTGAAGAGTACCTTTGATTATGGAATCATGTACAAGAAGGGAAGTTCAGATGAGTTGATTGCTTACACAGACAGTGACTATGCTGGTGACTTAGATGATCGGAAAAGCACTTCCGGTTATGTTTTCCTCTTAAGTTCTGGAGCAGTATCTTGGCTTTCAAAGAAACAACCAATTGTCACATTCTCAACCACAGAGGCAGAGTTTGTGGCAGCAGCTAGGTGTGCAAGTCAAGTGGTGTGGATGAGAAGGGTCTTGGAGCAGCTGGGACACGTTCAGAAGAAGGGTACCATAGTCATGTGTGACAACAGCTCCACCATCAAATTATCAAAGAATCTTGTCATGCATGGGAGAAGTAAACATATTGATGTACGCTTTCACTTCTTGAGAGAGCTCGCTAAGGATGGAACTGTTGAGCTGTTGCATTGTGGAACGAAGGAGCAGACTGCAGATGTGATGACAAAGCCATTGAAGTTGGATGCTTTCCTGAAGCTTAGAAGTCAGATGGGCATTTGCAAGGCAGTTGAGCTAAACTAATTGTGTATCACAGTTAGTTTAGGGGAGGCATTGAAAGGTTGTTGCTTGTTTTTAGGAGTTTGCTACTGAGTCCTGTTTACTCAGTCTTTGCTATTGTTAATAAATCCCTAGTCTTTAGGACTAGTTGGGACAGTTAGTGATCCACTAAGCCACGTTAGCGGATGTAATGCTAAACGTGTGCTCTCTTTTAGCTTTCATGTTATTTCTGTAAGGCCATATAAAGCCAAGCTTGTTCAATAAGAAGATACTCAATTTCAATCCAGGTTGTTGTGTTCTTGTTCAGAGCTATCTTATTTGATCAAAGTTCCCAACAGAGATATCTCATGAAGGCACTAACTTGGAAATTAGAGAGAACGTTTAGACAAAATTGAAAATAATGTAGGTTTAATGGAGGACAACGTTTGGAATTGTGTTGAAAGGGGGTTCCACTAGATCAATAGACTGACGAAACCTAGAGGGGTTTCCACTAGAATGAGTCAAGGTGCTTCTGCTTAGAGGTCGGTTGCATATTTTTGCTAGTAACCTTTGATCCTCTACTTTTGGTGTTTTTATGGTTATGTTATATGAGACGGGATCGCAAGAGAAACCACCAAAAACCAAAGGCATGATCCCAATTGAAGATTGATTATGACATCACACTTGGATCTCATGCCTTTTGTAACGACCCGCTCCCACATGACACCATATTGTCCGCTTTGGGCTACCAACCGGCCCGCACGGCTTTAAAACGCGTGTTATCATGTAGAGCGACCTCGCACACTTAAAGCACATCCCCCTTCCGCACCCAGGCGATATGGGACTATGATCCCCCTTGTAGCTCGTCCAACCCTTCTTGGCCTATTGGGCCTGTTGGGCTTGTTGGGCCCTCTACCCTCACCCTCACCCTCACCTCAGGTCCGCCCACTTAGGGTCTCACACCTTTCTTGTCGAATATGTTTATGAAGCACAAAGCGATTTTCAGCTTACAATTTTTGTAGCTTATTTCATATTGCAGATTCAATGTGAGGTTCTCTGAGTTACTTCTAATCACATCGTGAATAGATCTTAGACTTCGGAAAGGAAGTTTCCTAATATTGAATTTTAAGTTCTACCTGTAAGGTGGTGTTGATTAGTGCATCTTTTCTGGGGAAAACAAAGTGTTCTCAAAGGTAGGGCATGATTTGGCGATGAAAATTTATTAATGTTTCTCAATCTTTGTTGATTGTCAGAGTGGTTTACAGGATGGCCTTCATACTTCTTCTTGTGTGAACTATTATGTTGCATGTTAGTTGTGTTTTTGGAGAATGTGAACGATGATCTGTTCTGGATTGATTCAAGAATTGCCTCATTAATTGGTTGTAATTTCTTCACCAAAATTTTCGATAATGCAAATTTGTCTTGAATAAACAATTCTTTTCTTTTCTCATTTGTAATTGACTAATGACAACCTAACTAGTTCCTTGTTTTGTATTTCCAGGTTGGAAATTTGAGTTTATGGTGTTACTAGGGATTGATACTAGTTCCTTATTTTGGATTACAATTTTTGGCTTCTCTATATTAGTTTTAATATTATTTTTTTATTTTCTGCTTATCCCAATTTATTTTTTGATACAAGGAAGCATGGCTATGGTTCACTTAGATTGTTGTCTACCTTGAATGTTGCTTGTCCCAACATCGACAACGTTGACTCATTTGACGAAGCTTTTGCATTATGTAAAACTAAGGTGATCACTCCCTCTCTTTCTAAGCTTTGAATAGTTATAAAGTAACCATGATACAAACTCTAAATAATACAAGTAGAACCTCCACAATTGAAAGTTCCTTGATTTTTTCCTTTTTCTTTTTTCTGGTTGTTTTATGTTTTATTATGGTTATTTTATAATTGTTCGAAGCTTAGAGAAAGGGAGTGATCACCTTAGTTTAACATAATGCAAAAGCTTCGTCAAATGAGTCAACGTTGTCGATGTTGGGACAGTTATAAAGTATTATGTTAAGGCTAAGAGTGAGAATGATGTTTTGGCTTTGGGGAGTAGAGGAATCAGAACTATTGGGCTTGATATTGGAATTGGGACTAGAATCTTTGAGGCAAGGATGTTAGAAAGAAATGTGTTTTCACATTAACATTGTTTGAGTTTCTTTATGATCTTAACGTCTACACAAAATTTATTTTATATGTTGAATAAGTGTAGCGAAAGTTGTTTCCTTACTGCAAAGTAGCAGTGGAGGGTTCCTGTAATGATAATATAGAAGAAACAGTAAATAACAGAAAGAATTATCACAGAGAATTGTAAACAAGAAGGGAACTTATCTGTATTATGATATCAGGCAGTTTGAGAGGCCTGAAACTCTCCAGTTGAGCAATGGCTCTTTGTACATAAGTTTTTACAAGTTTGAATCCATCACTTGTTATTCCTCCTACTCTTTACTTATATAGGACTTCTTCCCACTTGCTTTTCCCACTTGCATGACTTACCTCCACTTGCTGTCATTTCTAACAGACTAACTAACATATTACAATTAGAACAACACTTACTCACAGACAACTAACAAAGCACAAACAGACGACTAACAGAGCACTGCCTTCAATTGTATTAGTTCCTGATGATTCCAAATGAGCCTCATACACTGCTTATTGTTGTACTGCTGCATTGTTGTACTGCTACTCTACTGCTGCTCCATTGCTGCTGATGTTCTGATGCTTGCATCTACTGTAATTGTCCAGTATACTCCCATATGCTGCCTTCTGTTGCTGATGTCTGTGTCTACTGTAAGTATGATATATAGGAGGCTTATCAATTCTTCCCCCCAAAGCAACCACCTTGTCCTCAAGGTGAAACTCAGGAAATTGTTGTTGGATTAATGTATAATCTTCCCAAGTCGCTTCAAAGACAGGTAAACCCTTCCATTGAATTAAAACTTCATCAATAGAAGTATGACGCCGTAGAGCGCCTTTCCAACACCTTTTCAGGAGTTACCAACATCTCCAACTCTGTACTCAGCTGAGGAGGGAGAGTGGATGATGCAATATTGTTGCCCACAGCTCGGCGTAATTGCGAAACGTGGAATACTGGGTGAAGTTGTGAAGTTGCAGACAACTCCAACTTATAAGCCACGACACGCACTGTTTGTAGAACCTTGTAAGGCCCATAGTACCTTGCAGCAAGCTTCTGATTCCCCCGTTTTGCCAATGACTGCTGACGGTAAGGCCTTAATTTCAGAAAAACCAAATCACCTACCATAAATACCTCATCCCGTCTCGACAAATCAGCATGGCGTTTCATTCGTTGCTGAGCACGAAGTAAATGCATTCTCAAATCATCCAAGATTGCATCCCTTTCCACTAAAAGTTGTTCTACTGAAGATACAAAGGTGCTTCCTTGGTCTTCCTTGAGTAATTTAGGAGGGTCTCTTCCATACAAGACATTTTTTTTTTTTAAATTAACCTCTAGTGGGGAGGGGCAACTATGGAATGCCAGACCTTTATTACTTATCAAAAATTGACTTACAAATGCTACGGAGGTACATTACGACGTTACCCGTATTAAAAACCAAACAAAATTCAGAACAAAAATTGTCCTGAATACAGTTGCACTAACAAGAAAAACTGAAAACACCAAAAAGAAAAGAATCTAACAATTTGCATCCTGAAAGGAGACAAAAATCAACATGACCCATCCAGTTGAAGCACAAGACTGCCCAGCCAGCCAGCACGCTGAAATGCAGAACACGCTGAAACCAACCAGGACAGCACGCTGAAGAGCAGCAGCGAACACTCTGTATACAGGGCGCACTCTGTTTTGCAGCGTGCAGAGTTCGACCCATCCGCAGTTTCGACATTGAAACTTTGCAGCAGTCTGTCACCACACGCAAGCCTCGGCAGCTCACACTCCGAAGCACCCAGCGCAGCACACGCCTACACGTTGGACAACACCTTGGATCGCAGCAGAGCCACCAACGAAGCCAGCCTTGCTGGCCGATTTCAGTGCCGGACTCCGCCCAGCAAGTTCAACCATAACCGTTCCAAAAGATAGAAAAACTGCATCTGCTCTTCCCCGTGGCGTATGTACGCCGTATGCCAACGGTCAAGCACAGTCAAGCCTGCCACTCTCCTAGGAAGATCATTCACATCGAAAGAGACAGTCCTATGGTCTCATTGTGCTCTATCTGCTATCTGCTAATGCAACATTAAAAGGAGAACACCCAAGAGAGGAATGGGTAGTAGAATTGTACCAGTATTCAGCCCACATCAACCACTTTGCCCACTGTTTTGGCTTATTGGACGCAAAACACCGTAAATAAGTCTCCAAACAACGATTAACCACTTCGGATTGCCCATCGGTTTGGGGATGATAGGCGGTGCTTCTCTTAAAAAAAGTTCCCTGTAAGCAAAAATTTTCTTCCAAAAATGACTCAGAAATACCTTGTCACGGTCTGTAATTATTGACAGCGGAACTCCATGAAGCCGCACAATCTCTTTAATGAATGTTTTCGCAACTACTTCATCCGTGAAAGGGTGATGTAGCCCAATGAAATGCGCGTACTTGCTCAAGCGATCAACTACCACCAAAATTGTATCTGCCCCATTTGATTTCGGCAAACCTTCGATGAAGTCCATCTAATGTCATCCCATACTTGCGCAAGTAGCGAAATAGGCTATAACGGACCTGCATGTGAGGTGGCCATGTACTTATTTCTTTGACAAACCTCGCACTCCGCCACCATTCGAGCAACATCAGATCGCATACCTACCCAATATAATTCCCTAGCCAACCGCTGATAGGTCTTCGTCTCCCCGGAATGACCCCCCATGGGTGATGCATGAAATTCTTCAAAAATAAGATACGAAGGCCGCGAACAACCAAGAGGCACTACAAAAAAAAGGCCTTTAGGGACGTAGTCAAAATTGTCGCTATAGACAACATTTCGTCGCCATATATATTGGGCGACAAAATATTAGTCGCGCAAAGGTTGTCGCCACAGCTCTGTCTCGCAAGCCTTTGCGCGACGAAACTTAACCTTCGTCGCTACAAAATCCTTTTTGCGCGACGACACCACAAATCTGTCTCGCAAGTCTTTGCGCGACGAAAATAACTTTTTGTCGCTACAAAATCCTTTTTGCGCGACGACACCACAGCTCTGTCTCGCAAGGCTTAGCGCGACGCAAATAAATCTTCGTCACTACAAAATCCTTTTTGCGCGACGACACTCTCGCAAGTCTTTGCGCAACGAAAATAAATCTTCGTCGCTACGAAATCCTTGTGCGACGACACCAAAGATCATTGCAAAAGGGTGCGTCGCGTAATACTGTTTTGTGCGACGCTAATTTCGTCGCAAGAAATAGAATTGTTCTTCGTGCAAAATATACTTACGCGACGATCCCTTTCATCGCATTAAACTTTGTCGGCATAACTCAATCGTGACGATCCCTTTCGTCGCGTTAGACTTTGTCAGCTTAACTCAATGGTGACGAACCTTTCATCGCACAAGATATTCTTTACGCAACAACAATATTCATCACTCTAATGTTGTCACAGAGGTTACGTCGATCCAAACACGCTTGATCTATTCTTATGCGACGAAAATTTTTGTCACTTAAAGTTTTGTTTAATAATTTTTAAATCTTTTAATTCAAATATTTATTTTAATTAAATTTGAAATATTTATTAATTGAATCGTCTCACGCATAGAAAGGTTTGGCTAATTTATTTAAATACTATTAACTTTACAAATTAATAATGTAAAATCATAATGTATCCATTACAAATTAAAAATTTTAAACCGTACTGTATAGTTACAAATTAAAAAAACACATCAATACATTTTTTAGGGATGTGGTGGCTGATGATGGTTTGTCGATAGTAGCGGGAGGCTCGACAAATTAATCCCCGACTGTTGGAGAGCCCCTAATAACATACTCCACCTAGTTGCCTCTTGTGCTTGTCGTTCCCCCTCTCGGGCCTCCCTCTCTGCCTCACGCGCTTTGGCAGCATTTAACTCATTCTGTAATTCCTCCACTTTCGACTGTAATGATGAAACGATTTCGACTGACCGCTGCGAAGCTGAAGATGAGGTGTTGACCTCACGAACTTTAGCTTTTCCCATCCTCGAACAATCTTTCCGGGTCTTGGACCTAGTGATTCCAATGTCTCCGTCAAAATATGTAATCCTGCATCAGGATTGTCCATTGTGAGCTGTTCCAACGGAGTTCCCGGAGGATGCTGCGAGGCCACTCGCTCCATGTAGGCATCCCGCCTCTCCACCATCGTTTCCTTGATTAAAATAATTATTAAAAATTAATAACTTTTAAAACAACAGAAGTGACAACATGCAAAAAATGCAAAGAATAAAACTTACATGCAACTTCACGACCACCTCATTGCCAGGTAGTGCATAAACATCCTTGAACATGTCGATTTCTGGGAATTTTGAACCCTCCTACAAAACATTGTTAAAATAATAAACCAACTAATATAAATATTTAATTGAATGTATTGACTAAAAATAAAATAATGAAATGAAACATGAATTCACTTACTAGACGTCGTTCCTCCACCCTGTAAGAAATGGGCAATGAACCAGAGTGACGTAAAATTTTCTTTTGACGTCGGTTCGCCTTGTTCGCCTCAGATCTTTTCTGTATAATTATTCAAAATATATATTAAACATATGCATTATTACATATATAAAAATAAATATGTTTATTTTAATTAAATAAAACGTTAATGCTTACTAGAAATGTGGGAGTTCGAAAATGATCGCACAACCACACCCACTCATCAGGCCTATGCTCCAATTCGATTGGGGGTTGTGCCTTAGCACTATCTACATCAGAAAATGTTTGGAAGTATCGGTGGAAATCATGCTTCCAATTCCTGTATCGATCCACGCACGTACCGGTGATATATTCATGAATGTTTGGATCATTCATGTCAAACTCAAAATTAACCTGAAATTTTAAATAATATTTATTAGAGAATATTAAGGCCCAAAGAGATAAGTTATACCAAATCATGTAAAAATACAAGCATAAACATGCAAAACCTTCAAAACTTTCTGCATTATAAAGATTTTAATTATTAAAGGTTGAGATGAATGGCTAAAACTTACTGTGAGCGCGTCCAACACCTCGGCCTGCGTCTCAGGCTTGAACTCACTCCAAGACGAGGATGTCATCGGGCAATGGTTGTGAACGATTGCACCGATGTCATGCACCAACAAGCTATTAATCTTTGCCGATTGCGAGCGACGATGACTAGGATCCCACACTACGGGAATGCGTGTGTTAGTGGTTCGTGTGATCCTTTGGGAATTTAGTTGTCTACAGGGCCCCCTCGTTTTCTTTGCTGTTGTAAAAAAAAAATCAATTTGCCGAATATGATGAGGAAAACTTAAGTTTATTACCTTTAGGGAGCTCTCCATCTCCTTGGGGGGGAGGGGTTTACATCCCCGATCATGGTTACAGTCTCGAGTGCAATCTCCGGAGCCGCTGATCGACGGTTTGTTCGTCTGGCGCTTCGTCGAGTGAGAACTTGAGGAACTAATCCAGACGATGAAGATTGATCAACTACCGGAACATTTGATCCATGTGCTGGTGGAGTACTGATAGAAGCAGCCCTTGTACGAGAGCATTAATGGCAGAATGAGCTACGTAGGGCGGAGGAGCGGCGACCGAACTACTATCAGCAACAATTACGGACCTACGTTTTCTTGTAATCAAAGAAGCCATCTGAACCAAAATAATAAAAACACAACACAAAAATTACAAAGTAACATGAAGACAAAGTAAATAGATGCAATCAGTGGAAGATCGTATAAAACAATACATTAACTATGAACTAAAATAAAGTTTTAAAAAAAACTTCTTCCGCATAGAGAACAAACATAATAGGAAATGGGAAAGACTTGACCAGAGAATGCAAAGCACATGGGAGACTCTATTACCCCACAAGTTTATAAGATTCCATTTCTAGGAGAGCACTTACTATGAACTAAAACATGCTATACAGATACATTCCACCTTCAATCAAAACACATGTAATACCCCTCAATTTCTAAATGTCAAACACTCTATTTTGTTTGTAAGATGGATTGCTAAAACACCATATGCAAATGATAGATAAGGTTGGTAAAAATGAACATGAGAAGCCACTTAGCATGACAATAGGTCAATATGACCACATGAGAAGCCAGAAAAATTTATGCACAGCTGGTAAAAATATGAACATGTAATGTGCATATCTTACCTCTTACAGTGCGGATCTTCTCAATAAATTGCTCAGAAGTAATACCAGAGTCAGATAAACTAAGTAAACCACGAACACGGCTTATGCTTCCAGAGGCTCGAATTACAGCAATCTGATCTTTACCTCCTGTCAATCCCAGAGTCCAACTTCTAACTTTAGAGTATTTTCTGTGAGAATTACAGCAATCAGATAAATTTTTCATGTGAGAATTAAAAAAATAAATAATGTCGATGTAGCTCCTCATAATTGGTTTTTCCCCCTATTTTTGCAGTGTGCAAGACAGAGTATAGTCCCCTGTTTTCATTAAATAATGTCGATGCAGCTCCTCATAATAAAAAGGCCTATACGGCTATACCTACTCATTATAATCGACCACAAGACAGATACAGGAGATGAGTTTTGATAATAACTCTGTCTGACACTCCAAACTTAGCAATAAAGTAGACATGAGCACAGAAAGATTTTAAAGTTAGCATAACTAAGACCAATCCATAGAATGTTATAATTGTACTTAGACTAATCGTCGTATCCCTCGGGTAAATTCTCTCCACCTTTTTACTTTACCTATAAAATGTTACAATGACAAGCACTCTATCGACATTCAAGGCAGTAATCAATCTATCGCCAAACCTAAATAAATATGATCTTCATATATCTAGTAATATCGTAATACTGAAGTTTTGATCACTGATCTGAGAATTACATTTTACTCAAAATCTAAATTACTAGCATTTTCTCCTCCATTACTTTTTCGATGAACACTTGTTTGGATTAGACTGCCTTGATGTTGTGTGTCTTGAATCATATAGGAATTTTCTAGATTATTTTGACCAACCAATCCAAATCAAGCAAAGAAAATAGGGATGGAGGGAGGGCCATATGAATGATCACTCTCACACACCCCAATTCATCTATCTGTAGATTGTTGTTGTTAGCTTTAGTCACCTCACTTGATCAAATTAAAAGAGATTCCAACCTCTGAAGGGAGAAGGAAAACAAAGTATGTGAGAGATCACATTACTACTCAGGAGAACTCTCATGTCCTCATGCAAATGTAGCATGAAAATAATAATAATAGTCACTACCCGCATTCCAAAATAAATGTAAAACAAACAAGATGCATGAAACATATTAAGTCACCTACAACCTAAATTCCCCAGCAAGAATTGAACTTTGTATTGTTAAACAAGAAAAAGAAACAACAAGAACAAACAAAAGTTCATATATCGAAACGATAAAAAATTCTCCAAGCAAGAGTTCATATATCAAAACGATCAATAGAAGACCGATTAAGACGAAATAGATACCTGATTGTGACGTTCTCCAGCAAGAGAATCAACCGCACCTTTATTCTTCTCCGAAGTTCTTCCTCCAATTAATTCCAGATTCTTTCAACGGTTCATCCTTGCTTACACTTTTAAGAAAACCCAATTATCATAATGGGTCAAAGGATATTTCTCCTTTGAGTATTTTTCATATGGACTTTGCCAAAGAAATGATTTTACAGTCTAGAGAATAACAAATTTCTATAATGAGGAAAAAGGGTCCAGAAGTTCCACCCCTAGAAAATCAAAGTTTCTAAGGCATCTTTGTACAAACACTTGCACCACAAAATGAATAATTCCCACAAAACTCTTTTGTGAAAATTTGGCAATTCAAACATGTATACTAACTAAAATTTTTGCAATTAATCAGATTGATAGAGAAAGTGAGAAGATTGAAGATTGAAAAATCAAACACAAACAATTTCAACCAATTCCCTTAAATCTCAAGAGTCAAAGATACAGTCTTTTTCATCACTTCTAGATCTGGAAAACATCAATTCAACCTAACCTATAATAGCAATCCAGATGTTGAATTCAAAAACAAATGAACTGCACCACAAAATCATTAAACTTGAAATCACATCATTCTATTTGATCTCTACAAAATCAGCAAAAAACTACTTGAAAAGAAAAAAAAACATAAAATGTAGTCAATCCAAATAAAGTTCCAAACTTTATGAACCTACAGATCTGAACAAACCTCAAATGAACAAAACAAAAACAAACAGCTGCATTGCTACATTTCAGGCAAGAAGAGACACTTACTTCCTCTGTAATCTCCAACATGGTCTTTTCCAAACTTCAAACTTTCCTCCTCAAATCAACAACCCCATTCCTCAAAACCTCCAAAAACTTCAATTCCACTGTAACCCAGATCTCCAAATTAAAATACGTGCAATTGTAATTGAAATTGATAG
Source organism: Berberis vulgaris (assembly GCA_963556465.1). Taxonomy (NCBI): domain Eukaryota; kingdom Viridiplantae; phylum Streptophyta; class Magnoliopsida; order Ranunculales; family Berberidaceae; genus Berberis; species Berberis vulgaris. The sequence goes on along the minus strand of OY747124.1, from coordinate 55,034,807 downwards.
ATTTTGAAATCTAAAGAAAGAGAAAGGATGGAAGTTGCAGAAGAGATCCTTACCTTCGATTTCGATTGAAAGTGAGATCTAGACGAAGAGATTGAAGAGAGGGATCACGAATGAATGAGAGAGAATATCAGGTTAGAGACATGAAACCCTGACCACGTAGAGGAACCTTTCTGTTCTGCAAGTGTAGAGTGAGTAAAACGGTGTGGTGAAGAAGATGAAGTGCGACTGAAGGCGGTGGTGGGCAGCTTGTGGTGGCAAGAGAGAGGAAGGGGAAGGGAGATGCATCCGGTGGTGGGGCGGTGAACTCAGAGAAACAATCACTGCTGTAATTTGGGGATGACAGAGTGAGAGGAGACGTGGGTTTGAGTTTTGATAAAATGGGTTTGAGTTTGCGCGACGAAGCCTCCATCGTTATATATTAGAGAATTCGTCGCGCCAGTATTCAAAATTTCACCCCCAATTTTTTTGCCGCCAGAATTATTCTAATTTCGTGCGAAATATTTCACCCCAAATTTTTTGCCGCCAGAAATATTTTAAGGGGGGAGCATTTTGTGCAACGAAATATTCTAATTTCATCGCACAAACATCACATTTGTTTATTTTAGAGAAAAAATTTTATATCATTATTTAATTAATTAATTGAACTTCGACATTCATTTAACAAATTTATGGTAAAAAAATTCATAGTACATTAACAAATTTAATTAAATGAACTAACAAAAATACATAATATTATTAACATCTTGTAAACGACCTAAAAAATTATATTCCTTCAAATGTATTTAATCTGAATCAGTAGAGTACTCACTTTCGACTTCTTCTTCAAGTTCATCTGACATGGTTGCCTCAGATTCTTCAAAAACTCCATCTTTTGCAGGTGATACCTCAACATCATATTCGCCATCAATCAGAGGAAGTTCGACAAATAACTCAAATGGCTGTTGGATAATGGGAATGCTTGGAGATGAATTCTCTTGATCAGCGGTGTCGTCATCACTGTGGTCATCAGAAGCCTTTTCAGGAATGTCCCATATACTTCTGTGTTGGATTGTCTGGACTACTTTCCATCCACCACCTGCTTTAAGATCATCTAGATAAAAAATTTGTTTTGCCATAGTTGCCAAAATAAAAGGATCATACTCGTACCAAAGTGTGTTTGTGTTCACACTTACTAGACCATATTCTCGTTTAATACTCCCGGCTTTATGTGGGTTTGTATTTCAAACCAACGACACTTGAATAAAATCACCTGGCAACGGTCTTTGTACAGTAATTGAATTACAGATGTCAGTTTACCATAGAAATCAACATAGGCGGTGTCGCCGTCCCCAGGTACTGATACGCCGCTATTTTGAGTGCTCAAATTGTTGTCTCACTCGATAACCAGGAACTTAACACCATTCACATAACAACCCGAAAATGTTTCAGATCGAATAGGACCTCTCGCCAGTTTTGATAATTCATCATCGTAAAGCGCCGAATTTACTTCCTTCAATTGTAACATCTATTAAAAAAAATTATATATATTCAGAATATGTTGAATACCAATTATAAAAAAAAATGCAATATTATCAAATTTTCCTATAGTTATCAACTTACGTGTTTGCGAAACCATTCAGAAAATAATTGACGGTGCTTATCGGCCCGTAAATGTGCAGGATACTTACGCCTAAGTAGTTCTTCATGCTCCTCCAAAAATGGCAAGACCTCGTCACAATTGTTGAGTATGAACCAATGCGCAACTTCCATGTCGTTATCGCTAAACTGATCATTTGTTGGTGGCTCGCCAAACAGTCGTGCGAGTTGCGCAAAAACAGAAAGTGTTTCACTTCTAGTACCACCGTCATTATTTCGTTGAGTTCGGTTGAAGGACGTCTCAACATTATGGAGATACATTGCACAATAAGTAAGTGATTCATTTGCAATATATGCCTCCACTATAGATCCTTCGGGTCTTGCCCTGTTTCGTACGTACCTTTTGTATGTGCCTAGTATTCTACAAAATATAAAAGATGTCAGATTCGTTACAATAAATGAAGAATAGTTAGAAAACAAGCATATGAGTTACCTTTCTATTGGGTAAATCCAGCGATAATTGACCGGCCCACCAAGCTTTGCCTCACCCTGTAAATGTATCATCAAGTGAATCATGCAAGTAAAAAATGTCGGAGGAAATATATGTTCGAATTTGCATAAGATGTTAATAATATCGTTTTGCAACCTTTCTATATCCGATTTGCGCAGAGACTTTGCGCATTGCTGCTGGAAGAATCTCAACAATTCTGTAATAGGGCCAACAACACCCGATGGCAAAAATCCTCGAATAGCGACCGAAAGAAGGCGTTGCAGTAGTACATGACAGTCATGGCTCTTCAATCCCGACATTTTCCCATCACTCATTTTCATACAACGGGCAATATTAGATGCGTACCCATCTGCAAACTTCACAGAAGAAAAAAACTTAAAATTTTTTATCTTTACTGGCGGTTTAACTGCAAAATAGGGATGTCCCTTTACCCATTTGTCACAGACTTTCTTAAGCCATAACCGTTTCTTTATACCCATGTTCATACAATCTTCCCTCACTTTCACAGTGTCCTTTGATTTTCCTTCGATGCCAAGAATTGTCCCAACCACACTATCACACACATTCTTTTCAATATGCATCACATCTAGGTTGTGCCTGATCTTTAATTTCGACCAGTACGGAAGCTCGAAGAATATACTCTTCTTCGTCCAGTTCAGATGTGTAGCTGGCCTGTGCAAATTAGTATCACGATTATCGGGATGTTTGCCAATCTGACCAAATTCCAAGCTATTCAACTTAGCCAAAATGTCATCCCCCGACCATTCTCTAGGTCTAGTGTCGTTCTCCATTTTTTCATCAAAGTCCACCTTATTTGTTCGCCACTCGTGATCCTGGGGCAATCATCTACGGTGACCCATATAAGAAACCTTTCCCGCGTGCCAATCAGACGTTACATCATCGTTGCATATCGGACATGCCTTATAGCCCTGAGTACTCCAACCTGAAATATTTCCATAAGCGGGAAAATCATGTATAGTCCACATCACTGCTGCTCTCAACATAAACATTGTGTTCGTAGACTTATCAAATGTACGTACACCATTTTCCCATAAGTCTTTTAACTCATCAACCAACGGCCGCAAATAAACATCAATGTCCTTTCCGGGATGACCGGGAATTAATAAAGTCATCATTGTAAATTCTTTTTTCATACTCATCCAAGGGGGCAAGTTATAAGGAACAACAACGACGGGCCAAGTGTTGTGAGTAGAGCTCATATTCCCGAACGGATTAAATCCATCAGTTGCAAGCCCTAATCTGACATTGCGCGGGTCTTCTGCAAAATTGGGATACATAGTATCGAATGATTTCCAAGCCTCTCCATCAGCAGGATGTCTCAAAAAATCATTATCAACCCTTCCTTCATTGTGCCATCTCATATGACTCGCAGTGTGCGTCAACATGTACAGTCGCTGCAATCTGGGCTTCAGTGGAAGATAACGCAAAACCTTTTGTGGAATTTTCTTCGTTTTATTACCAGAATTAGGCTTATATCTTGGCTCATTGCACACAGGGCATGCATCCATCCCTTCAATTTCCTTATTAAATAATGCACAGTTGTATTTGCAAGCATGAATCTTTTGATACCCCAAACCAAGACCATTCAACAATTTCTGCGCGTTACGATAATCCTCAGGCAAAACGTTTTCCTTCGGAAGCATCCGCTTCATAATTCCCATTAAATGAGAAAAACACTTATTCGACATATGATGTTTTACTTTGCAATGCATCAACTCCACAATGGCAGTAAGCAGGGAGAACTCTGTGCAACCGGGGTATAATGCTTGTTGGGCTTGTTTCAACAGTCTTTCATAGTTTTCTAACTCTTCACTTTGCAGCATGTTGGGAGGTACGGTATCTCCTACCATATCATCAATGCCATCTTCGTTCATCGATGCATATGGATAAGCGTCATTTATTATACCCATAACTTGGTCATTATCATTCATGGACGTTTCATCAATGTGCGGCACAAGTGGCTGGGAATTCGATGAAGTCAAACCAAATTCTCGTTGCTCCCCATGATAAATCCACCTCGTATAATTCTGAATCATCCCATACCTCGCCAAATGATATCGAACCATATTGAATTCTGCCACAAACAATTGTTACAACATTGACATAGACACTTGATATGATTCGTCGTACCAGTGACATGTGCCCTTGTAAACTCAATGAAGCTCTCGATCCCATTTAAATATTCATCACAGCATTTGTCCTGATTTTGTATCCACTGTCTTTCCATTACGCCTGTTTTCAGTTTATAAACAAAACATGAGAATTAAAGAGAGTTAACGACACTAATGCGCTTAGGTTTCAATGTGGAAAATTTTCAGCAGCATCTCAATTACAATTCTTCAAGTGGAAGATGTAGATATTATTAATTAATAAATATATATCTAGTATGCACTCGAAAAACAATGTGAGACACTCCCAAAAATCCACATGATAGCAACCTAATTTCATGAAATTTCAAAAAATAAAAAAATTAGCAATTTCCTCACCGTTTTCCAAGTTAAAGATAGAGAAGATTGGAGGTGTGGCCGGCACCAGCAACACAAAGAGAAGATGAAGCCTAATTAAGTGCTGGAAGCTTGGAGTATATAGTGAGAGAAATCAATCGAGCAGAGAAAAAGAATAAAATGAGAGGAGAAAATAGTGAAAAACGCATATCTGATTATTCTAATTCGTGGAGAAGATGAAAAGGTCAGAGCTTGTGCGACGACACCGTTCGTCGCCCTGGGATGTTTTAGGCGATGAACCTGCTCGCTTTAGGCGACGAATCTTTGTATGGAAGACTTTATGCGACGAAACTTTCCAATTCGTCGCGTAAGATATCTTCAGGCGACGACAAAGGTTGTCTCCCTAGGATGTTTTAGGCGGTGAACCTGCTCGCTTTAAGCGACGAATCTTTGTTGTGAATACTTTATGCGTCGCAGGTTTCCACTTCGTCGCGTAAACTATCTTCAGGCGACGACAAAGTTTGTCGCCCTAGGATGTGTTAGGCGATGAACCGGCTCTCTTTAAGCAACGAATCTTTGTTGTCAATACTTGATGCGATGAAGGTTTCCTATTCGTCGTGTAAGCTATCTTTAGGCGACGACGACGTTTGTCGCACTAGGATGTATCTTTGTTGTGAATACTTTATGCGACGCAGGTTTCCACTTCGTCGCGTAAGATATCTTTAGGCGACGACAAAGTTTGCGCCCTAGGATGTTGTTCAAAGTGGTCGGCCCACAACAATAGGTATTTTAGGGCGACAAAATATTTGGGCTTAAGTGACAACAAATTTTAGGCGACGAAGGCTTCTGGTTCGTCGCGTAAGTTATTTGTGGACGTAGGTTTCTTGTTCGTCGCGTAAGATATTTGATGCGACGAAGGTTTCCAGTTCGGCGCGTAAGATATTTGATGCGACGACGGTTTCCAGGTCGTCGCGTAAGCTATGTTTATGCGACCAAACAGTGTGTCGCCCGAGGATATTCAAGTTGGTCGTTCAAAGTGGTCGACACGTAGCCCTAGGTATTTTAGGGTGACAAAATATTTGGTTTTAAGCGACGACACGTTGTCGCATATTAGGTATGTGACGAAGGCTTTAACTTCGTCGCGAAAGAGGTTTTGACGCGACGAAACAGTTCGTCGCGTTAAGTAGTTAGCTATTTTTTGTAATTGCGTGACGAAATTAAATATGTCGTCGCGCCAGGATAATGTTGAGCGACAAAACTTCCCTCGTCGCGCTACGAGTCATCGCAAAAGGGATTTTTTAGTAGTGAGGGTCGGTTAGGGGTCAACTTAATAGCCACCCGACTAGGTACTGTAAAATTGGACCTATATATGATTTCAGTCATTTTAGGCTTATACCAAAATGACACTCAATGCACTGGCCAGTCAACATAATGCACAATGGCACAAAGAAATGTATAGGGAGAGGGACCTAATCCAGAGAGACCCACCAAAACTCTAGTTTGGATTTTTTTATTCTGGTTTGAGCTTTGGAGGTTCATTGTCACTCCCAGTTGTGATTTTTGTAGGCTTTTCGAATGGACCGGGGTCTTAGGAGTTGACTAGCACTTGTTTGACGAGGTCGGGAGATCAAGGTGTAGTTGTCAATGGTTCTCAGAAGCCGGTGAGAGCCATTGATAGTAAGATGAATCAGAGATATGGATATTGTAGTCTTTCATGCATTTATTCGCAAGAGGCACTAATAGCCGCCTCCTCAAATCATAAAATTCTTTGTAAATTTATGTGATAGATACTTAGGTTATGTATTTTCCATAATGCATAGACATGCTTTCCTCTACATTATCACTCACAATCTCAAGATTTATTCACCCTTGATGCAAAGATTCTTGAGAACTTCATTTATGTCAAATTGGTTTCAAAGCTACAAAATTTGCTTTCATTTTTTTTTTTTTGGGTCAAACACGAAGATGTTTATTAAAGAAAGAAAAAGAAACAAAAAACAAAGAGAAACATTCATATATCAAGGAATGCCAAAACACCATGAAAGTGTCAAAACCCAAATCCCTAAACAAATTACAAGCTGAACCCATCCTTCACAGCAATTCTCTAATCTCGATAAAGATAGAGTGCTCTGATCTGTTGAGTCCTTCAAATACCCTTTTGTTTCTTTCTTTCCACACACACCACATGAGAACGTGAGGGACCCTACGCCATAACCACTCCCCCCGACGGGAAGGATTAGCTTGAGACCACTAACTTAGCCAATCTAAAATGGAGCCTTGAAACATCAAACTCAAACCAAATTCTGACAAGAAACTGCTCCAAATGGATTTGGAGAAACTGCAGTGAAGCATCAAATGGTCCAGCGTCTCGTCAATTTCATTGCAAAGCACACAAAGACTCCCTGTGTGGATTCCTCTTTTCCTTAATTTATCTTTAGTCAAAATCTTCTCATGCAACACTGACCAACTAAAGAAATTAATCCGAGGAAAAAAGTTTTTCATCCATACCAGATTTTTGTGAGAGGAAATGAAGGGGTTGGAGTGAATCTCATAATGAGATGCAACCAATATATTCGAAAATTCTTTCACCGAGAAGCCCACACCTTTACCCTTCCACACCAAACTGTCAGATCCCTCTGAGAGCATCTGTCTCTCCAACAGATTCTTTGCTTTCATTAGTTGTTATACAATTATTCTCAGAATAAACATTTATTTTTTAAAAATATGGACCCGTAACAAAAGAGTTTTGGACATGATGGTTGGTTTATCTTTGGACAAGTATCGAGATTGGACTCCTAGTCCTTTAATATGTCTAGGATATTTTCCTATCGTATTAGTTGCTTAGGAAGTGGTTGTTTACTTAATGAGCTTTGCTAGGGGTCGAGGGAGGGAGCGAGGGAAAGGGGCGAGGGATGGGTGGTAACCACCCATCTGCCTCGAGATGAGCGCATTAGATTCGAGATGCGCAATGGCGCTCATCTCGAAGCGGATGGGTGGCTTCAGCCACCCCTCGCTCCCTCCCTCGTTCCCTCCCTCGACCCATAGAAATTTCGTTACTTAATTCCAAATCTGATTTCTGATACGAAGGATGGATTTGACAAAGGTGTCACATAATGCTTACCTATCTTGTGTTCATGTATGTGCAGTTTCCTTATCTAGTCTGTGATAATCATCCTTGAACGCCTTTGAATTCAAAAGTAAGATGTTGAGAACTATTCTTGATGTTTTATTAAGATAAATTTTTTTTCATCTCTTATTCTATCACATGATAACACTATTCCTTGAGGTGTTCCAATTTGTGTTTTTATTGAAGGGATTTCCCATCAAGTTTTTAATATATATGAATTAGCATTATTCAGGGATTTTTTATTATTATTTTTTTTGGAAAGCGAGCGGGGGTTATTTAGGATCCCCAAACCTGAAAAATAAAAGAAATAATGTGTTACATCCGAGTATAGGTTGTGCCTATTCTATCCTCATATATAATATCTTTCATATCCTGCGCAAAGGAACTAGGAACAATTTCCATGAACACTGTATTTGGATCTAAGATCGTCAATTTATCAGCAATCCTATTCGTTTCTCTGTAAACATGTTCGATTTTATAGTCTTCGAGTGACCCCAACAGATGCATAATTCTCTTGATGATTTGTCTTAAGTCCCATGCTGAAGCCCTTGTTTTAGTAAGAAACTGGATGACACAAGTGGAATCTGTGCTTATTTCCAATTTTTGAATACGATGTAACCTAGCTAATTTTAAGCCAGCCTCTACTCCTTGTAGCTCATGTTTTACAACTGTATGGCCCTTATCTGACCCAGAGCAAGCAGCTATGACTTCACCTTCTGCATCTCGAAGTACTGCCCCATAACCACCCCTATATATCTCCTCTTAGTGAGCCATTAGTATTCAGCTTGTGCCAACCATAAGGAGGTTTAATCCATCGACAAATGACTGGGAGCTGAATTTTATAAATTGCGTCTAGGTTCCATCTTCCAAAAAACTGTCTATTATACGGACTGTCATCCACAATGAGTTCGTCCACACAAAATTTGAGCCGAACATCATTGTATATGTGTTTCACTAGCTCAGTACCTATGCAGTATTGTCGCTCATGAATTCTTTTATTCCTTTCAGCCCAAATATAGTACACCGTAGCATTGACATTATTCATGAATTAGCTTGTTCAGGGAGCATATTTTTCAGGTATGTCATCCTTGAATTGGTTATTTCGTTTAACTGTTTGCATTTGTCATGATTTTGATCTTATTGAAATATATTTGCTGTCCATTAATTCTTTGTCTCAGCATTTTATGAGTATATTTTCTTTAGCTACATTAATGATTATTATTATCTTAGGATTATTTTGACTTTGGGCTCATTTTGTGTATCGTAATTGAGTTTGAATCTATTTGAAAATTATTTAACTCTGGGTCCAAAATGGCAGTTGTTCATTTGCCTTGAACATCCCTTAGACAAAAATACTCTTGCAAAATGGACCCCAAGGTCAATTACGATAAATCAAATGGACCCAAAATCAAAATTAATTTTTAGTTTTTTTTATGTTTACAACGAAGCAAGCTGTGTTAACCTGATTGAATTAATCCAAGTATACTTATGTTTTATATCTCACTTTTTTATAAATTAGTTACTAATATTATTTTTTCACATGACACAGTGAATATTAATATTTAGAAAATGATGTGGGTCATTGCCATTGGAAATGTATCTCATGTTTATTTAATGGGACATATTGGTTCCTATATAGATATAGAAATCCACATAATTTAATGGAACAGATTGGTTCCTAATGGTCACTCCCAAGAATTAAAATGATTCCAGATACGATGCGCTTATTACATTTTCATGTTTAAGGGTGTTCACTACTAATAGTTGAATCAATCCAGCATATTGAGGATATTAGGTAGTTTTTCTGCTGCACTCTCTTTATGTTGCTATTGGCTTTTACTTTGTTTCCTGGTTGGCAAACCCCCTCAATTTTTTTGGTGTATATTAGCGTAGTTAGTCTTCAGCCATGACTGATTTCTATAATTTAATAATTATCAAAAGTGTAAGAAACCATCGATACTTGAGAGAGTGAAGAAGAAGATTTGCACGGAAATTGTTGTTGTCATTTTTATGAGATAGAGTGAGACAAGAAGAGGAAGGTATAAAAATAAATTGTTGGAGAGAGAGAAGAAGATGAGATGAAGAGTTTGATTAAAAATAGGTCATGGGCCACCAAAAGATGAAAGACAACTTTGTATTAAAGCTTCTAGGGTTTATGTTGATTAACTATTAATTTTTATACTATACTTTAAATTCCATCACGAATCTTACGATTCACGATTTGGTTTTCGATTCGATTCAAACATTTTCCTTAATGATTTCAATTCAATTTAAGAAATGACAACATTAGGTATTAGTATGTTCGTTAAATGAAGTGAAAATGTAGTACTCAAGCATGTCTAGTCATCTATATAGAAGTTGGTAGCTAACTTTGTTTTCTACCTTTATCCTCTTTATTTACGGAAGCATGGTAGGGATATTTTGTTACCTTTAGCGGACTTGATTATAAGAATTTATATTACTTGAAAAGTAAGAAAAGGGTGCAAATGATGATTTTTTTTGTTTTGGAGAATACAATTGGTATTGATATTGGAGGTGGAAATATGTGAGACTCATTGTGAGAGTCGAAAAGTGATTGTTTATATGCTTAGGGAATTTCGGCAAGATGCATAGTTTCATCAATGAAGACCCTTTATCTTCTTTATTAAATATCCATTCACAATCGTTTTAAAGAAATCTCCGTTTCTTTTTTTCCAATTGATCTTCTTGTTATCAGCTCATCTTGATTCAAGTAAGTAAGCTCATCTTCTTGTTATCCAGATTTTTTATTGTGTCTTTTTTAGCTGTATCAAGGTTTATGAAGATTGTTTTGATATAGTAATTTCCTTTCCAAGATGATGGGTGTTACGCTAGAGATCAGATGTGGACTTTCTTTGCCTCAATTTTCAATCAAATTGGAAGATTGGGGCACAGGTTTCCAAGGACAACTTTTTCTAAAAGTGATTGGATTCACTGCTTGCTTTTCAAAAAAAAAAAAAAAAAAACGATAGCTAAGGGAAGAAAAGAACTCTTGAAGCATTTCAGTCTTCAACATATAGTAAGTTTTGTACTTTCTATACCTTCTTTATTTGATTATGGTTTAAATTTGTCTTACGAAGCCAGCACATGCATGAGTTTGTGCTGATGAGACTGGTAATCAATTAATAGTGCTTGTTGCGCCTCGCGAAAGCGTAACAGATTGCGGAACACAATTGATAGTTGCAATAGAAAGTAATAAATCCAAATTATAAACAAGGCAATGTAAAGTAAATGGAAATAAATAAAACACGTACCACACACAGCAATTTAACGTGGTTCGGCAAGTTTGCCTACGTCCACGGGCAAAGAGAATAACTTTACTAATGAGATCGAGGAGTACAAATGGAGGGAGCTACACAACGTCAGGGACGTTACAAATACACACGTATCTAAGTGACACCACGGAGTAACGCAGGGTGCGTTTATTCTTCACAAACAAAAGAAAAAGAAACTCTCTTTTGTTTTCTCTCTCTCTCCTCACTTTCTCCTCTCCTTTCCTAAACACATACAGAGAATGGGTTAAACCCAAATCCCTCTCAAATCTCTCAATCTCTCAAAATGGAAGAAGATGGATTAAAGAGGAGGGGGTTCCTCCTATTTGTAGGTTGCTCTTGGCAGTGGAGAGAGGCGGTGTAGAGGGTTCCATTCCCTTCCATCATCTTCTTCCTTCTTCCTCCAGCTGTCTTCTTGAAGGTTCAATTCAGATCCAGCTAATCCACAGCTCAAATCCAGCACATACGGGTTCTCCTCCATGCCGACATGCCGCAATCCATTGCCGACATGCCGCAATCCATTGCCGACAAGCCGAAATTCCAGGTTCTTCTTCATCTCATTTTTATTCTTTTGTGCTACTTGTCATGCCGACATCTTTCCCCCTGTTTTAACAGTGCCATCAGGTTGATATGGAGGACCAAATTGCTGGCACAGAACAGCAATCGTCACAACAATCTTGAAGACATAAACTAATCCATATGCGAGGCCAATCCTCTAATACAATATTAATTATTAGGTTATTGTGTTGCAGTCAAGTAGTAACTCTCTTGATCCTCAATTTCCATATCTTATTTCTTTCATGGGTATTTTTGTTCTTTCTAATTATGGTGAAACTTTATCTATTGCACTGTCTCAGATTCTGATGACTAGACTAGAAAAAAGTGAATATCGATCTTGTAGATTGGTGGCCTTTTTTTTTGTGTTATTTTGATATGCTAGGAGCATCGAAAAAAGTTTTTTTGGTTTGTATATCTTAGGGTCTGGCGTTTCCTTGGAATTTCTAGTTAGTTGTTGTTGTTGTTGTTGTTGTTGTTGTTATTATTATTATTATTATTATTATTATTTTATTATTATTATTTATTTTGTTTTATGGGAAACTTTAACGTTTTTAATTCTTGAACGGGAAAGTAGATTATAGTCGTTTGGGTGTACGAACAAATCTGTTTTAAAGTTCGTGATATTTTTGTATAGTTGTAGGGTAAAACATTTAATTCTTTTTTAGTTTTAGTGGATAATATCAATTTTTATGGGATCACTATGTGACTACAACGTATATTGGTGGTACTAATAGTATAACTACATCGTAAACTCACACATTACTACTATGGATAAAGATATGGAGAATTTAAGCCAATGGATAACTGAAAGTGGTCTTAATATTCCAACATATTAAGACTAGAAGTCCACTCCACCCGTTCCATAGACCCTGGCTTTGATTCATGCTATATGTTCTTTCTACCAGCTTAAGCTTTTAGATAAGTTTGCAATTTAACAAGGTATCAAAGTTTTGGTTCAAAAAGGTCGGAGTTTTGGCCTTGATATATTTTCCAGCCATTGTGCTGAGGGTGAGTATTAAAACTAGAAGTCCACTCCACCCGTTTCATAGACCCCGGCCTTAATATATGCTAGATATGCTCTCTCTACCAGCTTAAACTTTTAGAGAAGTTGGCAATTTAACATTCACTTAGTGGATGGATTGTTATACGTGTCATAGTTGTACTATAGTTCATGGATGTTGGAGTAAATGTTATAGATAATATTTTTTTAAAGACACCAAATATAACATATAGCAGTGGAAGATTAAAATAAATGAAAAAAATGAAAAAGAAAAAGAAATGAACCCAAGATGACGAACGTGATTTTTACATTAATCTACACTTTTATATTTTTAATCCAGTCTAATCTTTTCCTTCTTTTATATTTCAAGTTCTTTTCGTTTCAATGAATTTCACATAAGCATGATGTATAACATAACGTCATTAAGTTTCGATTTTTGTTTTGTAAGACAACAATGTTTTGATGGTTTGTCTAGCTTTTAGTTTGAATATCCCCGTTATATCCCAAGATTTGTTTTTAATTAGCAAATTTTTTTTTTGAATTTTTGGTTTTTAATTGGGAGTGATGAACTCACTATACATGATTACATGAGTGGGTAAATACCATAAATCTGGCCTAAATATATCGACCAAGGGTACAAAACACTCGGTAAATGAATGTAAAAACAGAAAGAGAAAAGAAAAAAAATAAAAGACATCAGTGAAGCACTAAAAATTACCTTGGTCTTAGATTAAGAGAAGGAAAAAAAACCAAGAAACACCAAATAATCCTTTATTATTCCCCATGTAATGTTCTGTTGCTTATTTGAAGTACATTTCCTAGAGAAGTTGGGGAATGGGAAGTTTATAAGACTCCCATTTTGGTGTCTAACCCAGACAACAAGTAGGTATCCACTTATAATTCCCCTTCCAGTAAAGTAATATTTCTTGATAAGAATGGGAAAGCAAACTTTCTTTGGGAGATATATTTTCCCAAGCGGTTGTGTCGCTTATTTTTTTTCCCTTTCAATTTTAGTAAGAAAATGTTGTTCATACAAAAATCTCTTTTATAATTACTTATTTGTCTCATATCGATATGTTTTGACATTTTTCAATTTCGATGTATCAGCCTTTTTTTTTTTTTTTTTTTTGGCTTTGCAGATTGGAAGTATATCTTGTTAGTAGAAGCAGTGAGAAACTCGACAGGGTGGTGCACTAGACTTCCTTAACTGTGTCACTCAAGCTAGCCTATATGACTGTCGATACAGGGGCAATTACTTCACATGGTGTAATAACCAAGTGGGAACAAATAGAGTTACCTCCGAAATTGATAGGGTCCTGGTGAACACACAATGGCAACATCAGTTCCCAGACGCTGAAGCTGAATTGTTGAATGCAGGAATTTCAGACCATGCTCCTATGACAGTAACGCTATATGATAATAAACACCGAGGTCCCATTCCATTTAAGTTTTACAACTACTGGGTTTATGAAAATGGGTTTCACAAAATAGTGGAAGATGCGTGGAACATACGTGTTATAGGGAACTCCATGTACAGGTTGGTACAGAAACTCAAGAATGTGAAATTGTGTCTAACTGTGTGGCGAAAAAATGGATTTAATAGAGCTACTACAGTAGTTGAGAAAGCAAGAGAACGAATGCAACATGCCCAGAACTCTATTCGATCACCCCCTATTGTTGAATCTCTAGTGCAGGAGGAGCGCATTGCGGTCAGAGAGTATGCCAAAGCAGCTGGACAAGCAGAATCAGAGCTCAGACAGAAATCTAGATCCACCTTGTTCTCAGAAGGCGATCAGAATAATGCTTATTTTCATGGTTTGGTCCGTGAGCGGAGATTACAAAACAAGATCATGAGCATTTACAACAGTCTAGATGAAAAACTAGAAGACCCAACTGCGATAGAAGAGGAGTGCATCCGCTATTTTGGTAGCATCTTTGCAGGTAACCATGACTCTAATTATGATACAACCATCATTGACAGTCTAGAGTTTGAGAATGTAGTCACTGCTGATATGGGGGCCGAGCTCATTAAGCAAGTAACCAGAGAGGAAATAGTGGAGACACTAGCCGCTATTGACTCAGACAAATCTCCTGGACCCGACGGATTCTCATCCTTGTTTTTCAAACATGCATGGCGCACCGTAGGCAACGCCTTTATAAGAGAAATGACACATTTCTTCAGGACATCGAAGCTATTGGGTGAGGTAAATGCCACCAATGTTACGCTTATTCCTAAGGTACCTAATGCCTCGTACTTTAGTGCTTACAGACCCATTGCTTGCTGCAATGTGATCTACAAATGTATCACTAAGATACTAACCAATAGAATGAAAGAGGTTGTCAAAAGGGTAGTCAGTGGCTCACAATCAGCGTTCATCCAAGGCCGATACATCCAGGATAACATATTGTTAACTCATGAGCTTGTCTGTAATTATCACCGAGATACGGGACCCCCTAGATGTGCGACGAAGATTGATCTTCGAAAAGCCTATGACATGGTTAGATGGGATGCTATAACACACCTGCTGGGTAAGCTCGGGTTTCCTCCACAGTTCATTAATTGGGTACAGGAGTGCATTACAACCCCCAAATTTTCGATTTGTATCAATGGGTCGCCAAAGGGATATATCAAAGCAACTAGGGGTATCCGTCAAGGATGTCCTATGTCCCCGTACTTATTTGTTATGGTCATGGAAATACTGCATGTTTTGCTCAGGGACCAAGTGCAGGCAGGACATATAAGCTTCATTATAGGTGCAAGGATCTTGTCATCACTCACCTATGCTTTGCGGATGACCTGATTGCATTCTTCCATGGGGACTGCAACTTAGCAAAAGCTCTAGCTGATTCTCTATCTACGTTCAAAGCTTGTACAGGATTGGAAGTAAATTGTGATAAGAACTAGCTATTTTTGCAGGGGTTCAAGGTCAGGAACAAAGCAACATTATAGAACAGTTATACTTCTCGGCAGGCAACCTTCCAGTGAAGTATCTCGGCCTTCCAATGGTGTCCTCGACCCTGTCACACCTCCAATGTGCCCCTATTATAGAAAAGATCAAGAAAAGAATTAACTCATGGAAAAATAAGTTTATGTCATATGCGGGACGGTTTGTTCTTATAAAATCAATCCTGACCTCTATGCAACTCTACTGGACAACTTGCTTTGGGCCACCAAAACAAACTCTGGATTGCATCAACGCAGTACTTAGAAGCTTTTTATGGTCAGGCAGTGATGTATGCACCAATAAGGCTATGGTTAGCTGGGAAAAAATATGTTTGCCCTATAATGAAGGAGGACTAGGTATAAGAGATATCAGACTTGGGAACGAGGCATCTTGCATGAAACATATATGGAGCATAGTGTCGAAAAGAAACTCAATCTGGGTCAAGTGGGTTACAAAACACTTAATCAAGCACAGGGACTTTTGGATCATGGGAGTGCCTAAGGAAGCCTCGTGGTGTTGGAGACGAATCCTGGGAAATAGAGAGAAAGCATCGCACCTAGCTCTACATTCCATAGGAAATGGCAAAGGAACATTATTTTGGCAGGAGCCTTGGCATCCGAAAGGCATTCTGATTGATGAATTCCCACAGAAGCTCTTGTGTGACTCTACCTTGCACAAGAACGCGAAAGTCTCGGCTATAATCAGGAACAACAACTGGCACATCCCACAGAGTGTGCAGAATTGTGTTACTGAAATTGCTAGTCGCCTAGGAGAAGTGGAATTTGATGCAACTAGGACTAATGAGGTTGTTTGGATTGCTGGGAATGATGGATCCTTTCAATTAAAAGCTACCTATGAAGCTATCAGGAAGCGTCGAGCAAGAGTAGAATGGGCGTCAGTGGTCTGGTTCAAGGGCAACATTCCTAGACATAGCTTCATTACATGGCTACTGACTCACGGCGCTTTGAAGTCTCTGAGCAAATTAAAGAAATGGGGTATCACTCAAGTTGACACATGTTCCCTGTGTAATAGAGACAACGAGTCACTGGATCACCTATTCTTCGCATGCAGGTACTCAAATTATGTCTGGAAAAGAATGCTAGGCCAATTATGTTATACGAGACAGATTGGATGCTGGGATGATGAGCTCATATGGTGTACTCAGCACTTTCGGGGAAATAGTCATGTTGCCCAGTTCAAAAAACTGGTGCTGAATGCAGTTATTTACAATCTGTTGATGGAAAGGAACAATCGCCTATACCAACAAAAATATAACACAGGATTCCAACTTGTTCATCAGTTATATAATGACATTCGTCTCAAATTCAGCCAAGAAGAGCTGACTGTAGAAGACAATAACCATAATAGGGAGCTATTTGGTCGATGGAATATGGATGTGTTGTACAAAACCAAGCCTCCTATAACATGTCAATGGGACAAGCCTCCCACAGGCTGGTTTAAGTGCAATTCTGATGGTTCACTGCAAGGTGCTAATGGTGGTTATGGTGCCTTAATAAGGAATGAAGCAGGGGATGTTGTTGCGGCCTGCACGGGGTCTGTAACATGGACAACAGTGCTTAAGCATGAGCTTCAAGGAGTCGAAGCAGGTCTTAAGCTAGCTCAGCAATACAACATCAACAAATTAGTTGTCACAACTGATTCGACCACAGTATTTGAGTATCTGACCAAGGATAGAACAGTTGCATGGGACCTAAGACACATAATGTTCAGAATTAAGAGCTTGCTTGGTACACTTGAAGAGTACACAATCACTCATGCGTATAGAGAAACCAACAGGGTTGCGGACAGATTGGCAAGTTTAATTCCTAACAACGTCTTTATGGAGATCATTCCAAGTTCCTTTGCAGAGGATTTGAAAAAAATTGTGTATGAGGATAGGATAGGCAAGTGATATTTGAGAATGTAACACTGATTATTTTTTTGAGGTTTGGGGATCCTAAATAACCCCGCTCACCTTCCAAAAAAAAAACATTATCTATGGATTGATTACTCATCTTGAGATTGCTCATTCGAATGGTTTTTGTCTTTACACTTGTATTTTCTTCATTTCATTTGTTGGTTTAAAATTTTCGTTTGAGTTGTTTTACATGGAAACTTGATGTCCTGGGTCTAGTTTCTTGTAGGGGAGGATAGAAGAATTGGTGTTTTGCGACGAACTTTACACTAGCTTATGTCCAGTTTATCAACTTGTTGCATGATCTTTTATAGTTATTTTATTTGCTGCAGACTGGATTGAACTGGATGTCCACGTAATTTATCAGATCAAATCGGCTGATTGAAATTTCAGATTTTAACATAATGGTGCAAGTGTCTCTTCATAGTTTGGTTTTACAGATATAACTCGATATTCTCAAACTGGATTGGATCAGAGGTTTTCTTTGATTTGATTTGTAATTGGTGAATATATTTAACTTGGGGTTCTACTTCTTCTTGGTTTCTTTTCATTCAATCCATTGTGATTAGTGAGCTCTTTGTCAAGTAAGCAAAGGCACTCTTGGTGAAGGGTATCGTTTTCTACGAAGAGTAAGTGTGTTATCTGTTATTTACCTTGTTTCTTTGATTGTGGGTCATGTTGGCGTGAGTCCTGCAATTAGCCAGATATGGAAATCTTAGATTTAGGAATCCCTTCATTCAAGGGTCAAACATGATTGTAGCCGTAAATATTGTATAGACGAATAATAGCTTCCAAAAATAGTTTCTTGTATCTCTATATCTAGTACTCTGTTTTATGGAATCAATAAGAAGGAAAAAGGCTACTTTTGACATGGTATCAGAGCAGGATCTTGGATTCCCTATTTTTTTTATTAGGCAGGGGTCAAGATTTTGGCTCAGCCTCCATGGCTGACTCCACCGAAACCATCCTTGATAATCTAACATAAAAAATGGCAGAGGTCTTGTCAAGGGTCCAGACCTCTCCCTCTCCCATCATTGATTCCCCGATGGTTCCAATCAGCATCAAGTTGGATGGTTCCAACTATGGATTATGGTCCCAGGTTGTTGAGATGTACATCTCAGGAAAAGACAAACTGGGATACATCAATGGAGACTACCCCCAACCACCCGAAACTGACCCCTCCTTTCGTAAGTTGCGCACTGAGAATGCCATGGTGAAAAGCTGGTTGATCAACTCCATGGACCATTCCTTGGTCGTGAACTTTATTCGCTACCCAACGGCTAAGCAGGTATGGGATTCTGCTGCCACAACATACTTTGATGGAACAGACACCTCGCAGGTATACGAGCTCAGACGTTGTGTATCTCGAATGAAACAAGCAGGCGGATCTATAAAAAAAAAATACTATAACGATCTTCAGGGTTTTGGTGATAGATCGATTTTCGTCGACCGAATCCAATGGAATGTGCAATTGATATACAAAGCTACAACTCCATTTTACATGAGGAGCGAGTATACACTTTTCTTGACGGACTAGATGATCGATTGGATCATGTTCGGAGCGATGTTCTTCGCCTGAAACCTTTCCCTTTACTTGAGCAGGCATATGCTCACATTCGAAGGGAAGATCTCCGACAATCTGTGATGGTATCGGGAGAAGAAGCAGTGGCTAGTGGTGCTGTTATGGCCATCAAAGGCGTGAAATCTGGCCAGTCACAAACTTTGCTAAAGTCTGGGTCCTCCTCACGATCCAATGGTTATTCTAATGGGAATAAGTGCACTCACTGTGGGAGTACAAAACATACCCGAGAAACCTGTTTCAAATTGCATGGATACCCAGATTGGTGGCACGAATTACAAGCCCGAAAGAAATGAGATGCTCCTGCAACTGAAGACGTCCCAGGAAGAGCAGCAGTGGCCACGACTGAGTCTCAACTATCCCTTATTCCCGTGGCTGAACCTTATACCTCAACCCCAGATCAAGGTAATTGTTGTCAAGTTTTTTGCAGCTCTACTACTCGGAATGATGGTGCCTGGATTATCGACTTCGGAGCGACGGATCATATGACATTTGATCCAAATGACTTCTCCAACAAAACTCAACCACGAAGGACTTGCATTGCCAATGCCAATGGGGCAACTTACCCAGTCACAGGGGCTGGAACCATGCCCCTGTCTCCCTCTCTCTCTTTAGCCCACACACTTCTTGTTCCATCTCTTTCCAACAAGTTGATGTCTGTAAGTCAAGTTACTGAGGAGCTTAATTGTGTTGTACTGATATACTCTACTTTTTGTCTTCTTCAGGATGTTCTCAGCAAGGAGATTATTGGGCATGGTACTAAGAGGGGGGGGGGGGACTGTACTACCTGGATGACTTCAGCCCAGGCAAAGCAAATCACACGCACCATACAACCAGTAGCCACGAACGGCGGATTTGGCTATGGCATAGGCGCTTGGAGCACCCATCATTTGGCTATCTCCGGCATCTACTCCCATCTTTATTTTCCCTTTTGCAGAATGTGGACTTTAAATGTGATACATGTATCAAGGCTACAAGACAACGAGTTTCCTATCCAGTTAGCTTGAATAAAACTAATACTCCTTTTGCATTGATACACTCCGATGTGTGGGGACCATCCTCGATAACTACTTCCTCTGGTCACCGCTAGTTTGTAATTTTTGTTGAAGATTGTACTCGAATGACGTGGCTTTATCAGCTAAAAACCAAAGATGAAGTTTTCACCATTTTTCAAGCATTTCATGCCATGGTTCAGACTCAATTCTTTTCCAAGATAAAAATTCTTCGTTCCGATAATGGTGGCGAATTCATCAACCAAAGACTTCAGGACTATTTCCAACAACATGGCCTTCTCCATGAGACCTCATGCTCTCAAACACCACAACAAAATGGTGTCCCTGAGAGAAAAAATTGACATATTCTGGAAACAACCCGTGCCCTACTTCTTGGAGCAATGGTGCCGAGTTGCCATTGGGGGGATGCTGTGGCTACTGCCGTGTACTTAATCAACCGAATGCCATCTAAAATTTTACACTTTAAAACCCCCTTACAAATCCTCTCTACTCATATATCCATTCCTTCCATATTGATGCTTCCTCCTAGAATTTTTGGGTGTGTTGCTTTTGTCCACCTCCACAAGAATCAACGTACCAAACTGGACCCATGTGTCGTTCGGTGCTTATTTTTGGGATATGGTTTACATAAAAAAGGCTTCCGGTGCTATGACCCCACTACTAACCGAACCTATATCACCATGGACGTTACGTTTCTTGAGTCCGAGATTTTTATCCTTCACCGGTACCCAATTCTTCCCTTTCGGGGGAGACTCAAGTAGAAGAGTTGAATTGGTTGATGGCCCCTGTGGGTGAGCATGGAACTGAAAATAGAGAGGTTACACTGCAAGAGGCACCACCAGAGATTGAACATGTCGAATTGAGAAATGAAGAACCTGAAAATGAAGAAGTCGAATTGAGAAATGAAGAACCTGGAAATGAAGAAGTCGAACATATAGAACCAGAAAATACAGAGTACCTTCAGTCCCCTCACTCCTCAGTACCCGAAGACCCTCCTCCTTCTGAGAATGTTCCTGAGGTAAGTACTCCTACTGCACCTTTACATGCTAATATCTTGGATTCTTCTACTCCTTATGTGTTGCCTTTTAGACACAATCGTGGGAAGCTACCGAACAGATACAGCCCAGATGAAGAAGAAAGAAAGTCCAAGTACCCAATTGCAAATTATGTATCTACTCAAGGTCTGTCCAAGCCACTCAAGACTTTCACTCAAACACTATCCTCCTGCCATATTCCCAGTAGTGTTGACGAGGCGTTATCTGACCCAAATTGGGCGCACGCAATGCAAGAAGAACTAGAAGCCTTAAAGAAAAATAATACCTGGCAGTTGGTCCCATTACCGAAAGGAAAAAAAATAGTGGGATGCAAATGGGTGTTCTCTATAAAATATAAAGTTGATGGATCAATTGACCGATACAAGGCGAGACTTGTGGCGAAGGGTTTTACCCAAACATACGACATAGACTACTCAGAAACCTTCTCACTAGTAGCTAAACTGAATACCGTTAGAGTCTTACTGTCTCTTGCAGCAAATTTGGATTGGCCACTACATCAACTCGACGTGAAGAATGCTTTCCTTCACGGCAATCTTGACGAGGAAGTATACATGGATATTCCGCCATGATATACAGGATCGGGTGAGACAAAAATTGTTTGTAAATTGGAGAGGGCATTGTATGGACTAAAACAGTCACCGCGAGCATGGTTTGGCAGATTTAGTTCAGCTATGCAGAAATATGGCTATCGCCAAAGTAACTCTGACCATATTCTCTTCCTGAAACACCGACAACGCAAGGTGACAACATTAATAGTCTATGTGGATGATATGATAATTACGGGGGATGACACCAATGAGATCTCGAGGCTACAAGAACAATTGTCTACTGAATTTGAAATGAAGAACTTGGGAGGGCTTAAGTATTTTCTGGGAATAGAGGTGGCGAGGTCAAGAAAAGGCATATTCCTCTCTCAACGAAAATATGTACTAGACTTATTGACGGAAGTAGGATTACTAGAGTGTAAACCTGTGGATATGCCGATTGTGCAGAACCATAGGCTTGGAGAATATTCGGACCAGGTGCCAGCCAATAAGGTGAGGTATCAAAGACTAGTGGGGAAGCTCATTTACTTATCTCACACTCGTCCAGACATTGCTTACGCCGTAAGTGTGATAAGCCAATTTATGCATAATCCGAGTGAAGACCATATGGGTGTCGTAATTCGAATCCTCTGATAACTAAAGTCATCACCAGGAAAAGGACTAATGTTCTCCAAGAACACCCATCTGAATATTGAAGGGTACACAGATGCGGACTGGGCTGGGAATATCTTGGATAGAAAGTCTACCTCAGGCTACTTTACATTTGTGGGAGGAAACTTAGTTACATGGAGAAGTAAAAAGCAAAAGGTAGTGGCATTGTCCAGCGTTGAAGCTGAGTTCCGAGGCATGGCGAAAGGATTGTGTGAGCTTCTTTGGCTTAGAAGTTTGCTAATAGAGGTCGGTTTTCCTCCTGATTCTGCAATGAATTTATTCTGTGATAACAAAGTTGTCATCGACATATCTCACAACCCAATTCAACACGACCGCACCAAGCACGTGGAGGTAGACCGACATTTTATCAAACAGAACCTGGAAAAGAAGATTATTCAGTTCCCTTTCGTTAAATCTGAAGACCAGTTGGCTGACATTCTTACCAAGGCAGTTTCCAGTAGAAACTTCAATGACTCACTTGACAAGTTAGGTGTTAGAGATATCTACACACCAACTTGAGGGGGAGTGTTGGCGTGAGTCCTGCAATTAGCCAGATATGGAAATCTTAGATTTAGGAATCCCTTCATTCAAGGGTCAAACATGATTGTAGCCGTAATATTGTATAGACGAAGAATAGCTTCCAAAAATAGTTTCTTGTATCTCTATATCTAGTACTTTGTTTTATGGAATCAATAAGAAGGAAAAAGGCTACTTTTGACAGGTCAAACCTATTTTGGTATGAAGAGAGCATGGGCATGAGCTTGTGCTGATAAGATTGAATAGCGAACAACCATTGTCACAACAATCTTGAGGACATCAACTGAAGCATAAGCAAGGCCCAATCTCAGTCAAACTGGCTAACCGAGTGTTGCATCAAAATTTTTAGGGACATTATCTAGAAGGTAGTGTTCGAATCTGATTTAAAGTTTTCTTTAGCATTGGATAGGAGTTAGATTAATTTTCTGCTGATCCAACTGTTCATTTATTTTGCTTCTTTGTTAGAGAAATCTGGGGAGAAACAAAGGGTTCTCAATGAAGAATAAGTCTCTTTTATATTCTCTACTGAATTTCATTTACAATCATCGTCTTGTAATTTCATTTTCTCCCTGTTAACTAATTGGTTTTTTTGTTATTCCAGTTTGCCGTCGGATTCAGATTGAAGCATGGTCTGTATTGACTGTCACATATTTGATCAGGTTTCTCTGTTTGAGGTTTTCAAAAAGTTTGTGTTGATGTTGTATTTCAGCTCCACTAGTGGTAGACATTTAGACTTATCTGCATTAATTTGGAATCAGTTTGGATGAATTGGACATGGTTTTCCGAAGGGGTTGTCAATATTCAATAGTAGTAATGTAGAACAAATTTGTTGTATGTTGATTTGGCATTTATTTGGATTTATGTTTTCCTGGGAAACACTTAGAGTCATGGGAGATGCTAATGGTCCTGGAAAAAAAAACAAAAAAAAGTTTCTTGCCTCTCTCTTACCTCCATTTAGTTGTTGACATTGTATCACATTTTGGACTATATCACTTGCTGATTGCATGCCATTTCCCTATCCAAGTTACAATTGGTTCTTTGATTTCTATTTCTTTTCTCTCTATTTCATATATGTGTCTGGTAGGTTCATCTTACTTGGAAAGTTTATTTACATAGTCACAGAGGAGGAGAACAATAGCACGGTGACTATCTTCAAAGCGGTTAGATTGGTTCTTTATTTGCAATTTATCAAGATTTTATTTTGTTTATCGACTCTTTACAATTCCTTATCAGTCCTGGACAGGGTTGGATGTCTTATAAATAATCGTCAAACATCTCTCCACCGATGTCGTTTTGCAGTGTTTATTGAATATAGGAAGAGGATAATGACCTTTCTTTGATCTAAGGTTTCTATCTATAATTTCTTCATCATTAGATTTGTATCCTCTACATTTCATCTGTTTGTTTAATATATTTGGTTGAGTTATTTTTAAACGGAAACTTGATTGT
The DNA here is from genome assembly GCA_963556465.1 of Berberis vulgaris. Lineage (NCBI taxonomy): Eukaryota > Viridiplantae > Streptophyta > Magnoliopsida > Ranunculales > Berberidaceae > Berberis > Berberis vulgaris. The sequence continues at coordinate 55,010,592 of OY747124.1, read as the reverse complement.
TCCTTTGTTTTGCCTTTTTGTTGGGGAAATCTGGAGAGAAAGATAGTGTGCTCAATGAAGACTATGTCTCTTTTTATCTTCTTTACTGAATTTCGTTTAGAATCACGAAATTCCAATTTCATGTCTCCCTGTTACCTGATTCCTTTTTTCGTCATTCCAATACACCTTTGGATTCAGATTCAAGCATGCTCTGTATTGATTTTCACATCAGGGATATTTATTATTGGTTGCTTTATAGGAGCATGACATCAAATCCAATTTTTTTTTTTTTTTTTTTTTTTTTAATACCATTCACATTCAAAACATGTTCCTCCTATGTACCTTTTTTTAGGTCTTGACCGTCCATTGACGGTGTCAGTGTTAGAATGGTTAGATGTGGATTTCTTTCTCGAAAAAAGGTAAGACAAGCTTTCCCCTTCATTTGCAAACTTTGAGTTCCTTGGTTGAGGTGGAAAAACCAATCCGTCTTTAAAAATTGCTTCACTAAGAAATATTTTGAATTGGCTTTAGAATGGTTAAATAAACCCTAAAAATTAAATTTCAGTTTTAACTGCTAAAGCAGGTGATGGCGAGTTGTTCGATTATGAGAGGGGATTGGGGAGTAAAGTTTCAAATAAACCAAAACCCAAACAAAGTCCCCGGTAAATTTTCTCTATTCTCCAAGGTAGGTTCGTTGTTTCCTACATTGTTTGTTCAAGAACCGAACAGGAAATCGAGTTGAACTTGGACCAAGAACTATCGAGACGAGCAACATATTGGATTGGAGGCTTGAAAGTTAGGAGGAGAGGAACCAGAGAGATAAGGTGGCGAAGTCTTCACTTTGACGGCAAAAGAAAATGATTCTTCTTTTTCTGTCTTCTTGATCAAGAAGGAAGGTTGGCTTTTGTGAATTTAGTGAAATTGGCTTTTGTGCAATTCATTTGCAGTAAGTGATCTATCTGAAAGTTATCTTTCTTTTCATTTGGTCTCTCCGAAAGCTATCTTTCTTTCATTTTATTTGCAACATCAAAAACCCCAGTTTCCTCTTTCACTTCTCTATATGTTGTTCATTTCTTTCTCTGTTGGATAATTTCGTTTCTAGTTCTAGATGAATGTTTTGAATGAGGAGTGTGAGATTGGATCCCGGATGAGTATCATAGATTGGCTTTTTTTGCTTTTACGGTAAGTGACTTCCAGTTTTAATTGCTTTCTCCACTTCATCTATCTTTCTCGAAAAACAATGTTTTGTCTGTATGTTATCTTATCATTGCTTAATTATTGGGTTGGTTTCTGCTTTATTTTGGCTAATTTTGATATGTATGCTTCTATCTTAACTTTAGTTTATTGACTGCACTAGTTAAGATTCGAGGACGTTCTTTCATTTTCGTTAGCTCTTCATTTAGTTAATGGATTGCTATTAATGTCCTCGTTGAAATGTAGTTCATGGATGTTCAAGTAAATTTCATGGATGAAATTGGAATTTACTGCAGCGAAGATAAATATAAACGAATAAAACAAAAAATAAATAAATAAAAGGGAACTACCAAGGTCATTTTTACCTTAATTTACAATGTGTTATATTTCTATGAATCCAGAGTCATTTTTTTCTTTGTTTATGTTTCAATTTTCTTTTTTTGTTTTTTTTCAAAAAAAAAAAAAAAATCACGTAAGCATGATGTATAACCAAGGATGCATGGACACAGACACGACACGCCGACTCGACAATTTTTCAAAAACTAGGACTCGATGACACATCGACAAGTCATACTATTTTTTTAATAAGTTATATAAACATAAATAATAATCTAATAAAATGTCTCCCTAGATAGTTTTGAAGAAGACCCTCAATTGTAAGAAAAATAAAGTAGAGAAGAAGTATTGTAGAGAAAAAAAGTAGAGGAGAAAATAAGCATAGATTAAGAAAAAACATAGACTCTGCTTCAATGACTTTTTGCCATATTTGTCTTAAATTCCAATTGAAGAGTTGTCATATCGGCATGTCGGTTTTGTGTTGGACTGCCCCTGAGTCCTAGTTTTTGGAAAATTGTCGAGTCGGCATATCGTGTCCGTGTTCGAACGACGCACGTGTCCATGTCCATGCATCCTTCCTTTCCCCATTTAATTTGTTTATCTTGAAAAACAATGGTTCATGTGTCTCATTGCTTAATTATGAGTTTGGGTAATTTTGATATTTATGCTTCTTTTTTGGTCTAGTTTATTGCATTAGTCATTCAATTGTAAGTTAGATTCCTAGGTGTTATTTTGGTTTGGTTAGCTTTTCACTCAGTTAATAGGTTGCTATGAATGTCGTGGTTGTACTATAGTTTCATGGATGCTTAAGTTTTATGGATAAAATTTTTTGAATGGAGATCACCCTACTCCTGGATATAAGATTTTCAATTTTTACACCCTAAGAAAATTAATTGCAATCCCACCCATGTATTACATGAATTAACAAATTAACCCTTAAAATATTGTTGTGGCATGTTTGATTCTTTGGGTGAAGAATTCAAATTTCTACACTCAAGCGAGTGTAGACGATCCATACTCAATTTGTAACGGACACTAGCATACAGTAGCGTAAGATAACAATAAATGACTGAATAAATAAATAAGGAAGACCAATGTCATTTTTATCTTAATCCACATTGTGTTATATCCAATGATTTTTGTTTTCTGATCAAAAGAAAATTGTATTAATTGGTTTTTATGAGTGGGTAAATACCATAAATCTGACCTATACATATCAACCCAGGATACAAAATGCCCAGTAAATGTAGAATCCTTTATTATTTCCCATGTAGTTTCCCAAAATCAAACTGTGGCAAGGATACCCAAGCATATTTGATTAGTTCTTTATTTCTTCTAAAATTTCTCTCATTTCTCTTTTACCTTATTGCTACCATTCTTGTTCTATCAAGGCTCTATTTCATATCACAAGGTTAAGGAATGATTAATGCAGGAGGGTTTCTAGGGTTCCTAATTTGCTCTCAAAGTTATTTACTAAATAATTTATTCGTAGTCTTTTAATTTAATTAAAGGTCTTTTTAGTTTTCTTTTAGGATTAGACTTTACTTTTTCTTTTAGGAATAGACTGTTTGTTATTTTAGTATTTGATTCTTCATTTTCTTTTAGGAATAGGTTGTTTATTATTCAAGTTATTTGAGCACTATAAATAGAGTTATTCCTAAATATTGTAGGATGCATTTTTATTTGAATAATTTAATTGAACATTAGAGTTATTTCTCTGTGTTTTTTGGGCGATTCTCTTGTGTTCTTTCCCTGTGAATTGTCTGTTGAAACTAGCCTGCAGGATAATCGTTATTCTGCCCGGCGACAGTTGGTATCAGAGCTTCAACATCTTCTTGAGGTGAGATTTCATCAGTTTCCATGGCTGATGGTCGTGGTCGTCGCAGACAGGTTTCGAACGAGGAATCCCCAAACCATGATCGTAGCATTAAGGATGTGATGATTGAGGATTTACAGAGGCAAGTTGCAGAATTAACCCAGCATCTAACGGCGCAGGATTTCGGTAATCGTGAGATGGAAGATCACGATTCTGATTCCTGTTTCGAAAACTCGTATCACAATCGTGCTCGACTCTGGGAGCACCATGGTCGGGTGGATCGTCATAGAGACCTCAGATTGAGAGTGGATCTGTCCGAGTTTTCTGGTACGTTACAGGCCGAAGGATTCGTAGATTGGCTGAATGAAGTAAAGCGTATTTTTTAGTATAAGAAAGTTTCAGATCGTGTCAAAGTGAAATTGGTCGCCATCAAACTCAAAGGCAGAGTATCTGCATGGTGGGAATAGTTGAGGCGATCACAAGACAGGCAGGGCAAGGCCAAGATCACTGATTGGGAGAAGATGAAGGGTCACTTCATTCCTTTCGGTTGCACTAAAATTTTATTTCAGCGACTTCATTCGTTGATGTAAGGCACGAGATCGGTTGATGATTATACAGAGGAGTTCTATCAATTGATAGCTCGTAATGACTTATCTGAGACAGAAGAGCAGATGGTGGCACGATATTTGGGGAGATTACGACAGCCCCTGCAGGATGTCCTCAGCCTTCACTCGCTGTGGACCGTTTCTGAAGCCTACCAGCGTGCACTTGCTATGGAAAAATAGCAAAACATGGGGCCTATGATTAGCAATGACTAAAGCAATCGGCTAGTTCGCCTTCAAGAATCCCGTCCTGCCCAGCAGCCACCGCAAGTTAATTCTAACTTAAATATTAGATGTTTCAGATGTGGTGAAAAATGACATAGAGCGACTGAGTGCAGGAAGCCTGCTATTCAGAAATGTAACAATCTCTTGATTGAGGAAGGCGTGGTAGACGACACTAAGGAGCTTGGAGAGCCTGTGTATGACGATGATGAAGATGGGGATGTGATGTATGGAGATGGCCATGAGACTCTGATCGTTCGTAAGAGTCTATTGACTCCAAATGGTGATTCAGGGGACGATTGGTTGAAAACCAATATTTTCCACACGACCTGCACATTTGCAGATAAAGTCTGCAAGATGATCATTGACAGTGGCAGTTGTAAGAACGTAGTGTCTGAAGAAGTTGTCCAGAAATTGCAGTTGAAGATAAATCGTTATCCCAAGGCGTACAAATTGCCGAGGCTGAATAAAGGTAGTGAGGTAACAGTAGATAGGCGATGCCTAGTGTTTTTTTTTATCGACAAGACATATTTTGATAATGCTTGGTGTGATGTTGTGTTTATGGATGTTTGTCATGTATTGTTAGGTAGGCCTTGGCAGTATGATTGCAGTGTTATTCATGATGGGCGAAAAAATACATATTCCCTTAGCATCAAAGGGAAGAAGATTGTGTTGTCACCTCGTTGGGAAATGACCACTCCTACCCTGGTAGTCAATAATACTAACATGCTTTCTATTTCCAGGTTTTTGGGTGAGATTGAGCGTGCAGACGTGGTCTATGCTCTGCTGCCTTGTGGGAATAGTGTTGCAGACGTGAATCCAGATTTACCAGCAGAGGTGCAGCAATTGCTAGCAGAGTTTTCTGACCTGATACCAGAGGATCTTCCTCCTGGGCTGCCGCCAGAGGATTCCGATGAAGCTGTTATGAACTCGAGGATGCAAGAGGGTTTCTAGGGTTCCTAATTTGCTCTCAAAGTTATTTACTAAATAACTTATTTGTAGTCTTTCAATTTAATTAGGAGTCTTTTTAGTTTCCTTTTAGGATTAAGCTTTATTTTTTCTTGTTATTTTAGTATTTGATTCTTCTTTTACTTTTAGGAATAGGCTACTTATTATTCAAGTTATTTGAGTACTATAAATATAGCTCTTCCTCAATATTGTAGGTTATTTTTTTATTTGAATAATTTAATTGAATATTAGAGTTATTTTTCTGTGTTTTTTGGGCGATTCTTTTGTGTTCTTTCCCTGTGAATTGTCTGTTGAAACTAACCTGCAGGATAATCGTTATTCTGCCAGGCGTCAAGGACCCAGTAAAAAGTTCACCAAGATATCACTACAAAAAAAAAACTTCAATAGCTATAGATAATAGCGACGGTATTTTGATACCCTCGCTAATTAAAAGATTTGCGACGGCAAAAAACCGTCGCTAATGCTTTTGATAGCTGACTCTACCCATAATCATAAAAAACCGTCGCTAATTATTTTGTGACGGCACAAAATCGTCGCTAATTATTTTTTTGAAAAAAAAAAATTATACACAAAAACATTTAGCTACGGCAAAAGACCATCGCTAAGTTTTACAAAGAATTTTTTATTAGCTACGGCAAAAAACCGTCCATAATTAATTTTTTGAAAAAAAACATTATACACAAAAACATTTAGCTACGGCAAAAAACCATCGCTAATTTTTACAAAGATTTTTTTATTAGCTACGGCAAAAAACCGTCGCTAATTGATTTTTTGAAAAAAAAATTATACACAAAAATATTTAGCTACGGCAAAAAACCGTCGCTAAGTTTTACAAAAAAATTTTATTAGCTACGGCAAAAAACCGTCGCTAATTGTTTTTTTTGAAAAAAAAAATTATATACAAAAACATTTAGCTACGGCACAGGAGCCGTCGCTAATCTTTACAAATAAACATCATTCTACCGTAGCTAATGGATTTTTTGAAAAAAAATATATATATATATACAAAAAAACATTTAGCGACGGCATAGGAACCGTCGCTAATCTTTACAAATAAAAATCATTAGCTACGGTATTCTACCGTAGCTAATGGATTTTTTGAAAAAAATATATATATACAAAAAAATATTTAGCTAATCTTTACAAATAAAAATCATTAGCTACAGTAGAATACCGTAACTAATGGATTTTTTGAAAAAAAATATATATAAAAAAACATTTAGCAACGGCACAGGAGCCGTCGCTAATCTTTATAAATAAAAATCATTAGCTACGGTAGCTAATGGATTTTTTGAAAAAAAAATATATAAAAAAAACAAATAGCGATAGCATAGGAGCCGTCGCTAAGCTGGGAGGGTCTTTGGCACGTGAAACCCAAGTTTTGGCTCCAAATTTGAGCATCGCCTCCTCTGCTCCTCAGCCTCCTCTGCTCCTCAGATCTATTTTCTTTTTTTTCAGTTCTCCTCTGCCAAGTTCAATCAACCCTTGTCTTTGAACTCCAAGTTGTTCCCATCAGGAGAAGCAGAAAGGTTGATTAGACAGCTTAATCTTTTCCCTAAGGATGCTCAGGCTGTGAAGGAGGATTCTTCCATGGTGGGTTCTGGGAGGATTGTTGAGAAACGTTTCGAGTTTCCGAATTTGGTTGATTCTGGTTTTCCGATTAGTGATCTCGGTCACCATGCTGGTTATTATAAGCTTCAGCATTCTTATGATGCAAGGTAAAATTTATGTTTGATTGAAGAGTTCATCTAGAAATTTGAAGGACTTCTTGCCCCTTTTTTTATTGATACAATAGCTGGTTTTTTATTTGGGTCTTAACATTTTGTAAGAGAACTGGACATATTTGGCTTCAAATGGGGTGACATGAAACTATGGGTTCAATTACAAATGCTCCAAACACACTGAAAATATTGATATTAAGTAACATGTAAGTTGCTAGTATCGATGATCGTAGTGTTGAGAAAAGAAATCCCGAATCTTGGATAGTAGATGTTTGTGTTTTTGATGGTGAGATGTCTAAACAAGGTAGGATAGACTGAGAATTAATTAGTTTATTATTTTCTGAATTTGAAATAAAGTTTGACATGGTTTGAACATATGAATGAAGATTGATGGGGATTGAGACATGAAATTGAAGAGGCATACCATGGTTTTTGGTACACAGCGAAACTGAGCACCTATTAAACATACTTCAAACTTCCTGGTTACTTGTGGGTTTTATGTTTTTGGTCGTTTACTTCTTGACTATTTTTATTATCACTTTCATCCCAATTTATCAAATCTATGTCTAATTTGACACAACTAGATAAAAACATATTTCATGCTAATTCCAACTCTCCTATATTTGGATGAGTAAACAGATAATGGATAACGTTACTGATTGCAACTTCTAGTTTGTTCTGGTCAAAAGGGGAATATTTCTTATTTATTGTTGGTATTTTGTTTCCAAGACGTTGAAATTTTTGTGTAGTTTCATTTAGTTATCTGATTCGTAGTGTTTGCATTTTGTAGGATGTTCTACTTTTTCTTTGAATCAAGGAACAGCAAGAAGGATCCTGTGGTGATATGGTTGACAGGAGGGCCTGGATGTAGTAGTGAATTAGCTATTTTCTATGAAAATGGACCTTTTAAAATTGCGAAGAACTTGTCTCTTGTCTGGAATGAGTATGGTTGGGATAAGGTATTGAAACTTTTATTGAGTTCCATCCCTTAAATTTTCACCTATCTTCAGTATTTGTCTGACCATGTCATTCTAATGCTGTCTAAAAGTCTAAATATTTATCCGACATTTCATATATATAATACGTGTGCTTATAAGTACTAGCAAGCACATGAGATGTAAAAGGATTCTCTGTTATGGTTGCCGAAATGAACTCTTGCTCTTATTTTGCAGACATCAAACCTTATCTTTGTTGACCAGCCCACTGGAACTGGTTTTAGTTATAGTTATGATCAGCGTGACCTTCGTCATGATGAAACAGCTTTTGCTGGGCATCCTCAGTATGCAAATAATGATTTCTTCATTACTGCAGAGTCATATGCTGGACACTACATCCCTGCTTTTGCTGCTCGAGTTCACCAGGGAAACAAAGCTAAGGAAAGAATTCACATAAACTTGAAGGTAGGTGTGATTGCGCGTGATTTAGTTATATATGATTTTCTAGAGTGCTTTTCTTAAGACTAAACTGGTAATTGGTTGAACAGGGATTCGTATTGGTAATGGACACATTATTGGCCATGTCTGCTCCAATGATGCTGGAGTTCATCAGTTGGTTAACCACTGGTAAGAAACCTTCTCAGTCTTGTTAGTTTACTTAGTAAAAACATCAGTTCCATAACCACTGGTAAGAAACCTTCTCAGTCTTGTTAGTTTGTATGCTTGAATGCCTGAAATGTATGCTGAATGTTGCTTGAATGCTAATTTGTATGCTTGAATGCTGAAATGCTAATTTGAATGCTGAAATGCTGCTAATTTGAATGCTTGAATGCTGAAATGCCAGTATGCTGTTTGAATTTATTTCAGCGTATCAGCATTTATTTCAGTGTTTATTTCAGCGTTTCAACATTTATTTCAGCATTTCAGGTTTAAATTTCAGCATTGTAGCGTTTAAATTTCTTTATTGAACCTTGTTAATATGTTCCGCTTACCTTTGTCGATCCTACAAATGCACCAACTCAAAATAGAAAATAATATTTTATTCTATCTAATAAGATGTTGATTAGTAATGTAAAAAGGCATCTTAGTTGTAACTTAAAGTCTCCATTTGAATGTGAAACTTTATGAGATTTGTATTACATAGCTTAAGCATTCAATACGTTTCTCATGCACTGCTCCTTCATATTTTACAGGTTTAGGTGTTGCTGAATTGATATTGGTTTTGAAGTGGAAGATATGAAATTTTGAAGTAGAAGACATTTTGTGGGATGATCGATATGGTGTGCAAGATCACATGAATTATTGTATGTATCATTTTTGTTGTATGTCCCATAGACGATCACTATGATTTATGTAGTTATTTGAGTTTAAGTGAGTTTATATATATACAATTTCAATTTGAGGTTGACAGAGTATTTGGGATTGTATTTTTTTGTAATGGACAAGTTATTGATTATACGAAAATTAATATAATTGTGTTCAGGTTTGAGATGTTTCTTCTTAATGACAAGAAAAAGACATGACAAATCTGAAAATTAATATAATTTCATTATAAAAAATGAATTTTCATTTGTAATTTTTTTAGCCACGGCAAAAACCGTCACAGTTTTGTCAATTTTATTTGCAAAAACCATCCCTAACTAGCCACGGCAAATGTCGTGGCTGTTTTGTCAATTGGATTTGCAACTGGAAGCTGTCGCTAATATTCATTTGGATTTGCAAGCCGTCGTTGTTTTTCATTTTGCGACAGCTTTGGGCGAAATTTGAAACAGCTTTAGCGACGACACTTTTCGAATTAGCGACGGTTTTTAGCCGTTGCTAATTAGCTACGGGATAATTTCCCGTTGCTGATTCAAATAGCGACGATTGAAATAGCTACGGTATTGCGACGGTTGTTGAGCCGTTGCTGATTCATTTTAGCTACGGTTTTTTGACAATTAGCTGAATTGGCTTTTTTTGTAGTGTATTTATGGCATGGAAAACTTGATCATGTGTATGGAATCGAACAATATAACTGAAACACGAAGAAAACATAAAATAGATAAAAGCATAAGCAATCTTACATGGGAAAAATGACAAAATATTAAACTAATAAGAGAACAATAAGAGCGGAACATTAAAAGACTGAGTCATTGTGCTGGCTGAGAATAAACCCACACCCATTGGTGACGGGATTTGGTTTAATCTACTATAAAAAAACATTGAACTCTAATTTTGCCTTTATTTAGCAGTATTAAAAAAGATTTCTCATAATTGTGTATGAAATAATTAGCTTTACTAAATCCACGCCACTTCTTATTTTGTTAGATTTCACAGTACAAGCAAAGTTTCTGACTAGTGGTTAAAACTCAACCACCGAAGCAAACTCCGGGTTGAGATTGTTTCGTATATATAGAATACAAGCTAAATTAACAACACCAGTTTCCAGTCTAAGTACTTACCTTCTTCAAATATAGCTAGCTAGTCATTTGTTCCACCATTTTGAGCTTGACAGAGCTAAAGTTAAAGGAAGTAATACATTTTGAGATCCAAGTAATTCACTAATATTTTTTCTTAAAAAACTGACCTTCTCAATTTTAATTTGGTGTCTAAGTTAATTAGCTAAATCACTGTGATTTTAGCTATAATCTATACAATGTTGTGAGCTTTCAATCTGTATATAACATTGTTGCAAGAGCATACTTGAAATGAAAGCCATGGTCTATAGCAGTCTATCTTAATTTTACATCAGATCAAACATCATTAATGTAAATATAAAGCAGAGATGTAGAGTTTAATATGCAGAGAGAAATAGATAAAGCTTGTGAGTTACATTGATTAAATTTTGTTTTGGTCACTCTAACATCGTATAGTTTTTTCCTTTAGGCGCACTGGCAGCTTAGGGAAAAAAAAATGGTTTACTAACCAAGGAGGACTCACTTCATTTTGTTTAGGACTAAGGACACTATTAAATTAAAAATAAAATAAAAATTGTCTTAACTCATTTGAGCTGCAATTTTTAGGAAAATTAAGAATTAACAGTATAAACAATATACCTCCATTAAATATCTTGGTAAACGGTTTATGTGGGTGTTTAAGGACCGCCCATTTGGGTTGTCTTGGAGAATGGGTGTTGGCCAGTTGGTGTCTCGCCCACCACGCATGGGCGGATCTACCCTTTGGCTAAGGGGGTCAGTTGCCCCCCCTTATCTTTCTGAAAAATCCCACTAAATTACTCATATTTTTTTATATTGCCCCCCTTTAAAAGTTTATATTATCCCATTTTGTATACAATCTTGGCTCTTAACTCCACTAAAAATAAAATTATGGATTATTTTAAAAGTTTAGGTTCTCCCCCCCCCATTTCTATACAAATCTCTGCTACTGATATGTTCCCGTTTTAGGGTTCGATATAGCCAACTGCTACGAAGTTGAGCGAATTGGGAGTGAAAATATAAGAGGAATGAGATGAGAGGCGGAGTTGAGAGATTACATAGTGAGAGAGGGTTTGTGAGGGAGAGAAAATATAAGAGAAGGTGAAGAAGAGAGAGTGAGAGGGTTGGTGAGGGTGGGTTTGTTGGGAGTTAAAAAAGAAAAAAAATCTTCGTTTGGTTCTGAAAACCACGTTCAGGGGTAAGTTGGTCTTTTCAAACTTTTTTTTTGCCCCCCTTTGTCAGCAATCCTGGCTCCGCCCCTGCCACCACGCCCTTGCTCGCGTAGCTTGCTTCTTGATTATGACAAGAAATTCACTTCTTTTTTCTTTTACATTTTAACACGTATTCGAGGTACACATGTTGAAACGAGCTGAAAGATGTTGGTCATTAATTTTCCTCAAAATTTAGTTCAAGTGATATAGTTTTCATTTAGTTATATGTATGCAGTGTCCTTAATTTACAATGAAAACTAAGGGTCTTAAATGAGCATCAAAATATTTTTTTGTCTGTAATGTGCCAATATATATTCTTATTTTAACCGATTCTGATGGTATTTTACTAATTTACACAAGTACTTGCGTTTTCTTGTGAATTACATTCAGTATATTCTAAGTTTCTTTATCTCCACATAGCTACATTTAAAATTCGAATCAGGTCCCGAGAATTTCGTTTATGGACACGCCTATTTCCTTAAGGTTGCCTTTTGCGACAAAACATGAAGTTACTTGTTTATTGGTGTTTGTCGACTAACTTCAAAAACATGATGTAATTTAATCTTCAACTTTTCAATAGTTTTTTTTTAATTTTTTTATTTAAATATTATATAACTGAAATCTCTCTTAGGAACAGTGAAATTTTATTCATGTCATGCTATCGAAGTTACAAAATTGCCCTTACATATATAATAATGCTATGTTATACAAAATCGTAATAAGAAAGATTAGGCGTGGTAAAAATAAGAAATCAAGCCGTCACTGTTTACTTTAAAAAAAAATTGTTCTCTCCTACAATAACTCAATAATTACCATTATGCCACCAATAAATTTCAATTGACCATCATGTTTGATTTGAACTCAAATAAAACAAAAAGTAACTAAGGGTAGTGTTGTACATTCAACATCCAGTTTTGCCCCTTTTTTAAACACTTTTTTGAAAAAGGTATTTAAAGAAGGGGGGGGGGGGCAAAAATGTATTTTCGCCCCCAAGGCAGCAAACCAGGCAGCAAAACCCAGGCTGCCTAGAATTGTTCTTCTCTGAGTATTCATATATTATTAATATATCCTTTTTCAATCAATATTTTATAGATGCAAAGGGTGCGGGCTCGAGTTGGAGCGCATTTCTTTACTATCTATAAAAGCTAAGAAAGGTTAGAGTAACTACCTATTTCTTTTGAAAATTGTGTCCACAATTAATTTTAAATATATTAATTTAATTTAGAGTTGAAAGGGAAACTTAATGCCTTAATTTAGTTGCTTATTTTACACACTTATATTAAAAAGAACCCTTGGAGCAAGGTAACATGGTCTTTTTTGTTACAACCATTTTCTCCTCCACTTCCATGAAATAATAATTTAGTTGTTGAAATTCTCTAGGAAATTAAATAAATATTGAAATGTTTAATCATTATTAGGTTTGATTATGGGAATAAATTTAGAAAAAATAAGTTGAAAAAAGGGTTAATTTACGTTTGAGTCCTATTGCTTGTATCGGTTTTGAGTTTGGAAAACAAGTTTCATTTCTAAATTATTTAATATAAAAATAAAAAAATGTTATTATAAAACTTTATCTTATAAAAGACATACTAACTCTTTGATACAATGGTTGGTCTTTAAAACTAGGGTTGGACATCCAATCTTGTGATCTCGATCCCGTTCCGTCTTAAATTTTTTTTGGTCCTTTTGGGATTGATCAAACTCATCCCGATCTATAATGGGATGAGATCGGGATGGAGATTTTCAATCCCACCCATCCCGTCCCGTCCCGAACTTATTTATTATTATTAATTTTAATCAAACTATTTTATGATGTGTTTAAATTAAATCAAAATATTTTTTATTTGAAAACTTGTTTGATTTTGTACTCTTGACTTAGATAAAAACTTAAGTTTGAATATTTTAGGTCAAATAGAACCAATGGAAATTTATATTTTTTCATATTTTAGATTGATTATAGGATAATTATTTTTGAAGACATTAAAGGCAAATGATAGTTAGTTTTGGTTTAGCATTATGAGTTATATGTATAATTATTGGTTAGTGTATCACACAAAGGATGCTTTAACATAAAAATAAATAAATAATTAAATTGTGAGTTCATTGGACCATAAATTTTATATGACATTTAATATTATTATAATGATATTTATATGTACATAAATTTGGCATTATTGGTGTGTGATGAAATTCTTTAGTATTCTTCATTAGAAGACTATTTAGTACCCGCTCATCCCATCCCATCCCAAAGCTGTTTAGGATAGGACGAGGTCGGGATGAGGTTTATCTCGTCCCGATCCCGAACAAACAAAATGAGATAGGGAAGAGGTCTGTCCCGTTCCATCCCATGTCCACCCCTATTTAAAACTCCATTGCTAATTACACAAGTTTGATCAGTGACGGAGCCAGGATTTTTGTTGGGGGGGGGGGGGGGGGGGGGGGAGTGATGTCATAATTAATTAAATATGATAAATATAATATAAAAATTAGTTACTTTTAACATAAATATATATATATATATATATATATTTTTTAATTTATTGCTAAAATTAGTTATACTTTAACAAAAATTAGTTACACATATTGCTAATTAATCTTACTCAAAATCAAATTAAGTTAATCTATTAATTTTTAATTTATGTAATGCATGCTATCTAATTCGATGAAAAGAAATAACAGCTTACATTTGTTTCAAGTTCAAAGAAGTCAGGGAAGATGTAATCATGTAATGCAAAGTGAAGAAGAGCATCACCTAGCTATGAAGGGTGACCAAAAAGCAAAATTGGTTTGATGCACTAATCGTGGAGCAGACAAATAGTATGTTGCTCTCCATAGGGTTGCATGTTTCACTAAGAAATTATAACTCCTAGGCAATTGGTTAAATGGCCAAGGGGTGTGTTCTGACCACAAATCTGTAACAAAAACCTGTGCCACACACTCTTATCATAGAGAACATGATAATAAAACAGTTAACAACAAACAATCATACTGAAATCCAACTGCGAGATATCAAACTGACCTGATACTCTTCTCCGAATTCTTCATGAAAAGCAACCTTAATTGCTTCAGCAGAAACTCTATGGCCACCACCAGTATCACTCATCAAAATCAGAACTTTCTTGGGCTTCTCCACTCCAACCCCATTTAAATTGAACCCTTGACCTTCCAACATTCCACCACCATTCTCTCTCAGCCCACTCTCTCCAGTAGATAACCCAATTGACCCAAACCCAAGTGGGATCCTATCACAATGTAATTGAACAGCCCTATTGAAGTCATTCAATATCCTCTGAATCCTTGCAGAACTTTTACTCAACACCAATGAAGCAAACACCTTGGGCTTCCCTTTCTCACCACCAAAACCCCCAAATCCTTCAAAATTCACAGTATTTGACAAATTTGAAGAATACCCATTTGAATTCAAGAACTTAATAGCCCGTCTTTTTGTGCTGAAAGCAAAATGATCCCACTTGGGCAAAACATCAAACAGCTTGAAGGCCTCTTGAGTTACAGCTGAAGTACTCATGGTTTTTCACTTGAGCACCCAAGAAATCACTCAGAAAATCATTTTCATGATAAAAGGAACTCTAGGTAATCATCTAAAGTGCAAGAAAAACAGGATCTCAAAGAAAACAAGACAGCCTATCAAGGCCATGTCATCGTATCATCAATCGTGTGTGGTTTAAGGTTGATTTATCATTCTTGATTTGGTGATGACAAAGACTAATGAAGGGGAAATGGACAATACCATTGTTAGAGCTTTGAGCAACAGCAGAACACAAAGATGAAGGAGCTTTGAGCCTGCAAGGAGTCTGTAGCTATTCGAGTTTTAATTAAAGTGGAAGACAGACAGGACTGCTGCAGCTAAAATTAAAAAGAAAATCTACTTGGGGATTTGGGGTATACATAAAAAAAAAAAAAAAAAAAAAAAAAAAAATCTCAAAAAGTCAGTGGGGGCACTTGCCCCCACGTGGCTCCGTGCCTGAGTTTGATTCCCTTAAAATAAACCTAAAAAAATATATGTAATTAAAATCTAAGATAACAAACTATGGAATTCAATGAAAATATATATCATTATTGAACTCATAAAATTTTGATGATGGATTGCCTCGTAAAACCCTCCCTCCATTTTTTTCTGTATAAAATTTTAATTAGAATCTTATTATGCTCGCACATTTCAGGTTTTTCCCGATTAAATTCATATACTTATCTTAATTATTTTTCAATTTTAATCATGTATACTAGTTATTAGGCATGTTTGCCTTCGTTAAATTGTCGATGACTTAACCACAATTTGGCTTAAAATATGATACCATATTCAGTTGATATATAAAATGTACTTTTTATATTTAAACATAACAATGCACAATACTTCACAAAGAATACAATTAGAAATTATATTTTTTTTATTCTATTGTTGACTTATAGATGTCAGTAGAAATTTGTTGTTAAATTACCAGTCTGGAGCAAGGATTTTTATTTCGTTTATCGACGTAATTTCGGTCTCTTGATTTTAAGAGAAATTTCGTGAAATATTTTATTGTATATAGAAAAAATGTACAAACTTTGTGTGTATGTCAAACATATATAAATATGGAATAATTCTAGGTGGCCTGTGTTTGTTGTCTGGGTGACTGCCCAGACCCTCCTGGGCACGTGCCTGGGAGGGTCTTTGGCACGTGAACCCAGGCCCAAATTTGGGCTCCAAAAGCTCGGCTCCAAATTTCTCCAAAATCAAATTTTTTTTCTCCAAAATCGCGCAGATTTGCTCATCACGCCTCCTCTGCTCCGCTCCTCGTCACGCCTCCTCTGCTCCTCCTCAGATATCGCAGCGAAGCCCAAATGCCACACCATTTCTAGAGTTTCTTATTAAGAGGGTCTCTCTTCTTCTTCATCTTCTTCTGGTACGTTTTCTTCTGCAATCACTGCTTAATATCTTGAAATTTGATTGATAATGCTAGTTTGTGTTTGAGGCCACACCATTTCTAGGGTTTCTAGAGTTTTTTTTTTCTTTTTAAAATTCGAGTTCTAAGAAGATTTGTATCTAAGAGGTAAATTTTTTTACCTGGAAATGCTAAAAAGATCTGAAACCATGTCGAAAAAATTTGTTTTTTACCAGATTTGTGTTTGGAATTTTTTTTTTACCAGGAAATGCTGGTTGGTTTCAACAGCCTGAAACCATGTCGAAAAAATCTGTTTTTTCTTTCTTGCATTTCTTTCTTTTCTTGCAAAAAAAGATCTTTAGTAAATGGTGTTACAAGCACTAATTATTTTGAAAAAAAAAAGATGATTTTTGCATTTTTGTGAATTATTTAGACCAAATTTGTCACCCCATTTTGCCAAATTGTGAAACTGACCCTTGTGAGCCTCTGAATCACCTTATGTTAAGCCACTAATGAAGCTCAAGCAACCCTTTTTTTTTCCATTGTTAAATTTTTTTACTGTGTTATTGGCATCTATAGCTTAATAACATATTTTTTTTATGTTGAAATAAGGATCTTAACCCAACAATGACATACAAGGCATATGTGGTATATCGCGGTCGTGTCCCTGGAATTTACGCAAATTGGCAAGATTGTTCAATCCAAGTAACATGGTATAGAGGTAATTTGTACAAGGGTTTTGCCTCAGCTGCCGAGGCTCATGCTAGTTATAAAGAGTGGGTTCGCTCAGAAGTGGTGGAATATAACGACGAGGCAAGCTCATCATCTGTTGCAGAGGTGAAAAATAAGAACTACGAGGCAAGAAATCTCTTCGAAGATATGAAAAATCAGTATCACGCTCGCGCGGGTGAAGCTCAAGCGAACAATGATAAATGGGCATTGACAAGGGATTTGATTAATGCACTGCTAGTGGTGTTTCTTATGATAATGGTAGTTTTTTTGTTCAAACTTGTGGCTTTTTGAATACTCTGTAAGTGGTATTTCAAACATGTATTCAGTTATGTTATGAATGAATGTATATTTTGTTAATATCAGCAAAGGCAAGTCTCTTGATTGATGCAAGATCTTGTACATGGTTATGTGTTGCATTCTTCTATTTATTCATTGGGCTCAAACAAGAAGTCGATGGATTCCCTGTGGATATTACTCTAGTTCAAAATGTCGTAGCTATAGGAGCTGGTAACAACTCTTAATAGCTTTTATCAGTATAAATTTTTTTCACTACTGCACATTCAGCAAACAATAGCTGTTGAAAATCAGGTAGAGGAGAGGCATCCTAACAAGAAAAACTTCTTTGTGTGCAAACCAATCAGCTAACGCATTGACTTTTCTTTACGTAACTCACATAACTTGAAGGTCTGGAATTTCATCAGCAGCTCCAGATACACCTGCAACAGAAGTTTCAAGTCAGAGATTCTTGCTTTTGTTTTTGCAGGCCATGCATAAGAATATAAGAATCACTGTGAATCACTAACAAATGAATGTTAAGAGATTTTGCAAGTTGAAATCTGTGTGCCATTGCCAGAAATTTGCAATTTGTCCAGCAAAAGCATTTGATGGTTCAACTGAGTGTCCTGTTGAATCTCTGATAATAATACCATAACCTGCATCACCAGGCTTACCAAAACCAGAGCCATCTATATTTAAAGCAATTAAGCCAAGAGTTTGGCGGTATACGCCATTGAATTTTAATGAACAGAGACTCGCAAAGTGTTTTTTTAGGTATAAGTAGTGAACTCATATAAGGTTTTTGAGAGAATTATTGATAGGAAAAAGATGTCATTGTTGATAACCCTATATATATTGCATCTACTTTGCCAGATGAAGCAACATATATGGGCAACAAAAGAGGGGTTGCATTGGCATTGGTCTTTTAATAACTATTTTGCACAGACACCATTCACACACAAATAAGACTTAAATATCCCCCTAAGCTAAAGACTTAAATTTTCAGAAGATTACAGACTACATTCAAGAGCTAAAGTTCTTGAATTACACTATCATCACAAGCCAGTGCAAAGGTCCTCAATATCCCCCTAAGCTCTGCTGTGGTGCTTTCAAGTTCTTGGGAAGGAAGGACTTGCATGCCCTGCTCCAGCACCAGGTTCAGCGGCTGATAAGAAAGGTAGTTGAGGCGGATGACCCATGTTTGGTGCTAGCGACCCCATTCCAGTTTCACTCGGAGCTCCAGACTGGCATAACACAAATACACAATTGTGACAGTCAATATCGTAGGTAACACAACAACACAAGATCAGCCTCCCTGGCATGCATCCATTCAGAATGCAAATAAAAAAAGCCTGTGGAAAGATAATTAACAGCAGTAGTGAAAATTGTCTTTCAAATTTCATCGAACGCTGGTGCTGGCAAAATATGGCTATTGGCTGTTTAAGAACTTGCTAATAACTTACTAGTTAAAATGTCAGGCAACAAACACAGTTAAAATGTCAAGCAACAAACACGGGCAACAAACACCTATAATCTGAGACAATGAACTTACAGTGAATTCACAACCACCTATAATCTGGCAACTCCACGTCGTTGTTTGAAGCTGGTGGCTGCAAAAATAAATAAATAAATAATAAAGAATTGCATTGCAAAAAATAACAGCAGTAGTAACAAATAGTGGCCCCCTTGGTTTATATACCTATGAGAGGAACGAATAAATATGATTCATTCCTGGTAATGCGTTACCAGATTGTCACACAATTGTTTCATCATTGAAGTTGACAAATACAAATCATAAGTAAACAATCATAAGTGATAGTTACGCGTCAGTAAATATATTAAAAAAAAACCTGGGTATTTGGATTTAATGAATGCGGTGTCAAATATTTTTCTCCTTCAATTCCACTCTGGGAACAACCCTACAAATGACATGTGTACATACAAATTTAATATTCTAGACTTAAGAAATTAAATATTCATAAAACACATATTGCGGAACATACCACATTCTTCTCAAGGGCTTGTTCTTTTTTTGCTTGTTTATTTTTTTCCGTTGTATTTTTTTACAAATCTTTTCAACTGTGGGTTGCATCATTGAATTAGAGCGTCGGCCTTTGCTACGAACCGGTAATGGACTATGAATGTTGGATTGCATCCCAAAACTAGTAGTGTTGGACCCAAATTCCAAAAGCCCATGTGAATCAACACCCTCATCACCATCATTAGTTTTGAGTTGCTCCATTTTCAAAGTGATCCATTCATGAACTTGGCATGTCTTCTTTTCATCCTCAGCGGCGTAGTCAGCCATTTCATAGAAGTGACTGCACATCTTGTCAAACCTTTGATTTTCAGGCTTCATTCCCCAATCTGAATAAACAATCTTAACCCTTGTATGAGCCCTCTTCACATCTTTCCTCCACCTCTTCATTGCCCTATCTTGATAAGTGATTATAGCGGTCGGAACATTGTCATTCATACACACAAGCCAAGTTTTGAAAAGCCAAACAAACTCTTCAATGGCCTCACCACATATCAATCCACACCCCAAAAGAATTGACTGACCGTGATGGTTCACCCCAATAAAAGGAGCAAATGGCATGTCATACTTATTTGTTAAGTATGTAGTGTTAAAGGTAACAACATCTCCAAACTCCTTGTAAGCTGCTCTGCTCCATGCATTAGCCCAAAAGACATTTCTCAATCTCCCTTTATTTTCCAAATCCATCATATAAAAGAAATCAACATTGTTAGCTTGCATTTTTTGGAAGTAGTTATGAATGACCTCCGCATCCCCCTCCCCAAGTCTCAACCTCCTCATTTTATCCAGATAATTGTAACAATCTTTCTGAGAAAATTGCAGAATATCATGACCACCAGCTTCAACCACACATGAAGTAAAATTCTTATTTGGCCTAATACCTTCCCTATCATTATAATCCAGCTTCTTCTTCACATACGAGCTCATAACTCTATTTTTTGGATAAAATCTTGATTTTCCGGGGCTCAATTCATGATTGTGATCAATTGTTACTTTTGTCACTAACACATCACCATCAGAGCGTATTTTACTGTATTTTTAGCCAAACATCCACATTTAGCTGTACCCCGCTTGTTTACAACACTTTGTGATTTACTTGTATGCTGCCCAGACCGACCACATGCAAGCGTAATGAATATGGTTTTTCCATTTTCATCTTTTTCTGTATTCTTTATTTTCACTGAAAATCATATTTTATTACCATAATCATGATAATAACGTTGGTACTCATCAATGCCGCTGAATTCCATCCCTTCTGTAGGATCCCTTATCTCTTCTAAATGTTTTTCATTCTCCATCAATTCAATATCTTCTACACTATCCATCCCTTATCTCTTCTAAAGTTTCTTGTTACTGAACCTATTAAAGGGGTAGTTATCATCAGATATGTACGTAAGAGTATCTACATGTGTATTGAAACACATATCAAAACGCAATAAAAAATATAATTCCATGACAAAAGAAAATATTATTCTCACAAATTTTCACATTTAAGGAGTAGACTGTACCAATTCTAAGTTTACCAGTTCCTATTTAATATCATAGTGAATTGTAAGAAAGATGAGCAACAAAATAGGAAGCTTTCCCCATCACCTTTTGCATTTTCATTTTCATTTTCTCACTCCCAGTAATGAGTATTCTGCTGGTGCTGGTGGGAAACAGAGCAGTACCAGTCCAGCTGAGCTGTACCAATTATCACAAATTTTCACATTTATGGAGTAGACTGTACCGATTCTAAGTTTACCAGTTCCTATTTAATATCATAGTGAATTGTAAATTTAGTGATTCATAACTAATATTTACTAGTCACTTCCTTTGTACATAACCACTAAGTAGTTAAACAAATCATAACTAAATTACTAGTTACCCATGTTTAATCCATACAAAACATTCTCCAAATAACATCTTTTTCCCAATGAATCTTGGGGATGAGGGTGCAATAACTGTATCTTTCAACAATGGAGAAAAAAAGGGTTGCTTGAGCTTCATCAGTGGCTTAACATAAGGTGATTCAGAGGCTCACAAGGGTCAGTTTCACAATTTGGCAAAATGGGGTGACAAATTTGGTCTAAATAATTCACAAAAATGCAAAAATCATCTTTTTTTTTTTCAAAATAGTTAGTGCTTGTAACACCATTTACTAAAGATCTTTTTGTGCAAGAAAAGAAAGAAAAAACAGATTTTTTCGGCATGGTTTCAGGCTGTTGAAACCAACCAGCATTTCCTGGTAAATTTTTTTTTTCCAAACACAAATCTGGAAACACAGATTTTTTCCAAACACAAATCTGGTAAAAAAAAATTTCCAAACACAAATCTGGTAAAAAACATATTTTTTTCGACATGGTTTCAGATCTTTTTAGCATTTCTAGGTAAAAAAATTTACCTCTTAGATACAAATCCTCTTAGAACTCGAGTTTTAAAAAGAAAAGAAAAAAAACTCTAGAAACCCTAGAAATGGTGTGGCCTCAAACACAAACCAGCATTATCAATCAAATTTCAAGATATTAAGCAGTGATTGTAGACGAAAACGTACCAGAAGAAGATGAAGAAGAAGAAGAAGAGAGACCCTCTTAATAAGAAACCCTAGAAATGGTGTGGCCTTTGGGCTTCGCTGCAATATCTGAGGAGGAGCAGAGGAGGCGTGACGAGGAGCGGAGCAGAGGAGGCGAGATGAGCAGATCTGCGCGATTTTGGAGAAAAAAAATTTGATTTTGGAGAAATTTGGAGCCGAGCTTTTGGAGCCCAAATTTGGGCCTGAGTTCACGTGCCAAAGACCCTCCCAGGCACGTCCCCAGGAGGGTCTGGGCAGTCTCTCAGGCAACAAACACAGGCCACCTAGAATTATTCAATCATAAGAGAAAAAGAATGTTCTGTGATTTGATTCAGTGTTTTATTTCATTCGATCCTTTGTGACTGTTGGATTCACTGGTGTCCCTCTTTGTTAGGAAGCAAAGAAAATTTTTGTGCTAGATTGATTTCATTATTTGTTTGCAATTTAATGAAACTTTGTGTATCGTTTCTTTACACTTCCTTATCAATAACGAATAAGGTTGGATGTCTCAGTAAGTGATTGTCAAATATCTCTCTTTCGCTTTAGTTTTGCAAAGTTTATTGGATATAGGAAGAAAAGAATGACCTTTCTTTGATCAAAGATGTCTATTTGAGCTGTAATTAATCAATCAGTTGTTCGTCTTTAGATTTTTATCCTCTGTATTTCATTTATTCGTTTAATATTTCCCGTTTAGTCAATTTTCATGGAAATTTGATTTGCAGGATCGTTGATATTCATCAGGGAAACTGAGGAAGAACATTTGGTGTTTTTTTTTTTTTATGAAATTGAATTGGTTTGATCATTTCTATTTTGCCCCATTCGATTACAATGGTAATTTGAAGTTTAATTTTTAGATAGATTGGACTGAATTTGGATGTGCACAAGTGATGCGATTAGATAACGATAGTGTGACCCAATCTTCCTATTTATGGTTTTGAAGACTTGTTTTGAAATTCTTGAAAGTGAATACATTGGAGATGTTCGTTTGGCTTCAATGGCGATCGTAGAAAGGGAGTATTTTGGGACTTGAGTTGGAGTTCTTTCCTCGTTGTGGATTTTTGTGCCATTCAATTCATTGTGATGTTAGATTCATTCGTGTATGGTCTCTTTTTTGTCAGTATTATATCTCTCAATGATAGATGTTGTTTTCCTAATATTCTCGATAAATGTTATTGAAAGGCCATTTCCCTATCCAAGTTATAATAGGTTCTTTGATTTCTATTTCTTTTCCCTCTGGTTCATATATGTCTAGTCTCTTGTAGGGTCATTTTACTTGGAAAGTTGATTTACAAGATCACAAAGAGAATGTTTTTGTCTTTGATTTCTATTGAAAGTTGATTTTCCTTCCAACTAGTTCACCTAGTGTTGCAACAAATGTTTTTGCCTTTAAATGGCCCGTTTGAGTTTGACTTGGACTTTCTTTTGTTATCGGTTTAGAGTTAGATTGATATGATTTGATCTTTTGGTTCAGCAGCTTTGCCTCTTGGTTAGGGAATTGCAAGGAGAAACATAGTGTCTTCAATGACTCCATGGTAGTCCCTTAAGTGCATGATTTCATCAATCAATTCTCTCTCTTTTCCCTCCTCTCTCCTTTTTCGACCTGCTTGATATATACATTAATTCTTATTCTAGCTAATATTTAATATTGTTCATTAGTGCCTCCATCTTTTTTTTTTTTATTAGTAGAGGACGAAATCTGTTTGTTCCTTAAAATATATATGTATTAGCATCCAAATGTCTCCTTACGGTTACTTATTGGTTGCAGACTGGATTTGAGACACTATGTTTTCTCTTTTTGATTCATTATGGTCTCCCCCTGCCGGTCTGGCTACTTTTCTGATTGATTTTCATGTCTCCTTTAGCATCCATTGTATCCAGATTTAAGCACACTCTTGCTTGATTTTCAAATCTGGTTCATAAATTTTTGTTGTTTTAGGTTCTGTTTTGATGTCTTTAACTTCAATGCTTCATTGTTGCAGATCAGATGGTTTAAATTATGGCAGCCATCAAGTTCATTGTTAACAGGAAATACCCAGACCTTTTGAAAGTAAGCTCAGTCCAAGCTTACTCGGATCTCCATCGAGGACAGACAGCTTGAAAGCTGAGCAAATCTGACACCTTTAGACAACTACTAATCTCTTGCAGTATACCGAACGGAAGCTCACTCCAAGTTTGCTCAAATATATTTCCTGAATAAAAAAAATATGGTTGGGTTGTCAAAACATCGTAGAAGAGGTTTTGTATAGCAGAAACCCAGGAAACACTATATCAAGACGTTTTTTTGAAACACCAGCAAGCAGTTTGGCGCAACAATCCCTAATTAACAAATAACCTCCACCAACTGGAGAAATGAGCCCAGATGGTTCATTAGTGGAAATTGCTAAGAGCACAAAAGTGTAGTAATAGCAGTTGGACATCTCTTTGGGGAAATGTGCCATGGATATTTGTGCACGATTTATAGAAAACAAGCAGTTTAGACAAAGCAACATTCCTGTTTGAACTAGACTATATTCAAAACAGATCGCTAGTTCAGGAAATGCACCTTCCAACTGGAAGTTCTTGATTGGAATTTTGATTGTTTTATGAGAATCTACCATCCTTTAATGAAGCGTTCTTGGAATCCTTGTATGAGAATTGGGATACTCTCATGTTGGATCCTTAATGCTTATTAACAAAATTTTTGCCTATGTAAGAAAAAAAAAAATCCATATACGAGAGTTTTGTTGACTTTACTACTATTAAAGAAAATCTACACAACTATTAATTTATATTTAATTTAATTTTCGTCTTTATTTATTTTTCCGGTCTAAATTTTTTGTTTAGGTTTTTCTTTATTTATTTAGGTATTAGTTTAATTTATATATTTTATTTTATTTTTTGCTCAAGAAGAACGCTTAGAGCAACATGATCAGGTCTTGCGATCGAATAGAAACCCTGAGAAGCAGGTTCCTGTCAAGTGTACAATGCTTATGATTGATGATATTCGGCTTCAACCCAATGTGTAAGTATCCCAAACAAGGTTTCATACTACAGGTAACTTCTTCTCACCACATCTGCACGCAGGCACGGATCTACTGGGGTCTGTTGAGCCTCAAGTAAAAGCATGGTGAAACCTTCAGGGAGTATTCACTCGTTTTAACGACGAGTTGACTTTGATCGATGGTTGCTGTGATGACACGTCGATCATTGCTTTCATTTTCAGCCTCCGAATAGGTCAGTTTTACAATTTCCTCACCTTGGAACCCCCGGTGGATATGGCGGGTTTGTTAAAAAAAATGCCAGAAATACATAACCCTAGAATAAATGTTGGCGGTCAGGAAGGGGAAAACAAAGCAAAGCACCCCTCCAGAGCCAAAGACAAGGACGAAAGGGGAAATATCTCTAAGCGAAAACGGTGCGAGAACCAATGTGGATTTGGCCAAGCAAAGCCATATAAGGCCAGCGGCTCCAGTTACTCCTTTTACACTCCGCTCAACTCCAGTTTGTCAGATATTTTATCCGCTATGGAAAAATGGGAAGACATCAAATGGCCATCAAAACTCAAGGGGATCCTTCAAAATGTGATAAAAACAAGCATTGTTCTTATCACAAGGAGATAGGCCACGATACCAAAGACTGCAAGGGCCTTAGAGATGAGATCTAATACTTTTTGCCATTTTGCCCCCTCTTAACTTCATTCTAAGATCGCCACTGAGAGCATCATCCAGAGATAGTAAGTGGGGTCACATCTGGGCATCTTTTTGGACATGAAAAAAGCTCCATTCTAATCTGGTCAAATCCCGTGGTGAGTTCCTACTAAGAATGTTAGCTGCAATAATGAAAAAACTCTAATCAGGAAACTTTTCGACATTCGACCCAACTATAGAAAACTCCAATGGCTGCCCACAAATTTTCTAACCTGAAAGGCTACTTGGCTACTGTCACGCCCTGACCCGCCATGGGAACCGCAGTGTGCCGATGCGTGAACTAATTTGTAATACAGGCGTATCGTAACCGGCCACAACATCATAATATAACACATTCTTGCAACGAGAATCAAACGGAAATAAAAACTATGATAAAATTTGAACAAAATAAGAGTATACGATTCTCCCCACCAGAGTCATAGCGACAAAACCAATATATACAAACATCTAGTATTAACAAGGTAATACAAAGGAAGCAAAACATACCCGTACAGGGTGGATACGACTAAACAACAAAAAAAACAGCTGCAAACTGGGCCTAAGTGCCACGATTAGCAGGAACGCCAACACTGCCTGCAGTTCAATAGAAGCACACCTTTGTGGGGTCAACAAAGCACAAAGCTAGCTGGTGTGAGCGAACTAATTACAAATAACAGAATAATATACAGGAGAAATCTATGCCACACAATAATGAATAAGTGAGTAATCCTAGATGCATGATCCATAAAATGGAAAAGGTGTCCCTATACAAGTTCTAAAGTCTAAATCACACCGTGTCTCTAAGGATAATATTTCTAAGTTCAAGCACCAACACAAGCATTTCAGATTCAACCATAACTACAAGTTTACGAGATATGTCGGTCATTACAGGTGATTCATACATGGTAAATATCAAGCGATGAAAACAAAGACAATACCATAATTCTTCACAGTCTCCTAGGTATAGCAATCAAGTCGAAACCAAATTTTTTTATATAAGTGTCTCATATCGTAGGTATCCGCATACCCTACGAATGTGTCTCACCCAGACACATCCCACCACGTGCACCAGTAATACTTCGGGTGGTTTGTATCCCAATGGGGCGCCATCTGCAAGGATACAAACTTAAACATCCCGAACGACTGGCCTAACATGGCCAACCTAATACAAATCCAACTCAAGCGCACTGGGAGGGAAAGCGAGTAATCTCCAAAGCACGTCCTCTGGGACCCGTCCTACTGCACTCTCTAGTGGCAAGTGTGTGCGGGAGCTCACCGCACCTCGGCAAGCTTGCCACATGCAATAGCGTCCTCAATATCTGGTGCGAGTCATCTCAAGCACCATCAAACTCACGATGCGAGCAAGCTCCTAAGCATAGGCACAACAGGCATTACAGCGGGGTAAAGACACTTACACTAATATCAACATGCACATACTCCGAGTCTGTACATAATCAAATGTAACAGACATGTAACCATAATCAGTTTGGCAATTTTTATAAATCCACGACTACGCTAGGGTCCCAACATGACCCAATTCACCACAATAAATTCATTCGAGTCGAACTATCATACATTCTCAAGACTCGGCAATTTACTGTAAAATGCAATATTCAAGCCCAATGCCATTACACCAAAGCCTAATCACACCCAAATTCAACCACTATTCTATTTCATTCAGGTATATCATGCTTTCAGAAAACCCAATACATAAATTCATTCACAAAAAAACCAACACAACAATCAAACTCCAAAAACCCCGAATTTCGGACTTGTATTCAATTATACACAATCGACGGCATAATGTAAAATTAAATTCAAAATTTAAAATAAATATTTTTCAAGGTAATAATTATAGTTACACTCACCTGAGCGGAATGAGTTTTTGGAACCCAAATCCTACCGATCGAAGCTTCCAACTCGCAAAACAGCGGGACCAAGGAAATTTTTTTTAAACTGCAAGGTGGACTCAAAAGTGAGCAAACTAGTCGAAAACTGGAAAATGAAATAAATAAAAATCGGCGCGACTGAAAGAAAAACTTACTGGCAAATTAAATCCGGCAAACACCCAAAATTCAGCAAAACTCACCGAAACCCACCCTATTCCGGTCTGATCCCCTTCGAACAACACAATAGGCCGAAAATAGGTCCAAGAACACTGAAATCACGTATTTGTAGCTCACCCACGCGCCCAAAGCCCGGATTCACGCCGAAGAACCTTCCTAACGGATATACATACTGATTTTTTTGAAATTTCGGCCAACCCTTAAACCACCCTTGCATGTGGGGTTTACAAGTTTCAAATGACGCCAAAAATGCCGCTGAAAGGGCTGATCAGAGCTACGCAATCCGATCAGTCAAAGCCAACACCGTTAAGCTCCCAGAAATCTGAAACTTTCAATTTGTTTTCGCGAAAAAATAAAAGAGAATGAAGAGGGAAAGAAGAGGAGAAGAAATGAAGAACAATGGACGAGATTCCGCGAAGGAATCGTTCGATTTGCTAGAACGAAATCCAGCGAAGAAGAGTCGCCGCGAGAGGAAACGCGGTCTGTAAAGAAAAAAAAAAGGAAAAGAAGAAGAAGAAGAAAGAAAAGAAAGGGAGATTTCTCTCTTAAGGGGTGGGTGGCTATGTGCCCCCACCATATTTTTTGAGTACACCCCTTCCAAACAATTTTTTTTAAACTACAGATATTACAGCTACATTCCTATAAGAACTTACCCAAGAAACATAAACTTACTTGGGTCAACAAGGTAGCTGGTATGAGTAATCTCCAACTCTAATAAGTAAAATAAATTACATGCTATAACAAGACTAATAGTTCCTCAATGCAGCAAAGGTGTCATGCAAGAAAATCACAATTCAAGGACATTTAATTCCTCAATGAGACAATCGTGTCATCCTAATAAGTTCTTATCATTATTAAAGTAAATATTTATTTTACCTGTACTTACTTTGTAGTGGTTAACCATGGCAAGTCTGACATCCAGTAATGTTAGTAGACTTGTCATTCTACATGAGAAAGGTTAGAAACAATATGAATATAACTTCTCAAATAGTTGATATTTTACCAATTAAAATAGTTGTATCCATACATTATTTGACTTATTATATTATTCATTTTTAACGAATTGAACACTTAGACAATACCATATTCGCACTACCTCCGTGTCGAATATACATGCTTGTATGCCTCTTTCATATAAATGAAAACTTATCCGTCATCCATGCCTAAGTGGGAACATCACATGCAACCATGCATTACCGGATACCCCTAACTATATGAGTATAATAAAAGTCACTCTAACAATGTGCATAAGTCATGTCATATTTTTTACAGATAAATAATTAAACATATTTTAGGCATTTCAGAAACTACCCCTTTCCGCAAGATCCAACTCGAAAGTTACTTAATTTTTCTATAAGAAATTGGTGCCCTATCAGCAAGACCCAACCCCGAAGGTTAGTTTCTCAATAAGAGAGGGTAAACATAAACACAAGAGATGTGGTAGTTCTAAGTGATACAATTCATTGTAATTAAATTTTATTTTATGAACTCAAATTTTCCATGTCGCTTATTATGATTTCTCAAAATTCTTATATGATGACATTTTGTCACTCATAAATAAATTTACCACAATATCACTCCATTACTTTGAGGAAAAACAAACATTTTCAAGTTGGAGACATTTCCATTCCAAGACCTTCAACTTTCTATGTTTATATCAAGTTCCAGCTTTTGTAACCATGAAGTAGCTTTTATGGAGAATAATACAAGACGACTTCTAACAAGGAAATGATCTCCAGTAAGATATCTCTTCCTAAACTACGCCACCAAAGGCGCCAAACAAAGACTCTCCCATGATAAATAGGCCATAAGGTTGAGGAACAAAGGTACGCTACATAACCCAATTTACAGCCTTGTCTGACTAAGTATCAAAGTGTCATCGGCCTCCACAACGGTGGTATTTGGCTCATGTGTGTTCCCTGTGCAGGTCAAGGTCAAGGAGAACAGGATTTAACACCACCAGTGAGCATTTTATAATGATTTGCTTTAGCAGCATTGGTGTCTATCTAAGTTTTGGAACTTCTAATAAAAATTAAATTCAGAAGTCAATCTTTATCTTGATATCAATATCCAGCGGATAAATTATACAAATATTACAACAAATCTGAACGATGCAACTGTTTTTTGGCCCTTCATGTATATATCCAAGTATTAATATGACTAGCCAAATTCTGGCTGAGCCCTAAACCTTTTCAAAATTGCGAAAACCAGCATTGCTGCAAACATGAGTAATCTACAACAAAAAAAGTTAATTACTCGTGAACAACACTAAAGAGCATGACACTAATTTTGCCTAAATCTAACGGCTACATGATCTTATAATATGTATCCAGAGAACCTATCCCAAGAAAGGAACCGATCATGTTAACTCCAGCTAACCCTAGCACCCTCCACAATAAATCACATTCAATTTCATTTGCAACCCTTGCAACGTTATGTCCACAATGCTGATAAATAACTATTTACGGGGGACCTTGATAACATGTAAGAAAAAAAAAACACGCATAAGGAAAGGGAAAGGCCATTTGATTTGGTACTTACAAGGTCGAAGCTTAACAACCATGTCAATGTCCTAAGAGAAACTGATCACAAAAGTTGAATCTCTAGGACGCATTAGTAAGGTTATTGCAATCTCCATTTGCTTCTTAACATCATCCAATAACTCTATCGAAGATTTGATAGTCATCCATTCCAAGACTTGGACCTTCTTTAGAAAAAGTTTTATCAGAAACAGTTCAGATTCATTACCAACAAGAAAATGAAATTCAATTGTCTTTAGGTGTGACACAAAACACTGAGGCGCCGTGGTATGTATTCTATCATATTCATTGTATACGAATGTGTCGTGTTCCTGTAAGAGTATGAAAACCAAAAACATCAAAGAATATTAATAAAGGGGAACAAAGAAGCAGTAGCAATAAAGGAAAAATTGCAGACTAGTAAGCAGGGAATTACATCGACAAAGAGAAAAGGCTCAAGGTTAGGAAGCATATGGAGAAACCTCAAAAGATCTTCACAGTGAAAATTAGATAGCAACATCAATTTCAGATTGGTCAAATTGGGGAATGTGAGAAGATGGGATAAGTTGTCTGCATGAGAGAGAGCCTTGACACACCAAATCACAATGCATTAGCAGTAGGAAAACCATCTGAATCTTGGAATAAAACTTGGCATCTTCTCTTGTCTAAGACTTTTTGTACCTGAAAGTGTATGAACAAGAAAACATCAATGAAAACAAGGAACCTCACATTGATTACTTGACAAGCCACTGATAGATCCTTTACATTAGAGAACCTTCCAAGAAAGTTATTTGCACCCCGTACATCAATGTCGTCTATATAAATATCAACGGATGCATTAATGAGAGAGGATATATTGCATGCAGAATACTTATTCACGCCACTGAACTTGAAGGATTTGAGGTTATCTGCATGAAAGTTGACCGGGATACCCATTTCTGAACCCAGACAACCCTCATATATGGGTAACATCTTAAGTTTGGGGGCGAAAGCATAGGCACTCTCAATATTCTCCCAATCACAACATTCTACAGAAAAGTTATCAAGGTTTGGAAATCTGAAGTAGACTGGCTATGCAAGACCTTCACAAGAAAACACGTTACTACAGAAAATCAAGCTTTTGAGGCTCAACATACAAACTAAACTGAGAATTGCAACTTTCCCCGCTTGCATGGTCAACTTTGTTAGTGATTTACAAGTACAAAAACATCTGGGAAATGGGAAAGACAACATCCCAGACTTGAAGATCTTGAGATTGAGTTCTTCAAAGCGATGCTTAATTATTGTGGAGGATATCCATGAGTGCACACGAAACAAGTCAATAGTATCATATGGAATGCTGAACTTGTGTACATTTGAACCATGGTAGAAAATTAGAACTCTCTCCACAAAATTCATGAAGCTTGTCTTATCTCCTTCATTTGGTTGTATTGAGTATGACGAGAAATTGTCACAAAAGTCGAGAACTTGTATGGAAGTCTATGAATATCTCCATCTTGTTGACAAAATAATATGCACAGCGAATTTTGTGGGAAGGAATGAGAGTATGTGTACAAGGATTGAATCTGGTAAACTACTTATTCAATCCTCTCTTTAACCCATATTTGGAATCTTGATACTTGAATTCATCCTTTTTTTTTTTGGAAAGTGAGATGAGGTTTTTAGGATCCCCGAACCTTATATTGATTAAAAAAATGATGATAAAGTTTACAATCGCTCATACGTTCACTCGTTACATCATCTACAGAACAAAAAAACTTGTTTCAAAGCTTCAACAGAGAACCTAATTAGTTGTAGATTCACCGTCTCCAGGTTGGGGAGTAACCTTGCAAAGTGTTCTGCTACTAAAGTGGTTGCATGATAGACCTGCCATAACTTTTCTTCCTCATAATTACCAATCAATCTTTTAATCACTCTCATGACCTGATTTATACCTAATGTGGGCCCCATGATGTATGAGAAGTCGTCGTAAAGAATCGAAACACAATGAATCATAATATAGAAACCATTGAATGCTAGCACTAATCTAGCATGCATACAAGGTTCTAATAAACATTTGCATTCTACCTGTATTATCATCATCGGTTACCTGAATTTAGGATTTGTCTTCTTGCTTCGAGAAGACCTTCGAGGAACATATTCTGTGGGAGGCTGTATTGTGGTGACCTCATGTTCTTCTTCAATAGTGTTTTGCCCCTCATTTGCTGCTTCCGCTTCAAGTAAGGCTTTAATTTCGGTGATCAATGCATCCTTGCGTATTCTTGCAATTGTTGTATTCAAAGCATTGATGGCTTGGGGTGTTAGCCAATCCATGGGCGCTTTTGGAGAGTTTGTGCAATCTTCCCCCTGTCTTCCATCAGTCATATCTCGTCCTACTTCAGAAAATGTAGAAGCTGATTTTGAGATTGCATCAACCTCTTCACTGCATCTTTCCTGATTTGGAGCAACTTCTATGTCACGTTGAATTTGCACAGGAGCATCAACTTCTTGATGGCTTACTTCTTGTTCCTCAACTGGAAGTGTAGGGATAACTTCTTTGTTTGACTGGTTCGCAATATCCATCTCATCATCATACTGATCTATAATATCTATTTCATTCACGTTGCTTGTGCACTCACTTGCATTGGTGTTGGTCTGCCTTCTGACATCTATGCGCTGCATTGCCTTATTGGGCCTGAATGCATGTTTTCCTGAAACAATGGTCCAACCATTTTTATCTTCCTCATTCTGATTCTCATATACTTTCTTCCCTGTTTCTCTCCAAACTTTTGGAATCGTTTGTCTAATTGGCTTACTCTTTGGACAACCCATTTTGTTGTGCCCAAACCCCGCACACGAGATGCATTTGGCTGGAACCCAAGCATACTCCACTTCCACTAATCTCTTCTTCTCATCATTGATAACTATTGGTATTGCTTTGGGGAGTTGGCTGCTAACATTGATTTCCACACAGACTCTTGCATATGATAGTCGTGTTCTCTCCTCTGTTGTTTTGTCAAACATGATTGGGACTTTTATTGCACTTGTAATTTTTTGGATGCCTTCCGGGTTCCAAAGGAACAATGGTATCTTCTTCAATGTAACCCATATGGGAATGGTAGTAAGTGCTTCTTCCTCGTCCATCAATGGGTTTCCAAGCACGAAGAATGAAGAGTCTACTGGCAATGTGTAAATGTCTCATTTCCATAACTTTGTCCCTGTCAGTTTCCTCTCTAAACTTGAACACAAAGTTCTTATCTCCATGAATATTCATCTCAAATTTATGAATTCCCCAAACTCGACCGAGGTAATCTTTGACATACCCATACGCCAATCTCCTCCCTACGAACCTGCCAATAATTAGTCGTTCACACTCTTCAATTCTAGCTGTGAAATCAGAGGTGCTAACATGCACTATTTTCTGGCTATTTACAATCGCAGGGGGTACGTATTGAAGCTTGGTTGTGCAGACTTGTGCTGCTTCAACTTTGATGCCCAATCCATCTTGGGTAATGTCGGAGCAGTAGCAACGGCTTGCGTAGCACTCACCGCAGATCTATTCATCACACCATCGATCTCATCTTGATGTGTATTTGGGTTGGTTTCAAGTCCCCTCTTGTTGGTTTGTGCTTCACCATGAGGAGGTGAAGGACCATCCGGCGTGGTTGTAGACGCCATCATTGATCAAAACTCTCAGATAAGAGAGCAAAAACGAAGCTAGTTAATTAGGGACTGAAATCATGGCATAATAGTAGATTACATGAAGATGAGAACTCCAAATCTAGATTAGAGAAATTTTATTTGCTTAGTTTATTGACTATTATTATTTAGTCAAGTAATTAAGAGATTGCATTTGATTTGAGACAAAGGAAATGAGAATTGAAGGGATACTTGCATCTCCTTCAATCCCCTTACTACCAGTGAAGTCTTGTTGAAATTTTCTACAACCCAGAGGACTTCTCCCCCAAACACAAGATCGTTGATTAAAATAAATCTAGCAAGTTGAAATATACAAAGCTTACTAAAGTATTGAAAATTAAGTATTGTTTTTATATTAATGCATGACTATGGAAATATTAACTATTTCATATGGGTAAAATTGTAGGTTAGGTCACTGGGTTGGCATGAAAGAGGTCATCCAATAGTCTCAAATGCTTAAAGGAATGTTTCAGGAAACTTTTCTGGTAAGCATGTGCCGTTGATATGTCTCAAGATCTCATACAAGATATAAATTTTTTTCCTGATTCTGTATTTAGATCTTGATCTACCTGTGTTTTGTCCTTTGTCTCTCATCAGTTAGGATGTGTTTAAACTTTCAAGGTCTCCTTAAGCTCCTCCCATGTCAAAGATGTTTTAATGTAGTTGCTCTTTGGCAGCATTTTGGACCTCTAAAAAGAACCTAGATTGTTGTGATTATCAATAAACCATCGATGAAATCTTGGAGCAATTAATCTAAAAGGATCTATAGGTTATAGAAAAAAGTGTGCACACAGGTTAATTATGTATCTCTGAAAAAATGCATTAATTTTCTTTCAGTTTTGGGTTTTGGCTATTGATTTCAATTTCTGTTTAATTTCAAATCATTTGCTCCATAAACTATAAATTATCTTTTGTGCCCCTTGCCTATTGGGCGTAGTCTTGGGTACATTCTGATATCAGAGCCAATTTGTCATTAAATTTCTAGGAGGAATAGTGGTCTAGCCAAGAGAACGTTGGTAAACCCTAAAAAACCTTGTAGTCAAGCGTTGGTAGATGTAATAACATAGTAGCCTTGCGTTGGTAGGTGTAACAGCCAACGTAGCTGAGAATCGCCCTTGTGTGTTGGGCGTAGGTGGTTCCGTTGAGGTAAACCCATTACTCCCAATAGAAATTTACTATCCAAATGTTTTTTTTTTTTTTTTATCTAGGATAGCTCGATCTTCATTATCTAGACAAAGAACATCAAACATAGTAAATGATTTAGAATGTCAAGTATCTAAAATATAATTTTTTTTTTGCAACAATGGTCAATTCCCGAATTTTCAAAAGAAGACATCTACAAAAAAAAAAAAAACCAATCTTTAGCTAATAAACTGAACAAATTATCAAAATTATAGAGGAAACAGTACCCTTAACCCCATCTTATTTACTTCCGAAATATTAGAAAAACACAAACAAGATCAATTCAGTTATATCCACATAGGATTAATCCAAGTATGAATCAAACCCTTTACAAAAACATGCTTAGATGTCTCAGCCCTTGCAGAGACTGTAGGCACAAAAAATTCCAAAACTCTCTCCTAGGTATAGCAGAAACATCCCTAGGATTAGGACCAGTTTATTTCAATTGTTATCCAAACTTTTCAATATATCTTCATGATTCAAATGTTTTAGAAACCTTGACCCTCAATATACAAACTTCTGGATATAATATGCTATCAGGTTCAATACCATTAGCATTATTGTATCGTATAACATACAAAATCATGAAAACTAAAATTAGCTCTCAAGCAAAAGTAGAAAGCACAGAATGATACACTATCATTTTCCAAACAAACATCATTGTCCCAAAGACTATTCGATGGGATCAAGTCACCCTACCAAGCACATGGCAGGTTCATACCGAGCCAAGGCCTCCTCTCACCAAGTGATATATCTCAAATAGTGTCTCATGAAGATGAAACTATTGAATAACGGTTGACATCTACAAGAAGAACTAAACTTTCAATAGCAAATCTCCAATCACCAAGATCATCAACATTTTCGTATAGAACAACTTCTTATTCTTTAGAAACTGAATCTGTAACAAGTATGGATCTAACATAAATGAGACAACATCCCTAATTTCCTTAAATTTCTTAATCAATTTATACAAATGATCAACAATCAGAAATAATAGAAAATCAAATAAATCAAAAAAATCACCAACACAATCGAAAATAGGAGATCCATCTCAAATATATATGACATCTAGAAAATTTAAATTAGACAAAGGATATTGGGCAAAAGAAAAGGCAAAAGTAAGGAGAAGAGAAATAAAGAAAGGAGGAGGGAGGAAAATGATCATTCCTGTTCGGTGTTTCACTGGTGGAAAGGAACTTCATTCATTCGAATCGAGATTGATTCATTTCTCCTATACATTTTCAGGTTTCTAAAAGTCCCTTAAACCTAGCTTCGCTATACTTTGCAAGGGTTAATTAGGGTTCAACCTCTACTACTTGTTGTTCTTCTTCTTCTTCTTCTTTCCTAACTTTAAGTTTGGATGATTTGATTTGATTGTTGTAGGTGATTGGTAGCAAATGGGATATGTACCCTGATCTTCTTCAAGCTTATTACACAAAAGGGTGAGTTATTCACTCAACCATCATTTTTCTTCTTTTATATATGATTTCTTTTTTAATCAAATATGGGCTCTAATCTGAACAAGCATAAGGAGGCTGATTTAATTACAAAATTCTGTCATCTTTTAGGACTTTGCTTTTCTTTTCTAAATAAAGGAATTGTTTAGTATGGTCTATGTTGTCAACTTCAAGAACAAGTTATTAGTATGCCATTTAAGTTCAAGCAAATACCGCATAAATCAAAATTTCACTTAATACAATAGTTTTTTAATATGATAATTTGTGTGTGTGTGTGTGTGCGTGCGTGTGTGTGTGTCTACTTTTTCTGTGATAATTTAACTTAAGCATCATCGTCTTTTGGCCAAGTGAATACCTATTTTCTGAAGGTTGTCTACAATTAGAACTCTACCATGATAAATGGTCCGCATAAATGGAGCAAAGGGATTATGCTAGTGAGACACGATTTTAGCGACTTTTCACTACTTGACAGAAAAAAAAAAAAAAAAAATTTACAGCGAGATTTTATTAGAAAACTTCAGTCCTCTCTAGGTGAGACACAATTTCAACCATTTTTCAGATGTTGTTACTTGGTTTCCACCGTTTTGAGGTTCCTTTCTCGACTTCCACATATTTTTAGGTTCTTTGCTTGATTTTCACCGTTTTCAGGATTGTTTTGGATTTTGGGTGCTTGCTCGAGTGTGTCTTGGAAGGAGCAAAGCTTGTTGCTTGAGTGTGAGTTCTCAAGATGTTCCAAAACTTTTGAAAAAGGTTAGTTGAAGATAGATAAGATTTTGAACTGTATTGACGGGATGAATTTACTTTTGGCCACCCGAGAACATTTGGTCAAGTTTTCATAAAAGATACTTGAAAACCCTTTTGTACACTAAAAATTGCAAGATATTTAAAATAATAATAATAATAATAATAATAATAATAATAATAATAATAATAATAATAATAATAATAATAATAATAATAATAATAAATAGTGGCAGTATGAAAAAGATTTTGGTATTTGTTCAAAAAAGATGGTGCCTTCATACTCGCGAGACTGGCTACCAAAAGAGGATCTCGCTTCAATTATATTTTATCTGAAATTTGTATGGTTATTAGGAAAAAATTTCTCATGTTACTCACCACCAAGTGTATGAGTTTCAAAAGGAAGACTAGCCTAGAATGGTTGGTCGTTAAACAATCCTTCTAAACTTGCAAATGAATATCCGTTCGAAGCTCCACCCAAACAATTGAAACACTTTCGGATCAAAACTCCAAACCCTCTTCAAAACCTAAAAGCCTTCTCACTTCAAAACCCCGGTTATCTGAATTTCAGAAACCCCTCTTTTAACTTTAAACAACCTTTGAAGCAACCTTAAATAAGCACCAATGCTTAAAGGGAGAGTGAGGAGTAGGTTTAGAGTATGAGCAGTTCTACATGGCGAGGAAACGAGCGAGGAAATGGGCGAGGGAAGTGAGGTGGCGGGGGTGAGAGCCGTTCCTCGCCCTCGGGATGCGCACGCGAAAAGTCAACGCACGCATCTCGAGGGCGAGGAACGGCTCTCACCTCCGCCACCTCACTTCCCTCGCCCACTTCCTCGACATTTAGAATTTCTGTTAGAGTATTTGAGAGGGAGAATGAGTAGGGGAAAGTCAAATGAGCGGGAGAGTTGAAGGAGATGGAAATGGAGTTTAAAAACTGATTCAATTAATTTCCGAGTTGGTGGTACAGAGAAAGAGTGGTGGCACAGAATGAAAGTGTATTCATACATGGCAGCCAAAAAAAGTGGCAAGAAGAGGAAAACATGGGCATATTTATAAATTGCAAAAAGAAAAAAAAAAAAAAAAAAAAAAGGCATTGAGATAGGGATGGAGAATTGAGAAGGATTTGTCTGGTGACTAGTAAAAGTGAGATGATAACAGTGAAGACTAGTGGTGGTCCCAGATCCATCTATCACTTTTCCTCAATGGACACCTTCGCGAGAGTATTCAACAAATCAAGAATATATGAGCACACGTATCTTGGAGAGGTTGATCCACAGTCCACTACCCATTTATCTTATCAAAAAGTAATCCACAACTCGTTACCAACTTGAAAGTAGACGGAAGGTTGAAATATGAGCATGATGTTCATGATAGCACGCCACAAACAATAACCATAAGGAAGATTAGGTTTCCCTAGTGTACCACTTATGAGAATTATGTAGTTAAATTGTTAATCGAACCCTATTGATTAAGGAGTGATATGAGATTAACCGAGATTAATCAGAATTAATCGACCTATATTTTATAATCATATTTTATTTATCCTTCTAAGTAATGTTTACTTCAAGAACAAATTTAATGTGCATTGAAGTATTAAACATTACTTGACACAAGTCAAGGCAAATTATAAATAAATAAAACTAAGAATTCTATCTCAGATAAAGGTGTGACTCTATATTCTTTAGTTTTGCTTGTTATTCGTTTGGTCGTTATTTCTCTAGCCTCTTCACAAACTCTTGGTATTGCATTATGGGTGAGTATTGATGAGGTTAAATAAATAAATAAATAACTTGATTTCTTTTTCATTTGTTTATAACACATTATCATGGATTGATTAATCGGTGAGTTTTGAAAGCAATTATTCATGATTAATCGGTAATTCAACCAAAAATCGCCGATTACTCAGGCAAGGAATTATTCAAATGATTAATTCAAAAATCGTAATGCTCTACTAGTGAGAGGAGATTAATCATCGATTTAATAACTTAATATGAAAATATAAAACATATTTACAACACTAATGGTTCAAGTTGTGTCCCTCACTCTTATAATACCAAGGCCTCCCGATCCTTTGAAACACAATTGTTTTCAAGTTGATGAGATGATATTCGTGATCGGTGTCAACTGTCTTAGGAAATCTCGGTAAATTTTCCCTATTGCACATGCCATTGAAGTTGGAATAGTTACTAAAGATAGAGTGAAAATTGGGATATATGCCATTGCACTCTTAACCAGAGTGAGGTGGCTAGCTTTAAAGTAAATTGAGGTGGGCACAACAGGTAGTAAGATGTTGGTGGAGTGAACAATTATGGTAATTGATGATACACCAAACCGCCATTTAATCCGTGTCATACACGTGTCATGATAGTCTCGTCAGCAGAGTAAAGCGGGCTTGATTGCCCACCTAATCTAGCAAAGCCCAGAAAACACTAAGTCCATTTTGGTAAGGTCCAAAAGGTTGGACCCAAATGGCAGCGCCCTATTAAGCCCACATGTCACAAGGTCAAGCCCAATACCCCTTGAGACCTAATAAGGCAAATATCTGGGGGACCGACCAAAAATGGGCAAGCCTGTACATTAGTTCCGATAAGGAAACAAATGTCGGAGTATAAGTTGTGCATGGAAACTCCCTTGCATGGACAACACTCGAAAAGGGAATAATCTCTCGCAAATCTATCAGCACGAGTCGTGTAGGGTAACTCTCCTACATGGACGACTCCCAACAAGGAAAGGATCTCCAGCAAGATATATTTTTATAAACTATGCCACCAAAGGCCTAACTGAATAAAGACTCTCGCATTATAAATAGGACACAGGGTTGATGGACAAAAGTACGCTAAACAACCCAATTTATAGCTTTAAGCCTTTCTCAAGCCTTGTCTGACTTAAGCATCGGAGTGTCATCGACCACTACAACGGTGGTCCTTAGGTCACATGTGTTACCTGTGCAGGTCACAGTCAAGGATAACAAGATTCGACTACATCAGTCTGGCGCCGTCCGTGGGGAAAAACGAAGTTCCTTTAAAAACAGTGATAACACCCTTCCTTACAAATCGGAAATATGGTGACCACGAGATCTCGCAATAATGGAGACATCGTTGAGCCCTCAAACGCTTGAACCGACGGCACTAGGAGGAACAACCTTAGACCCCCGCGCTTGCAACAACCATGACAGACCCTAGGGTGGATCTACTGTCAACCTAGATGCAGCAAATCGCATGAGCGGTGGAGATACTTACTCAGCAGAAACCTCCACCCGTCGAAAGAGACAGGGAACAACGAAGAGCCCTATCCCCAGAAGATACCATAGAACACGTTCAGGAGAGCCACTTCGCCCTTGCGGGCTCTTAGTGGATGAACGGCAAACGGACCCAGAGTCTAGAGTCGACAAACCCGCCTTGCAGAACCCCTTCCAGCTTGGGGCCACCAATCCTGGCGTGTTGTTCAACCTCATTGTCCCTCCATTCATGGATCACATCATGAACGAGCCATTGCCAAATAAATTCACATGCCAAAGCAGGAGTTTTACGACGGGATAGCAGACATGTCCGATAATTTATGCCACTTCCAGCATGTAATGACACTCAAAGAAGGATCTGCAGCAGTAATGTGCTGGTCATTCCCTACCAGCCTGAAGAAGTCAGCACTGAGTCGGTTCCACAGCCTCTCTCTGAAGTCCATCGACTCATTCCAGATGCTGGCAACATCGTTTCTCACCCGCTTTGTCGGTAGCCAATGAATCAGGAAGGGCCCACATTACCTATTCACCCTCAAACAAAGGCAAACTAGACATTGAGGGAATACGACACACGCTTCAATGATCAGTTAACTTTCATCGACGGCTACAGTAGCGATACCTCAGTCACAACCTTCACCTCGGGTCTGAAGAGAGGCAAGTTTTACAATTTCCTCACTCTAGAACCTCCAACCGATATGGCGGACTTGTTGAAGAGTGCCCAGAAATATATCACTCTCGATGAGATGTTGGCAACCAAGAATGAGGCAAAGTATGAAAAGAAACCCTCTGGTTCTAGAGATAAGAATGAGGGAAAGAAACAGGAAAACGACGACAGAAAAGAGGAAGCGCAATGATCGCAAACCTGGCTCTGGCCGCGCAAGGCAAGATAAGGCCTCCAACTTCGTCAGGTCTAAATCCATCACTGTCCTCAACTCCATGAAAAATTGGGGAGAATTGAAGTGGCCCGCCAAATAGTGAGGAGATCCCTCCTAGCGCGATAATAGCAAATATTGCTCCTTTCACAAGAAAGACGGCCACGACACTGAGTACTGTAAAAGTCTTAGGAACGAGATAGAGTACTGGATTAGAAAGGGGAAGCTCAAAAAGTTCATGAGCCTGAACAAAAAGCAAGATCGGGCAAAGGAAAGGGAAGATGTCGTTAAAGAGATAGAGAAAGAAGTTCATGGCATCATATATGTACTTCATGGAGTCATCTCGAAAGATGAGCAATACAACAGGTCCCGAAAGAGGACGCTTCTCGATGTGCGAACACAACCCACCTGTGAGGACCAACAAGTACAATGCGCAAGTATTCAAAACTTGATGCCACCATTGACATTCATAGACAAGGACCTCCAAGGCATCCATTTTCCCCAAAGTGGCACCCTTGTCATCTCTGTCCTCATGGCAAAGTGGGAAGTGAAAGGGCCTTGGTGGACATAGGAAGCACTCTAAACGTCTTGTTTCTCAACGCATTCCTCAATATGCAACACAATGAGGAGGACTTAACGCCTGCCAATCACCCCATGATTTGGTTCAAAGAGAAATGCTTCCCTATAGGGAAGATCAGTCTAATGGTAGTAGCGGGAGAGCCACAATTACGAAAGTTCCTTGTCTAGGAGTTCATGGTGGTCAATGCCCCGTCCGCCTACAACATCATCCTAGGGAGGCCTTGGCTCCATCACATGGAGGCAGTAGTTTCTACTCTGCACCCATGCATCAAGTACACTGCCAACCAGGCCCAATGAACTATTCGAGGAGACCAACCTTCAGCGAGAGACTGCCACTATGCAATGCTAAAACAGCTAGATTGTTAGCAATTACAGGTCGGGACCGCGGAGCAGACATATCAGACACCAAACCCTGATAAGGGGGAAAAATCACCCCGCACGAACAAAGACCAAGCTCTGACATCGAGGCTCAACTATGTGATGAGCCAAAATTCAGCACTGGAGACACCATCCAGTCTGGTACAAAGCTAAGTAACAACACTTCAACAAACAGGCGCCTACTCCAAAAGCTAGTAACCAGCGAGGTACGGTCAGCCCAAACAAAGTTCACATTTCAGTGACTTAACTAGCATTGGCAAAACGTGACACTTCATTGAGGGAGCTACGCAATCTAAGCCAAAACCATGCACGACTCCTTCAGGGCCAGATTAGCTCAGTCCCCACTCAGAGTCAAACAATCTTATTGTTTTGATTTCTTTTGTTTTTCAGTTTAGAAGATTTGTTCGCACAACTTTATATGATACAGATTCATTCAAGGAATAAAATGCCGAAATGTAGAAAACAAACTTTGTTGATTACTAAGAAAATTGTTACAAAGCTTGCATGACTGACTAGTACAAAAGTTTGCACACTACAAGTATCTAAGTCTGGCGCGAGTATGGATCCATTGAAATGCACGTCAAGACTTCTCTCTGTCAATCTGCTTTCAGAAAAGGATTCGAAAGTGAAAGTAAAAGTACCCAAAATAGGCCACAGGCTGCATGTACGCACTTGATTCTTTGTTCTGCCAATCTGCCTCGCAAGGATGATTTGAACATAGCAACGAAGACACTCAAAGTAGACTGTAGACACCTTGCTCTGCCAATCTACCTTGCGAAGATGATTCTGAAGTGAGAACAGAAGAAGGCAGATAAGAATCTTTCTCAAACGAGGGATGCTTGGGGTGATGTAGAGTTAGCACCCCAGGACCGCAGGTCGCGTCCATCAGAGCCTTGCTCTTCCAGTCTGCCTTCCAACTGCGCCATCACAAGTGAAGCTCAGCAGATACAGTAGGAGCAGCCCCCAAAGTTGATTGCGGGTGTTATCTTAGAGATTGGAAGGCGTGAGATTCCTTCGGAGCACCGGAAGATGAAAGACAAACTCGACCCCTGATGGGGGAGTTCGTAACTCTTCTATGCAATGTGATAAGAAATTACAAGGTCCCAAAAAACCAATCGGATGCTCACCCAAACCAGGTGGCATCACATAACATCATGTCTTGTCAAGACTCATCATCGCAAATGTCAGAACATTCGAAGATTTCAATAACGAAGATCTTCCTTTGAATGACATGTTCTATAGCGTTCATGGCAATGATTGAAAATGTGAAAACCTGCCTATATATAGGAGCGACGATCCACGAAATGAAGTCAACCAACAATTACGTCACCATTAAATGTCGTATGGGAAACAAGGAGGCGACGGTTCCAATTGCAACTGCACGAATCCACATACATGGAATTAATGGCATTGCACGTAGCCCAATTAATTGGGGGAGAAACCGATACTAAACCTCCTCACAATCTACATTGTCCACGTGGCACGATAATCTCTCAAACGGGCCCCAACCAACCAGTGGGCCTAAGCGAATACCCCGCCAAATTTGGCTCAGAGAACAACCCAATACATGCAAAAACACAAACGACGAAGGCCTTAAGCGCCCATGGAATGTAGATCACGCCTACAGTGATATTATATTAAAATTCCAATGTTATTCATTAAATCTGGATGAAATTCAGTCTGGTCAATTTATGGAAATCTAACTCCAGAATCAGGCTTATTGGTCCGACTCTTGTATCGCACTACTAGGCGAATTAAGTAAGTCAGGACTAGCAAGTCAGGCTCACACGCCCAAGGGAATGCGGAGGCCTAACCCAACAAAAGCTTAGTCAGCTTCGGCTGATGACGATAGCTTCTGGTCATCTCTAAGACCGTAATCCGCCTAACACGGGTGACAATGACTTAAAAAGTGGGAGCCTAGTCAGTAATGAGACACCTGACCACGATCATTTGCCAGGGATCATTGCCAAACTGCAGACAATTATCGCCGAATCAGATCAAAGCTTAGTCAATTCCGACTGATGACGATAGCTTCTGATCCGCTCTAATACCATAGTATGCCGAGCGCGGATGAAGATGGCTTAGAAAGTGGGAGCATAGTCTGCGCTCCGACGCCTAACCACGATGGCTTGCCAGGGATCACTCCCCAACTGCAGACATTGATTTCCAAACGCGATCCAAGGATGGGT
Source organism: Berberis vulgaris (assembly GCA_963556465.1). Taxonomy (NCBI): domain Eukaryota; kingdom Viridiplantae; phylum Streptophyta; class Magnoliopsida; order Ranunculales; family Berberidaceae; genus Berberis; species Berberis vulgaris. The sequence continues at coordinate 54,966,149 of OY747124.1, read as the reverse complement.
TATACTCGAAATCCTTCAACGAAAAAGGACGGGCCTGACCTGCATCGGACGAAACTGCCATACCCGCCTGCAACAACAGGTTTTTATGACCTTCACATGCTTAGTACTCAGTTTCATTGCATCTTCGACCCCTACCATTTGTAGATAATTTTTCTCCAATTTGGAAAGAGAAATAAAGGCATTTGCCTGAGCATTATGTCCCGCGGACACAACAGCTTCCGCCCCAGCGGACGAACCAAGATCTTGCCCCACAACTTTGCATCCTCCCTAGAAGGGGTCAAGCACTCACAAGCGGGCTTAGTTGCAGCACGAGGCTTCTTTGAACGCATAGAAGAATAAAGTACCTCATTTAACTCCGCCCTCCTTGATGGGCTAAAAATATTAACCCTTGGAAACTTCCTCTTCTTCAAAGAGGGTTCGCCTTCAAACTTCGGTTTTGAAACTCTAAAAAGAGCGGGAGCCTCATGCCAATAAGCCCATAGTCTGTTGCGCTTAATGTTAGAAGGTTGGACAACATCATCCATCGGCATCCGAGGCATGTCACAAAATTTATACATGGTTGCCTCGTCCTCAGAAGAAAGAGGGTAGTTGGAAATTTCCCTACCGAAAGCATGGATAATGACTCAATTACAATCAATACCGACATGATAAAAAATGGGATCAAACTTACACAGTTGTCTAAACTCCCGCTCGATCGAACAACCATCAAGTTCAAATAGGTCGGTGACGTCAACACGCATACAACATGTTCATTTATCCGAGGAAAAGTGAGCAGTTGGATCACCCTCAAAGACACACGGACTCTAGCGCCCTTCACCCTAATCAGAATAGTTATCACCATCCTATACCCATTCAGCACTAGCTAAGCGAGCGGAATGCCGAGGTACGCCAAGGACCTCCAAATCTCTTTGATGACAGGAAAACATACGCCCCATTGAAGCATACCTCGGTGCAAACAGATACATCCTTCTGGAAAACAATGGCGTCTGACTAGCGCCCAATGTGAAGGCCACCAGATCATCAGAGATGTCATACTTCTCACGATGGACCTCTAGACTCGACTAAGAGATTGACCTCTCCTCGAAGAACTTACGGCCTTTAGCAGACAGTTCATCAGGAAGCTGATTCTGGTCGATCATGGAAGAACGTACAAACTTTCGATTACGAAAGTTAAACAAAGTCAAAAGTGCGGAAGCAAAACAAGAAATCAGAGTCTCTAAAATCGAAAGAGTGAAGAAGCTAAACTTTGCAGATAAGGGGATCTATATAGAAAACAGAATTTCCCCTTATTTTTTAGCAGACGCGCGCCGAATTAATGATGCGCGCCGCTCGATGAGACAATTCAGACTCAAACATCATGACTGCTGTAACGACCCGATCCACAGAGTACTATATTATCTGCTTTGGGCCCAAGGCCCGCACGGCTTTAAAACACGTAGTACTTTGTAGATCCAAACTCGTACATATATAACACATCCCCTTCCCTCACCTAGGCGATGTGGGACTATAATCTCCCCTTGGTAGCTCGCCCAACCCCTATTGGGATCCACGGGCCTGTTGGGCTTCACCATCACGGGCCTTTCCCTCACCTTCCCCCTCAGGTCCGCCCACACAAGGGTATCACAGTTGTTAGATTGTGTAAGTAGGACGGTGACCCTTACGTTTCCTGATGTATCTCCTTGTGTTTTGAGATGTGAGTCGAGCTGTGTATGATTCTTAGGTTTATTCGACCGAGTAATTCTTGTGTGGGCGGACCTGAGGGGGAGGGTGAGGGAAAACTGTGAGACCCTTGTGTGGGCGGACCTAAGGGGGAGGGTAAGGGTTGGAGCCCAATATGCCCAACAGGCATGTGGATCCCAAGAGGGGTTGGACTAGCTACCAAGGGGAGATCATAGTCCCACATCGCCTGGGTGCGGGATGGTGATGTGCGAGGTTGGATCCCCATAATAAGAGGCCTTTTAAAGCCGTGCAGGCCAGTTGGGCCCAAAGCGGACAATATCTTACTGTGCGGATCGGGTCGTTACAGAATGTTATCAGAGCTTGACCCAGCCGGAGTGTGCCGACGTGGACGTTGGGCCCTAAGGGGGTGGACTGTGAGACCATTGTGTGGGCGGACCTGAGGGGGAGGGTGAGGGTTGGAGCCCAATAGGCCCAACAGGCCTGTGGATCCCAATAGGGGTTAGACTAGCTACCAAGGGGAGATCATTGTCCCACATCGCCTGGGTGCGGGATGGTGATGTGCTATATATGTGCGAGGTTGGATCCCCATAGTAAGAGGCATTTTAAAGCCGTGCGGGCCAGTTGGGCCCAAAGCGGACAATATCTTACTGTACGGATCGGGTCGTTACAACTGCTCAAGCCTTTCGTGACATGACTTAGTGGATCGACGAGCTGGCCCGCCAACTCGGGGGGAGTAGCTGATGATATACCAAACCGTCCTTTAATCTGGGTCGTACGCATGATAATCTTGTTAGCAGAGTAAGGAGAGCATGATTACCCACCCAATCTAGCAGAACCTAGACAACACCAAGCCCATTTTGGCAAGGTCCAAAAGGTTGGACCCAAATTGCAGCGCCCTATTAAGCCCACACATCACATGGTCAAGCCCAATACCCGTGGGACCTAATAAGACAAGTATCTGAAGGATCGACCTAAGACGGGCAGGCCAACAATACATTGGTTCCGACTAGGAAACAAATGTCGGAGTATAAGTCGTGCATAAAAACTCCCTTCCATCAACAACATTCCAAAAGGGAATAATCTCTCGTAGATCTAGGAGCACAAGTCATGTAGAGAAACTCTCCTATATGGACGACTCCCTACAAGGAAATGATCTCTAGCAAGATATCTTTCCCTAAACTACGCCACCAAAGGCCTAGCTGAACAAGGACTCTCGCACTATAAATATGATACAGGGTTGATGAACAAAGGTATGCTACAAAACCCAATTTACAACTTTAAGCCTTTATCAAGCCTTGTCTGACTTTAGCATGAAAGTGTCATCGGCCACCACAATGTTGATTATTGGGTCACGTGTGTTCCCTGTGCAGGTCAAGTTCAAGGTCAAAGAGAACATGATTCGACTACATCAATAATAATAATACCAGTGGTAGGGATTGCTAGGAGAATAATTGTAGGATGATAGTAAACCAAGTTGGAAATGGTGTAATGTTATTGAGGGTTCAAGGAGTTGTGGTGAGAAGGGAGGAGGTAGGGCAAACTTGACACTTATCATCAACTGTGTAGGAGCTATAAACCTTGTTCATCACGCGTGATCAAATGGTCAATGCCAAATTCTAGATTTTGATCAGTTGTCTATCTTATTCTAACATTATCTACACTATGAAGGGTGTGAATCATTATCTACACTATGAAGGGTGTGAATCGAATGTTTTGAATCATGTGCTAAATATAATACTCTCAATCTTGTGTGGTATTAGAAATATATGTGATGGGGATTAACTTACACGGATCAGATGTAGAATGAACTCCAAATTTTTATGATGCACTGGGCATTTGTGGTGTGTTAATTGGGTTTGGTCATTTGACTATTAAATGACCACGTAATTGAATCTTGGACACAAATATTTGTATGAATCTCAATTGTCACTACACTTTGCGCTAGGGTACGTATCTCCCATGCAACCCATTCAAATGAGCAAGATCCATATGTGAGCCAACATGGTGGGGTGGGGGTGATCACATGTAGCAGGCATAAGAGATTGGGTGGAGGATATTAATTAGATAGATAGATAGATAATACGAAAATTCTAAATGTCGAGGAAGTAGGCGAGGAAAACAGCGAGGGGGGGGACCGTCCATCCCCTCCGGGATGCGCGCATGAAAAATGATGGCATGCATCCCGAGGGGATGGACCCCCCCCCCCCCCCCCCTCGCTGTTTTCCTCACCCACTACCTCGACAGGTAGAATCACTCTAGATAATATTGAGGCTGATTAGGGTTTGAATATTGAAGTATGCTTTTGCAGCAGTAGTTTTTGTCGTCCACGGCCTAGCTACATTGCATTTTATCCGTGTATATTCTAATCATGTCTTAGGCTTCCGGTCCCGAAGATATTTTGGGATTATTTAGATTTTTTGGGCATTGCTCCTGCCCAAATGGGTCCCAATGGTTGGAGGGTGATGGTTTTTACTTGTACACGAGCCATTGTTTCTGGCACTCCTTTGATTGTTGGGGTTTTGCATTCCGTTGTGGGGCTTGTTGTAAAGAAGAATACTTGTTTTCTCCGCTCTCCCGCCTGTTTTGGGAAACTCATTGATGATTAAAGGGATTGGTCGAGGTTTTGGTTTTATGCCTCCGTCGAATCTAGCCACTTTAACTTGCGAAGTCGACAGATTATGTGGTCGTTCCGAGTCCTCAACAAGTGGAAGGATCTGTCCTTGTCTGTGGAGGAACATGAGATCAGTGACCGTTTTTCAAAGCTTCATCTTGTTGTTGTTGAGTTATTCCTTGCTATGGAGGTTGTGGAGCGTAGTGGCTTGCATACTATGAATGAGGTGGAATGGGTTTTGCTTACTGAATCTCAAGTTGCTGAGGTTTTTGTTCGTGCCTATCCTGTTGTTGTTAGTGATGCTAGCATTGATGGGAAAGTGAGAACTAATAGGGGTGTTACGGATCTTAACGCACTTGTTAACATTGATGGTGCTGACTCGGCCACTAGAAAAAGGAAGGTTCTGAGGCATGCTAGTCCATCGAAGCAACTGGCGATAAGCACTGGCCATATTCCCAAGAAGAGGCGACTTACTGGTTCCACTCATGGTACTACTCGGACTACTTCTCGTCCGAGTTTATCTGATAAGGAGGGTAGGAAATAGGATCGCCTATCTCTTGAGAAAGTTGAGGAGATGAATCAAGCATTCGAAAGGAGCAAAAAATAAGTGATGGATACGCGGGAGATAGTTCCCAATCCAAGAGCAATCTGTAAGAGGGAGTTTCCTTGTACTATGGTATTTGCTTCCTAGTTGGAAGCAAAAAGTTGTTGTAATTGCTCGTCCGAAGATGATCCTCGAGATACTTGCCTTAGTAGGGCTTATGGGTATTGAAGATAGTTGTGAGACGCGTGGGCCTAGCATGTTGTAAGAGTTAGGGTCCGTCTGACAAACTGAACTAGGCAGGCTTGAAACCGCTTGGGGCGGAACAATGTTAGGTTGACGCTGGGACTGAATTTCCTCGAGATCATCATGACACGTGTATGGTTTAGGGATGTGACCATTTTTATGTATCATTAGCTACTCCCCCCGAGTTAGTGGGCCGTCACATCGATTCGCTAAGTCATCTCTTGAAAAGATACGTCGCTCATGATAATGATTGGGTCTGAATCGTTACTTGAGCCGCACGTTGCATTAATTGAACGTGCGTCGGTTTAGCGAAAAAAAAGTAGAGACCTAATCCCTATTTAAGTCATCCGTAGTACAGAGTATGACTCTTCTATTTTCCTTGCTTTTGAAACTACTGCTCTGCTCGTCTTCTAATTAGAATATATTGTTCATCTTCTTCATGGCTCAACAAAATCTTCTTGATGACGCAACCTTGGCTAAGGGCTTGGAGTTTTTTTAGACAGGTTACTTTCAGAGCTTGCCCTTGCTAAAATTCGTACGAAGTTTGGGATCCCTGAAGACCTGTCGTTGTATGTCCTGAAGGGTGACCAGACGCCAATGTCGCCACCTGTGGGGTTCATCGGTTTGCATCATGGGATGCTTCAAACTGGAGTGCGCATTTCCGTTCTGGACGTGATCTGGAATTATTGGATCTTCTAGGGATTCCTCTGGCCCAATTGAGGCGTAATGGATATAGGATCATCCTTCTCATCCTGATTAGGGTGAAGGAGGCTGGCGTCAGTGTGACTCCGTGAGTAATCCAATTGTTAACTTCCCCTCGGCTGAAGGGTAACGCCATCTGTAAGATGATGTCACTAGCCTATTTCGTGAATCTACCCGATGATTTTAAGTTCTGGCAAAAGTACTGCTTCTTAGCCTCTGCAGATTTGAAGTATTTCTGGTGCAAGGGACGTCCGCTCGAACGAGAGTTCAGGCCGCTTTGTAAGTTCAGTTTTCTTTTCTTCTTTTGACTTTGGTATGCTTGATTGCAGGCTAGCTAATCGTTGCTCGCGTTTCTTTGTAGGAAGGTTTTCCACTACTTCTCTTACCCTAGAGGAGCAAAACACTATGGAGACATTTCGCGACTTGTCAATGAAGAACATGGTGGACGTCATAGGCGTTCCCAACTTCATCCGCAGTGAGCTGCGAGACAACTGACACATGGGCCCCACTATTTACCGCGCGTCACGAGTTAAGTTGGAAGATGGGGCCCCTTCTAGGAGGAGGAAGACTGATGGGGCCAGTGCTCCTGTTTTGTTTGAAATGGAGTCATCTGAAACGCTTGCCTCATTCGTGAGTTTGAAAAGGTCCCGTGTCAAGACTAAATTGCCTTCAGCACGACCCGCTTCAATGGGAAAAGTGTGCGAGTCTGATTGGCTTGTCAGGGCGGAGACTGATGTGTCCGGCTGGGAAAATGATTACTTGTGGTTTGCAGGGGTTGAAGACAGGTCGAGTTTCATTGATGCTTAGGCCGAAGCTTTGAATGAGCGTCTAGTGCGGTTGCAATGGCGGCTTCTACCGGTGCTGATTTGCGTGAGACTGTTCTAGTAGAAGGCTTCTGTGATAATTCCCATTGGTGCGCCGTCTAAAAGTTGTCGTGACACAACCCAAGTTTCTTGTAGTCTTCGTTGTTCACCGTCTCATTGCATGCCACAGCTAGAAGTGTTGGAGGGTCGTGATGCAGTCATTTTCCGCTCCTTGCTTTGACCTTATCCTGCTGACCTGCACAAGTAACGCACGTGAGTCACGGACCACCGTTGTGGTGGCCGATGACACTCCAATGCTAAAGTCAGACAAGGATTTGAGGAAGGCGTAATGTTGTAAATAGGGAATTTGTAGCGTACCTTAGCTTACCAACCTCATGTCTTATTTATAGTGCAAGAGTCCTGGTTCTACCAGGCCATCAAAGACGTAATTTAGGAAGGAGATCTTCGTGGAGATTCTTCTCTATATAGGAGTCGTGCTATAGGAGAGAAGTTCCCCGTTAGCCCTGTGCTCCTAGATACGTGGGAGATAGTTCCCAATCCAAGAGCAATCCGTAGGAGGGAGTTTCCCTGTGTGGAACGTACTCTGGTATTTGTTTCCTACTTTGAAGCAAAGAGCTGTTGTAGTTGCCCATCCGAAGCTGATCCATGAGATACTTCCCTTAGTAGGGCTTACGAGTGTTGAGGATAGTTGTGAGACGTGTGTGCCTAGCATGTTGTAAGAGTTCGAGTTCGTCTGGCAGACTGAACTAGGCGGACTTGAAACCGCTCGGGCCGGATCAGTGTTGGGCTGATGCCGAGGCCCGTATTTCCTCGAGATCATCATGACATGTGTATGGCTTAGTGGGCCGTCACATCAGTTCGTTGTCATCTCTTGAAAAGATATGCTGCTCATGATGATGATTGAGTCTTAATCGTCGCTTGAGCCGCACACTGTGTTAATTGAATGTGCGTCAGTTTAGCGAAAAAGAGGCGGGAACCTAATCCCTATTTAGGTCATATGGAAGCTACTGCTCTGTTCATATTCTGATTAGAAAAAATTGTTCATCTTTTTCATGGCTCAACAAAATCTTCTTGATGACGCAACCTTGGCCAAGGGCTTGGAGTTGTTCGAAGATAGGTTGTTTTCTGAGCCTGGCCTTGTTAAAATTCGTACGAAGTTTGAGGTCCCTGAAGACCTTCTGTTGTATGTCCTGAAGAGTGACCAGATGGCAATGTCGCCTCCGGTAGGGAACTTCCCTCCTACAGCATGACTCCTAATTAGATAAGGATCTCTACGAAGTTCTCCTTCCTAAACTACGCCTTCGATGGCCTGGTAGGACCTGGACTCATGCACTATAAATAAGACATAAGGTTGATTAGCTAAGGTACGCTACAAATTCCTTGTTTATAGCATTACGCCTTCTTCAAATCCCTGTATGTGGCTCACGTGCGTTACTTGTGCAGGTTAACAAGATTAGGTCAAAGCAGGAAGCGAAAAACTGTTGCATCAATTATAAATATAGTTTAGGATTACGATATGTTGTGGTCACAGTCTTCCTCACAGAATTGTGTCACGAATATTGCCAATGTGGTATTCCATAATTTTACTTGAAAATGACTTTTCTACTCTCCACCATCTCTTGAAAACTTCAAAAGTAAAAGGATGGAAATCACCAAGATCTTCAAAAATGTTATCTTCTTAACCTATTTGATAATACAGATGCTTTATCAAACCACCATTTCCTCTCAATTACACCACCACCCAGAAAAATGACATTTTATACTTGCTAAGTAACACCACCTTTAAATAATAGAAACCAAATACCTTTATCTTATCTTCTCATCTCTCATTTCTAATGATCCAAAGCCTATAAACCCAAAGCAACGAAGAGATCCATAGAGAAATTTGTTTAGTTTCGGATGAATGATTTCTGCTTGTTTGTTGGAGCTCGCTTGAAGTGGAAAAACAAGAGGAAGGGTTTTGGTCGATCAGAAGGTTTGGTTTATTGTTTCGAGCTTCGTTGTTGCGTGGAAGACTGGAAGAGAAGATAGGAGATGTTTCCAGCGATGATCGATTTGGGGTTTTAGGGGATTCGCTAGAAGGTGATTGGCTGGTGAACACTCAATTTCGCAAGAAAAAAATATATGGAAAAAAATTATAAACACATCATTTTGATTCATGGAAAATATTTGCTTATACAATTCATAAATGCAAGAACTATTATTAGATTAAGAATATGATTCCTTGAGATAACTCACATTCCTTTTAAAGTTCTCAAGAACCTGACCGTGTTACTATTTTTATTTTTTTTCAGAGTGTTCCAAAGAAAAGTTTTAATCATAGTATCATCCTTAATCCAGTGGTGGGGGATTTTTAGTAAGATGATTAACTTTACCCATTCTAGTGAGATATACTAATTCAACTTCTGCCCATTGAAGATAATTTGTAACACCCTCCAATTTGAAAGAAGTCATACGAATTGTTATACTGATAGAGTTTTCAAACTCATCAACTTTAGAATTCATATCTTCACTACTTGTTTCACACATTGCAATAATAATCAAACATAACATAAATTCATGATAATGAAATCAGAATGCCCGAGAGAGCACCAAGTTTGGTGAATAACAGGGGGGTATTCAATCATGGATTTTAATAGTGTGAAAGACTTTAAATCTCATGGATTTTAAAATATTTCAAAGGAGTTTACAGAATCCACTGAACTTTGATGTATTTTAAGTGACTGGATTTTGTGGAATTTACAGAATCCACTAGATTTTAATGGATTTTTATTATTGGATTTTCTGAATTTTATAAAGGATTGTTATGGATTTTAATGGATTGTTATTATTGGATTTTCAGTATTGGACTAAAAAGCTCCTTCTCATCTGCTGCTAATTCACTTATGTCATTAGCAAGGACGGGAAGAGGATTGGGTTGGTATTTTAAGTAACGCCGGCTCGAGCCTGCCTTCTCCATTCTCTGTCTCATGATAATACATACTTCAGTAATAAACCCAACAAATAAACCTGACAAACTTGATAAACAAAAAAAAAATATTGATGGACAAAACCAATGTAGAAAGAGAAAATAAATAGCACAGTGAAGCATAGAACAGACTAAAGGGTTTATCACTGTAATTGTATTCATATTTTACAACATAAAAGGTGAATTATAAAGACCCTTTTTTGTGTACTATGTCATGTTCAATTTCAAGATCTAGAGCCAAGAATGTTCCACAGAAACATCAAATCAAATGTGATCCAACAATTATAGAAATCTGGATCAACAACTTTATGTGTTCCAATAAAAAATAAATAGATAAATAAAAAAAATACTCTCTTTATTGCTCATCGTTGACTCCCGACACTCACAGCATCTCCCCACATATTTGAAGCTATAGTTGCTCTCCATTCATTAGCTTTCTCTCGTTGTTGATCTTGGGTTGAAAATTTTTCTTCTTCTTCTTCTTCTTCTTCTTCTTCTTCTTCTTCTTCTTCTTCTTCTTCTTCTTCTTCTTCTTCTTCTTCTTCTTCTTCCAATGGTGATGAAGGCTCGTCGTCTTCTTCAATAGGAAATTCATCAGAACGACACTCTTTACGAAGAAAGTTGTGCAATGCTACACACGCTAGCACTAACTCCACTTGTGTTTTATATGGAAATGGAGGCGCAGACTTAAAAATTGTAAATTGTGATTTAAATATACCAAATATCTTCTCAATTACGTTTCTCAATGACGCATGACGAATATTGAACAACTCAGCTGGATTTTTGGGGTCGCGACCATGACCAGCAAAATCTTGGAGATGATATCGAACACCTCGAAATGGAGCTAAAAAATTGGGACGATTTGCAAATCCACAATCAACTAAGAAATATTTTCCTGAAAATTCACCACACATACAATCAGAGTATCAAATAATAAACACACGCATATAATACAGAATAAAATAAATAAATATGTACCTTGTGGGACATGAAGTCTGTTACTACTCCTTGACAAAGCATCATTTAACACTTTAGAATCATGTGTTGAACCTTCCCATCCACTTAGAACGTATATGAATTCCAAATCAAAGTTACAAGCAGCTAATACATTTTGTGATTTATTTCCGTGACGATCACGATAACTAGCAACTTCACGCCTTGTTACCATTGCATGTATGTGTGCGCCATCAATAGCTCCGATGCAATCCTAAAATAAAATCACGATTTCACAAAAATAACAAAAATAAATAAAAATAACAGTAAAAAAAAAAATTAGTACCTACCTTAAAGTAAGGGTAAAATCGTGTACTCTCCAATATTTTAACTGGCGTTGTGGATCTAGGTTTGGCCATCATCTCTGGTGCTATTGTGTTTAAGGCCATGAGAACTTTGTTGAAATTTTTGCTTGTTGCGAAATGTGATCTCTTAAATGTGTCTTCAGTTTGACAATATCGAGAATTTTGACCAACAGTAAGCAAACATGTTGCAAGCATTTCTTCAACACATATAAATCTTGTGTCTTTCAAATTTGTTTTCTATCTAACAATATTACATAGCTTCATAAAGACACCAGGATACATACGATATAACTGTCGAAAGTGTTGAGGATCCTCACTTAATACTTTATGTATATAATTGTATCCAGTTCTTGTAATTGGTCGTCGGATTGGACGTTCAACATGGTCGTCATCTATGATACTCAATAATGCATTTAAAACTTTAGTGGTTGCTTCAATTGCCATCATTAACAACTTTATGGTTTCATAATACATTTCCTCCAATTCTTCGTCTTCCATTTGAGACATTATAAAATCACCTAAATAAATGAATCGCATAATTAGAAATAAAAATCAACATACACCTTTTTATGTATAGCCAATACAAAATTGAGTGAGGTAATACTAAAAAATTAATAATATCACCTAATTGCACATAAATAAAAGTATAATATTAAAACAAACAAGTCTTAACATTCACCAAATTCTTAAACACAATATCCAAAAAAAAATCTTAACCAAAATTCCAAACATAAGATAAAAACATTAATAGTTTCAAGACACTCGAAAATGTTAAACATTATACCAAATACCCATACTCATTCCATATTGTACTTTATCCACGCCAAACGCTTTTCAAGTGACATTTTCACAAATGCGTCTTTCATTCCCAACTTATTAACCAATTCAAGTGCTTTGAAACGAGCATGATTATCCATGTTTGGAATCTCTTTGATACAATTCCAAATGTTGTTTTTCTCTCTATCATGTTCTCTTTTTTTTCATTAGGCCGTGTATTCCTTGAATTTCACTGGCAATTGTACTAATTGAATCTATGCCAGCACAAACTTTTTCTAGAAGATCAGCTCAAGTGGTGGTCTCAGTTGGGGTACCATATGTTTGATACTATGTTCTAGCTTTCTTTCTTGGAAGAAGCTTTTCAGTAGGGGCCTCCAAATTTGAATCTAGGAAAGGTGGTGAAGTATAATCGTTAAGTGACAGAGTTTGGTCTGAGTTTTCGTAAACCTCATTGTTATCATCGAACATGTTCTCATTTTCTTCAAGTCCATATGTTCTAGCATCGGTACCATCGCCCAATCCAAGTGCATTTTTCCCAACAGCTGTTCCATTGCCAAAAATAATTTGCAAATCCTCGTAATCTTCAAATGATCCATTGCGAAGATTTTTCATTATCAGCCGTGAACTTCTTTGAGACAGCGTCCCATCAAAATCCAGAACTATAGCACAAAAGGTCAGCAAAAGTTTGATATTGGTTCTTAAACCATTTCATTCGGTTCTGATAGTGTTTATAGGTTTTTTGGCACCCTAGCTTTTCATTGAGAATTGGAAGTATCTTGGTTTCTACTGTCTGCTTGCTTATCGCACTACTAGCATCACGCCAACCATGTTTGATGCCTTCAACAAGTAATCCTAACAACATCTTGCTCTCTTGCAAAATCCACTGGTTATATTGCCTCTTTCCTTGTTTTGAATCTCCCATTTATGATGCTACTAGATAACAAGTTTCAAAGATTTAAACATAAATCAAAAATAGGTAATTTCAATATTATCACAAAGTAGATAATACCATCTATATAAAATAGTATGACAACTACCAATTTATAAACATTAAATTGTTAATAAACAATATCAACATATATAATAAAAAATATATAGCTAATTTATGTTGTTTCATTATAAACAGTAGGCTACTAATATCTCAGCTAAAGTTTATAAACAGTCATTTATCAACAATACACTACTAATATCAATGTTTTTTCATTATAAATTATTGTTTATGTTCTTTCATTATGAAATATCTCAGCTAAAATTGTAAAGTTGTAACTCTCAGTTACACTATAAACACATCCAGACCTACCTCACTCAAACACACTAAAGAAACACATTGTCCCATTTTCCATTATAAGGTCACACTGTCCCATTTTCCATTGGTAAAGTCACACTGACTCTGTAAAAGTTCATCACACTGTAATAGTAATAGTGACATTGACATGAGAGAGCTAGGCTTTGTGTGTTTGTGGAGACCCCACAAGTAATCCCTGCGAGCTCACCACACATCCATCCATTTGTCACCAAACAAGTAATCCATTTTTCCCATTTTTCCCATTCTTCTATATTTCTATATTTCCCATTTCTATACTCAGATTTTTTCATTTCTTACAGAGAAGAACATATGGCAGACAAGAGAGACAAGAGGGAGAGCAGAAGGAGGGCGAGAGCAGAGGGAGAGATCAGGGAGCAAAGGGACTTATGAGAGAGGCGGGAGAGATCAGGGAGGGCAGAGGAGATATCAGGGAGGGCGGGAGAGATCAGGGAGGGCAGAGGGAGAGCAAGGAGAGATCAGGGAGGGAGTGGAGATTGGGGAGCTCTGTGAGAGGATGTAAGTGGACCGGGTTTTCTCAGAAGTGAATCGCATCGCTGTTTCTCTCAGTTTTCTCCATCTGAACACCCCAGACATTATTTCTCTCTTCCCTTCTTCTTTCCAATGACAAGAGTTGTTGTTGAACTGAAATTCAGACACCCAAATGGATGAAAAGGAGAAAGATTGCAACTTTATTATGGGATCTGAATTGGATTGAACTGAATTTAATGGAGAGAAGAAGAAGAAAAAGAGTGTTGAGTGAAGAGCTCTGGGAGAGATCAGAGAGGGCGAGAGCAGAGGGAGAGCAGGGAGACGAGAACAGCGAGAGAACAGGGAGACGAGGAGACGAGAGCAGGGAGACGATGAGACGAGAAGACGAGAGCAGGGAGATGAGGAGACGAGCAGGGAGACGAGAGCAGGAAACCTCATCATCTCTGTATGTCGACAAGAGCAAGGAAACCTCATCATCTCATCATCATCATCTCTGTATCATCATCATCTCTGTATCTCATCATCTCTGTATAGATTTGTGATTGTATCTTCTGTATCTCATCATCTCTGTATAGATTTGTGATTGTATCTCTGTATAGATTTGTGATTGTATCTCATCATCTTGCTATTCAATGGAAGAAATCCAAAAACCCTAGTTCTTGTTTGTTTGTTTGTGTTCAAGAGCGTGAAAAAATCCAAAAACCCAAAATAAAATAAAAAATATGGCAACACGACAAAGCAAAACTTTTTTTGTTTTGAATAACATGACAAAAACAAATATAAAAAAAAGGAGAAAAGGATGGAAACGTACCTGGAGATAAAGAAGAACTTGGAGTTGAAGGAGACACAATGTTGGTGGGAGAGAGGGAGCAGAGAAATTGAAATCCGAGGGTAATAGGCCGGATTTGAAAAGGACTTTGATATTTATATCTTTCACACATAAATCCTTCAAAGTCCATCAAGTCAACAAATCCATTAAAATCCACTGCTGTTTGAATACCCCTAGATTTCATTGTATTGTTTAAAATCCATGATTGAATACCCCATGATTTTAATGGATTATAAAACAATCATTTAAAATCTATATTTGAATACCCCTAGATTTCATTGTATTGTTTTAAATCCTTAATTGAATACCCCTATATTTTAATGGACTTTAAAATCTTTCAGACTCTATTAAAATCCATGATTGAATTCATACTGATAGAGTTTTCAAACTCATCAACTTTAGAATTCATATCTTCACTACTTGTTTCACACATTGCAATAATAATCAAACATAACATAAATTCATGAGAATGAAATCAGAATGCCCGAGAGAGCACCAAGTTTGGTGAATAAGTCTTGAGTAGGAATTTAAAAAAGAAAAATAGTACCATAAGTATGGTGGGAGCAGAACTTTAGACAACTGGTCAAATAGATAGAAGACGAGAAGTCCCACTCTGAAATACAGTTCGCTGGAGTCTTTTGCAACAATAACAATACACACAATGTCTACATGGACAGTTTTGGTGGATCATTGTCATTAGTTGATATCCAAAAGAACCATTATCCCATAGCAAGAAATAAATAAAGTAAAGTTTGAAATATGTAAGATGAGATGAAAAAACGAAAGAAAAATGAGAAATAGATGAAGAAGAATGGAGTAAAAGGTTGTGAAAGCATAATCAACCTCACACCCTTCTCTATTTGTAATATTCAAGATAAAAAGAACACCAAAATTCTCATACTCTTGGCATACAAGTTTTTGTTTATTTGGAAGGGATAATTTGGTAATTCTAATAATAATAAGGTAGAGAAGTAGCATCTATCCAACACGAAAGATACTCCAACATGAAATATACTTTTAACGAGAAATATCCATTATTTTTAACATTATCCCTAATTCGATGGCGATTACATGAAGAACAAACGGAAGAAGATGTAGAAAGGGGTGTGTGGGGAGTAAGGAGAGGTAGTGTGTCGCGACCCGATCCACAAAGTACTATATTGTCTGTTTTAGACCCAAGACCCACACGGCTTTAAAACACGTAGTACTTTGTAGATCCAACCTCATACATATGTAGCACATCCCCTTCCCTTACCTAGGCGATGTGGGACTATAATATCTTTTTGGTAGCTCATCCAACCCCTCTTGGGATCCACGGGCCTATTGGGCTTCGCCATCACGGACCTCTCCGCACCCTTTCCCTCAGGTCCACCCACACAAGGGTATCACAGTCCACGCCCCTGAGGGAGTCCTACGTCCTCGTTGGCACACTTTCGGCTAGGTCCGGCTCTGATATCATTCTTTCACGACCCGATCCACAGAGTACTATATTGTCCACTTTGGTCCCAAGGCTCGCACGGCTTTAAAACGCGTAGTATTTTGTAGATCCATCCTCGTACATATGTAGCACATCTCCTTCTCTCACCTAGGTGATGAGGACTATAATCTCCTCTTGATAGCTCGCCCAATCCCTCTTGGGATCCATGGGCCTCTCCCACACTCTCCCCCTTAGTCCGCCCACACAAGGATATCACATAGTGATATGAGTCAGCAGATGGGTGTTACTCAGATGGTAGTGTTAAAGAGTGAAAAGTGGTGGTGGGGGTGTCTAGCTAACAAAATTTGTTTGGACTTCAAATAAGAAATATCTATTGATCCCACGCTGTTACCTATGTAATTCAATTATTTTTGTTGGGTTTGAATGTTATTAGTTTTAAACTCCCTTGTGCTACACACTCCTAATCCAATCATGGTATACTTAATAGGGGACCCTCATTTGCAATAGAACCATTTTTAAGAGCCAGGACCCTAGCACCAGATCCGCATCAGGGGAGCCTCAAGAACGTGATGAAGATGAAGAAAATAGATAAAGATGAATAACAGAAGAAGAAGAAGAAGAATAAGAAAAAAAAAAAAAAAAGAATAGATAAATAACAAATGAAGAAAATAGGATGATGGAGGGTCTTGAGGCTCCCCTGACTCGAATCTAACACTAGGAGCCTGACTCCTAAGAATTGTAGTTTGCAATAACACTGACAACAAATGCAACGACTCTCACAAAATAAGGTTTTCCGTGTTTAGAGCCTCCAACACTGAAATGATTAACAAGCCAAGAACTTAATAACATGAGGAGGGGGTGTGATCAATAAAAACATGAAAATATATTATCATAAAACAAAAATACAAAAGGACAAGTGATTGAGACAGGGCTAAACAAACATTAAGCAATTACAAATTAAATAAGCTAACATAATCAAGTAAACAAATATGGAATTCCACTTTTTCACTCTTTACCAAGTGACATACAAATACCAAAGATACCAATACCAAAGATATGATATTACCAATACTAAAGATATGATATTTCTGAGGGTGTGTTTGGTTATATGGAATCTTATTTCATGAGAATTTATGTGGGGACTACTTATATTTAAATTAATTTAAAGTTACACTCAAGTCCCATAAACATGAAAATCACACTCATTACAAAACTTGTGATTCTCATGTATGAGAATTTTCATTTTCACCATTGATGACAATATCTAATTGTGGATAATGAGTACTACCTCAATTTAACTTTAAATGCAGGTGGCCCCCTCATGTATTCCCATGGAATAGAATCCCATCCAACCAAACAATATCCTTTTGTTTATTTCCTTCCATATTGCCAAATGGTGGCTATACAAAACCCCTTATTTCATACTCCATTCTTCAAGCAACTACCCAATGGAGAAAACAAAAAATGAGTATGACTAGGGTAAGTCTAGAGTGCAAAGATGATTCCAGACTTTGAAGAGTAAGCAAACAAAACGCAATTCAGACTTTTAAACACAATTCAAAATTCTTCAGAAAATTCTTAGCACGTAGAAAGGGAAGAATAAGGTCTTTGCTGTGAGAATATCATTAATGTTACCTACAAAGGAACAAATAGTTTAGTGATCAGACCCCTAGCCAACCCCTTATTTTTTTTCAGTTCATATGAACTGATCCACACATTTACCTTAAAATAGAACCATGCACGAGCAGAATCATGATGAAATATGGACTTGAATCATCACCCCAATCACTTGGAAAAGAGAAACTTGTTAAGCAATTCACTTTTAGTGAGAGCTCTCCCTCTTCTTATTTTAATCTGTTTGCGTGATTACCAAGAGCTATGCATTTTGCAAATTAAAAATCAAAGTTTAACTCTTCCAACTCCGTTCAAGCTCGGCACTGTTGATGGTGGCCCAAACAAGTGATTCTCGTAGCAGGGTAACTATTACATCATGCATTGAGACCTGCCCAATTTTTAAAAGCAACAAGTGCTTCCATTTTCCTGAAATTCCTTTTTCTTAGCCTTGCTATTTTCAGCTTCTTATGGGTCTCCATAAATGCTTGTTTGCATCTCCACTTATCCACAAAAATCTTCATTTCCTGAGCCTTCTCCACAACTTGCATCACTGCATCAAAGAAACCACCCTTGACCAAAGCATACAGAAATGCATCCACCAAGTTCTGGTCAAACTTAAGCCCCTTCACACTATCAAGTGGAAAACGTTTCTTCAACTCTATCCAAAGTATCAAAACACTGAAGTACTTTTCCAACATTACATGCCCATTTATCAGAGACAAGTATGTCTGGTCATTTGGTTCAAATCGTAGAAACACCATCCTTCTAAAAGTTCGTCTGGCATCCTCCAATCGCCCAATTTTACAGAAGGCATGTATTATTGAGTTCCAATCATGGGTTCCAACTTGGATGCGTGGGTCCTCTACAACCTCATCTAAGAAAGCTGCCATAAGCTCAGGCCGGTGATTTTCTGTTAAACTAGTCATTATGGTAAGGTAGCTCATTTGCAAGTCGGGTATTTTTGTCTCTCTCATGTCCCTAAACAGAGAAAATGCTGATTGAAAATCTTGATTCGACATGGAAGCTTCTATAAGAGCATCATAGCAACCAGTATCCAACTCAAGCCCTGAAGCATTGATCTCTGTAACCAATTGTGCAGCCTCAGTTGTTCGTTGTTCTTTACAGTAAGCCTTCAAAATTGAACTATAGACACCAAGTCCAATGAAACCTCCCACAACTTTCATCTCATCAAGGATGTTGTGAGCCTTATCTAATAATCCGAGATCCACACAAGCATTAACAATGCCAAATCCAACAGAGCTATCGATCCTAATCGAAGGAGATTCAAACTTCTGAGCTTCAACAATCAGTTTAGCCAAGCTCTTAATACCTCCATTATGAAGAAAGCCCTTCACAACTCCACTATAAGTTTCTTCACCTAGATTCAAACTCTTGCCATCTTCCTCTTGCAAACTATGCAGAATAGCCCTTGACACAGATTCTAAACATCCAGATTTAACATACCCATTTATCAAATTATTGTAGAACATACTTTTACAAGGAAAACCAAAACCACTCATCAGTCTGTCCAATTCTTCAATCTTATCTTCAAGCCCCTTTAATGCATATAAATAAGCAAGAAAACCAAAACTTGATTCATCAGGTCGAATACCCAAAAGTGACATTGTTTCCACAACACTGTCAGCATCACTAACAGATTCAAGATTACAGCAACACCCTTCCAAAGCAGCATTACAAGCAACCAAACTGGGTTTCATAAACTCCAACTTCTCATCCAAAGCTATCCTACAATTTTGCTTAAAAACATGAAAAAACGCAACAAAGCTACCATTTTTCCTAGTAATTTCAATCAAAACATCACCCCAGAGGCTGAAAGGAGGAAAAAACCTGTTCTTGAACATAGATTTGATTAAAGAAAAAGCAGGAGCAGGAGTGTTTGCAGATTCCATGGCACGTAAAAGAATTCCAACGGTTTCAAAAGAGAGTGCTTGTGGGTTCTTTTCCAACAGAAATACCATAGAAGCAAACGCCCTCTTCAGATTGTAAAGGTCATTGAGAGAAGTCAAATAGGTGATGAGAGAATTAAAGAGATGCTTACTGGGGAAAGTTGAATTGCTAGTCAGGATCTTGAAGGACTTCCATGCTTCATCAATGTTATGGTTGTCAAGAGAGGTTTGAAGATTGGTTTCTAGAGCAGTTTTGTGGTCTGGGGTTAGGGATTGTAGGGTTGAGTTTACGGAATTGGAATTGAGGGGTTGTTGTTGGGGAGGTTGTGAGGTCGTTTTAATAGCAAAAATGGAGGGTTGGAGAAAGGAATAAAGGGTTGGAATTTCAGGTGTTGAGGAAAAGAAGTGTCTTAGTGAGGGAAAGAAGCATAGTGACTTTCTCCGCATGATTCGCGTAGGGAGGTGGCTCTTCTTCTTCTTCTCCTGCTGCTGCGTTTGATGGTTATAGAGTAACCAATTTAGATTTCCAATATATGCAATCCCTCAAGCACTATAGAGTTGAGGATCAATTTGGTGCTGACTGATTTGTGTTCTAGTGTTGTATCCAAATACACTAGTGTATCACTTGGCAGTGAAAGAGCAAGAGCGACTGGCAGTAACATTCAATGATGCAGTGCCACAACCGTATTGTAAATTCGCATCATCTCACACTGCTTTGCAAGAAGCTCGATTTCCTGCAATCACAAAGGAACCGATAATATATTGGGAAAAATAATATAATATATTTTTAATGGACAGATAATCAAGTTAAGGGTTTTAGTTTAATATCCTTGCAGAATTATGTGAGTATAACAATCATTTATTCTCCAAATTTGCTCAACATTTAAGATATTCTGAATTTAATCTCATGAGCTCATAATTTGATTAGAAATGTATGATGGTATTTCTTGAGTTCCCTAAAAAATAACTAGAAATTTTCTCAGAATTCTTTTATATGCTTCTTCTATGTGGGTGGGTGGCAACTTAACTTAATCTCATGCCCTCCCTCAAATTCCCCATCACAACACAGTCGCATACAGCTGAATCTAATGGGTGTTCATTAAATACCTCAACTAGGGAGTAATCCCCTTGAAAACCCAATACAAACACAAAAACAGTATACATGGAGATCAACTAATAAAATTCGGAGGATCCAAGTGTTGTTACCTCCTGTGAGGCCTCTACTCCTCTGAGATGGAAAGTTGAGACTTCTTCTCCTTCGATTAAAACGTTCGCGTTCGCTAAAGATGAATTCGAGATCCAAAATGGCAGAAACTTTTTCGAAGAAGAAAGTTTGAAGCTTCAGAGGAAGCCAACGACAGCTCAAGGCAGAGAGAGGAGGACAAGAATACTCTTAGTTTGTGCAATAATGCTAGGAAATCATGTGTCACAACCCTGTTTTGTAGTCATGTGGAGGTGTATATCCACCTCAACATTTTAACAAAAACCAAAATGGGAAAGTATATTAAATTTTGAGGTCTCTTTAACTATACTACGTTAAACCTAATCCTTGACACAATGTGATCAAACTCCGTATTCTTTTCAAAGACTGCGTTAACAAGGAGACTGCATTGCAAGAGGCTCATCTATATTCTTCTCAGAGACTACGTTAGCAAGGAGACTGTGTTAGCAAGGAGATTGCATTGCAAGGAGGCTCATCTGTATTCTTCTCAGAGACTGCAATTTTAGGTCAGACTCTCCTTTATTCCTTCATCTGTTCTTGTGATTTGTATGTTATTTGTATGCTATTTGCCTTTGTGTCATATAACTTGAGGAAAAATCGATTCATAGAACTAGTTTAAAATTGTTAATATTCAAGGTCGTCAGTGGATAAACATCCCACTGTATGCCCTATGGGAGGGGAGGGGAGTTTGCAGCACTGGAATTCGTCTCTGTTTCTCTTAACACCTACTTATTGATTTTGTTTTCGAGAATGGATTGATTTTTCAAGAATTCTTCACTATGGATTGAACAAACTCCTCTTCTTGATCTTCCCTCCCTCGACTTTACTGGTTTCAATTCTACTCTCTTTCAGTAAAGGAACCTAACCTTCTCATACGTGCATTGCACTCAACTTTGGCAATTTTATTGCACTCAAACTTGGTAATTTCAAAGTTTATACTTAATAGTGAATTTAAACATCTCACATGAAAACCCCTTTTTTGCCAAACTATCTAAAGGGTTGTGAAGCGGGGAATGGTTTTTGGAAATCTCCTAATGTATTAAATTTATATATAGGATGAGTCGAAAGTGGATGGTGTGGCAAATATGCTTATCGATTGATCACTATAAGTTTCCACCATATAGGTGTACTAGTTGAGATCCATAGTCAGACAACAACCATCTAAGACTTATACGGTTTCTTAGCCATATCACGTTTTTGTTCATTTTTTCTCAAATAATTGCACAAAGTTTCTAGTAAATTGGTGTTCTAGCTATTTGTTGCAATTCATATATGTTGCATATCTTTTTTATTCAATTCTATTTGTTGCCTTCCTTTTTGTGTCTCACTTTTACTCTCCAACCACTTCCAACAAACTCTAAACCATTCCTATTTTAAGAAATACAGTAGTGTACAATGTGGAGTAAAGTAGTACTAGTAGTAGTGAATAAATTATAGCCAGAAAATCCCTAAGGATATCTATTTATAGCTAGAAAGTAGTACTAGTAGTAGTGAACAAAGTGATGGGGTTTTTTTTTTTTTTTTTAAGAGTTGGTTAATAGTGTACAATGTGCATATTTTTGCATTGACTCCCTAATCCTTATGATGAAATTGTAGATTTTATTTTAAGGATATCAATATTTGTTTTTTGTGTATCACAGATAAGGAGACAAATTCCATCAATATTAAATGTGTGGTGAATGAAGAAGTTGATTGTAATGAAAATGAAGAAGTTGTAGACATAATTAGTGAGGCTAAAGAAGAGGTAGAAGAGATATGTGAGCCATATGCAGGAATGAAGTTTGATAGTGTTACTGTGTATAAAGACTATTACCAAACGTATGCGAATAAGAAGAGGTTTTCACAAAAAATAAGGTCGCAAGAAAGGAATGAATAAGGGGAAATTAGGTTTTTTATTCTCTCATGTTCTCGCGAAAGAATATATAAAAGTCGTTCAAATAAAACTTTGAAGCTACGACCTACTACCAAAAGTGGATGTAATGCTATGGTTAGAACAATTTTTGGCCCCGATAAAGTGCAAATAGCGAAGGCCATAATTGATCACAATCATGAATTAAGCAGTCCAGCAAAATCAAAGTTTTACAAGAAAGATCTATTATAACGAATAGCGCCCAAAAGAGAATCGAAAATAATGATAAGGCAGACATTCGACCATATAAAAGCTATAATTCATTTATGACTTAAGCCGATGGACATGATAATGTCCCGTTTACACAAAAAGATGTGCATAATCATCTCGATAAACTGAAGCGGTTAAGACTAGGTGATGGAAATGCAATGACACTTCAACGCTATTTCCAAAAAATGCAAGTGAACAATGCAAATTTCTTTTATGATATTGACTTGGATGATGATGGGAGGTTGAAAAATGTATTTTGGGCAGATGCATGGAGTAGGGCGGCTTATAAAGAGTTTGGTAATGTCTTACCTTTGATACTACGTATTGGACAAATAAGTATGACATGCCATTCACCCCTTTTGTTGGTGTCAATCGTCATGGTCAATCAATATCTTTTGGTTGTGGATTGATCTCAAGTGAAACGATTGAGACATTCATTTGGCTTTTCAAATCTTGGTTGGTTTGTATGAATGAAAGTGTTCCAATGACAATAATCACCGACCAAGACAAAGCAATGAAGAAAGCAATTGAAATTGTGTTTCCTAACACACGTCATAGGTGGTGCATATGGCACATTATGAAGAAGATGCCTTAAAAGTTAAGTGGCTACAATAA
This sequence comes from Berberis vulgaris, assembly GCA_963556465.1. Classification (NCBI taxonomy): domain Eukaryota; kingdom Viridiplantae; phylum Streptophyta; class Magnoliopsida; order Ranunculales; family Berberidaceae; genus Berberis; species Berberis vulgaris. Next base: position 54,942,963 of record OY747124.1, on the reverse strand, counting down.
ATATGAGGATATCAAGCATGCCTTACAAAGGGCAGTTTATGATTCTTTGACTCATAAATTTTTTTAAGAACACTGGTCATATCTCATTGACAATTATATGCTAGGTAATAATGATTGGTTGAATGAGTTGTACAATGAAAAGAGGCGTTGGGTACCAACATTTTTTAAGGATACTTTTTGGGCGGGAATGTCATCAACTCAAAGAAGTGAAAGCATGAATGCCTTTTTTTATGGTTATGTGAACTAAAAAACTACCCTGAAACAATTTGTTGAACAATATGAAAATGCACTATGAAGTAAGGTGCAAAAAGGAAAAAAAAAAAAAAAGGCAAACTTCAATTCTTTTGACCGTCAAATTTCATGCATTACTAGTTATCCATTAGAGATACAGTTTCAGGTTACTTACACTACATCAAAGTTCAAGGAATTTCAAGAAGAGATTAAAGGAAAGATTTCATTATTTCATTACTAGTTGGATAGATGCATATGATTGTCGTTTTTATGTTGTTGCAGAGGACATGTACGTAGGGGGAAAATTCCATTGTCGACCCACTTTTAGCGTTTTATTTGAAAATGTTGTTGATGTTGACATCAAGTGTAACTATCAGTTATTAGAATTTAGGGGAATCTTATGCAGACATGCCTTGACAGTATTGATTCAAGAAGAACATTTGAAGTTGTGTGAGAAATATATTCTTCGAAGGTGGAGAAAGGATGTGAAGAGGTTTCATACAAAGGTGAACATTGTATACTCGGATTGGACCGTAGACCCTGAAAATGAACATTATGATAGGATGTCCAATGCCTTCCATGAACTTGCAGACTTGGTGACTGCTCATCCAGTTATTACAAGATAGGTAGAATGTTGGATTGATTCATTGATTCAGAAAGTAAAGAGTGCGAAGCTATGTGATTCTTCCCTTCTTGGAATGGCAACCGTAGTGCCCAGTAGTAAAGAAAACGAGAAAATTCATGACCCTATAGTGGTTTCTCGTAAAGGTCGACGACGTGATTTGGGAAGATCCATTTTTTTCTCTACTTATTCAGGTTTGCATTTCTTAAGCAAATGTGTAGCAAAGTATTTTGTACATTATTATGTATACGACATTTTTTAATTAATTTTTTGCAGACACCAAATACAAGAAGTTTCTCCTATAACATGGATTTTGGGTTGGAAAAATAAACTTAATTAATACCTCAGGTACCTTCTTTTTCTATTTCTTTAGATTTTTCGATTGTTTTATTTTTGTTCTTATTATAGTTTTGAATTATAAATTAAAGGCAGAGGTGAAGAATGAAGTGATGGGCTTGTGTACGCAACTACTTTGCAATTGGTGGAAATACCTCGTCTAGGGCAATGTTATCACTTACTATTATACATACATATTTTGAGCTACTTAAGATCATGATTTGATCTATTCGAATGTTAATGAATTAGTTTTGGTAATGGATGACTTTCTATTAATTTTGTGTTTGGTGTACTTTCTTAATTTTACAACTCAACCAATTATTATGGTGGTAAATGAGTGGGACAATGTAATTTGAGTGGTAGGATCTAATTAGTTAATGTATGGACATGCATGTTTTCAACTTCAAAAACAGAATGTCTTGCAACCATTTTTAGTGTATGGACAAACATGTTTCAATGAGTGGGACAATGTAATTTGAGTGGTAGAATGTCTTCACATCCATTTTTGTGTATGATTGCCATTTTGTGTTTGGTGTACTTGGATGGCATGAACTTTTGAAGGATACTTAATGATATGAGAGAGTTGGTGTACAAACCAAAATGAGCTCAGAATCAGGAAAGGCCTTGAGGGAATTGGCCTTGGGACTCAGAGCAATGACACGTGTAAATACAACTAATACCCATGTGATTAACTCGAAAAATACTGCAAACGACTTCAAAAACATCGGTGAAATCACCTTACCAACAAACATAGACCTCTTACAAGTCATTCCAGCAGCCATAATTGCATCTTTACTAGTGGAAATTGTTGCATGCACGGAAGAAATTGGGCTAGATCAAATTAAATCAAATCAGAATTAAATTATTGGGCTGGATTCAATTTAGCTGTTTGGTTTATTAAGTCGCTTCGTCTATTAAATTATTGGGCTAAATCCAATTAAATCAAATCAAATTCGGTTAGTGATGTGGATTTACACATCAGTATGGTTACAAAACCAGGCTACAAAACATGATTGCCTAGCCTAACTCTTGTTTGTGACTTACTTTTGTGTTGTTGGGACTTGGGACTGGGAGTAAAACAAAACAAAACAGGCTTCTTATTTCTATTCTCCTCGCCTTTGTTTTTCTTTTTCTTCATTATTTTCTCCACAAAACCAAACATAGCCTTGTGTCTAAAACTAATAAAAGGTTGTGATTTGCATTCACAAAATTCTTAGGCCCATGAGATGAGCGCAATGAAACGATCTAAGTCACACATTTATCAATCAAAACAAAGTTTTAGATAAAGAGTTTTTTTTAGTACGCATGTCAACAATTCTAGGCATCCAGGCTTGGTAGCCACTTTTGAATCAAGTTTTGGATTTTTTACACTTCTACCCCTTCTATAGAGTTTGTGGTTGTGTTTTAAAGATAATGTGTAAAAAGTGTATAAAAATTCAAACTTGGCCAAAACATTGCTACCAAACTTGGCTGCCTAGACTTGCTCTTAACACTTGTGTAATGACAAAACCATTTTTCGATATACGTATTTAAGTCAACACCATTAAGGCTCCGCTTGGTACATTGTAAGATAATGCATTTTGCAAATTGATGCATATGCATTAGTTTGCATTGCGTTAGTTTGTAATACATTACTTTACGAACGAATGGTATTAATTAAAGAAAATCAATGCAAATCAGACAAATGATTGTGGGTGGTGTTGATGATGGTAGTAGTTGTAATTGTGGCATGATCATTGTGGATGTGATTGTGATTGTGTTGATGGTGATTGCGAATGTGGATAATGATGGTGGTAGTGGCAGCAATGGCGGTTGTTGTTAAAATGGTGGTGGTTGTGCCGCGGGTTGTGGTGGAGGTGATGGTGGTGGTGGCGGCGGTGATGGTTGGTGGCTATGGTGGTTGTGGCGGTGGTAGTGGTGGAGGTGGCGGCGACGGCGATGATTATGCTATGGTAGTGGTAGTGATGGAGGTGGCTACGGTGGTAATTATGCTATGGTAGTGGTAGTAGTGGTGGAGGAAGTGGCGGCGATGGTAGTGGCGTGGTGGTGGAGGTTGTGATGGTTATGGTAGTGGCAACAATGGTAGTTGTGAAAGTGATGATTGTTGGGGTGTTTATGAAGGAGTTGAAAGTACTCGAGGAGATAATGAGAGTTTTGCAAAGTAATGCAGGAGATTTTGTCTAGCAAAGTTTTGCAAAGTTTTATAACTAGGAGATGCAAAGGTCTTGAATTCAAATTCGAATAACCATTTTCTGTAAAGCTAACTACGCACCAAATTTATGTAACCGCCGTAAACATTTGCATTATGCATTATTTTACCGCGTACCAAGCGGAGCCTAAATACCTTGATAAATGGTCTTTGTGGGTGTCTAAGGACCACACTTGTACAATGACGTTGGTCAGCTTATATTGTGATCAAGGTAGGCTCTCACTTGCTTCGTGATTATAATACAAAAATCCACTTGTTTATATTTTAAAATGTATTCCGAGACAACATGTCAAAACGGGTTGAAACTTTACTACGTTGTTTCTGACGTGAATCTTTAATTTTCCTCAAAATTTCAACTCAAGAGATCAAATGATATAGTTTTCATTTAGCAGTATCCTACGTCAAAATATATTTTTTTTCAAGTAATAAGTATGAATGAAAACCAAATAGGTCCTATATCAAAATGTTTTTTTTTTCAAGTAATAAGTATAAATGAAAATAAAGTGGGTCATAAATCAAATTGTTTTTTTGTCCGCGATGTGCCAATTTCTAATCTTTTTATTCAAAAATATATTTTGCTCCAGCCTCATTTAGTTTTCGCATAGAAAACACAGCCTTACGGACATGTGAAACCTTCATAATATCTATGTAACTCAAAATATAAGCAACAATTTTGTTGACTAAGTAAAGTAAAGCCAGGTTCTTAATAAACCATACAGTAATCTTTTGAAGCAAATTTATAATTGGCTCTTACTGTATGCACTTACAACTTCCTCTTTCGAATACCATCATTAGGTGTTTTTTTGGGATTTTTTCCATTTCTAAGAAGCACCAGCATATATAAGGGCTGAAAATCCTTTTTGGCCATTTTTTTGCCCGATTTCAGCAAGAGGCAAGAGAACCTGCAAGAAATCAAGGTCAACTCTTTCGTGGCCGAAGATCAAGCCATCCAGCCCTATTTTGGACCTCTCTCCTCGTCTCTTAACGTATCTCTCTCTTCTTCTGTCCCCAAAACATTTCATTTTTAACTATTTTGGGGATTAGATCTTTGAAAGGTTTAGGGGTGATTTAGAGATGAAGAAGGATATTATGAAAAGAAAAAACGAACAAAAACAAACCAAAACGAAGAGAACAAATAAAAATGAAAAATTACTAACGAAAATGATAATTAAAAAATAAGTTTGAACTGTGAATCATTTTTAATCTTGCAACATGTGTTGCTTTTTTATTATAAAAAAAAACTAGTAAGTGACTCTACCAATATGCAATTCTTGCGAAATTATAAGCTTGCAAATGCTACCCAATTAATTTTTTTAGTTACCATACCCTCCATGCATCGTTCCCAAGGTAATAAAATTGTTCGATGCCATTTTGTGTTTTTTTGTGAACATGTGTTTATTTGATTATAAGTGATTGAAAATATCATGTTTGAACTTAAAATGGATGACAAGCTATAAAAAAAATTCGAGTTTCTTTGGAAAAATCTCAAATTCCTGCAAGCTCACAGGAATAGGAACTTTTTTTAATATGTGTTTCTTTGATCACCAACACAAATCACCTTATATCGCATCAACATCACCAACTCCAACACCTTACACCAAAAAATTACATTGAACAACCGTCGAAACAAGTAAATCACGCTCGATGAATAAAAATTCTCGTTTGGGTTTAAATACAATGGGTTTTGGGTTCTTTGAGAGAAAAAAGTAGAGAAAGATAGAGTAATGGGGAAGAAGAAGATGACAGAAATGTGGTCATTTGATGATAAATTAATGGAGAAGAGTAGGAGAGAAAAGGGAGCCATTAGAGAGTTTTTTTCGGATTGCGGAGGGAGAATGGTTAACAATGATGTGAGCAAGTAATGGTGTTCCAAAGAAATGTGGTTGTGTTCCTCAATTGGTGGTGTTCAAAAAAAGAAGTGGTGGGTTCACATAGCAACAACCTTTCCCATTTTGTTTACTGCTTGCAAAAAACATAACAATATTTTGACACAAATTATCTCTCAATTAAAAGGAAAATAAAAAGAGGCAGATGCAATTTTAATGCTGATACAAGTACAAAGGACTTGAGATAATTGATTTATCATTATTGTTGTTATTTTATATAAATTTTGCATAATCATCATTTAATAAAAAAAATTAATCTTTGGATTAACTCTAAGACTATGCATATAGAGATTTAAGTAGTAAGACACCTAGAGATTATGGAATGAACACTACATCACTACAGTGTAATAGTAGAATACTATCCCAGCAAATGGGACTTCAATCTTCCAATTAAAAATTATTGTTTATGTCATGAAAATTCAAATTTGACAACACCATCGTATTCAAAATTGCCAACCAAACTTAAAAAAATGCAAATAACATCCAAAATAAAATTATTCAACCATAAAATCAAGGAATGGAGTTCATCACCTTGTGAACATGAATCACTTACATGTGGATGCTTGTACATAACGAACCATTTACAAGAAAAATTGTCATCTCAAAACAGAGATAAAAGTAACGCAAACAAAAAGTGGATGAGTTTCAACTAATCTCAATGAAGATTTATAGAAATACCACTTATGCATAAGGGTTGAGCTTTTAGGACAAGAAACACAGCCCCATCTATACCATTATGATGATACACAAAAATGGTCATATCCTTGAGTCATACACGTGTCACGATGATCTCTAGGAATTACGGGCCCCAGCATCAGTCCAACACTGATTTGGTTTAAGCGGTATTGAGCCCGCCTAATTCAGTCTACCAGACGGACCCGAACTCTTATAGCATGTTAGGCCCACACGTCTCACAACTATCCTCAATACTCGTATGTCCTACTAAGGCAAGTATCACGAGGATCAGCTTCGGACAGGCGATTACAACAGCTCTATATTTTCAACTAGGAAGCAAATACCAAAGCACATTCCACGCAAGGAAACTTCCTTTTACGAATTGCTCTTGGATTGGAACTATCTCCTACGTATCCAGGAGCACAGGGCTAACAGGGAACTTCCTTCCTACAGCACGACTCCTAATTAGATAAGGATCTCCACGAAGATATTCTTCCTAAACTACGCATTCGATGGCCTGGTAGAACCAGGACTCCTACACTATAAATAAGACATGAGGTTGGTAAGCTAAAGAACGCTACAAATTTCATGTTTACAACATTACACCGTCCTTAGATCCTTGTCTGACTTTAGCATCGGACTGCCATCGGCCACTACAACGATGGTCCATGACTCACGTGTGTTAACTTGTGCTGGTCAGCAGGTCAGTAGGACTATGTCAAAGTAGGGAACGAAAAATAACTGCATCAGTTTGGTGTCGTCCGTGGAGACGACAAAAGTTCCTAACTTTTCACTAGCACCATATCTCTTCAAAACACAGAAATGGTGACTAGATCACGCAATGAGAAAGAGCGGGGGGAAGCGTTGAGAATCCAGCCTTGCACCACTTCACCACCCTCGATAACGCAGGCTTTGTCAATGATGAAGACGCTCACATCAATGAAGCAAAGGCCTAATGAAACACTAAAGGCGTACTTGACCCGCTTTAACAGTGAGTTAACCACTGTCAACATGTGCAACAACACAACATCCATCTCAGCCTTCATCAACGGACTGCGAAAAACAAAGTTCTACAACTGTCAAATACTGGACCCTCCAGTAAATATGACAGACCTAACGAAGGAAGCGCAAAGCTTCATCGCCCTAGGATAAGAACGAGCCGCCCAAAGAGAAACAAAACCCAGGGAACAATAGGTTGACAGAATATGTGTGCTTCATGGAGCCCATTCCGAGTCCAAACTATCTAACAGGTCCAGTAAAAGGGCTTTCCGAGGTATAAGGATCCAAGCGATACACGGCAAGCAGCTGATACCGCATGATCGGAAGTAAGGCCCTTCCGCATCGTTAGTATTTACGAAAAAGACCTCCAGGGCATACAACTCACGCATAATAATGCCCCAGTGGTAACAATTTCCCTAGCAGACTGGGAGGTAAGGAAGTCCTTAGTAGACACAGGGAGCTCGATGAACGTCATGTTTCTCCATAGGTTCCGCAGCATGCAACTAGAAGAGACAGCGTTGACCCCTAATAATCGTCTGATGATTGACTTCAGTGGCGAGAAATGGTTCCTTGTGGAAAAGGTATAACTAATTACAACAGCAGGAGAGGAATCAGCTAAGAAAATCCAGTTTCAAGAGTTCATAGTAATCGACGCGCCTTCGGCGTATAATGCAGTCCTAGGGAGACCCTGGATGCAGAAGATGGAAGCGGCGGTCTCCACTCTACACCTATGCATCAAGTATCCAACGAACCGAGCGGCTGGTACATTGAGGAGGCAATCAGATAGCTGCCAGGAAATGCCAGTACATGACAAACCTTCCACCTGGCGATTCTCAATCAGCGGCTAAGCCAACGGTTAAGATGACCCTCTGTTTTACCCGAAGCACGGGAAAAGAACAATCGACTCGAATAACGAGGCACCAGTAAGCCCTCAAGGCAGGCCCAATGCTGAGCAACCAGAGGAAGAGACCGTTACAATCTACCTTGATAGCCCTCACAACAACAAGGCTATCTAGATCGGTTCCCGCTTGAACGAAGAATTTGTGAAGCAACTCACGAAGCTGCTACAACATAACCAGGACATCTTCGCATGGACCATGCGAGACATGGTGTGGATCGACCCATCGATAATCACCCATCACCTAGAGGTGGACTTCTCAAGAAAAACCGTTAGGCAGAAGAAGAAGCCCATAGCGCCCGAAAGGAATGCAATCCTAAACGAAGAGGTTCAACGTCTACTCAATACGGGCATGATAAAGGAAGCACGATATCCCAATTGGCTGGCGAACACAGTTCTTGCAAAAAACAAAAATGGGAAATGGAGAGTATGTGTTGACTACAATAACCTGAACAAAGCATGCCCAAATGACAACTTCCCACTCCCTCGTATGGATCAGCTCGTAGACGCCACTTTCGGGCACAACTTACTCAGCTTCATGGACGTCTATTCAGGCTACAATCAAATAATAATGCACCCCTCAGATCAAGAGAAAACCTCTTCATGAGGGAAAGAGGAATATACTACTATAGGGTGATATCATTCGGCTTAAAGAACGCAAGCGCTACATACCAACGACTAGTCAACCGAATGTTCAAATAACAGATCGGCAGAAACATGGAGGTTTACATAGAGGACATGTTGGTCAAAAGCCTCCACAACCCCGACCACACTCGTGATCTCGCTGAAGCGTTCAACCAACTCAAAAAATACCAGATGAAGCTCAACCCACAAAAGTGCACGTTCAGAGTCGAGTATGAAAAATTCCTACACTATATTATAAACAAAAGAGGGATCGAAGCCGACCCAAAATAGTTTCAGACCCTTCTCAACATGAAAGCCCCGGCCAGAATCAAAGACGTTCAGAGCCTGACTAGGAGGGTAGCAGCACTCAACAAATTTATATCGAAGTCGTTCGACAAATGTCTTTCTTTCTTTAAGATACTAAGAAGAAGCAAAGGATTCTCTTGGAACAAAGAGTGCAAACAAGCTTGAAAACATATATGGGGAGTCCAAAGCTACTCTCGAAAGCCACGACAAGATAAACCTTCTACTTGTACCTATCTATTTCCAGGCATGTTGTCAGTTCAGCCCTTGTACGAAACGATCGGGGGACCCAAAGACCGGTGTATTACACTAGTAAAACCTTCGTAGAAGCGGAAGCACACTATCCGGATCTGGAAAAGTTGGCTATGGCACTAGTCGTGTCCTCTAGGAAACTAAGGCCCTATTTTCAGGCCCACCCTATAACGATCCTAACCAAGCATCCATTTCGCTCGGTATTTTTTTTTTTTTGAAAAGCGAACGGGGGTTATTTAGGATCCCCAAACCTGAAAAAATAAGTTGAAGTTACATTCGTAAGTAAACTTTTCCTGATCTATCTTCATGTACAATGTCTTTCAAGTCTTGAGCAAACGAACTCGGTGTAACTTCCATAAATTTCGAGCTTGGATGTAGGCTTGCAAGTCTGTCCGCAACTCTGTTAGTTTCTCTGTACTCATGCATGATTGTATATTCTTCAAGCGTAGCCAGCATTCTCCTGATCTTATTGACAGTATGTCGCAGATTCCACGCAGCCTGTCTATCTTTGGTCAAGTAATAGAATAGAATCAAAGCTAAATTCTAGCTTTTGAAAACCTCTTGATTTAGCTAGTTGAAGCCCTGCCTCAACTCCCTGAAGTTCATGCTTGAGTATTGTATGGATTGCACCCGAGCCAGCACAAGAAGCCACAACCTCTCCTAGATCATCCATGATTACAGCACCATAGCCTCCTGTGAGATCTTTTAAGGAGCCATCGGAGTTGAGCTTATACCATCCAGTAATTGGCTTCTTCCAGGAGCGCATGATCGGGGCCCGAGTCCTGAACTGTGGATCAAGTTGCCATCTCCCAAATAGTTGTCTATTGGCTGCATTATCTTCAATTACTAGATCTTCAATTGAAAACTTGAGCCTAATATCATTGTAGATTCGTTTGACTAGTTCAATACTCGAGCAATGTTGCTGCTGGTATAGCCTTGTAATTCTTTCAGTCCATAGGTAATATATGGTAGCATTCAGTGTGCTCTTCTTCATTTGTGAATTGCTACTATTGCCTTTGAAATTACTTGCGCACCATCTAACTTCCTCTTCCCATCCTGAAATCTGCCTAGAGTAGCTCAAATAGAGCAACATTTTCCCCAAACAAACCGGGAGTAGGTGCATGCAAAGAAGAGATAACTTTCGGTCTCACTTTCCTGATTGCATAACGGGCAATTATCCTGTTGAGCATTGCCCCATTGCTTGAGTTTGTTTAGAGTTTTTAAAACACCATGACACAGGATCCAGGTTATGAATGCATGCCTGGGAATACAACCTTTAAACCAGACAAGACTAGCCCATTCCACTAGTGTGTTATGTTTCCTGAGTGCTTCATAGGTCGACTTCAGTTGAAACTGTCCATCACTACTAGAACTCCACAGCACTTCATCTTGCTTATTATCATCAAGTTCAACATCATCTAGGTGGGTAACAATGTCACCAAGTAGGATGCCCACACTTTGAGGTATGCTCCAAGTGTTGTTGCTGATTATAGCCAGGGGCAAGATGGTGAAATGGTCAGTAGAACTCGGACAATTTGACATAAACTACACTCCAAGAACAATCATTAAAGCCCAAGCTCTGACAGATTTCACTGCGGAGTTCACCGGCAAAGAAGAACAGAAGACATACCACCAGCCCTCGAATTTGAGTCTCTAAGCGTGGATCTTGCGTTGCAACGGGTCCTCTATCGGGAAGACAAGCAGGGCCAAGATCACAATCCGCTCCCCCAGCAGCTTCACCCTCGAAAAAGCAGTCAAGTTCGGCTTCCCCGCTTCAAACAATGAGTTTGAATACGAAGCCTTCATGTCCAGCCTAAAACTAGCTTTAGGAATCAGTATAGATCGCCTAACGGCATACAGCGACTCAAGACTGGTAGTCAACCAGGCCAATGGGGACTTTAACATCAAAGACCCCCGCATGATAGCCTACCGCAACAAGGTACTTGGCATAATGGGTAGATTCAAGAACTGCAAACTCATATAGTGCCCCCGAGATTACAAGAAAAGGCCAGACGCGCTAGCCAAGGAAACCTCAGCCTCCGGCGAAATCTCCATTGACCTCATTGAATACCAAGAGCAATCAAGCCTCGACGAATAAGAACATAGAGACGTTTGCGCTACGGAAACACAACCAAATTGGATGATCTTATATTGGAATACATAGCAACTGGGTCTTACTGACCGATAAGGTTGAAACAAGAAGATTAAAAAATAGAGCAACAAGGTACACTCTTTTAAACGACAAGTTATACAGGAAATCAATGACAAGACCCCAGCACCGATGTCTATCACCTTCATAGGCAAGCCAGGTCTTGGGAAGCATCCATAGCGGTGTATGAGGGAATCATTTGGGCTGGATAACCCTCACCCATAAAACTCTAGCTCTAGGGTACTATTAGTCGACCATGCAGCAAGACACCAAGGATATTGTTCGCAAATGCGACAAATGTCAGAAGTTCGTGCAATACACGTATGTGTTAGCCCAACCACTGACTCCGATGACTAATTCGTAGCCATTCACGCAATGGGGAATGGATATCGTCGGAATGCTCCTGGCATCAGCCGGTAAAAAGTTTCTTCTTGTGGTCGTCGACTAGTTCAATAAGTGGGTCAAGGCTGAGCCCCTATCCAAAATCGGGCAGGTCCAAATCAAAAAATTCATATGGGCCACCATCGTTTGTAGATTTGGCATCCCCAGAATATTGGTCAGCGACAACAGAACCCAATTCAAAGGTAGCAAGGTCAAGAAACTGTGCAAAAGTTTGAGTATTGATCACCACTTCTCCTCGCCAGAGCACCCCAAAGCCAACGGCCAAACGGAGGTTAACAACTGGATGATCCTAGAGGCCATCAAAAGAAAGCTCGACGCAACCAAAGGGAAATGGGTTCCAGAGCTACTGGGAATACTCTAGGCATATCGGACAACTAAAAAACTTCCTATCGAAGAGACACCTTTTCGCCCTAGCATATGGTTTGAAAGCTATGGTTCCGGTACAACTCGAAGTGCCAACCTTCCGAACGGAGAAGTTCAGATCCGACGGTAACGACGCGTAGGCTAGACCTCCTCGACGAAAAGCAGGATCTAACCTCCGCCATAATATCCACCTACCAACAGTTGTGAATGGCGCAATATTACAACAAGAAGGTCAAACCACGCGAGTTCAAGGTGGGTGATTGGGTACTCAGGAAGACCCAGCAGAACACCAAAGAAGTCGGAGCGGGAAAGCTAAACCCGAATTGGGAAGGTCCTTACAGAGTCGCCAAGGTCAACAGGCCAAGAACGTACTGCCTAGAAGATGCAGGCGGCGACGGGTTTAAGCAACCATGGAATGTAGAACACCTCAACAAATATTTACAATGAAATATTTGCTTTTACCAAAACTTTTACTATTGTCCGTTACAGCCCTCGACAAGCCTGGCTATGGCCAAACTTGAATATCAGCCCCACGTCTAGTCCGCTGCGCGCGGACCACGACGACCTAGAAAGTGGGAGTCTAGTCAGCGCTAGCCCGCTGATGACGACGACTCGCCAAGGGATCATTGTTCTCCAACAAACAATGATCACCGAACTTGCCAAATAAGCTTAGTCAGTTTGCGAATAATGACGATGGCTTCTGGTGCCCAACGCCTAGTCCGCTGCACGTGGACCACGACGGCCGAGGAAGTAGAGTCTAGTCAGTGCTTGCCCACTAATAACAACGACTCGCTAAAGGATCATTGCTCTCTAAGAGACATTGATCGCCGAACTTGTCAGGTAAGCTTAGTCAATTCGCGACTGATGACGACGACTTCTGGTGCCCAACGCCTAGTCCGCTGTGTGTGGACCACGACTGCCGAGGAAGTGGGAGTCTACTCAGCGTTTGTCCGCTGATGACGACGACTCGCCAAGGGATCATTGTTCTTCAACAAACAATGATCGCCGAAATTTCCGGGTAAGCTTAGTCAGTTAGCAACTGATGACGACGACTTCTAGTGCCTAACGCCAAGTTCGCTGCGCGCGGACCACGACGACCGAGGAAGTGGGAGTCTAGTCAGCGATTCTCCGCTGATGACTCGCCAAAAATCATTGTTCTCCAACAGACAATGATCGTTGAACTTACCAGGTAAGCTTGGTCAATTCGTGACTGATAACAACGGCTTCTAATGCCCAACGCCTAGTCCGCGATGCACAAATCACGACGGCTGAGGGTGTAGGAACCTAGTCAGCGCCTATCTTCTAACGACACACCAATAAGTCATTTCAAATAATGATGAAGGGAGTACGATCAACCTTTGACCAATGACGATTTATGTTGATTAACACCTAATATGTCATGAGGTCAACGACAATAGTTCAAAGTAGCAATATATTTTTACTGACAAAGACAGGCATTTCGCCTAGTAGTAAAAGTTTTATGATCTTCAAAACATCTCAAATGAACGCGACAACACGGGGCAAAACAATGTTTTCATTCAAAAATATTTGTTTGTCAATGAAAGGACGTTACAACCATTTCAAGGAAAAGCATCCTCCTCATCAGCTAGTCCTGCAGAGCCAGAGCCCTCTCCTTGATTAATCGGTCCGTAAGCAGCCCTCCTATAGCGGGCAAAATCTAGATCGATGCCAGGATGCTCTCCTATGATTAGCTCCAGAAGCTCCAACCTACCCCGAATAACCTCAGACGAGATCAACGACCTCCTGCCTAACACGTTGAAGTCCACCACACCCACCTGGGCTGCGTAGTGCGAACGCACCTCCGCCAACAGTCGTTCCGCCTCACGAATGCGGTAAAGCCCCTCGTCAATTGCAGACTCTAGCTGTTGTCGTTCAATGACCCATTCCGTCTCCGCCCGCCTCCTCTCGGCCTCTTGGGCCTCCAAATCAGAAGACCATCTGTCCAAGGCTGCATCCAGGCGCTCCAATTCGGCCTTTGCTCGCCTTAGTTCAGCGCGAGTAGACGCCAAATCAGACTCTGTCGCACTCAGTTGAGATCTCACACCAGCAAATTCCACTTCGGTGATAGAGGCAGTACCAGAATTCTGCAGCTGACCATTCAGGGAATCCACCTAATATAGGACATATGAGTATGATATTCGCAGATTCATGAAGGCCTTCTCCAAGGCGAAAACTCTCCCGCGGGTTTCGGGGTGCAACGAAACAATACTGTATTGCTCAAGGGCACGGGCAACCATCTCGGGTACACGGTGATGTGGTGCATCGATGCGCGGTCCAATTTCCTTCTCTATTGAGTCAACAAGGGAAGTATAAGCATTTGGAGGGAAGCCACGACCCCCGAGGGTACCGCTTGTGCAGACCGTGACGTCCCAACGGAATGAGTTGCCCGGTCAGAGGGTTGCTTCTTCTTCGAAACAACGACGGGAGGCACAATTGCATCTAATTCAGCAAGCCTGGAATGGTTGGGCAAGGCCAGACTTCTCTTCCTCGTATGACGATTGACAACCCTCTCAAGCGGTGAACCCAAAACAGAGCGAACACCGTAAGAACATCGCAGCAACCCAGAGTGCACAACATTGCCTGGCATTATGACCTCCTCAACAATGTCAAAGGGAGCTTGAGAAACTCCCTCTCTATCCGCCTCTCTTCCTCGCTAAGAGACGGAATAATAAACTTCTTTGAAACAAGGAAATAACGTCAGAACCAGCGTCGCACAAGGGATGTACAAAAATACACATATAATACGCCGACAACTAAGAAAATTTCCAAGATCAAACTGAAAGTATCGGGACACTCTACGACTCCCAAGCATGAAGTACGCAGAATCCACCGAAGCAAAGAACCAATGCTTCTCCCAAGATTCAACCTCATCCTTGACCAAGTGCAGACGAGAATGACAGTGGTCATGTGATGGATCACCACCAGGATCAAACGGAGATCAGAGTCATGAGCCCTCAGAAGAATAACAAGTAGAATTTTGAAGCCGCTCGGAGCCATTTGGGTGGGAAGCATACAAAAATTAAGAAAGAACCCCAGACGTCATCTGGTACTGGAAACCGAAGCCTAGACTCAAACATGCCTCGGTGCAGATTTATGTACCCATGAGGTGTAGTCGGGCCCAAACCTCCAAGCGTGGGAACAATTTCCAAATCTCCCAGAATATGGTACAGACAACAAAGCCTGGTCAACTCGATTTCATCGACCAAGCTGCATTCGAAGAACTTGACGTAAGTGAAAAATAGCAGATCCTTAAGGGAAAGTTCAACATTGTCAGCTATCGGTGGAAAGAACGAAGAAAGTTTCACAGCGATACTATGACTCGAAAAATCAATGCGGATAAGAATAAGAAAATCTTCAGCGAAACGGCAAATATTTATAGGAAAGTCAAATCGCACTTTCCCTCCTTGAGCAGTCACGTACCCATTAATGTCATGCGCTGCTTGAGACAAATGCTTTAAGTTCAATCATAATGACGATACAGTTGCTTTTTCAAAAAAGTTACTGGATCGACTTGATGCCCCACTAACTCGGGGAGAGTAGCTGATGATACACAAAAATTGTCACATTCCTGAGCTATACACGTGTCACGATGATCTTGAGGAATTACAGGCATCAGCATCAGTCCAACACTGATCATGCCCAAGCGATACCAAGCCCGCCTAATTCACTCCACCAAACAAACCCAAACTCTTATAGCATGTTAGGCCCACATGTCTCACATCTATCCTCAATACCCGTAAGTCCTACTAAGGCAAGTCTCTCGAGGATCAGCTTCTGATAGGCGATTACAGCAGCTCTATGTTTCCAACTAGGAAGCAAATACCATAGCACATTCCACGCAGGGAAACTTTCTTCTACAGATTGTTCTTGGATTGGGAACTATCTCTCGCGTATCTAGGAGCATAAGGCTAACAGGGAACTTCCTTCCTACAGAACGACTCCTTATTAGATAAGGATCTCCTTGAAGATCTCCTTCCTAAACTACGCCTTCGATGGTCTGTAAAACCAGGACTCCTGCACTATAAATAAGACATGAAGTTGGCAAGCTAAGGTACACTACAAATTCCCTATTTACAACATTACACATTTCTTAGATCTCTGTCTGACATTAGCATCGGAGTGTCATCGACCACCACAACGGTGGTCTGTGGCTCACATGTGTTACTTGTACAAGTCAGCAGGTCAGTGGGACTAGGTCAAAACAGAGAGCGAAAAACGACTGCATCACCTTATATTATGTGTTCTTCAACGAGATAAATTTTTTAAATAAATTTTATTCCCTGAATGATAAGATTGCTTTGGGGGCCTAATAGGTGATTTTTTTTTTAAAGAAATAAAAGGAAAAAATAAGGGGAAATAAAGATAAAATAAAAAGTATTAAAATAAAAAAATAAAATAAAAAACCCCCCCAAATCTTGCAATTTCTAATTACAAATAATATGTGGGATAGAAAATGAAAATGTAATTTGGTTATTAATATGGGTAAAATTGGTATTAAAAAATCAAGGGTAGAAAATATAATGAAGTTTAAAAATTAAGGTAGTAAATGTAATTTATCCCATTTCAAGGAGAAATAGTAATTAATCACCAACTTTAGGCTTTGTGGTGTAAATGACTTAAAAAACTAATCAAGCATGGTTAAGAGTGACTTTCCTATAGTTTATCACCCACACAGACGAAGCAAAGAACTTGATCAGTGAGATATTGATCATCACCGAACCCATTTAACCCATTGAGATTTAGCAAAAAAAAAAAAAAATTGTATATATACTGGTTTCAACCTCTATAATTCGCTAGAAAAAAAAATTTTAACTATAGAGTTCCACTTGTTTCAGCCTGCAAACACTAACTGGAAAATGCTTATTCTTTCCTAATTTTGTATGGCCATGCAAATCCAACCTGGGGAAGGCAAAAAAGTAGTGTGGAGACAAAGCCTACATATCCGAGTGTCCTTCACTTCCTGCGATAGTGAAGAATTTCCCTAGCAACCTCTGATCGAATACCATGCTTGGCACCTGCGATGGTGATCTTTGAGCTTAGCTATTCACAATAATCTAAACTTTATAACGAGAGTTGGGCTTATGAATAGTGTTTGTGTCTGTTCAACTTGATTTTCGGGTTGCCCAAAATGCTCTCTTAATTCTATCATATTTATAAGAAATAATCAATAGGTAGGTGAATCAGTGTTCTAAAAATCGGCCTAAGCGGCCGCCTAGGCGCTAGAAGGTGGAAAACCGCCCAGATTAATGGCTAGGCGGGCGGTTCTGGGCAGTCTGGGCGGTTTTGGGCGGTCTGGGCGGGTCTGGGCGGGATCTAGGCGGCCTAGGCGGGTCTGGGCGATTTTTATTTTTTTTATTTTTTTTATTTTTTAATAAGGCTGATTGTGTTCTTATTTTATTTTATTTCCTATTTTTTAGAAATAAACTATTTAATTGTTCTTTATTCAGTATATGTCTAAATGTAGCAAATGATGATTAATTGATTACTTAATGGAATTCTCAAAGGATCTGCCGGTACCAATTTTACTAATGTAGATTTTATCAAACATAACTGAGGTTATTCATGCAATTTGAAGAAAAATAAAAGGGTACACAAATTCAAATTTATATAAAGTACCCATCATGACAAACTTCAGTCATTTGAGTTTTAATAAATTTTGTTCACGATTGTTAATTTTTCATGTTTTTAAATTTTGCATATGTATATTGGCATTAAATTGGATGTAATTGATAAGGTATTATGCTTAACTTATAAATTATTAAAGTAATAATACAAAATCTAAGACCGCCTAGGCCCCTGGGCGCTAGGCACCTGCTCGCCGCCCGCCCAGCGCCTAGCGATTTTTAGAACACTGAGGTGAATAGTGGCAAGATATTTTTGTCATTTTAAATAAAAAAAAACTATTACACATATGTACCATTTTATTCTATCAAATTCAGATTATTTACGATCAAAGCTTTGTCCCTTTCAAATATTGTTAATTATACCTAAGCCCCTAACATAATTTATTCGAAACTCCAAATTATCTATAACTATAGATAGGCCCTTAAATGTTTAGAAAATAATAATTTTTATTTCACTCTCCCAAGCTCATGTTATTTACATTTAACTCAACTTTAGACATTTATTAATTACATCAAAAGCCCTAACATAATTTATTTAAAGCTCTTCAATTATCTATAAATTATAAAAAGACCTAACATCCAATTTTTTTATTTTCAATCAAAGCCAACCCCTGTAAACATTCATTAGTTATAATTAAGCTCCTAGCATAATTTATTTCAAGCCCATCAATTATTTATAAATTATAAAAAAGTCCTTACATCAACATTTTGATTTTTCATTTTGCTCTCCACATTTCATATTTTTACAATCAAAATCAACATCTCAAACATTGATTAATGAACAGTAAAAGGTGTTTATTTTCAACTTGATTTTCAGTTTTCAATTTTGCCCTCTCCCAAACGGTTAATACTTTAGTCTAAATATGATGGTTTGTTTTGATTTCAGAAAAAATAGATTGAAGACATTTTACTTATAGAAATCAGCATCTGCTAAGCTCTTTTCGCGATCAAGGTACATCTGGTTCTCAATTTCTTCTTGCCTCCTTGCACTATCCTTCTCTGTCAACTTCTACAACATAAGAATCTTGCTAACTTGGAAAATTTTCTCTACTTCTGCTAAAGCAATCTTCTTCTGCGTCTCTGCCTCTTTCTCAGCAACCTTTTGTCTCTCTATGGAAATCAAGAACTACATGATACCCACCCATTTGTGATAGGATGTGTAGAGTATCATCGTTAGCTATATGATAACACAAATAAATCTACCCCAAATAATACAACACAGTAAAGATATAGACGGAGCTTAGTTGTTTGGAAATAAATTAGTAAAAAGTAGATGTCTCCTGCTTAGAAAGGAAGGAGTTAGGCCTTCATGGCTTATTCATAGCAATAAGGACACATATATGATGCAATCAGAGTTTAACAGATGCTGCAAGGAAAAAGCTAATTGTTCTTAGGATGGTTTGGCTAAATTATAAGGGTTCCACAACCCACCCGAACATTAATTAGGAGAAGGATAGACAGTACTTCAATGCCCAAATATCATATAAATGTAGTCTATTAACAGTATTTTGTCAGTCTGGTATCTGCTAATATCAATATACATATTTGCCATTTTTTGGTTCGCAACTTGAGATGACACATGGGGAAAATATCACCAAGAGGGAAATTCCCCTTGGGCACTCTATGAACCCATGTTTCCCCAATAGGGATGGCAGTGGGGCGGATTTTCACAGATATCCGCCCCACTCGCCCCGTTTGGGGCGGATTTGGTTAAGGGTATATGGAGGTTGGGGCGGATACGAATATTCAAACTGTATCCGTTTATTATTCGGGGCGGATACGGATTTGGCCATATCCGCCCCCACGGATATCCGTTTAACCGGTTAAATTACTACAATACCCTTTAACTATAAATAGGAAATAAACCCTCATCTCACATTCTCATAATCTCATTTAGTCATTCTTACAATCTCATTCGAAGAGGTCTCACAGTCGCCTCTCACAATGAAGGGTGGTCGAAGGCTGCCTCTCACAGCGAAGGGTGGTCGAAGTCAAGCCTCCCACATCCCCCGCCTTCCTCTCCCTTCCCGCCTTTCCAAAGATCTGAGATTCTTTAGATCGAATTTTTTTTTTTTTTTTGTTATAAATTTTGTATCTTTTACCAGTAAGAATCTTTATGTTTTTAGGATTGTATGATTCATACAAATTATGCTTTTAGGATTGTATAATTCATACAAATTATTTGAAAATCCTTATGCTTTTATAATTTTTTTAACGGATATTTGGGCGAGGCGGAGGTGGTTTTTAAATAAATTTATAAACGGATTGACGGGGCGAATCTGGGAATCCGTTATTCCTGACGGAGCGGGGATGGATTTGTTCAAATCCGCCCCAATCCACCCTGTTGCCATCCCTATTCCCCAATTTCAAATGGAGTGTACCACATTACCCTATCCATCTCTTTGAACCTTTCGGTGATGTCAATGGCTCATTTTGGTGTTGACTGATGTCAATCCTCTAATTGAGTGGGGTGTTTCAACTGGCACTAGGGATCATACCAAGGCAAAATATTTGTGGACAGAACGAAAACTTGGATTGTTTTAGAAGAGATTTAGGGTGTGTTTGGTTGCATGGAATCCTATGCCATTGAAATTCATGAGGGGACCCCTATATTTCGTAATCCCACAAACTCTTCGTCCACTTTACAAAAATGTGGTTTTGCATTAGCTTATTGATGTGTAACAACTATAATTTGAAGGTGAAAGACAATCCATCTGGTGACTTTAAAAGCATGTATCGCCACATTTCTAAAGGATCTTGGACTTTGTCTGATCAAGATCATGGATGGCAAGTCTCAGATTGCACTGCAGAAGGACTAGTGGTGACAACCTCTACTTCAACAATTCTGATCAGATACAAAGACATTATATTATCATGCATTCATAACAACAGCCACTGACTCGCTATGACTTCATTGTCTCTTTCACAGGGTTGCCTTCTGTTCTCTGAAATGCCGCATGAACATGTTGGGGACAAGATGGAACCTGAGTGCCTATATGATTCGTTAACATCATCCTCTCTCTTCAAGTAAGTTCTAACTCCCATGTACTAACATCATCCCCTATCTTCAAGTAAGTTCCAACTCCCATGTACTATGTTCCCAGACGTGAACCATTCTAATTAATTTGGTCTTCACTCATTAATTCTAGAGAAATCCTGATATGATTTGATATGGGTTCGGAGTGAAAATGGTGGTACATCACCATGGGAGCCGACAACAGGACAAGAGTGGCTAGAGGTGCTCAATTCTACAGGGCTTTTTGAAGACATTATTATTGAGCGCGAGTAAGATTCCTTCACTTCATCAACTTCTTTTTTCTTAGTTTTAAGTCTTTGATGCTAATGGTAGTCATATCTCAGGTTTGTTGAATGCACTGGATCAGTGATTCATGGTCTAGTCTTGTTTAAGAAGTTATATCCAGGACACCGGAACGAAGAAATTGAAGTTTTAGTCACAAACGCCGTACGGTTTCTTGAAAATAGTCAAATGCCTGATGGTTCGTGGTATGCTCTATGGTCTTCATCAACTAAGCAACTCATTGGAACTATTCTGCATGTCATATGAAATAAACTTAGAATATACTTACACAGGTATGGAAGCTGGGGAATCTGTTCCATTTATGGCACGTGGTTTGCCCTGCGAGGACTTTCAACTGCTGGAAAAAACTGTCAAAATAGCCCAACAGTTCGTAAAGCTTGTGACTTTTTACTATCAACACAATTTGCCTCTGGCGGATGGGGCGAGAGTTTTCGTTCTTTCCCCGAAAAGAGATTCATACCTTTGGAAACCAACAGAACAAACTTGGTACAAACTGCATGGGCTTTGATGGGTCTTATTCATGCTAGGCAGGTTAGTATTGATATTTGTTTAAAAAACAAACCATTTCATTGACAAATTATACATAAGTTCCATTGTTTAGGAAAGATGTTGCTAAAAGGCTAAAACTCCCTCCAGGTAAAATGAACCATCAATTAACTACATGTTTTTTGGTTTATAGGTTGTAAGAGATCCAACACCTTTGCACCGTGCAGTAAGGGTGATGATCAACAATCAAATGGGGAACGGCGAATTTCCACAGCAGGTAACAGAACTGCCCTAACAGTTACTGAAACTTTTTTAAATGACAGTTGAAACTGAGTACTTGTTTAAACAAACAGGATATAGTTGGAGTCTACTCGAAGAACTGTATGTTGCTCTATGCAGTATTTAGAAACATCTTTCCTTTGTGGGCTCTTGGAGAATATCGAAGCAAAGTTTTGATGACCCAGAAGTTATAAAGTCGTGCTGATAATTTATGTAATTTCATCTATCTTGAAAATTAGCTCATGTCTCAGCTGAGTACCCTGAATCAGACCAGAGGGCGACCAAAGCCGTTTCCAAGTTGCCTATTTATGAATAATGAACCAAATTTATGTTTTTATTTTGTTTATGAAGCCATATTATGTGTATCTAGGAATTAGCTTTATATTGAGAATGCAAAATGAATTAGCTTTATATTGATTTTGCAGGTGTGGGGCTGTGATTTTGCTGCAGCAGCAAAAAAAAATGTAATTTTTTTTTCTCTTATATTAATTTGCAACGGTTTCCAACCCTCTCAACAAACCAAATTTCTTTTTTTTTGAATTTTGTTTTGACTGGCAACGACTTACAACCGTGGTATATCATGCGTGCAACGACTTAAAACCGTGGCCCTTTATGCTTGCCACGGCTTAAAATCGTGGCCTTAATGCTCGCCATGGCTTAAAACTGTGGCCGTAATGCTTGCAACGGCTGTGAGACCAACGAAACTCAAAATAATTCATATATGTCGCCACGGTTATTGGATGTGGAGCATCTAGCCATGCTGGGTAGCCGTGGCTAAACCGTGGCTAAATGCAGAAAATAATCAAGCGTCCTCGAACATAAAACCGTTACTAATAAGTGTTGCCACGGTTTATAGCCGTCAAAGGGGATTTGGCGACGCCTCAAATGGCCAGGCCTCTAAGCCGTGGCAATAGCTTACCCCCATGGTCCCAAACCGTTGCGGATGGGTATTTTTGGTGTAGTGGGGGAAGCACTTCGCTCCACTGAATCCGACCATGGGGTGGGTGGCGAGGGTTAAGTCTTTCTCTTGTAGTTACATGTTGCGGAATGCGCTGAGGAACATGACTTTGAGTGAGCTTTTTGTATCCACCAAGGCCCTCTTTACCTCCCATTTAGTGATGAGGAAGGAGATAATCAGAGCGTCATTGTGAGAAGAATGTACCCCTTGGAGATCTATTTCTGTAAATGTTAGTGGTGGGATCGGGCTGTGAACTCGTGCATGTTGCACCTGTTGGTTCTCACACCGAGATGGTGTTCGCATCTCTGTCAGCGTCATCTTGCGGTACCTCTTAGATTGCTCCTCTTCGGGACCGACTCCGTGGAGAACGTGAATGATGTCAGGAGCTTCTTTTTCAATCTCCTTGACAGCGTCTACTTTTTCCTTTGCCCAGCCTTGCCTCCTGTCCGAGCCTAGTGACTTCTTGAGCTTGCCTTTCCTGATCCAGTACTCGACTTCTCCTCTAAGGTTTATGCAATCCTTAGTTTCGTGCTGGCCTTCCTTGTGGTAGGCGCAGTATTTGCTGTTGTTGTGCCGAGTGGGGTCTCTTCATTGTTTAGGTAGCCATTTCAATTCTTCTCAATCCTTTATGGAATCAAGGATATCGGACAGACTAATGTTGAGAGGGGTGACAGATTTGGACTCGACATAATTGGAGGCTTTGTCCTGTCTTGTACGGCCCGAGTCAATCTTGCTGTCAGTGTGCTTCCTCTTGTTCCCGTCATCCTCTTTCTTATCTCTTGGGACAGAGGGTTTCTTATCTGATTCGCTTCCTTCTTGGCGGTCATCATCTCGTCTAGAGTGATATATCTCTAAGCGTCCCTCAACAGGTCTGCCATATTGGTTGGAGGGTCCAGAGTAAGGACGTAGAACTTGCCTCTTCTCATACCCGAAGTGAAAGCTGTGACGACAGTGTCATCACTACAGTCGTCGATGAGGGTCAACTCATCGTTGAAATGATTGACGTACTCCCTCAACATCTCGTTCTACTTTTGTTTTAGGGTCAACAGATAATGCGAGTCCTTCTTGATTCGTTGGCTGCCCACGAAGCATGTGAGCAACGTCGTTGCCAATACCGAAATGAATCGATAGACCTCGAAGAGAGGCTGTGGAACCAGGTCAGCGCTGAAGTCTTCAGGCTGGTAGGGAATGATCGACACATTATCGCATCAGACCCTTCCTTGAGTGTCATAACGTGCTGAAAGTGGTGCAAGTGACTGGACGGGTCACCTATCTCGTCGTAGAATTTCAGCTTCGATGGTGTGTACTTCTTCGACAGCGGTTCATCCATGAACTGAGGGATCGTGAGATTAAAGTATGTCTAGGTTTGTGGTCCCATTCCGACTAGGGTTGTGCGAGATGTGTCTGTCGTCTCTGAATGTTGAGCCTCTATTGGTGGCTCCTCCACCTCTGGTCCATTGAGAAGCTGTTGGGAAAGCGCGACTCTCCTGATCGTGTTCTTTGGAGCTCTCTAGGGATTGGGCTCTTTGCTGCTCGCGGTTTCCTTCTGTGGGTGGAGGATTCCACTGTTTGAGTGCCTCCACCGCTTGTGTGATTTGATGCATCTGGGTTGACAATAGATCCACCATTGGGTCCGCCGTGGCTGCCATCGACGCGGGGGTTTAAAAGGGTTTCCCCCGCGATGGTGGCGGCGCTCTGCTGGTTCGAGCGCTCGAGGGTTTCGCAGTATCTCCACTGTTGCGAGACATTGTTGTTGGTTTTCTGGGAAATGTGGTACTATTGTTTCTTCTGAGGAAATATGTTGTTCCCCACGGACGGTACCAAACTTATATAGTCAATTCCTGTTCTTCTTCCTTGCGTTTACCTAGACCAGTACAAGTAGCACACGTGAGCCC
The DNA here is from genome assembly GCA_963556465.1 of Berberis vulgaris. NCBI lineage: Eukaryota > Viridiplantae > Streptophyta > Magnoliopsida > Ranunculales > Berberidaceae > Berberis > Berberis vulgaris. The sequence continues at coordinate 54,918,432 of OY747124.1, read as the reverse complement.
TATATATGTCTGTCTTGGGTCGATCCCCCATATACTTTCCTTATCAGAGCTTACTCTTGCCTTATCAGGCTTACGAGTATTGGGTTTGACCGCGTGACGCATGGGCTTGTTAAGGCGTTACAATTTTGGTCCAACATTTTGGATTCTGTCAATAATGGCCTTAATGCTTTCTGGGCCTCGCTGGATTGAGCATGCAATCAAGTCTGCTTTGCTATGTTGACAAGATTATCATGACACATGTACGGTGCTGATCAGATGACGGTTTGATATATCATCAATACACACACATATATATATATTGAAATTAAGTAATTAAATTTTTTAAAAGATTTGTAAAAATTAAAAAGTTGATGATGTAAGTATAGAATGTGTACCACATATATCAGAGTGTTCAATAACGTGTCTGACATGAGATTTATAATAAATTATCCATGAGTGTAATATGGTTCTAATGTAAATTTAGAATAACAGTGAGGCTATTGTCGAGAAAATCAGCGAGGGAGGGAAGACCCTCCATCCCCTCCCTCCCCCTCACGATGCGTGCCTTCCATTCCCTGCACGCATCGCGAGGGGGATGGAGAGTCCCTCCCTCGTTGGTTTCCTCGACAAATAGAATTTCCCTTAGAATAACCCATAAACATTTTCCTTTTGTTTCAGGATTCCTGACATAATCCCATTCAAGGAGTTTGAAAATCAACAAAAACAGTGTATGTCATTCTTAGCCTGGTGCTACCCCCCACCATCCAGTTTGTCTCGCGATAGGTGCTACACCCATCTCGAGGAAAAATGGATGTTGGGGGGTTAGCACCGGTGCAACAAAGAATTTTCGCTTAGGTTGATAGGATTATACAGATTATATACTTGTTTGTGATACATTATAGCCAGGAGAGTCCGTGAATAAAGGAGTCAAGCACTACACAGGCCATAGTTGATTTGACTTTTAGGAAGCTTTACCTCTAAATTGTAAAGAAAGCTTGAAGTATTGTAGTGTTGAAAACAGCTTGCTACCAAAGATCTGCCATCCATTAAAAGTATAGGAATGTATTAGGGTCAACTTCAAAGCCAGAACCAATGGTGTGTTGGCCTAGTGGTTAGGGCTGTGTGAATTTGACCCTCACGTCCTAGCTTCGAATCCCGCCGGCGGTATAGTTTGTTTCTAATGGGTGTTGACCTATAGGTCGCCCAGTTGATAGTTATGGGATCCTTAAAAACCTAGCTTGCCTTTCAAAAAAAAAAAAAAAAAACTTTAAAACAAAAAACTTCAAAGCCAGAGTGCTAGAGAATAATAATTTGGTTACTTGGATTGTATGTTTTACTTGATTCTCGCCAAGAATGTATAACTTATTTCTATATGACCAACCTTTCATCTACTCTACCAATAAACAAGAAACAGAAGATGAATCAGGTTTGTCTGGTTTTTTTTATTTTTTTATTGAGACAAGCTCATGAGTTGATTATTGCCATACACGAGGCACTGCATCCCCTAGAATCCTTTTTTTAACCAATTCATCCAGTCACATGTGAAGATTGGTTTAGGGATGGCGGGGCAGATTTTGGACAAATTCATCCCCGCTCGGTGGAGATTGCAGATCCCCGAATCAGCCCCGAATATCCGTTTATACTATTTTTCAAAAACCATCCCCGCTCCGATCCGAGAATATCCGACCCGCCCCAAATATCCGTTAAAAAAACTTAAACAATTCAAATAAAATTAAAACAAGTAAAAAGAATTGTGAACCTGGAAAGGAAAGATGATCGAAACAGTATTATAGATGATGATGATAAGCTCCGCATTGAAAGAAAAAACAAATGAATTGAAATCATCCCTCCAATATTATATTCTAAAATCTTCTATATCAATATATGAATCACCAGACAGAGTCGCTGAGAAAGAAAACCAAATGAATCACCAGATCTACTTATTCTCTTGCAAATGAAATGAGTCACAGAGAAAGAAAACCAAATGAAGAAGATGGAAAAAGTGTGTTCTACTTTTCTCTTCCATTGAATCACCAGATCTCTTATTCTTCTTCTTCTTACACTATTTCTTCTCTTCCATTGAATCCGCCCTATTGATTCATCTTCTCCACTGATCTCAAGCCCTAAACCCCCTGTCTTTTCAAACCCTAATCTTCGAAGCTCCAAAACAAATAATGGATCTCGAAGGCTTATCCTTGATTTGCACTGGTCGTGGAACCCTCTTAGAGAACGAAGATGACGGGGAGTGAATTGGTTACTCAAAGTGAGTGTTTATCTGCTTGTTGTTCTATCTCAGGAGCAGAGCAGCTACTATTCTTGAGATTTAGATGGGGGTGTTGGGAAACAGGTCCTCTAATGAAACGAAGAAATGGTGGGTAGGGTTAGGTTTTTTTTTCTTCTTTTTTTAAGGGTTAAGGGTACTTTAGTAAATGCAACACATAAATGGATATCCGTGAGGTGGATTTGGTTAAATCCGTATCCTCCCCGATTATTTGACGGATATTATTTGGATATTCGTATCCACTCCGATATCCATTTTGACACATCCAAAACCACCCTAAACGGAGTGGGCGGGGGCGGATATCCATAAAAATCCGCCCTACTACCATCCCTAGATTGGTATGTGTGAAATGGGGTAACAAAGTGTGGGGCAAACTTAATAAGAAAATGTATCTCTCTCTCTCCACATTATTAGCCTTCCGTTTCAGACGGATGCAAATCTCGTCTTGATTTAAAAATTCACCCTAATCACTCCAAAGCAAACAAAACCTATTTTCTTTGGCTTTCCAAGTGCAAGGAAATCAATGGATGAACATGAAACTGATTTCGTGAAATTATACGAAATTTTGTCGAATTTTTCGTTTTTTTTAAATTACGAAAAAAAGGGTGAAAGAAAAAATTACATTTTTTCAAAGGTTTTTTTTTGTAAATTTTGAGCTTTTTTGTAAATTTTGGTAAAAATACAAAAACAAGCACCTACAATTTACATTTTTTCAAAAAAATTCGAAATTTGTTTTGTAAATTTCGAGTTTTTTCTTATAATTATCATTTATTCTTATTATTATTGAATTTTGAAACCACCCCCTAATTTCTTAATTATCACTTCTTCTATTTATATATTGATTTTTTAAACTATCCATTTATTTTCTATTTATATGTATTTTGGTTTCATTTAATGCGTTTAATACATTTATTTACTTGCATATTATTTTTTCACATATTCAAAATACCTTCAAAATTCATTATATATTTCATATATCCTCGAAATTTTTACATTTTTTCTTTACACACCGAAATATTTCTTAAAATCAGAAAATCGAAATTAACTCAAGAAACGAAATCACAATCCTTCCATGAAACCACAACCATAGGGAGAGTCATGCATGAGTCGTCCCCCCTCTCTCTTTCTCTCAAGCTTGAGTCTAACTACACTAAAACCTTCACTGGTTAGGGTTTCATTACTAGCAACGATATCAAAGCGTTGAAGCTAATTCATTCCGAATTGACTCAACAATGAAATTTACAAAGCTCAAAGAATCGTATTTCGACCTAACAATCAAGTCCATACTACTAGTGTAGAATCAAGAATGCCCCTTATAGAAAATAAGAATTTGGATAACTAATAAGTTGAGCTGACACAAGTGCAAAAAAGGAAAACTAAACTTGTAGTTGCACTTGCACAACACAGATATGTTGTAAGATAAAAACGAAGGCATTTAACGAGAGGAACACAGCTACAAAAATGAATCAAATAGTTACCATGGCATGGAAGGCAATGAAAACAGTGAAAATAACGGAGAAATCTCGACTCGGTGGTGGACCTGAGGAGGTCGACCGCCTCTCTTTTCTTGTTCTTGTCAATCCATCAACTATTCACCTAACTCAGGTGGTTGCGCTGCTGATTGGAAGGTGCAAGATTAAAAGAGTTTTTTTTTTTACATTTTTGCCCACTATCACAACTCTTACCCCTATCACAAACTATTAACATTAACTCCCCTTCTAGCGACAACCTAGAACAGTCATCGACTGGGCGTGGCGACCACTCATTAGTAGCATGCAACGACTTCTTTCTCCTCATAACCTACAACAGTCATCGACTGGGTGTGGCGACCACTCATTATGAGGCTCACAATTTTGTTGCTATAGCAGCCCAATAGTTATGTACTCTTAATTAGTATTATATGCTTTATGCTTTTAACAACAAAAAAAACTTATATCCCTCTCCATTCCTTATACAATCTTAAGAGAAAGATAAGGAAGAAGAGAAGTAGGAGGAGAGGGGTCCACCAAGGCGATGGATTGAAGCAAAATCAAGTCTTTATGCCAAATGGAGGAGACGAAGATATTAAGTGGCAATAATATTGTAGCCTTCAGGCATGGATTAATAAATAAATAAAAAGGGTCAATGATTCAATTTAAAAAATAAAAAATAAATAAATAAACAAAAAAAATGGAGAGGGGAGGGTGGTGGTGGAAGTGGCAACATTGCTCGCTTCATAGTAGTCATGACAAATTTATTGTGAGCTTATTATTGGAATGAATTTTTATTAAGCACTCAAGGCTAAGTGACCAGCACCCTCTATTGCTTACTTCAATCATAAGTTCAACTTCTAATCAAAACTTTAAAAAACCTAAACAGGGTGTCTCACTTCTTATTAAGACTTCTAACTTCATTCAGAACAAAAAACAAACACCCTCAAATTGGTGTTTATTTTAATCTGCTATACTATCGGAAGTGCTTGATAGCTATGTGAAAGCCAAAGGTCACATCTCCAGGACACCCAAGACTAGCATGCCAAATATACGGGATCTTGCATTTGGGCTTGGGTTGAAAATAAAAAACGGAATAAACTGACCGAACTGATCTAAAGCGAATCGATCGGTTCGATTTAGGAAATTTTGAAACTGATATGGTTGGTTTGATTTTCAGGTTTTAAGTAATTTTAACCAACAAAAATTGAACTGACTTTATATATATAATATACAATATATATTAAACGTAAAAATAATATATATTATTTTTTAATTTAATCGATTCAGTTTAGTGTCGGTTTTAGTAACATTTTATGCGGTCAATTTTGTTTTCGGTTTACATAAATTTCAAACTGATATGGTCGGTTCGGTTTTTTATATGTTCAGTTCGATTTCGGTTGAAATTTTTTAAGCAGATTATAGTCGGTTCGATTTTCAACCCTAATTTGGGTTGTTCTCAACTAAAATTTTTCAATCATATGTTGGTTAGTGGGAAATATTTGATAGAACCTCCTATCATTTTCCAACGTATCAAAATTCCAGATTTGGAAAAGAAAAGGGTCACTAAAAAGGATAACATTAAAATTAATTTTTAAAAAAATTTGGTTATAATACCTACCCTTTTTTTTTACTTTCTTTGTCAAACAGATAATTAAAAGTTATAGACACATCTAGGCATGGGAATCTGGCTTGGCCCATCAGGTACCAGCATCGAGCTGACCCTAATGGTTTGGATCTAAAACTGAATAATCGGGTCTCGATTTGGGTTTGGGTTTGGTTTTTATAGAAAGGACCTGAGTCGGTTTTGATTCTGAGTGTTCCAACCCGAACCGAATACGTATAGATGTAGTCGAATCATGCTCTCCTTAAACTTGACCTAGACCTGCATAGGGAACGCACGTGAGCCAAGGACCACCGTTGTGGTGGCCGATGACACTCCAATGCTAAAGTCAGACAAGGCTAGAGGAAAGCTTAAAGATGTAAATTGGGTTATGTAGCGTACATTTCTTCGTCAAACATGTGTCTTATTTATAATGTGAGAGTCCCCGTTCGGCTAGGCCTTTTGTGGCGTAGTTTAGAAAAAAAAATCTTGCTTGAGATCCTTTCCTAGTTGGGAATCGTCCATGTTGGAGAGTTTCCCTACACGACTTGTGCTCCTAGATCTGCGGGAGAGAGCCCTTTCGGAGTATTGTCCACAGAAGGAAATTTTCATGCATGCCTTATACTCTGGTATATGTTTCCTAGTCAGAACCAATGTGTTGCTGGCCTGCCCACCTTAGGTGATCCCCCAGATACTTGTCTGGTTAGGGCTTATGGGTGTTGGGCTTTACCATGTGACGTGTGGGCTTAATGGGGTGTTGTAACTGAGATCCAACCTTCTGGGATCTGCCAAACTGGGTTTATTGTTGTCTGGGCCTTGCTAAATTTGCTGGGTAAACAGGCCCACTTTGCTTTGTTGACGAGATGATAATGACATGCATACGACTCAAATTAAAGGACGGTTTGGTGTACCATCACATATATATAACCAGAGTTTATAAATTTATCTCATGTTGTATCTATTAGTATTTTTTTGTGTGAATCTACTATATTATATATACTAGACTTTGCAAAGTCAAACAACTAACCAACAACAATACGAAGCCCATTACTCCCATTATTATTATTATAATAATACTTACTAGGGTGTGGACACGCTCTACGTGCCCATATATTAAGTATTTTTATTTTATTCCAAAATCTCAATAATAAGTAAAAAGAAAATTAGGAGATTTGACTAAAGATTTCTAAGCAAAATAATCATAAAAATTATTTATACTTTAAATTTAATTATTTAAAAAGGTTAAAGAATATTAAGAGTAAATTATTGTTACGAAAAATTACACTTTTACTATTGTAAGAGCCTATTTATAGTTTAGATATTTAGGGAGGCTTCAAATAAGTTATATTAGGGGCCTTAGGTATAATTAATCAATGTTTGAAAGGGGCTGGTTTGATTGTAAAATTATGGAATGTGGAGATGAAAATGGAAAATCTAAAAACTATGGAATGAGGAGATGAAAATGGAAAAAGTAAAAACTATTGTAAAAAGTTAGATGTAAGGGCATATTTATAGTTTATAGATAATTGGGAGTTTCAAATAAATTGTGTTAGGGGCGTAATTATAATTAATTAATGTTTGAGAGTGGCTAATTAATCTATGTTTGAGAGGGGTTGGTTTTGATTGTAAAAAGTATGAAATGTGGAAATAAAATTAGAATCCAAAGTTAAATGTTATGACATATTTATAGTTTATAGATAATTAGGGGCTTCAAATAAAGTATAGGCAATGACTACTCCACACCACCAAAGTACTTTCCCACACCACCAAATCAACTTTTTCTCTCCTGAACCACCTACTTTGTTTCCCACACCACCAATAAAAACTCAAAATTCAAAAAAATTTCTCATCCCCTATCTTCAACTTCTTTTATTCCCTTCTTCTCATCCCCCACTCTTCTCCATAAGACATCGCCATCACCTCGCCATCATCACCACCACCTCCCCACTGCTACTTCCCTCCCTTCCGACACCACCACCTTTCTCCCCCTTTTTCTCCATCAAGTACCACCACCACCACCCCGCCACCTCTCTCACCCTTTTTGTCTCTAAAAATAAGGTATTATCCCTGACTTTGGTTCAACTTATATGCTTGATCGAGAATGATTCTCAAGTGCATCAAAAAAATATTGTAGTACTTTGATTTATCTAATAAACACAATTTGAATCACTTGAAAATGTTGTGAAATGAGCAAGTTATGGTCATTTTACTAGGGGTAGGCACGGTTCGAATCGGTTCCAAATTTTGAGGAACCTAACTCGAACCGTTTAAATTTTAACGGTTCCGATTCGGATCGGTTCCTCCATTTTGAACGTTGGAACCGAACCTAACTCGAAACTTTTACAACGGTTCGGTTCCAAATGGTTCCTGTATAATATTATGCAACCTTGAAGATGCATCCCACTGTGAGTAAGAGTTGGTGATAAACTAAAAACCATTTCTATTCCCCCACTAGATGTGGAAGGTTTCAATATTAGGCCACCCAAGCACAACTGCACAAGTAGTGAAGTGTTAAATTTGATAAACAACAACTCATTCATCTCACACAACATGTGAAAGATAGAAAATATCAAATTTGATAAACAACAATTCATTAATAGATATCTATCTATCTCAATAGGACAAAGCTACATATAATTCTTAAAGTGAAATCAAACTTAATAACATCTTAATACATAGCCCATTTTACAAGCAATCAAGCACGTTCACCCTTGATTCGACGAGCAAGTTGGATGTCTTTGGGCATAATTGTAATCCTCTTAGTCCTGTGGCTAATCCATTGTTTGTGAGAGTGTATTTCAGTTTCAATGGAAGATGCAAAAAACCAAAATGCATGGCTTCTATAAAATGAAGAAAAAAAAAGTAAAAAATGAAAACGTCCGACTGGGTTCTAACCTGCACGGGTGTAGCCCAACAAATTTTAAGTCTGTCTCTTTAACCACTCGAACATATCAACATTACTTTGAGATTGGCTCTGGTTTTACATTTTTTATCTAACTGTTTAATTATCGGATCGGAACCGAACTGTTTTAAACAAAAATTTAGGAACCGGAACCGAACCATTTAAGAACGATTCCGGAACCGAACCGAATCGTTTCATAATTTTAAAAATAAAAACCGAACTGTTTGGAGTAAAACGGTCCGGTTCGGTTTGGATCCGCGGCTCCTCAACCCATTTGCCCACCCTACATTTTGCTAAAGTCGTGCAAATCTGTCTCGCAATGAAAACAGAGTAGTGTCCCTGACTTTCGGTCAACTTATATGCTTGATCGAGACTTATTCTCAACCTCATCAAAACACGAAAATTATAGTACTCTAAGTTATCTGATAAACACAATTTGAATCACTTAAAATTGTTTTGTAATGACAAAGTTATGGCTATTTTACTAAAGTCGCGCAAATATGTCCGAAAAAGTTTATTTTCACCTATTTAGGAGTTATAATAGTACTAGTGTATCACCCCTGTCGTTGGCACGATCATACATTTTTCTATAGTGTGTAGGGGCATGGCTATTGTGTCATGCCTTCGGCATGCCACCCTAGTAGTTGGTTGTGCCTTCAGCACTCACACCAATGTCATTGGCACGACCAAACACTTTTATAACAGAACATTATACTAATTTTGTGACATTTGTTAAAAAAAAATTACTTGTCGCCACTTTCCCTTCCATGTGCTTCATGGGCATATGTTCAACATTTCTTTATTTTACTTTTAAATACTAATAAACAAATTAAAAAATTTAAGGAATATTTTAATCTAAAGAAAACTTGGAATTTGAAATAAGGTGATAGTGTCGAATCATGTTATCTTTGACCTTGACCTGCACAGGGAACACACGTGAGCCAAAGACCACCGTTGTGGCGGCCGATATCCATTTCATCTCAAAACAAATCTTTTATTTTATTTGTGCATTGGGTACGTTGTAGAGTCCCTTATGGCACTCTGATATAAATGTGTAATACTATAAATTGGGTTTTGTAGTGTACCTTTGTTCATCAACCCTGTGTCTTGTTTATGATGCGAGAGTCTTTGTTCAGTTAGGCCTTTGGTGGTGTAGTTTAGGGAAATATATTTTGCTGGAGATATTTTCCCTGCTAGGAGTCATCTATGTATGAGAGTTTCCTTACTCGACTTGTGTTTCTAAATCTGCGAGAGATTCTTCCCTTTCGGAAGGTTGTCCATGCAGGGCAGTTTCCATGCACGACTTATACTCTGTTATTTATTTCCTAATCAAAATTGATGTATTACTGATCTACCCGTCTTAGGTTGATCCCCCAGATATTTGCCTTATTAGGTCTTATGGGTATTGGGCTTAACCATGTGGCGTATGGGCTTATTAGGGCGATGCAGCTTGGGTTCAACCTCCTAGACCTTGTTAAAATGGGCTTAGTGTGGGCTTTGTCAGATTGGGCGGCAATTAGGCCTGTTTTGCTTTGTTGACGAGATCATCATGACACGTGTATGGTGCGAATTACTGGGCGGTTTGGTGTATCATCAACTACTCCTCCCGAGTTAGTGGGTCAGCTCGTTAGTCCAATAAGTCATGAAGGAATTAGGCAGTCATGATGATTGAGTCAGAATCATCTCCTCGAGTAGCGCGCGTCATTAATTGGACGTGCGACTGCTCAAAAAAGGCGAGAATCCTTGCTTCTATATAAATCCCCTTCTCTTCAGAGTTTAATTTATTTACTCCTTCGATCCCATAAACTCTGCTCTATCATTTTGGTTTCCGCGCTTTTGGCTTTGTTCAACTTCCGCAATCGAAAGTTTGTACGTTCTGCCATGGTGGGCCAGAATCAACTTTTTTATGAATTGTTCACTAAAGGCTGTAATTTTTTTGAGGAGAAGTCGATCTCCTAGTCAAATCTGGAGGGCCTTTGCAAGAAGTACAGGATCCCCAATGATCTGGTGTTTTTCACATTAAGCATTGGTTAGACGCCATTGGCTCCCCCGGAAGGTTTATCTGTTTGCATCGAGATATGCTTCAATCGGGCATTTGTTTTCCTGTCATCAAGGAATTTGGAGCTTTCTGGCGTACCTCAGCATTTCGCCCGCTCATCTGGTGCCAAATAGGTATAGAACGATGATCGCCATTCTGATTAGAGCGAAGGATGCTGGTATCCGAGTGTCTCCGAGGGTGATCCAATTGTTCACCTCTCCTCGGATAAATGAGCACGCTGTGTGCATGTTGAAGTCGACCGCTTGCCTCTGCTTGACGATTACAAATTTTGGTAGAATTATTGCTTCATGGCTTCTGTAGACTCGAAGTACTTCGAGCTTGATGGTCGTCCGATCGAGCGGGAGTTCAGGCAAGTGAGTAAGTTTAATTTCGTTCTTGATCGCATTGTGTTGATTGTATATTGAATTGTTATCCGTGCTTTTTGTAAAGAAATTTCCAACGATGGCCCTTTCTCCTGAGGACGAAGCAGTCACAGATAAATTTCGTGACATGCCTCGGATGCAAGTGGAGAATGTCGTCCAGCCCTATAATATCAAGCGCAACGGATTGCGAGCATACTAGCATGAGGCTCCCACTCTTTTTAGATTCCCGAAGTCAAAGTCTAACGGCGAGCCTTCTTTGAAGAACAAGAAGCTTCCGAATGTTAAGATTCTTAGCTCGTCAAGGAGGGCGGAGTTGAATGAGGCACTATCTTCTTTTGTGCGTTCAAATAAGCATTGTACTGCGCCTAAGCCTGCTCCTAAGCATTCGCCCCTTCAGAGCCGGAGGACGCATAGTTTTGGGGCAAGATTTTGAATCTTCCACTAGGGTGAAAGTCGTTGTGCCCGAGGGGCATGATGCTCGGTTGAAGGCCCCCATTTCCCTCTTCGATTTAGAGAAGGTTTATCTGCAAATGGTGGGAGTTGAAGATGCAATGAAGCTGAGCATTGAGCAGGTGAAGGTTATGAACAACCTATTACTACAAACGAGTATGGCAGCTACGTTCGATGTGGGTTAGACTCATCCTTTTTCAGGAGGATTTTGTGTATAACCCCTCATTGGATTGTGAGTCTTCTCAGCCAAGTGAAGAGTCGCCTAACCGTCGTCCTTATGGAGAAAGGTCCCTCCACCTCGCCTGTATTGTCCTCCATCTTGATCTCGACCCGAGATTGAGGTGACGACGGATCCGAAAGATAACTCACTTCCCTTTTTTCCCCGTCAATTATTTTCGAATCGGCTCATGAGAGAGAACCGATTGTTGCGAGTAAGGGGAAAACGGTGGAAGAGATCCTTGATGTGGTGAATATAGCGAAGGGTGGTGCTGGCATGATTCTGGTCCCAATGGACCTTCACCCAGATGCGCAGATCAGTCTATTCTCCCTGAATGTGGTAAAGATGAGCAACCAAGCCTGGCATCAAGAAGTTGACATTTCTTATACCTCCACGAGGCATATCAGTAGATGGAATGACTGGCTGGCAAATTATGCTCCGAAGCCAGAAGGCCATACGCTAGGAGAACATATGGACAAGGCGCATAGACATCTCATGCTGGGGATGTCGTATCTGAACCAAGTTATCATCGCTGGGACGGAACTTGAGGCTGCTCGTGAGAGAGTGTATACCAAGGAGTGAGTCTTTGTGAATTTGTAGAAGTCGTACTCTGATGCTCTTCACGACATCGAATAATTAAAAAAATGGCTTGATGGTTAGAGGCCTGTTCAATCGGACGTTGATTTGGATGCCTGGCAGACAAGATCGAAGGCACAAAGGGTCCGCTTGGAAACACTTGAGTCGAGAGTACGCGAGGAGAAGCTCCTCAAGGCCAAGGGCACGTTCGAGTTTAGCAGAGTTGTTCAAGATATTCTTGTTTGTACTCTTTAGAGATCAAGAAGTTGTCTCGGCCAAGCCTGTAAGAAGGCTAAGCTTCGCGCAAGGGAATAATCTTGGTTGATAATAGATCATTCGAACCAGGCTGTATTCGGCCCTTGTAATTCATCATTGTAATCTGTCATAGGTGGACTAGGCTGTAGAACAAACCAGAAGCTACGACATCAGTCGTACTTAACTAAGTTTTGGTCAGGCTCGACCACCATTGTCTATGGTAGGACAATGATCCCTGGCAAGCCATTGTGATCAGGCTTGATGAGCTCTGACTAGACTCCCACTTTCTAAGCCATCTTCATCCCCGCTCGACGGACAAGGCGTTAGAGCGGACCAAAAGTTATCGTCATCAGCCAGAACTAACTAAGTTTTGGTCGGGTTCGACCATCATTATCTATGGTAGGACAATGATCCCTTGCAAGTAAGGGTGGGCATCCCATCCCGCGATCCCGATCCCGTCCCGATCTCGTCTCGTCCCGTCCCGATCTCGTCTCGTCCCGTCCCGATTTTTCCGGGTCTTAATGGGATTGAATAATTTCATCCCGATCCCGTCCCGTCCCGATCTAGAATGGGATGGGATGGGATGAAGATTTTCAATCCCGCCAATCCCGTCCCGTCCCGAACTAATTTTTTAATATTAATTATTAATATTTTTATTTATTTATTTATTTTAGGATTGTGAATGCCCATACAAATTCACTGATGTATATAACATTTTTAGCATCTCAATTTTTCTCTCACACATATCTCTAGATTAATCTTTTTATGGTAAATTTGTAATACTTTTCCTCTCTCTGATCTCTCATTCGGTCATTCCTTTAGTTAGGTTTTTAGGGTTACTAAAGGGTAGCTAAGCCAACAAATGAACAAATAACAAAACTGTTCCAGCAGACTTCTAACAAAACTGTTCCAAATAACAAAATTGTTCCAGCAGATTTTTAGCTCATTTGTTTTAAACTTGTAATATGTTCCAGTAGACTTCTAGCAATAGATTATGCTCAGACTGTTCCAGCAGACTTCTAGCAATATATTATGCTCAAGATTGTTCCAGCAGTTGTTGTAAATTTGTATTGGGTTGTTTTAATATGTTCCAGCAGTTTGTTACTGTTCCAGCAGAATGTATTGAGTTGTTTTATGATTTGATATGTTCAGAATGTATTCTAGTTGATATGTCCAGATTAGCATGATGATCCCGTCCCGTCCCGTCCCGATCCCGTATGAACGGGATGGGTATATCTCGTCCCATCCCGTCCCGTGCCCACCCCTACTTGCAAGCCATCGTGATCAGGCTCAATAAGCTCTGACTAGACTCCCACTTTCTAAGCCATCGTTATCCGTGCTCGATGGAATAGGCGTTAGAGAGAACCAGAAGAGTTAAGTCTGTCTCGGGTGTCCCAACTTATATAATTCGCCTAATAGTGCGACACATAGGGGGTCAGATCAGCAAGTCTGATTCTGGATTCGAACCGGCATAGATTGTCCAAACTGAATTTCAACCATATTTGATGAACGACAATAGAATTTTAATAGAGCGGACACCTTGAATTTATTGATAATATCACTGTAGGTGTGTTCTTCATTCCATGGGAACTTAGGGCCTTCGCCATTTGTATCTTTGCATTAACTAGGTCATTTTCCGACTTTTGGGTCGGATTTGACTGGGCACTCACTTGGGCCCACTAGTTGGCTGGGCCCTGTTGGCGAGATTGTCATGCCACGTGTACGAGTAGTTTGCGAGGCGATTTAGTATCGATTACTCCCCCAGTTAATGGCGTTGTGTGCAGTGCCTTTAATTCAATGAATTTGGACTCGTGCAGTTGCAATTGGAACCGTCGCCTCTCTATTTCTCGTACGACATCTAATGCTGACGTAACTGATCGTGAACCGTCGCACCTATTAAAGGCTAGTCTTCACCATTTCAAGCATTGCCATGAATGCTATAGAGCATGTAATTCTAATGTATCTTCCAAAAAATATGTTTTGGGTTCTTCAAAGGCTAAAGAAAAATCTTCGTTGTTAAAGCCTTCGAATGTTTTGACATTTGCAGCGATGAGTCTTAACAAGACCTGCTATTCTGTGATGCTATGCCACCTGGTATGGGTGAGCATCCATATGGTTCAATGGGACCTTGTAATTTCTTCTTACATTGCGAAGAAGAGTTACAGACTCCTCCTCAGGAGTCAAGTTTATGTTCCATCTTTTGGTGCTCCCATGGCGTCTCAGGCCATCTAGTTTAGGAGATAATACCCGAAGCCAGTTTTGGGGTGGTTGTTCCTACTGTATCTACTGGGCTTCACTCGTAATGCCACAACTGAAAGGCAGATTGGCAGAGCGAAACTCCAAGGGACGTGGCCTACGGTCCTAGGGTGCTAACTCTGCATCACCCTAGGCATCCCTCATTTTAGGGACATCCCCATCGGCCTACTTTCAAATCATCTTTGCAAGGTAGATTGGCGGAGCAAAGCATCAAGTGCGTACCTATAGCCTACAACCTACTTCAGGTACTTTTGCTTTCACTTTCGAATCCTTTTCTGGAGGCAGATTGATGGAGCGAAGTCTTGATGTGTTTTTCAACAGATCCATACTCGCGCCGGACTTTGATACTTGTAGTATGTAAACTTTTGTACTAGTCAGTCGGACAAGCTTTGTAACAACTTTCTTAGTAATCAATAAAGTTTGTTTTCTATAATTTGCGTTTTATTCCTTGAATGAATTTTCATTATAGTGGTTTTGCGAACAATTCTTCTAGACTGAAAAAGAAAAGAAATCAAAACAATAAGATAGTTTGACTCCAAGCGGGGACTAAGCTAATCTGGCCCTAAAGGAGATGCGCATGGTCCTGGCTCAGACTGTGTAGCTCCCTTGGTGAAGTGTCATGTTTCACCAATGATAGTGAAGTCACTGAAAAGTGAACTTCATGTGAGCATGGCTTTCCTCGTTGGTTGTCAACTTTTGTAATAGGTGCCCATTTGTCGAAGTGTTGCTACTTAGCATTGAACTGGATGACAGACGAATGGTATTTCCAGTGCTGGATTCAGACTCGATGTATAATCGAGTCTCGGTTGTCGGAGCTTTGCTTTTGTCTGTATTAGCTTGGTTGTGTTTGGAGGTGGCTTTCACATTCTGATTCATTAGAGGGAGTGAAAGGTTGTTTCGGACAAGCCTTATCCTGGCTCGTGCAATCCTCATGAACTCCACATTTCCCGTTTCTCTGCCGGCGAGGTGGCACTAGCAAGCCAGCATGGATGGCGGACATTGGGTTTTCCCCTCGGACTGACTAGAGTTTCTTCATCTGTACGGGGTTATTATTCCCTCTTATTTGGGCTTGGTCTCTAATTGTTTGTCCAGCGGGTCTGAGCTCTAATTGCTTACAATCCAACTGTTTCAGCGCTGTGTAGTGGCAGTCTCTCGCTGAAGGTTGGTCTCCTCGAATGGTTCCTTCCGCCTGATTAGCAGTGTACTTGATGCACTGGTGAAGAGTGGAAACTACCGCCTCTATCTGATGGAGCCAGGGCCTCCCCAAGATGATGTTGTAGGTAGATGGGGCATCAACCACCATGAACTCTTGGAAAAGAACTTTTTGTAGTTGTGGCTCCCTTGCCACTTCTGTTAATCTGATCTTCCCGATAGAGAAGCACTTCTCTCCGCTAAATCCGATCATTGGGTGACTAGCGGGTGTTAAGTTCTCTTCTTTGAGCTGCATATTGTGGAATGCATTGAGGAACAGGACGTTCATGGAACTTTCAGTGTCTACCAAGGCCATTTTCACTTCCCACTTCGCTATGAGGATCGAGATGACCAGGGCGTCATTGTGAGAAGAATAGACGCCTTGGAGGTCCTTGTTTGTGAATGTCAGTGGTTGATTGGGCTATGAATACCTGCATATTGCACTCGTCAGTCCTCGCAGGTGGGTCGTATTCGCATCTCGATGAGCATCTTTTTTTGGACCTGATGGACTGTCCACTTTCCAAGCTGACCCATGAAGGACATATATGATGTCAGGAGCTTCTTTCTTTATCTCTTTGACATCATCTTCCATTTCCTTTGCCCGATCTTGCTTTTTGTCAGGGTTCAGAAATTCTTTGAGCTTCCCCTTCTTGATCCAGTACTCAATCTCGCTTATGAGACTTTTGCAATCCTCAGTGTCGTGGTCGTCTTCCTTGTGAAAAGCGCAATATTTTTTGTTATTGCACCGGGAAGGATCTCCTCGATGTTTGGCAGGCCATTTCACTTCTCCCCAATTCTTAATGGTGTTGAGGACGTCAGACAGGCTGGATTTGAGGGGAGTGATGGATTTGGACCCAGCGAAGTTGGAGACCTTATCTTGCCTTGTGTGGCCAGAGTTTGACTTGCTGTCATTCCGCTTTCTCTTATTTCTGTCATCGTCCTCCTATTTTTTTCCCTCCTTTTTGCCAAAGAGATTTTTTTTCAGTTTTCGTTTCTTTTCTGGCAGCCAACATCTCATCGAAAGTGATGTATTTCTGGGCGTTCTTCAACAAGTCCACCATGTCAATCGGAGGCTCAAGAGTAAGAAAGTCAGAAAACTGGCCTCTCCTCATACTCGAGGTGATGGGTTTGACCGAGGTGTCGTTGTTGCATCCGTCAATGAGAGTTAACTCATCATTGAAGCATGTGACATACTCCATTAGTGTCTCATTCGGATTCTCTTCGAGTGTGAGCAGGTAATGCGGGCCCTTCCTGATCTGTTGGCTGCCGACAAAGTGGGTGAGGTTTGCTTTGGACACCGTTTAAAATGATTCAATAGACTTGGGAGGGATGTGAGGCGGGTTCTGTGAGGAGGGTTTGTCGGCTAGATGTCGGGTTTCTGGTGGTCGCTCCTTCGCCTTTGGTCCACTGAGAGTCGACAGGGGCAAAATGGCTCTCCTGAACATGTTCTTTGGTGTCTTCTGGGGACGGGGCTCTTTGCGGCTCCCTATCTCCTTCGGAGGGTGGAGGTTTCCGCTGAGTGAGTATCTCCATCGCTCATGCAATTTGCTGCACTTGGGTTGATAGTAGATCCACCCTAGGGTCTGTCGTGGTTGCCGCCAGTGCGGGGGTCCGAGGTTGTTCCCCTGTGGTGCCGGTGCTGCCAGAGTTGGCGGCACTCCGCCCGTTCGAGCATTCCGAAAGAGGAGCCTACTTATCCATTAGCTCATTCCTTTCAGAGATGTGGTGGAGGGCTTACCAATGTCTCCATTATTGCGAAATCTCGTGGTCACCATCTTTTTGGACTGTAAAGAAGGGCGATATCACTGTTTCTTAGGAACTTTATCGTTCCCCATGAATGACACCAAATTGATAGTAATCCTATTCTCCTTAACCTTGACTTGCACATGTAACACACGTGAGCAAAAGACCACCGTTGTGGCGGTCGATGACACTCTGATGCTTAAGTTAGACAATGCTTGAGAAAGCCCAACCACCTTCAAGCTCACTGCACCATCACCACAAAAAGGGGCTAAAACCCTTTCTTCTTCTTCTTTTCTCTCACACAACAACTTCAGTAAAACCTCCAAACTTCAAGGGCATTCCATTAATTCAAAGACCAGATAATATATGTGTTATCTCTCTAAGCCATCTATATCATAACATATGAAAAAGATGACGTAAGTGGTAGTTGTTCCTCACAAAGTTTGTGGAACCAACATTACCTATAGACCCCCACTTTTTCGCATCACCATTTTTGTTGAAGCACACCACCACCCCCTCTTTTCTGAAACACACCACCACCTACTGAAGGACACCACCAATATAAAACAATTTTATCAAATTTCTCTCCTTTCTCTCACCATCTATTCTCCTATATTCTCTATCAGGAAGAACACCACCATCGCACCGCTTCGCCGTCAGCCACACCGCCTCATCCCCTAACTGCTACCTCGCCCCGTTGGCCAACCACACCTCTTCTCTCCTCCCTTCTTCCTTTTCTTATCCTTTTTTTTTTTTTTTTTCGACTTTCTTCATTTTCTATTTGTTCCTCTTTTTTTCTTCCCTTCTTCCTCATATTCTCCTATCTTCTTCTTTTCATCTATTTTTCTTTTTCGCTCTCAAGCAGGTTACTGCAAGTGGAGAACCCCACGCGCAGAGGTTTGTGCTAGTGGAAAACCCCCACGCGCAAAGGTTTGTGCAAGTGGGGAGAATGAGAAAAACAAAGAAAAAAATAGGAAAAGATAAGAAAGTGGGGGCAGGAGGATGGTGCGGCCGACGGTGGGGTGCGTTGTTCCTGGGACGATAGGAGAAGAAGAAACAAAGGAGAAGAGGAAAAATATGTCCCGCTGACGGTGGCAAGGGAGGTGGTGGTGTTTTTTTTTTACAATGGTGGTGTTATTTAGCACATCCAGAAAAAAATGGGTGGTGTTTTCCTTTAGCAGAATGGTGGTGTCAAAAAATGAGAGCCTTACCTAAAACCCCCCTCCAAATGTTTGAATTGGTTACGAAACATATACAATGACCATTTTTTCCCTTCAATTTGACTAAGTTATCCCTCAATTTCAAAGTTTCCATTCAAACAATAAATTGTCAGTGGGGCCCAGAGTTTAATTTCTACCATTGCTCCTTTTTGAATTTTAAAATACTCTTTTGCTCTTCACCTTTTAAATATTTTTAAAAATGGTACACATATCTTAGTCCAACTCCAATGCAGCAATTAACTCAGTTTTAACCCCTTCTAATTCAAAGCTAAAGTAATTGAATCTCCATTTTTTTAAATATAATAAATACTCAAAAACTATTTTATATGCATATTAGCCAAATTGACATGTCATATGATTATGATTTCATAACTATTAAAAAAAGCAAGAAATTACTAATGTTAAAGATTTTTTTTTTTCCTGAAAACTTCCTAAATTTTACTCAGTATTTATTTATTTATTAAAAGCTTAGAAATCTAAATAACATATAAATTTGAGATTTGTACTTTGCGCCATCCCCCCTTCATGCAAATCCTGGCTCCGCCTCTAAACCCAAAAACATTCTGGAACTACACATAAATAAAGGAAAAAAATTGGTCATTTTCAGAAAATCCAATTCTTAACACACTTAAGGACGTGGGTGAACGGTGAATGGCAATTTTTGTTAGAGCACTAGATAGAAATCAAACATAATATTAAGGTAGGGACTTTTTGACACCATCAGTCTTGCTGAAGGACACCCCTCCCTCCTTTTAAATGTGTTGAATGATATTACCAATATAAACCCTTTTCTCACCACTATTCCATTTCTTTTCCTCTACTCTTCCTCTCTTCTCTCTCAGGAACATCAACCACCACACCACCTCGCCCCCACCACCGCCCTGCCTCACCCCGCCCGCCTACCACCACCTTCCCTTTTCTCCTTTGTTGTTGTTCTTATTCTTGTTCTTTTTCTCTTCTCCTCTCTTCTCTTCTCTTCTTCTCAACCGCCAGTGACTCCACCCCGCACCACCTCCTTCTTCAACGATTGTAAGTATGGTTGCATATGTTTTTGAAATAACCATTTTCATAAAAGAACATGATATCCATTATAGTTCCACATGGAATATGATTCACAAATACGAATCATATCACGTACATGTTAATAATTGATATTACACATTTGTTAATTGAAAACTTTATAATCTTAGTTGAAATGGAGATCTAGCTCACTTACTATATGTAATTAACATCTTCACTTATTCCTTTAAAGTTCAACTTTGAAAATGTGTTGAAATTTGAACGATAAAATGAACCTATGATATAAACACAATATGGGTAAGTGCCATTGCATGCCCTACTGCTGACCAAAATTAGAAACAATATTGTGCCACCAAAGCCCCGACTCATGGACAATGAACTTAAGTTGGACAACCAGAAAGCAATGATGAGGTCATATATGAAGTTATCATTCACCTTTTTATCATTAGTTTCCTTGCTTCTTCCCATGTATCAAAGTTGTTGTGGTGTTTTTCATGAACTCACCGAACTGTTATCTTGTTTCGAATAAGGTGTTCACGATCGACTTTGAGCAAAATAAAATGCAAGCTAAATTGACCCAATCAGTTGGTTTTCACATCACTAAAAATCGAATGGACTAACCAAAATGCTAAGTAAAACCAACTTAAAACTGAACCGACCAACCTTTTGCTATACCATTTCAATTTTGAAAATATATATAATAAATTATGATCGATTCGATTTTCTTTGTGAAGTTTATGTAAAAATTGAAACCGAACCAACATTATCGATTTTGAATCTTTACAATCTAAACCGAATCAAATAAAAAATCGAATCAAAACCAACCATTTACTTCGGTTCGAACAATTTGCTCAGTTCAGTCGATTTTTTGTTTAGATTGTTTTGCTCATAGTAGTAGCGTTGGTTCCTCCAAAAGATTTGCTCAGTTCCTCCCATGCTCAAGTCATAAAACCATAATATAAAAGATAACAAAAAACAAAAGGAAACACATTTAGTCGTGGATGACCCTTATTTATAACTTGCACAAGGCGTTGGTATTTTTTCCATCAACTCATTCAGAATGTATATCCTAATATAAATTTTCTAAATAAATTTTTTTTGTATAAGATTCCATTTATGCCCTTATATCAAGACATGACTAGTAAGGCTGGCAACAAACTCGAGACCTAAACCATTTCAAACCAATAAAAGCGGCTCTAGGATAAACTCTCGGATCCGTGATCCGTCAAATTTGTATCCAATAGTGATTGGTATAAATTTCATCAAAGATTTTTGTCGAATAAGTCTTTGTCAATACATTTTCACCAAAGATGTCATCAAACTTGTTTTCGAAATTTTATTTTAAGTGTTAACATTGCATATACCACGAAATACGAATATGACCCCAAATTTAGGCTGGAGCACCTTCAACAATAAAATATGAGTACTGTGTAAATCGAAATTTTATTTTTAATTTGAGTGGTGACATCCACAATCAAATAAAGTTCTAATGTTGGTTATATAAATGTATACCAAATTTATAATTTTTTTAAGTTACAAATTACTCTGGAATATTTTTCAAAATTTCCTTTGAACTCTTTCTTATCGAGACACCATCCATTAGGCCAAACAAATTGCATTTTTTTGGACCAACAAAATTACCATCAATATCATCAACAAAAACTTAATTGAACTTCTTCATTACTTAAGTCTAAGAAATGAATTATTTAAATATGCAGAGGTTTAGTGTTTTATGCTAACAAAAGTTGTAGTTGTCAATGTGGTGGTGGTGGTAGAGATAAATAGAGCGATGGCATGGATGCCATAAACCAAAAAGGGGGAGAGGGTATTTAAAGGTACCCCCCACTTCATAATGCGAGACTCAAAGTATCCCCTAAGACGTTTAAAAATTAGGGGTACCCCCATGACTTAAATGATCTTTCATATTGACAAAAATACCCAATTATTATAATGTTTAAGAAAATAAAATCAAGGTTCCAAATCACGTGAAGGAAACCTTGAGACTTGTATGATGTATCTCGGTTAGAATTATATTGATAAAAACCAAACCCTTATTCTCGAAATTATCCAACCCACCATCACATCCCTCCACCACTTTGCCAAATTTCAACATATGGTTGATCTTTCCTTGTAATGACCATCATGTTTCCTTCAAACCCAGTGTTGATAACTCTTATACCACTAACATCTTTCATTTTCCCTAGCAAATTTTTCTTAATAACTATTTCACCCCAGTTAATCTCCAATACTATCTTTTTCTTCTTCTACCCATTAGAACTTTTGATCAAAGCTTCAAGCCTTCACCTTTACTACAAAAAAATTGATTTTGATGGCACTCAATCTTGCACCCCATACCTCCTTTATTCCCATTTAAACATCTGTTTCTTTCATCTCCAAGAGACACCCATGGATCCTTTTTACTTAATTTTCTGAAATTTGCAATAAACTGTTGAATTCACCAAATTTTGAAAATTTTGTTATTTATTTCGCCTCTCAATCTACATTCTCAAACCTTATATCCCATAATCTGATATTGCCCAATAGGCTAGAAGGTCCTCAATGAGACCCAAAAGCCATTAGAGGGTTATAGCTAGACACCTAATTCAATTTAGTTCTAGGAATGATTGAATCGAGCTTGGCCCTGTAGATTTTTGAATGTGCAATCTTTGCAATTGGAGGAAAGCTCCCCCAAACATAATAAACTTTGTGGTATTTTAAAATTTGAAAGAGGATTGAAAGGAAGAGAAGAAGGGAAAGTGGTAGGGGTGGGTTGAAAAGGTGATTCTTTTAAACCAAGAGATTTTGTTCAAGATGTGTGTGTTATTGTAGTTGGAAAACTCACTTAAAGGGCACTTCAAGTATTATGCATCTGGGATGGACACGTAGGAGGGGCGTGCTTCAGTTGACGGTCAAGATGGGAGAACTATCATTGACTGTGAGTCTTGGATGGTACCTCTAATTTTTAAATGTCCAAAGAAAAGAAAGAAGGTAATCTGCTGAAAGAAAGAAATTTGAGGGTTTTTTTTGCTTCAAAAGCATATTATTATGGTTAGATCGATACACCTGTTATAATAACACTTGTGCAAAAAGAAACAATAAAATTGAGAGAAACTGGGATTCACAATACTAAAATGCTAACTCGAGAAGATTTAGTTAGTACTAATTGACTAAGTTCTAAGATGTATTTGACAATAATAAAATTATTAATCATAAATATTAAAAAAAATCAATTCGGCCATCCCGATCCCATCCCACTGTAGATCGGGAAGGGATGGGATTGGGATGAGATTGATAAATCCCAATAAAACCTGAGAAAATTGGGATGTGATCGGAATTGCGGGATAAGATGCCCACCCCTTGGACATTGTATCCTAAATTTGTTTTGCAAGTGTACATAGCAAGTGATAAAGATGGTAAATAAAAGTGTGGCACTGGTCCTGGATGAAGAAAAACTCCTCGTAAGTACACCCGTGAACGGCTGACATTTCTCTTAATTTTATTAAGTTGAAAGTGAGAAAAGGAGGAGAGAAGCAGCAGCAGCAGCAGCACCTCGTAAGTACATAGCTCACTTTCTTTCTCCGCCTCTTCAATTAATTTAAACTGTCGTCTCGTCTTCTCTCCTCTCTTAATTCGAGCCTTTTTCTGATTCTGAGAGAGAGAAGCAGCAGCAGCAGCAGCAGCGATGCTGAGTCTGACAACGATGATGGCGGTTTCTTCTTGTTCTTCAGTCGCAGCAGTAGTGGGAGGTAGTAGGAGGAGGACGCAATGGAGGAGAAGGAGTAAGAAGAGGTGTTTAATCAAGTGCCAAATCAGCAGGAGGGTTTCTTCTGAGTTTCCTTCCTTTCTTCCCAAACAAGTTGAGACTATCAAAGACCCATTTGCTCGCAAATTGGCTACCAGGATTGAGAGGTTGCCTGTACAGCTACGGGTATCTATCTATCATTTTATTCTCCCAACATCTAAATTAAATCTTCTTTATCCATTTTTGACATAAAAACCAAACCAAAAACCTTCAACACATGTTTCTTTCTTATCCATTTGGTACCTCTCTCTGACTGACTCATATGGTTTTCTGCAGATAACTTCTGCTGATACTTGTATTATGAGTAGCTGTGTGAGACCATCAATGCAAAATGAGACAAATCCGGTGGTTCTCCTGCATGGTTTTGACAGGTCAGTATACTAGTTCTTTGTATCCGACATTGTGAAAATATATTCTACACTTGAGATCCTGCTGCAAAGTTATTCTCTATCCTTAGTTCTTGTTTAGAATGGAGATTCGCATATCCATTGTTTGAGGAGGCTGGTGTCGAGACATGGGCTCTGGATGTTCTTGGCTGGGGTTTCTCTGGCTTAGGTCTGTTTTGCATCTCACAACTCCAATTTGAATCACAACAAATTATCAACTCACTCACTCATCTTTTGCTCTTGGTTTTCTCTAGAAGAGCTTCCACCATGTAATGTGGCGTCAAAGCGTGAGCACCTCTATCAGGTACTTTCATCCTCAACTCATGAGGAATTTCCATTTATTAGTTATAAGCTTCTTGCTCTGGTACAAGGATTGCAACATCAGATCACTGGATTCTAATGTTAAGCTGATATAGACTGAGGAAAAAAAAAAGAATCTCAACTGTATTGTTCTAGACTTTTAAAGACATGAATTTAATAGCAAAAAAACTTATCTATTACACTAAATTAGATCTAACATATGGGGTGTTTGATGTGACTTTAGGTTTCAGTCCTAAATTCAGCCTTTAGTAATGAGCTCCTTTTTTTTCAGAGCTATTTTTAAACTCTCATTGTTGAAAATGAAAAAGATATTGCATGTATGTAAGCAAGGTCCTGAGTGGTGGATGATTTGGAGAATCATACAATGTGATCATCCACTGGTCATGGTCTACCTCATAGTTAAGCTTCCATGATAGCTAACTTAAGGAGATCTATGATATATATGATTCTTATATAAAATTCAAATTAATATGTTAAGATTTGACTTAAAGCGTGTGTCTCAAAGGGTAAACAACAATATTTACATAACAGAATGGTCAAGGCATGGAATCAGTGACCTGACTTGAGAATTTCCATTGGTGAGGTTGAGTTAGTTGGAGTAATCTAAGCCTGACATGAGAAAAATTTAAGTGCTGCTTGAATTTGGGAAAATGTGGACTATATTTGTTAGAGAAGTAATGTAAAATGAGATTTGATTGATAGAATGACTTACCAAAATTAGGAGTGAGTCTCCTAACTCCAATGAGAGAAAATCCAATTGATCTCTTTGAAGCTCAACTCTCATTCTATTTGCAATTGATTTACCTTCTTCGGAGATTGTTTGCACAAAGAGGCATCAACTTGCAAAATTTCTACCTTAGATCCCTGGAATCTAAGGGACAACAAGAAGAAGTAGGAGAAGAGGTAAAACCTTTAACTACAAAACTCTCAATTTCAATTCATCCAAAAAACCAAGTTACAAATATGAGATGACTGACCTATTAGTAGTGATGGTAATAAGGATTACAGTGCGGGTGCAGATAGTGAGATGGGACAGTCTAATTAGATAGATTTTACGTGGGCTCAATAGCACGCCAGTAGTTTGTGTTTTAGCAAAGAGTCATTCAAAAAAGAAACCAAGAAGGTCGCATTATTTCATCACATTCAAAATTGCAAACACAAACCTTACAACAAAAAAAAAAAAAGAAAAAAAGAAAAAAAGAAGATGAAAATAACATCCAAAATGAGATTCTTCGACAACAAATTACATCAAACATAATGTTCAGAGCCTTTCAATGAAGATTGAGGGAGAGACCACTAATGAAAGACGACCTCGTCTATAAATTTATACTATTTGTTCTTCAATGAGATCATTTTTTAAGAAAGAAATAATCTTTATTTATTGTGAATGATAAGATTGTTTTGTTAAGACTAATATTGATCTTCTTGTGTTTTTAGAAAGAAAGAAAAGGAAAAAATAAAAATAAAGATAGAAATCTCAAATCGGGACAATCTCTAATTACAAAACAATATGTGCTGATTATTATTATGAACTTACCTAGTGTGTTGAGGGGAGAAAATGTAAATGTAGTTTGGTTATTTATATACGTAAAATTGGTATTATCAAAAGGTAGGGTAGAAAATGCAACAAAGTTTAAAAAGCAAGGTAGTAAATGTAAATTTTTTCCACTTCAAGGGAGAAACTCTAATTATGCACTAATTTTAGGGTTCGTGTTGTAAATGACTCTTTAGAGAAGTCAATTTAGAAGATTGAGACAATAAAACTAGGTTGAGAGAAGATAGTAGTTTTCTCCATTCTAGGGTTCATCTTTTGACTCATGTTTGATTTCATTTTCGATTGTTTGATGTGAATTTCCGCTGCATTAAATCATCAAATAGCCTCTTTAGTTTACAAGTAAAATGACGAAACAACATCTTAAACCCCTTTTACATCCATGACCAACTTAAGGGAAAAATTGGAAGACAAACATTAGTAAAATAACTGAAGCACGAGATTAGATTGATAAGAAAATTCTTGAACTGGTTCAAGTTTGGTAACAGGGATTTTAAGCAGATCAATCTAAGACTATTATGAGATTGTTTCAGTTATGTTGAAGTGATTTGGTGTACTTCAAATGGGCTAAATCACTTGTAAAGGCTTCTCAGTTGGTCACTTTCTTTCTTGTCTCCCCAATCCAGGCAGTCCATGGATGCACTTTACATCAGGAAGGAAAAATAATGACTAGTTTGATGTCTTTGAGTTGAGTGTTACAAATAAGTCATGTGAAATGTGTCTAGGGAAAAACAATGTGAAATGTGCCTATGGAGAAACAATGTGAAATGTGATTCATGTCTGACTCCTTTCTAAATTGTAGTCAAAAGAGACAAGCAATTGATTCATCCTATTATACTCTTGTACGTCATAAGTTTAAAAAAATGAAAGGAATTATGTGAGGGCACCTTTAATTTATTTTCAATTCATGCATTGCTTAATTGATGGGGCTTGCACGTCGTTGCTTGTAGTTTCGTTGTTGCATCACACTGCTTTCAACTTTTTCCCTTGGTGCTAATGCTCTAGATTTGTTTATGTCAACTGTAATATAGTTTTGGAGATCCTACATAAGGAAGCCCATGATATTAGTCGGACCAAGCCTTGGTGCTGCTATTGCCATTGACTTTGCAGTTAACCATCCTGAAGCTGTAAGTATTTCAATTTAATTTTATGTGTGTAACTTTGAACTGTTCGCAGAGTAGCTAGAAGACACCCCTAAGCTTCTAATTCATTTTCTTAGCTTTTTTATGTGGAACTAATTTGGGGAACTCAACTACTTCAATTGGAAGTGCACCTTTTGCCTACTAATTAACTACATCCTTACTACACTTAGGATTTCAGTGAATCTACATCCCCCCCGTGTTCCTATCCAGACTCTGGTAGTGCATGTTTACGATAGCTCCTCCCATGTCCTGATAAAGCATTAGTTCAAAGAAATGATAGATAAATGGAATGGAGGAAATGTTTTTAAGTTTATGCAGCAAACTGAGGCCCTATAGTGTGGAATGAAACAAGCAAACAGAAGCATAATTTTCAGGGCTCGAGAGTGCCAAGGATTTACTAAACTTGCAAAAGTTCAGCTAAGTTGAGCTAGGCCTCATTTTTTTTTTTTTGGAAAGTGAGCAGGGTTTTTAGGGTCCCCAAACCTTTATATTAATAAAAATCAATGATGATCCAAATACAATCACTCATTACAACATCAATGAAAAATGAAGATTCCGTTAAATCCTCAACTAGCAACCTAATTATATGTAGCTTCACGATCTCCAAGATAGAAAGTAGACTTGCAAAATGGTTTGCTACAATAGTAGTTTCTTGATGCACCTGCCATAATTTCACTATTTCATACGCACCAATCAACCCTTGAATCATCCTCATGATATGACTTATGCCTCGTGGAGTGCTAAATATGTAAGAAAAGTCAATGTAAAAAACTGGAGAGCACTGAACCTTGAAAATATGTCCATTGAATGCTCATACAAGCATCCAATAGACATTCGCAAGCTAGGCCTCATTAATGAATAAGTATGAGTTTAAAATGACGAGAGTAATGTTCCTCGAATCAAACAAGATTCCAATTGAATGTATCCACTTTGATAGTAACTGGGTTAGCCACACTTGATACTTGATAATGGGATTCTAACCTTGAACATGATGTAACATCAAACGATCATCATCAGGGTTGGCTACCAACACCCTAATTAATACTCCAACAGAAGCAGACATGAAAACTGATGTCTTTATTGCAATTACATACTTGAAAGTAATTTCTATATTTTCAGGTTGCAAAGCTGGTGCTGATTGATGCTAGTGTCTACTCTGAGGGGACAGGGAATCTAGCAACATTACCTACAACTATAGCACATGTTGGGGTATGTATGTTTGGTGGGTATATACAAATAATCAAAATATAAATGATTAGTTGAGCTTGATACAAGTAGGAGTTTAATTGTTCAATCATTACTTAATTTTTTATTTCTTGAGAGAGTGATCCATAATTTTATTCAAGGGGAGGAATACATGATGAGTACATATACAATGCCACAAGCAACAAGTGATTGTTACAAATATTGGAATCCCATATCAACAAAGCTTTATTTTATCCACTATAGGTTTTCTCGATGGATTCTTTTATGCCATTCTATTATCTATGTCAAAGTTAAAAATTTAATTGTAGACATTGCCACCAATGTCAATTAAACTCATAGTTTCCCTTGGATGATCAAACTTCGTATCTATTTGGCTTGTTTATCTGCATTTAATGTTTTTGATAGAATTAGGATATTTATTAATATTAGGAATAGTAGTATATTTATAATATTAGACAGTTTTATTATTCTTGTAATAAGGATTCCAATTAGTGTTATCACATTGGTTTCCTATTAGGTTTATAGTTTGATTTGGAAAGTAGGTTAGTAATAAATATGGGAGTAGATTTCCCATTGTTCTTTGGGTTGAATGAATAAAAATTATTTCATTATTAGTTATTTGATTTATCATTTATTTCGTTGTTTCCGTTTATTACACTTCGTTTATTTTCGTTTATTTTATAATATGAATCTATCAATTGGTGTCAGCGCCGAATAATTCTAGTTTGTTTGATTATTTTTCTAAAAGTTCGAAAGAATAGTATGAAAAAAGAAGAATTAGCGCTGAGAAGTTGTACGTGATATTCCCAAAATTCTGGGCAGCAAAAAGGCATAATTAGATGAGAAGTTGTACCTGATCTCGCCAAGGACAAGCCAAGCAACACCACTGTCACCGGCAGTGCCTCCAGGGCCCACTAACCTCCCCGTCGGCAGCGACACAGATCGTAGCATGCATATTTCTCATCAGTTGGTCGACCGACTCCCTCCGCCATCGACACCATCAGTCAATCAATCCACCACAGTTGCTCGGCAGACCCTGTCCAAGTCGTTTGACATCAACAAATCGCTCGCACACCCCATATCGCCGATCGACGGGCTCGATCCCCTTCCATCAATCGACACCAGCCATTGCCGCCATAGTCTACCACCCCCATAGTCAATCGACAACTCCCACTCTCGTTGGATCACCCCTTTTCAATATCTCCTTTGACCATTGTTGTAGCTCGATCTACTTCTTGTTTGATCGCTGCACCCCCTCAACCTGTTCATGTCGATCGAGCCTTTAAACCCACTGTCTCCTTCGATCGACGTCCACCAATCGACCCCACCCCCTTAATCGACCTCCTCCTCCCCCTTTTGATTACAGTCAGATCGATCAGAGCCCCAACCCCCTTACTGTCGCAGAACCTTCCCCTTCACTGTAGCAGCCATCGAAGTCCCCTTCCCTGTTTCAGTCAAATTGAGGGAGGAAGGAAGATGAGAGATTTTTCAATCAAGTCCATGCCCCTAGTTTTGTTTTATTGAAGTCCCTGGTCCCTTATGCATATTTGCACTCAATATTTCAGTGAGTACCACCACAAGGTTCTAAATTTTATTTTGACGAGGATCAAGCTATTTGCAGCTGCACAGATGGGTTTGTACCACCATAAGACATTATTTATGTCCAATTTGGGTCCATTTTCTGACAAATTTTGAGGACCAGTTTAAGCGACATTTTCAAGTTAGGTAGTGGATTTATTTCGGATTCATACTTCAGATTGAATTTTATTTTTTGGTGCAAAGTTCTTTGGGTTGTCAGTAATAACAAAGGCACAGTTTGGGGTCAACTTCTACTAGGACACTTCACCCCGTTCTCTCTTCGTTGCTGCTTGTGCTCGTATGGCTTCCTTGGCTTCAAGCTTGAGGACGAGCTTCTTCAACCTAGGGAGGTGAATAGAATTAAGATATTAATATTAGGAATAGTAGTATTTTAGCAATATTAAACAATTCTATTATTCTTGTAATAGGGATTCCAATTAGGGTTATCACATGATTTAGAAAGTAGGTTAGTTATAAATATGGGAGTAACTTGCCCATTGTTATTTGGGTTGATTGAATAAAAATTATTTCGATATTAGTTTATTTGGTTTATCGTTTATTTTGTTATTTCCGTTTACTGCAATACGTTTATTTTCATTGTAATTTCGTTTATTTTCTAGTCCAAATCTATCAATTTTGTTCTTGAAAATAATTAATTCTATCCGCTCTATTAAGATTAATCCTTATGCCATTTGTTGGCTGCATTGGAACACAAGGAATGACAAATTTTCAAACTCAAATGCCTCTATTGCTGTGTTAAGATAGGATTGACTTCAGTTGTACCTTGTGTGGGTTCATGTTAGGAATTATTCATTTGGATATCAGATGTCTTCAATCTCTCTGTACATAAAACTTTGTGCATTGTTGTGACAGGTCTCTTTTCTGAAGAGCACTCCACTGCGATTGTTTGCAAATTTTCTTGCCTTCAATAATGTTCCATTTGCCACCAGACTAGACTGGACAAACGTAAGCACTTGCTTCCGTTGATATATTTTAGGAGCAACCATTTATTGAAGGCTCATAAATAATGCTTGTTAGAACAACACATTGTTGAATTTTGACAGTAGTTCAATTTGCATGGCTGCTGATGTTTCAAGGTACAAAGTGGGAGCTAACGGGATTTTCTTCTTATGATGCACTTTAGGTAGGGCGCTTACATTGCTTGCTGCCTTGGTGGGAAAATGCAACTGTTGATTTTATGATAAGTGGAGGCTACAATGTCTGTAACCAGATAGGACAGGTATGTAAAAATATCTTAAACAATATTCCAGAACAAATTGTTCATCTTTAAAGTGTCCAGTAGAAGAGAATGCTTAGGTAAGGGTAGAATGTAAAAAGAAATCATTGTGTATGTATCACTCCTTGGTAATTTTTATTAAAGATGCAATTGTTTGATAGTAATAGTAAGCGCACCTTTAGTTTGTTTTAGTGTTGAAAAAAATATTTATGATGCTAGTATCATGTCTGGCAACAAGGACGGAACTAATCCTATCATTAAAAGTATTCTCTAAACGTAAACCTAAGACTACACCTTGGTTAAAAATGTTGGATATGGAGCTGGACCTAAGTTTGTGTTTGATAGGCCCTGTAACCTGTTTTGCTACGAGATACAAATTTGCAGTGACAACGTAAAAATAGTGTTTATGTATCTACCCATGGCCTATGGAAAACGATAAAAATAGTCAACAAAGAGTGGAGGGTAAGTGGGGGAGTAATGATATAACTTGTGACCTTCCACTCTTGTCTCAAAATCATGTAAGAAAACTGATATGCACTGATACTCCCAGGCAGCAATTTAAAAGGAAATAAGAATTGTCTGACAGCAAAGAGTAGGAAGAAACAGTAAGGCAAACCTTTTATTGATGAAAGGAAGTGACGATACAAGGTGTACAAGCTTTCGAGAGGCTTGACTCTCCTCAACTTGAGCAACAACTCTGTTTACAGAATTCTCAAAAACCCCATTATGACTATCACCACTTCAATTCATACAATATACATGTTTACAACAACTAGATCATTTGTTACAACTGATATCACAGTCTCTTGCCAGCTTGACATCCAGCCACAACTGATACAGCTATTTGCCAGCTTGACATCCAGCCCTGCAACCTGGTTAGCAACTAACTGCTTGGTAGCCCCCTTACTTCCTTGTTCCGCCTTGTGTAAACATGCCTAACTGGCGGCCTATCAATACCTCCTCCTAAAAGAGCCACCTTGTCCGCAAGGTGGAAATCAGGAAATTGAGAATCAATTACTGAAAAATCTTCCCAAGTAGCCTAAAAAATGGGCAAACCCTTCCAATGAATGAGAACTTCAACAGAGGTACCACCCCCCTTTTTACGCACTTCTAACACTGCTGCAAGAGTTATCATGAACCCCAGGTCTTCAGTCAATTGTGGAAGAGGAAATGAGGTAGCATCACATTGGCCCTTAGCTCGGCGCAATTGAGATATATGAAATACAGGGTGAATAGCAACACTAGGAGGTAATTCTAACCAGTGTTCTAAAAATCGCTAGGCGGTGGGCGGGCGGCCAACAGGTGCCTAGCGCCTAGGCGGTTTTAGATTTTGTATTATAATTTTCATAATTTACAAAAATTTAGCATAATACATTAATATTTTATCAATTACTTCCAATTTAATGCCAGAATAGTAATACATATGAAAAATTTATAAACATTGAAAATTAAGCTTACATTAAAATTTATAATAGCATAAGTTGCATAACATAGAGTTTCAACAACATAAAGGAAAAAAAACATACTTGAAAGTTGATAGTTGAACTTGAAATGCTAGGCATCTATCTCTTCTTCATATCCTTCCATTTCAACAACTCTCTCCGTGTCAGACTCAAACTCAACATCCTCCTCCCCTTCTATACTTCATATTCTTCCCCTTTTCTTTTCTCTCTGTTTTGCAAAACCTAAAAATTTTGATGGGTATTTGGTCGATTGGTTTTGGTTATTTGCAACCAGAGAAAGAAAAAAAAAACGCCCAGAACCCGCCTAGGTGCCCTGACCGATTTTTCCCTCCGCCCAGCAACTAGTCTAGGCATCTCTCTACCTACTAGCGCCTAGGCGGCGTCCATGCCGCTTTTTAGTAGGCGCCCATGCCGCTTTTTAGAACACTGATTCTAACTTGTAAGCTACTGCCCCAACTCTCTGTAAGACTGTATAGGGACCATAATACCTGGCTGCCAGCTTCGGAATAGGCTTACGAACCAATGATTGATGGGGGTAGGGCCTCAACTTAAGAAAGACCTTATCGCCAACAGTAAATTCATCCTTTCGCCTGGACAAGTCAGCTTGCCTTTTCATCTGTTGTTGCGCCCTCAAAAGATGCATGCGTAAGTCGTCAAGAATTGCATCTCTTTCCATCAGCAATTCTTCCACAGTAGACACAGTGGAACTACCCTTATCAATTTTCAATAATCGAGGAGGGTCTCGCCCATAATGCTTTGAATGGAGTGCACCCCAGAGAAGTGTGGAAAGAAGTATTGTACCAATATTCAGCCCAAGCTATCCAACGAATCCACTGCTTTGGTTTGTCTGACACAAAACACCGCAAATAAGTTTCCAAGCAACGATTGATCACCTTGGATTGATCATCTGTCTGGGGATGATAAGCCGTGCTACGCTTTAAAAAAGTTCCCTGAAGACGAAACAACTCCCGCCAAAAATGACTCAGAAATTTTTTATCTCTGTCAGATATTATGGAGGCGGGGAAACCATGTAGTCGGACTACCTCTTGAATAAAAATCTGAGCCACAGTGGTAGCCGTAAAAGAGTGACTTAAGCCAATAAAATGGGTGTATTTGCTTAATCGATCCACCACCACTAATACCGTATCCACCCCTTTGACCCGCGGCAGTGACTCGATAAAATCCATGGTGATTTCTTCCCAGACATGACCTGGTAATGGAATGGGCTGTAACAGGCCAGCAGGAGATACCGCCTTGTTTTTATTCCGCTAACAATTGGTGCACTCTCCCACCCATTTGGCAATGTCGGATCTCATGCCAATCCAATAAAATTCCTTAGCCATTCTCTGGTAGGATCTCATGCCAATCCAATAAAATTCCATAGCCTCCTACCGGTGTGCTATGGAACTCAACAAATAAAATAGGAAGAAGAGAAGATTTTTGTGCCAAGACCACTCTACCTTTGTACAACAGGAGTCCTTGATGTATGGTGAACCCCAAATGTGAGATATTGCGCTCCTCTATGTCACGTTTTATGTACTGGAAGGTCTCATCTGCTTCCTCCTCTTGGCGCACTTGCTGCCAATCCATCCAGTGAGGCACTACTAGTGTTCCACATTCCGAAACAGGAGCCCTTCTTGAGAGAGCATCAGCAACCACATTGGATTTTCCTGGATTGTATTCAATCTCAAAATCATAACTCATCAACTTGGTCACCCACTTTTGATATTCTCCCCCTATCACCCTTTGTTCCAGTAAGTATTTCAAACTTTTCTGATCCGTCTTTACCACAAATTTCTTACCCAATAAGGCCTCCACTTGGCAATGGCAAACACAATAGCCATAAGCTCCTTCTCATATACCGGCTTCTGATGTGCTTGAGGCCCAAGGACTTGACTGAAATATGCAATTGGGCGATGATCTTGAATCAAAACGGCTCCCAAACCATACCCCGAAGCATCAGTTTCTATCAAAAATGTTTTTGAAAAATTTGGCATTGCCAAAACCGGTACTTGCGTCATACATTTTTTTAGAGCCTGAAAAGCTGCTTCTGCCTCAGAATTCCAGCCAAAATTATCTTTCCTCAATTGCTCAGTTATTGGCCAAGCTATATTCCCATAACCTTTGACGAATTTTCGATAATACCATGTCAATCCCAAAAACCCTCAAAGCTCCGTGACGTTTTTAGGTGATGGCCAGTCCATCATTGCTGCAATCTTTGCTCGGTCGACCGACACTCCTTTGCCGGAAATTACATGCCCCAAGTACGTATTTCCCTTTGCCCAAACTCACACTTCTTGTGATTAGCGCACAATTCATGCTTTCTTAACAACCCAAACACTTTATCTAAATGCTGAATGTGCTCCTCCAATCCTGAACTGTAAACCAAAATATCATCAAAAAAAACTAACACAAACTTTCTTAAATGAGGCCGAAATACCTCGTTCATTAAAGCTTGAAAAGTTGCCGGCGCATTTTTGAACCCAAACGACATTACTAAAAACTCTTAGTGTTTTTCATATGTTCTGAAAGTGGTCTTCGACTCATCCCCTTCTCTGATCCTAATCTGATGACACCCTGACTTGAGGTCCAACTTGGAAAAAATGTTGGCACCATGGAGCTCATCCAACAACTCTTATATGACTGGTATGGGAAATCTATCCGGAACCGTTTCCTTGTTTAATGCTCTATAATCCACACAAAACCGCCAACTTCCATCCTTCTTCTTCACCAACAGCACTGGACTTGAGAATGGACTCTTACTGGGCCGTATGATCCGAACCGTCTTCATTTCATTCACCAACTTTTTAATTTCATCCTTCTGACATTGAGGATACCTGTATGGCCTCACATTGACAGGAGAAATACCCTCCCTTAAGCAAATAGCATGCTCATGACCCCTCATCGGTGGTAACCCATCCTGCATTTAGAAAATATCTTGGTACTGTCTGAGTAGTTTCTCAATTTCAACAGGCATTACCCCTGTTTCAAGTCAGTAGTCATCAAATTCCCAAATTCAACCCATACCCCTTGTTGCTCACGTTTGATTTCTCTAAGCATAGCTTTCAAAGAAATTAAGGACTTACCCAAAGTCGGATCTCCTTCCAAAACCACCATTTCATTTCCTACCTTGAATTTCATCACTTGAGTTTGCCAATTTGTGACCGTCGGACCCAATGTTGCTAACCATTTCATACCCAAAATCACATCCGAACTCCCCAATCTCAATGGCAAGAAATCATCTACCACAACAACCCCTGGCAAGCTTAAGGACACCCCTTTGCAAACTTCTTCCCCTTTTACTGTATCTCCTGAACCCAACGTAACACCATACTCCCCTGTTGTGGAGATCGACAGGCCCACTTTTGACACCAACTCCACTGAAATGAAGTTGTGGGTTGCTCCACAATCGACCAAAACCACCACTGGTGTTTCACGAACCAATCCCCTTAATCTCATTGTTTTTGGAGAAGAGAGACCAGCCACCGAATGAAGTGAAACTTCGTCGTTTGGATCTACTTCAACTAACTCCAATTCGACCCCTTTTTCCTCAAGAAGTTCTTCTCCTTCCTCCTCAAAACCCCTCTTGGACGACCAACACTTGAAGTTCCTTACGCTTACACCTGTGACCGGGTGAGAACTTCTTGTCGCAACGGAAACACAACCCCAGCTCCCGCTTGCTCTTGATCTCCTCATCGGTGAGTCGCCGAAAATCGCCTCCCTTTTGAGTTCTTTCCAGAGATCTCGATTGACCAGAAAGATCGAATCCCTTAGGGTTTTCCATTCGAAATTGAGCATTTGGGCCTCCTTTTTGTACAAACAAGAAGCTGTGTTTTTCCTCTATACGTTGGGCCAGCATCATGGCCCGATCCAAACTATTCGGTTCCAAGACCCTCAGTTCAACCCTTATCCGTGGCTTAAGCCCGTTTATGAATTTGCTTAGATACACCTCATCAGGAAGAGCTTCCAGTGGTGCGGACATGCTAATAAATCGTCTCCTATAATCGGCAACTGTAGTTTCTTGCTTTAAGGCTAAAAATTGTTCACACAGAGACCCTTCACTCGTTGCTCTGAATTGATTTAAAACCATTCTCTTTAGCTCCTCCCACAACACAACCGGTCTTCTTTTGTGCTCCCATTGAAACCGAAGTACTGCATCTCCCTCAAACCCAATTATAGATGCTTCCAATTTCTCCTCATTTGTATAATGATGAAGAGCAAAGAAACACTCATCTTTCATAATCCAGCCATCCGGATTTGACCCATCGAAACTTGGCATTTCAAGTTTTCTATATTTGAGGTCAAACCGATTTCCTGAATGAGTTGTGCCTCCCTCTAATTCTCTAGATTGTTCAGACGCAGAGGCAGCTCGAGAAGCATCCTCTTGGAGTCTCACTAGCTGATCTATTTTTTGAGCCATGGAATGGAATTCCCTTCTCAAGGTCCCTATTTCTTCTTGAACCCCCCAATTTGCTCTTCCACAATCTCTACCCTTGCGGACACAATCCCCTGACTTGTCGACTTCCCTGTCATCCCAAGATTGTTGCTCTGATACCAAATTTGATATGCACTGATACTCCCAAGCAGCAATTTAAAAGGATAAGAATTGTCTGACATCAAAGAGTATGAAGAAACAGTAAGGCAAACCTTTTATTGATGAAAGGAAGGGATGATACAAGGTGTACAAGCTTTCGAGAGGCTTGACTCTCCTCAACTCGAGCAACAACTTTGTTTACAGAATTCTATTTATATAGAATTCTCAGA
This sequence comes from Berberis vulgaris, assembly GCA_963556465.1. Taxonomy (NCBI): domain Eukaryota; kingdom Viridiplantae; phylum Streptophyta; class Magnoliopsida; order Ranunculales; family Berberidaceae; genus Berberis; species Berberis vulgaris. The sequence goes on along the minus strand of OY747124.1, from coordinate 54,881,398 downwards.
AACCCCATTATGACTATCACCACTTCTATTTATACAATATACATGTTTACAACAACTAGATCATTTGTTACAACTGATATCACAGTCTCTTGCGAGCTTGACATCCAGCCACAACTGCCTCTTGCCCGCTTGACATCCAGCCACAACCAAGGATGCACCGACTCTCCGGAAAACCACTGTATCATGCGTCAAATGCGTGTCGGACACGGATTCGCGTTCGACACGCGCTGGACACGGGGGCAACGGTCAAAATTCGTTGACTGGTTTGGACACGGCCTGGATACGGTCCGGACACGGTCCAGACAGTCAAAATTCGTTGACCGAAAAATTTGCAATTAAATCACTCGATCATTCCTCCCCTCCCAATTCGCACAGGAAAACCCTAACTCCCACACCCACACCCACACAGGCAAACCCTAATCGATCGAGAGACGGAGGTAGAGAGAAGAGAACTCAGAACAGAATCGATCGATCGATTTCGACTGACACAATTTCGATCGATTTCGACAGAGACGACTAAGGACTGAGGAGAAATCGGGTTCGACAGAGAGGGATAGATTGATCGATAGGATCTATGGCGTCGTCATCAACACCAGGTACCTTCGATTGATCGATTTCGTTTGTTTTTTTTTCCTGCTATTTTCTCTGTTATTTTTTCCTGCGATTTCATCGATCAATCGATTCAGAATCGATCGATCCTGCGATTTCGTTTGGTTTTTTTGTTTTGGTTTTTGTTTTCTTGCGATTCCTTTTTTGCGATTTCCTGAGATCGATCTTGCGATTTTGTATTTCATTTCCTTTTTTTTTGTTTTCTTGCCATTCTTTTTTGTTTGTTTTCCTGCGATTCCTTTTTTTTGTGCTGTTTTTTCTCTTTTCTTTCTCTGCATATATATGAAAGCATGCATGAAATACTTCAAATACCCCAGATTGAGCTTTCACCTATTGGCTGAAAAACTAAATAAGAAACTAAAACTGGTTTTAGGCCAAGTAACTGGAGATGATCTTTGGAAGCATGTGACAATATTAAGAAGACCAAGTGAAGGTGGGGGAAACCTTAGATGGAGGTTTATGAGTATGACTTAGATGAGGTTTATGAGGTTTTGATCCGCTAGTTAATGAAGAAGAAGAGATGTAGCCGCCTCGCTGGTGAGTTTTTGAAATTATCAATTTACATTTTATTTACATTATCAAGTTAATGAAATTATATTGCTTATGCTTTATGAGTATGACTTGAGCAGTTGAGCTTGATTTTATGATGCATTTGTAAATTTGAATGAATGAATTTGAATGTTTTATTGATATGTTTGGATTGTTTAATAGTATTATTAATTTATTTATGATTTTATGTTCTTATGAGTTACAAAAAAAATATATTATAAAATTAAGTTTGACCGTGTTCGAGTCCGGTTTCGAGTCGCCGTGTTTGAGTCCGAGTCCGAGTCCGAGTCCGTGCATCCTTGGCCACAACTGATACAACTATTTGCCAGCTAGACATCCAGCCCTGCAACCTGGTTAGCAACTAACTGCTTCTAACTGCTTGGTAGCCTCTTTATTTCCTTGTTCCGCCTTGTGTAAACATGCCTAACTGGCGGCCTATCAAAAACTTTTCTCCATAGAAAACTCAATAAGCCTATCATCATGGGTTGAAATTTTGTCACATGATTTTTAGTTTTCCATAGAAAAAAAATCTTACACGTTCCTTAGAATAAAGTTTGCGGCATTAGGCTAAAAGTACTACTTTGGGCCAGTTTAGGATCCAATTAAGTTTAATTTAGCTAAAAGGACCCTACTCAAACTAAAAATATTTGTTTATTAATTACGAATTAACACTAAAACATCGTTTTAAGATTACAGCCCGTTTCAACATTATTTCTCAAAATACGTGTTTAGTCCCCGCTATTAAATATCTTGATATACGATCTTTGTGGGTGTTTAAGGACCACCCTATTGCTAAGATATTAATGCGGCAAAAAATCGCCGATTAATCGACTATGTATAAAAAAATAATAACAATAAAAAATAAAAAAACCTAAACTCAAGATTCTCATGTCATGACTTCCTTTATTCTTTCGTCTAGAATATATTGGCATAATCCTCTAGATGTGGAGTATTTTTATTTGTACAAAGTGACCCCTCTAGAAATATCTTCGGCGTAAAGTAATACGATTTACCTTCATGGGTTAGTGCGATAGGTAGGTTGGTTCTTTCTGTTAAGTCTGACATTTATTTTGCTTTTGAATGTTTGTCTTGGTAGCTTAAATGTTAAAACATCTCCAATTTTCAATTAGTTTCTTTTTAAGTAGTTTGGCAGATAATTAGTAAAGTTATATAATTACAAATTTATACCATTTTGATTAATTATTTATTTTTGCAATCGAAGACAATGATTAAATTTTAAAAATAATTTGAAAAAATTGAACGATCAAATCCGATTAATCCCGCTTAATCGTAATTTGGTTCTGGACTGCGCTGCGATCGCTTTCCGATTTAACTGCATAGCCCTATTGTGATATAAATAGAGAAATCTCATTTAATGCGTATCTCGAAGAACACATGTCAAAATGGGACGAAACTTTACCATGTTTCTTATGTGAATTTATATTCAGCTCAAACGGAGCTCAAACAAATTAAAAAATAACTTTCGTTTACTAGGGTCCTTTTAAGTAAATGAAGCTTCGAGATATCCTAAATGGGCAGTCAAATTGGAAATTGGGCCCTTTTAGCTTATTAACTAATAAATTTATCATGTGGCTGCATGACCCTAGGCAGGCATATTAATAATGAATCGCCTAAGAAGACCCTTCTCTAACCAAATGATAGAAATTTGTTAGTACAAAAGAAATGTCAGTCCGGAAGTTCATTTGTTACTGAATTTTGTTAGTCATAGACTCATAGACTAAAGAAATGTTGAAAATATAGAAAGAAAATTTATTTTTGTTACTTGTAGCAAGAAGACGAGCTCTTTGGCAATCCCAACAGTCTAAAAAGGTCTTTCACTAAATAAAATTCATTTTAGACTAACTTGCACATGCCTTGAAGGGCAAAAAACATAGTTGTATTTTTGTAGAGATTTGTTCAAAACAAATGGGTCATGCATCTCCATTCATATTTGTTCCAGCGCTGTTGATTTATGTTGAACAGGTAAAGCAGGAGACACTTATCATCTGGGGCGAGGATGACCAGATCATCAGCAATAAGCTTGCAGTGGTTAGTTGATTTCTCAACATAACTTTTTTTAATCAGCTTCAGCTTTTTCAGTAAATTAGTTAGGGATAGGCACTAATCCACAGAGATGTCGAACATCGCCGTTGCTGCTGCCTTACTGATAGTCGGTCCAGGTTGTGCCTATGCCACTCCCTTGCGGACTGAGACCGACTCTCCCTTGTTACTGACATAGCTAAATGGTTTGCAGCTCTATTTTCTGTCTTCACCATATAGAGTTGAGTTGGGAATTTAAAACGAGTATGGAAATGCTCTTAGGATTTAGTGATTTATCCCTTTGATTCAAATCACCCAAGCAAATCTCTAATCAGTTCACGTCAACCAGAAAATGATACTTAGATTTATGTTACCTTTTATTAGATGTGAACATTATATAGTAACTTTTTTCTCTCTACATGCCATGCAAATGAACACTCCATCTATGAGTCTTACCACTGTTGGACACACAGACACACCATGACATTTCTGAACAGATGTGATATAGCCCCCTATTTCAATGGTTTTAAGTGTAATGAACATGAGCATTTACAAAGGATTGATGTAGTCACAAACATGTTTTGCATAAGAATTAGCAAGAAAAATAAATTAATAAATAAAAATATCTATTTTATTGATTTGCTTTCCATGGAAATTTTTTATGCTTAATCTGTGTGATATTTATCAAGCAGTGACCAGGCACTAGGCAACTATGTGGAGTTGGAACAGGAGTGTAGCTAGTAGCAACTCTCCCAACTAGACACTATCACAATTCCTATCTCAAGATAATTTTTTCCCATGCCTCAAAGGTGCCCCACAAAATCTAGTATCTTCAGATCTAATATGATAGTGAGCCTTGGGGTTCATAGAAATCAACTAACCACTGCATACTTGTAAAAAAATTTTATTGTATATCGGAAACCCAAATTTACGTTATATGTATCGTATCGTATATCATACATATGTGAAAAAACATATATATATATATATATATATATATATAAATAAGATACATATATGACATATTTAAGCAAATAGGTCAAAAAAAAAAAAACACTTTCATTTATGTAGTACTTGTGTAAAGGAAGTATCAATTATTCAATATCACCCATCATTCATTAGAAAGCCTATGGCACTTTGTATCCTCATCTTGTGTTGAGAGATATGAGGATTTTGGTGATTTCTCTACAATGATACATGATATCTTCCCTTAGGAACTTGGGGTTCGGAGCGGAGCCCCAACACAGGGGTCGAGCTGCCCGGCCAGCTCATCGGGGTCAGGGCAACACCCCGAAAGGTCTACAAAATTTTAGGTATCAATGCGAGAGTATTTTTTGGGTTTTTCTCTCAACAACTCTCTTATGGTTGGGTTATCAACCTAAAGGGGGGTAGATTAGGGAAAGTCCATGGTTAAAAATGGAAAAAACAATATATTTATATATATATATATATATATACACATTTTAAAATGGCTGCCTATACATGATACACTTCATATACTGGCCTGTACATCCGGTAAACCTATATATACCGGCCGGTACACTCAAGAAATTGCAAAAGCAGTCAATTCAACCGTATATACTGGTTGACAACCTGTAGGGCAGTAAATTCAAATGTATATACCGACAACCAGTAAAGTATAGATCGGCCCATACACTCAATATTAACAACTATGGTCATAAGCAAGAATATTTCAGTAGTTTTGGCTTCTCAAAGTACCATATGAAACACCTATCACACTTCACACTCGATCAGAGTTGTGTTTGTGAACTGAAAAGACTCTTGCATAGTGTAGTAAATATTCTAAACATTGTGTTGCAGAGATTACATTGTGAGCTGCCCAATGCAACTGTGCGTCAGATATCAGATTGTGGTCATATTCCTCATGTGGAGAAGCCTGAATATGTTTCCAAGCTGATAAAAGAATTTATCCGAGATCGTTCAGTTGTACGATTTTGAAGGTATGCTCGCCAGTATTTAGAATATTTGAGTTAGATAGCCAGTAAATGTAATTTCATGAAAACATTATGGCATCAAAAACATGGTGAGTACCCATTTAGTTTTTTGCATATGTGAAATCATCTGCTAAAGTTATGGCATCTTGCTTGCCAAACATGCTTCAGTGGTATTTTGCATATGCGAAATCATCTGCTAAAGTTCTAGTATCTTGCTTGCCAAATTGTTCTCCGCCCTTCCAAAAGATGGTCGTTTTCAGTCAATTTCAGTTTGTCCGTAATCATTTTCAAAGATTTCTTGAATTAGTTTCTCAGTGAAGCAAGATAATTGACGTATATAAAGACTTTTTCAGCATTCAAGTCTTAATAACACTATTCTTTGATGTCATAGGTACTCCTCAAACATGGGTTATTTGGTACTCCTCAACCATGAAAGCAACACTTCTTAGTGATTTGGTAAATCCACTATTAAAGAAATCCATCACCAATCTTGGTTAGAGAAAAATAAACATTTTGTGCTGTATTTCCTAGGTTCAGCATTTTAGCAAATATTGTAGTAGAATTGAAGGGTAAGAGCATAAATTTCTTAATAATTGATGTTTGAGCAGCATGCAGCATGAAGCATTTTTGTGCTTCATCTGACACAAAAATCCAGTTCATCTGATACAGCGAACAATTAGTTTTGCAGCTATCTGCAAATCTTAGTGAATTAGTCCCATGTTTCGACATCTTCAACCTCTTTTGGAAGATTTTTGCTCTCCCAAGAGACATCTCTCGGGATTCAGGGTTGTAGATCCATTTCAAATACATGTTGGGACTAACTTTTGATAGCTAAGGAACCCCTATCATTTCATTTCGTAATGTCGGTAAGTGGGGCTCCAATAGCAGAGCCCATTTCCATTCAATTTTAAACATGGGAGTCCCCCTCAGGGATGTGCAAGAATGACCTGCGTAAGTCCACCTTAAATGTCTTGAGCACTTGAAGTTTGCTAATGAGATCTCAAATCTTAATCAAACAAGTATTGTGGAGAAATCCCTTAATATTTTCACGTAGAGCAACAGTAATATTGTGCATCGTGAGTAGAATACTGGCATCATTCTAGTATTCTATGTTGTGGCATGGAAATATGCAATTCCTGTCAATCTACTCTATTATAAAGCATCTATGGTGTGGGAGTTGTATTTGATTTCCAAGTCAATAACACCTATGGCAAGCTCAGAAAATGAGGTTACATACTCAAGACCAATGTAGTCAAGGCGATCACCTAGGTGAGCTTCAAGGTGTTTTTATAAAATTTGTCTCAAAGTGAGTCAATGCGGTGCGGTGAAATGAGGCGTCTGCCTTAGACCGCCTCGCCTTTTCTCGACCGCTTCATCGCTAACAATTCAACAATTTCTTCTAACAAATGTTTAATATTCTCAAGTTTCTATTATTTCAAGATTATTGATTTTTAATAATTTAGTGGATGTTAGCAAGTTATTTGACACTTATGTAATGCATCTTTTCGCTATGCTATATAACTTTATTATATTTCCATTTCGATTCTAGGCAGTTTGTTATGAACATAATTAATGTTATGTATATATTTAATGTCATAGGAATTTTTGCACCTTGTTTTAGTGTTCCATCATTTGTGTCATGTAACTAGGCAGTGGGTGTTGGAGTGAGAGTTGTGAGTGGCAGTTATTTAGGAGTGGTTATTATGTATCAAATGTGAGTGGTTATTTAGGAGTCGTAGTTATTTGGAGTTGTGGTTATTTAGGAGCTGTGAATGGTTATTTAGAAATTGAATAAAATTAGGAGAGAATATTTTATGGGCACAAATGTGTTTTTACGAGGTTTGAGTTTCCTCAAATTAACTCATTGGAGATTGTGGTTCCCTCGAATGAGCCAATTAATCATTAATTTTTACTAGTATTTAACCTTGTTACGACAAAATCGTAACATAGTTGTGTCACTTTTTGTACATATTTACTTATGATACCTATCAAAATGATTACGTATACTAAAATGCTGATATATTTCAATTTATTGTTGAAAAAATAAATTTTTAAAAAAATGTTAACACTGCCTCACTTCACTGAGACATTTGCCTCGCCTCATGCGTTTTCAAACTCGTCCGCCTCTCTGTGCTCACTACCTTGATTTATGGCCTCCCTCTCCAACCCCATCCTATCTTAAAAGTGTGGTGGAAAGCTAATTTATTTCATTACCACCCGGTGATTAAAGATACTTTTATAATACCATCTTTTTACGTCCGGGTAAAATAAGTGTCAACTCTCATTAAGCCTGCTATGCGATGTCTCTCGACTCCTCTGCTTGCTATGCTGAAAAAGAAAATGTGGAGTACATTTCCATTTTTCCTTCATCATCGTTGGAGCATCCACAATACCCACAATAAATTGTGGGATCTCTAAAAAATTGAAATTAACAACTTTTACCACCCACAAAGCCCCCATGCGAGCGCTGTGGATGCTGTTAGAGAAAATACAAATTGTAGTGCATCTTGACACCCAGGCCACGCCAGTTGTATGATTTCTTGAGCTCTGTAAGTTCATGAAACGATCAAGGCTAAATTTACCCAAGCAGGCCATCATAGAATAATTAGGCAACACGTTGAAATCCCACCTCAACATATCATAAAATGATGTATAGGCCAACTGTATGTATCAATGGCGTCATTTATTTTGATTACCGAGAGAGAGTGCACATCGTTTTAGCTAAACCAATATGTTTTGCCTCAACACTAATAATCCACTGAGATGACATCTACTCCACAACCGGACCCCTTATAACTTTTCTTTGCTTTTAGATACAAATCAAAAGGTTCCCTAAATAATCATTTTAATTACCAATGCGGAAGCCCGAATAAATCTAGGCAGTCATGTTTACTAATTTATTTGGCTTTTTTCTTTGCGTTTTTACACTTTTTACCCATTCTCTTTAAAACACAATTACAAACAATATCTATAGAAGATGTAGAAGTGTAAAAAAACCCAAAAAACTTACCTAACAAACATGGCTGGCTAAAATTGTTTTTTTTTTCTACTAATGATCTTGAAATGCGCAATGCCTTTCACATTTATTGCAATCATGGGAGGTGAGCGTGGCGGGCTCCCAAGACTTTCTTTGCCTACATAGTTTTGATCTCTACTTCAAATTTTGTTTAGATGTACTTGTAATTTTCTATGAATCTCATATGAAAATAATTTATACCATGCTCAATTGTACAAACATATATACCTTGAATTTTGTTGACTAAACAGTGCTAATTCTGCAGTGTGATAAACTAGTGGAATATGCCAAGAACCAATAGTCATTATTAAATTTATACCAACATTTCCTCTGTTCTAGCAAGTACAGTGAATTCCCTATCCTGGTTTGTTCATGGATCAAATTCTTTTAGGCAAAGTGGAAAATATATTTTGCTCATCTCAGTTTCCACCACTATCAAGTACTACTGCACCCTCATATATTTCTTTTATTGCAAAGATAAATTCCTCATCAATATTCATTAACACATACTATCATTTCAAACAATACATTACACAATCAAAAGGCAAAACAGCAAACATCAACCCCAACAATCAAATTCAGTAACAAAACTCTAATCAATCGGATAGGTCTCCAACACCCAATTGATAGTTCAATCCCCCAATCTAAAAAATTGCTCAAATCACAACCCCTTCAATCAACCAACTAAATGAATCCCAAATTCGAACAAATTCAGTTACACAAAACACCTTCTTTGAATGGTATGGCACTACAATTGCACAACTCACCTCTTCCACTCAACAGCAGAGTCGAATAGACAACGGGTTTCTTTTCAACCTGAAATTGGACAGTTTGAGCTTCTAGGCCAGTGATTCTAATCAATCAAAAGGGCTAATTCATTGCAAATTAGTAGAGATTAGAGAGGGCGAGGAAACCGTACATAGAGCAATTGGGGCTTGGAAAAGTGAGTGTGTTGCTTCCGCTCGCGTGAGGCAAAAATAAGTGTGTTAATCCCAAGACAGTATAATCTTCTCTGATGGCCCCTTCGTCGCCTAAGCTACTTGGCTTGGTGTGTTTCAAACTTGTTTGATGGAATGTCCCAAAGAATCTATTTTATTCGCACGACACGACATGGCCACCTAATGGTCGAACCAAGCCACGCAAGTCAAGACACACTCTTCGCTCGTCTCGTCTGCTGGATCACTGCATCTTCTAAACATTAATAAGTATTTGTGCCTAATGTTGAGCTCTTTGGAGACGTTAGCCTTCTTGTTCATTTTTGTTGCAGAAAGGAAGGAGCTACTTGGCCTTTTGGAGAAATCTGAAAAGAGAAGAAAGCTTACGAACATATCAAAGCTCTTTCGTTCTCTCTCTGTGATGATGATCAGCAGGAAAAAGAAAAGAGAACTCAAAGAAGAGAAGAACTACACCGGGGTTTGGTGCAGGGATGGGGTGGGGTTTTCTTCCAATTAAACAAGGGCAATTTGGGAAAGAAAAAGTTCGACCTTACGCAATGAGGCAATAACTTCATCATTCATCGGCCCAATTTTCGTTAGAAAAGAGCCCTGATTCTAAGAGCCAAGCCGGTCCATCACCATCCATCATCCTAGAGATGGACCCATTTTCAACATCTCTAGGATGATGGATGGTGATGGGCTGACCTGGCGCGGGCCTGGAGCTGTCGACCTGGCTCTAGAAAAGAGATTTAACATCAGTTCATGTAGCTTCAATTACGTGTACACGACACTTGCATTTTTCTTCAAACATTACTGGAACACACTACAAGAAAAATGCTTATTAATAGCGTTTCAAAAACGCTATGTCTGCCGGAGCTATAATAGATACAGGGTCTATTATAGCGTTTTTAAAACGCTATTGTAAGTAGATTATTTATAGCGTTTCAGAAACGCTATTGTATACTATACCATAGCGTTTATGAAACGCTATTGTAAAGTATACAATAACATTTTTGAAACGATATAAACTATACCATATTACAATAATGTTTTTGTCTTCTCTCACGTAGCATTTTTTATATTTTTTTATTAACGCTATTGTATTAGTTTTATAGCATTTATCAATGCCCTTTTTTTCTATAGCACTCATCAAGTGCTATCAAATGACTTTTTATAACATCTTAAAAGTTTTATTTCTAGAAAATAAAAATCTAAATGTGCCAAACTTAAACATTTCCATGAACGGAGGCAAAGTAATGTAATTAATAAGTTAATGTATTACATCGAGTCACAAAATCTATCAAATATCAGACCCAAAAGCCTGTACAAACTCTGCCCAAGACACCATACCAGTCAGCGCTCAGCGACAATTTCAGCACTATGCCCTCAGCGCAGCAGCCAACGCGGCCACCAAACAGTCCATAGCGATAGAATGTCACCATTCTTGCATGCGAATGATGTCTAATCTCTGATAAAATGTCACCATTTACCGAAGTGGGTGATCTATTGGTTTCAACTCTGAAGACTGAGAATCCATTTATGTTTCCACTTCCATTTCCACCCCATGAAGGAGTAACTCCCCATTGGTTTTGGACCCATTGTTGTTGCTGCACCTCCTGTCTCTCAGTGGAATTGGAAATTCAATCTGGTGTTCCTTTCTATCTTGCAAAAAAGCACAAATGCAAGAATACCCTTTAATAAACACTAAAATTAATTTCACAGCACCCAGGGAGAAATTAAAGCACTTAAAGAGAAAAAAGAAACAAACTTCATACAAATGCATCACTTGATGGTAACCCCATAGAAGAGGTAATGGTCATTGGCTAAGATTAGAAACAAGAAAGAGAGAGCAGGGGGGAGGGGGGGAGATAGAATTCAATCTGAGACTCAGATAATGACAGACAGACAAGGGTGGGTTTGTGGAGAAAGAAAGCAGGGGGGAGTCAAAGACCTTTTGTTGTATAACAAACAAATGGTATTTAGTACAAACACAATGCACAAGAATAGAAATGGATAACAAACAAATGGATCAAATTATCAAGTTCATGAGAATCAGGCTGTCAGACGAACCTGCTCAATTGGGCAATCATTCACTTCTTCATCTGTATACAAAAATTACAACTTCGGTTAAAATGACATTTACAACAAATAGTTGAAGCAAGTTTGGCAAGTGAAGTGAACTGACCTGAAATTTCAGCTTTCGGAGTCACTATATCCAGCTTATCTGCACCATTCATCCTTCAAAAATTTCGGACTCAATGAAGCTATTTTGATGAGTCTGCAATCATGTCTGATAGTAATGTTATCAAACTTGCATAAAAACACAAGTTCACTTAAGTTTACTTCACTAGAGCATACAGAAGTTCTGTTGTGACATAAAAACACAACTTCACTATCACTTAAGTTCACCTGCATAAAAACACAGAAGTTCACTTCACTTCACTTCCATAAAACACCTGGATAAAAACACAGAAGTTCACTTCACTTCCATAAAAACACCTGCATAAAAACACACTAGAGCATACATAAGTTCACCTGCATAAAAACACAACTTTTGTTGTGACATTTACTTCACTAGAGCATACAGAAGTTCCAAACAAAGTAAAAGTGATAGCAAGTAGATAACTAGCAATACAGATGTAGTAAACAGAGTTAACAGTCATGGTAGGTCGCTGACCTTGGCTGAGCACAACATATGAAACAATCTCTTTATATCAGAACATGTGAAAGATGAATCACACAAATCCACTTCCATTGTAACAAATACATCCCATATAGAAGCTCCAAGCAAAGTAGAACCGGCGACAAGTATAGTAATAGAGATGTACTAATTGAGCTAATGGTCATGGTAGATCGCTGACCTTGACTGAGCACATCATAAGAAAAACTGAGTTAACACTAACATAAAAGGCGGCCATTCATAATAAACAGAATGTTCAAACCCTTCATAGAAGCTGAGCTCCAGCTCCTCCAATCTGCACTCATCATCCCAGGCTCCATCAGAGCTTTCTTCATAATAATCAGCTGCTTGACTTGCTATGAAGTCCAAGCCAAGTAACCTGAAGAATATGAATCATCAGAGAAATCATCCTCCCAGTTATTCCTTCCATAACAGTCCACTATAAGGGGCCCCATCACCTTCAACCCAGAGTGTTTTTCCTGCAGGAACTTATCGTCGAGTTTCACATCCCAACATCCCCTCATGTCCAAGTATTCAAGCTAGCTCTCGGCAACTCGAAAGGATCTCAAGCACACTCTATGTGGTAAGGGGCATGTAGGACACTTCAAGGGGCTTGAGTTTGGGCATTGTGGTAGCAATCGCATGTAACATCAAGGACAATGTCATAATGATTAACCGTAACGTGTGCTTCAACATAAACAAGATGACTAAAATCCAGTCAATTGAAAAATCCTATTCAGCTTATTTGCATCATCTCTTTACTTTGTGAACTTTCCAGTGGTACGTTTTAAATCATCTTGAACCTCATCTTCGAGTTCAAGCTGGCTCATACCCTGAAAAAACAGATGGACTCGATAATTAATATACAAATATGGCAATGTCATAAACACTTAATTTGCAAAGCATCCAATGAACAACCTACAGCTGCAAGAAAGTACAATAGATTTGACTACATGAGTCATCTATGCAGCACTCAACATCATTTATATTCAAAGTATGAGTTATGAAGAACCCAAAGAGTTCTAATGTCCTACCAGTTCTCTTAATAAACTGCATGCGGCTCTCCTTGCTATGTAGCCCCTAAGGTATGCTGGTTCCTTGACACTTTTATTAGCTATAACAAGAATGGAATGAAACAGTGCATTATTCATATGATTATTCACATTTTAGATTGATACTAAACAGTAATGTAGATAAATAGCAAGTGGGTTTATTCAAGTTGGAACCATGGTCCAAAACTCCTCCAACTCAACCTGTGACCACTTTCGCCTCCTGTCCATCTCATTGACAAGTAGACCACATCTAAAATATTCCTAAAACCAGCTAATCAATCAATTCTTATCAATGATAGACTAACAATGAAGATGCTCCAAATAGCAGCTCCAAGAAACAGTATAAAAGTTGTTCCAAGTATCAAGATTACCATGCCAAATAGTTGCATGAACCAAACATCGGTCCATGTTAGAGAAGGCACAAAAACAGAACATAAACAATACTATGTTCCTCTACTATAATTTGCAAAGAACCTCACTGCAACAACATGCAGCACGTAACGGCAGAGTCATCAGCTCTCCTCTCACACAAAACCTCACATTGCCGCATCAATCCCTTATAATACCCTCAACAGGAACTCCACCCAACAGTCCGTACCGGTCAAAATTTGATGTTTCTGATAAACTTCTTTCCCATATCTTCCCAAACATCATTGGATGTGCTACCCCTCGCAACAAAATATTCTTCTCATTGATGAATCTGCTAAAAAGTGGTCCCAACTCCAGTCCCAATAACATGTGATAACCAACGTATAATACTGGTCACTCTTGCGGTATCCCTGCAAGGCTACTCACTATTTGAATCTATGATCAAACTTTAATCAAATCCCCATCTATTTACGAAGAAAAATCAAACTTTGGAGGTTAATAAGATGACTGAAGCAGTGATTTACCAAGTTCAATATGAACGTACAAATGTTTAACAAGAAAAAGAAAAAATAAGATGAGGAAATACATGTAACCTGCTTGATGCATTTAAATATAGTTAGTGTAAAAAAACTATCAACCAAATATGGCAACTTTATGAATGCTAGTTTAGGAAGAAAATTTGATAGGGGCATAATTAGGCTATTTTTAATACCATATTTCTATATATATTTTTAGCTATTACTTGTTAATTATGGTACTAATTTCTATTTTCATGTTTGTGTAGGTTTTCAATTACAATATTTTAAAATAGAAGCAAATTGGCAATTTAGAAATACTAATTGCACAAGGAAATCACACAAACAAGGAAACAAGGAACCCACACCAACAAGGAAACCACAGAAAGAAGAAAACAAGAATAAAAAGGGGACGATACCTGGCTTTGAGAAATCATCCATCCACGGCTTTCATCGCCTACCCGTCCATAGCATCCATCCACAGCTTCCAAAGCCATCCAGCAATAACCCTCGCATTCACGATCCAACCATCTAGCCTTCATCCATCGCAGCAGAGAGCATCCATAGCCTACACAACATACCCTAAACCCAATCGAACCCCATTCTCGCAGATCCCTCCTCCTCGCGACATCCCTTCGTCGTCCTCTCTTTACTCAAGCAGTCGACCTCCTCCCTGATCATCGCCACCCATCGTCACCACGCCAAACCCTAACCTCCGTCGACCTGAATCCATAGCCCCCTAATCACAACCTCCTCGACAACATCTGATTTCCCTCTCTTTCGCTGTCCCTCGTCATCCCCTTATCTCTCACACTCTGACTCACAAGTAGATTGAGAAGTGAGGAAGGAGCAGATCGTGAAGAGGAAGGAGTAGAGAGACTGGTGAAGCAGATCACAGATCGCGAAGTGAAGGAAGAGTTCGCACTATTTGCACCCCAGCTTCCACTCAGTATCACCACGCTCAGGCGACATCGTTCTTTCTAATCTCTTTCTCTTATTTTTAGTTTGATATTAATTATGTATTGCTATTCGAACATAATTAATATGTCTAGCTAAACTCCTCTTAGTTAGGGGTGGATTCGAAGCCCCGAACATGTGCTTTATAAATTAATTGAATTTAATCTTCCTTGCTATTAGTGATTGTGTTTTGCTTAACTGCTTTATAGAAAACTTTTCTTTGTATGTTTGTTAAGGTGGCCAACTTAGTAAGCATGCTAGGATATGGGGCTAGAGTATAGGAGAGTTTCACCTAATTGTTATAATCCTGTATTCACAAGTAGTAAATACCAAGGAACGTTCGTAAGGTTAAGTGAAAACCTAGGTAAGAACAAGATGCTGATCATACTTGTAATTGCCTAGTCAGTGTTCATATTTTCCACAAAACTTAATGATCTTATATTGTTATTTAACTTGTGATTCCTGTTTAGATAGCATGATAGGAATAGTTTGAAAGCGACGCTTAGTTTAATTCAACGAACTTGGAAAAATAATAAGATTAATGCAGTGCGGTCACGGTTAGTCTTGAGCATTGTCTCTCACGAGTTAGCAAGTGATTATTGAAGATTGATTTATAAGCATATGTTTGGTGTGTGGTGATAAACCCTTAGCTAATTTCTCATCTTTGCCATCCCCTTAGTTTTATTATCTTTACAGTAATTTTCGTAGTTATTTTCATAGTTTAATTTAGAAAATCCAATCCCCTTTTATTTAATTAATTAGGTTGTTAGTTGTCATTTAGTTATTATTAGTGTTAATTGACAAGCCCTCTAATCCCCGGTCTAGAACGATCCCTACTTATTCTATACTACAATCACAAAGCAGGGTATTAAGTTGTCTGCTACTAAAATAGTGCATCAAATTTCTTACTAGGTTTTTTTTTTCATGAGAATGTAGAACCAAAACATAGAAGCATACTACAGCTGAAACTGCAAGAAACAAAAATTCTGCATACCAGGAAAAGAGAGTGACCACTATCTCTGAAGTTGCGGATTTGACAAGTTGGCAAAACATGATAAAGTCTCTCAGCTTCTTCTTGACTTGGTAGTACCTGATCCCTTCCACTAAAAGATGAACAGTAATATCAACCCAACATTCTGAAACATAGCAAATTGTTTTAAGCACAAAAAATTCCAAAGTTTTACTAGGTTATAAATCATTTGCCATAAACATTTACATGTAAAGAAAACATCAATAAACAAATGGTAAGCATCATTAAATGGAACTCCAAAAGAGGTCATTCTTGTTTTTGTACATATGCTAAAAGCCACAACTTTATAATGTCATAGCTTCTAAAATACAACAGTAACAGGGAGAAAAAAGAAATCGATGCCCCTCACAACGTACACTCCATACAGAATGGTAAAAAAAAAAAAAAAAATTCCCTCCCTGAAGGCATCATTGTCACTTTGAGAGCATGGGGCAGAGCATTCTTTGGGGCTGAGTACGCAAGTTTGCACTCTGCTCCAGTGCCTGTTTGTGCTCCGAGTTGTTTTATTGTTATATTGAATTTCTGTTCACTGCAGGAATTATGGATTGGTGCGATGCAAGTGTTGTTCCAAGATATTTTTTGTTGTCTTTCGGTTCAATGCAGGGATACAAGGAGCTGGCTGCAGGGTCCACGTCCCGACTTGGCCTACCTATGTTCCAACAGTTGGTGGTCCTACCCGACATACCCATAATAGGTATGATTGATGGTGTGTAACATTTAACCTTTTCTTAAGATTTGTAATCGATGAGCTTAAGCAGTTGTCGTGGTGATTATATCGAATGGATACAAAGCACCGACGAAATACCATACAGACAATATGTCCAAGTCAGGACCAGGTATTCCTGAAATTGTTTTGGTGATGTTGCCTTCAAATAAAGGGGATGAAACAAGTAGGACTCAACAGTGAATACTGGTACACTTCAGTGATTTAGCAAATTTTCAGGTCATACACCAGAAGTTCAAATTCAAAATTTTAGTTTCAAACATTACATTCAAAAGGGAAATGAGGTTGAAGTTTATCCAAACCTTAAGAAGTGTTTGCAGAACTAACTTTTTGCCTCTCTACGACAAAACTAAGTCCAAGGCTTTATCCTTCAAAACCCACAGCTTCTGTATTTTCAATAACAATATGTTACAAAGACATACAAAGAAATTATCTCTTCATAATTGCGCTAAAGGGAAAATATGCAAAAGATAATGAGAGCTTAAAGAGGAGCAAAAACTCCAAAGGTCAAAACAAACCTGAAACTTGTAAAAATGGAGAATTTCACACCAAACAAGACTCTTCCTTTAACACCTGCAAAACAACAAGAACACCCAAAAATCATAATGAGAAGGAAACATAGAACCCTAAGAAATTTCAAGAAAAATGCAGGAATTTTACTCTACAATACTTGTCTCCACAGTGCCTCATTTTCAGTTCCAAAGCTCCAAATCCACTTCAACAGGGGAACAGTGTTAAGGCCCAGCCCCCTCTAGATTTTGGTTGGTATACCTTAGTGGTTCTTAAAATTAGGAAAAAAACACCCCAACGGAACCTTCTCATGCATTTCTCAACTTGGTTGGCAACTGAAACAAGAATGAAAAACACAAAGACATCGTATGAACAAGAATAGAGGCAATTGTTTTGAAGGAGAGTAGCTCTACCCGCCTTGATGATGTATTTATTCTTCCAGTTACTCAAACCTGTTTTCAATATTCTGTACAACCTCATCCATACCTTAATACACCTGAACTGGGCACCAAGGGGAAGGCCCAAATAAGAGCAAGGGAGATACCAATTCTACAACCCATAATAGATGCCTAGGCATTGATGTCTGGAACAATGTTAATTGATAAACAGATTTTGAAAAAATTCACCTTCAACCCCAAAATTACTATAAACCATAGCAACGAGTCACTCATAACCAAAACATTTTCAATGCAAGCACCAATAAAGATCACAGTATCATCAACATATTGCAACAAGGCAATTGATAGGGAGGTGCTATAGACCTGGAAACCATGAATGAGACCCACATTTTTTTGAGCCAGAGAGATTAAAGCAGATAGCCCTTCAGCAGCCAAAGAGAAAAGGGGAGAAAGAAGATCTCCTTGTCTAATCCCTCTATTAGATTTGAAATTTCTGGCTAGAGAGCCGAGGATAGCAATGGAGAAATAAGCTGTAGAAACAAGAGTGTGGAACCAAGCATTCCATTTATCTCCAAAACCAAAGGCAGACAAAGATTTTTTGATAACTCCAAGAGACAAAGTCAACTTTGAACATCAGATCAGACCTGGCTTTTTGGTCTCTTATTCTAAATTCAATAATCTCAATGGCAATCAAAACCCCATCAATGAGTTGCCTATCACCAATTCCAGCAAAATGAAAAGGAGAGATAATTTGTCAAAGAACATAATTGAGCCTACAAGACGAAACCTTGGAGATGGTTTTATAAATGGAATTGGTCTAAATTCCACAATTAACGAAGGCTTCTAGGTTTGCAAGATTGATAGGTCTAAAATCCACAATTAACGAAGGCTCTTTCACTTTGGGAATCAGAGATATGAGAGTAGTATTCAGTGTCCATTCAAGGAAAGAGCTGTTGTTGAAATCTTCTACCACCCCCATAACTCTTTCATAAAATCCCAACCTGTAAGGAATAAATCACTAGGTAAAGATCAAATGCCACATCAGCTTCTAGGTTTGCAAGGCAAGAATCACATGATTACAAAGAGGAAGAGGACACAACATCCAGAGTGTTGAACAAAGCCAGATCAATAATAGGTATCCAAACAGAATCTCAGTATAAAGATCTTTATAAAAATTAAAGAATATGATAAGAGATAAGTTTCTGATTCACAATAGTCTCTCCCTCAATTTGAATGTGTGAGATAGAATTGGAGATTCTTCTATAATTTGCCATCTTGTGAAATAATTGGAACAATAATTACCAAATCTACCCCACTTTGCCCCTGCCCTCCTCCAGAACAAATTTCTCATAAAAAGCTTGTTAATTTCAGTTTTGAGTTCAATTCTTTGAGCGAACTCAGTATCGGTCAAGTCTCTATCCTCCTCCATCAAATCAAGGGTGTGAAGACTAGCTTGAGCATTTTCAGTGAGAGAGTGAAGCTTCCCAAACACTTGCTTGTTCTACTTTTTCAAGAAAGATTTAAACATTTTGAGTTTCTTCCAGAGAACAAAACCTTTCCTACCTTGGATGTCAAAAGAGACCCAATAATCATGAATGTCTAGGACCAAAGAGGGAGATATTGGGTTTGAGACAAATGGCATGGTGATCAGACCCTCCCTTTTCAAGTGGAAGTTCACTAAGATCAGAAAAGTGATCCACTCAATCATTGCTAGGTAGAAATCTATCAATCCTAGACATACAGGGTTGTCTTTGATTATTGCACCGAGTAAAAGACCCCCCTTTAAAAACAAAGTCACAAAGATTATAGTCACTAATGAATTCCACAAACTGCCTTCTTCTATATCGTCTAGCCCTCACCCATTTTCTTTCTTCAATAGATCTAATGACAATGAAATCACCCCCAACAACCAAAGATCCCCAGAATACCCAACTATACTTTACTTTGTGATATATCTCCAGAATACCCAGAGAAATTACTGCAAAATCAGTAGGAACAACATGATTTGAGGTCAATAAGGTCTGTAAAATTATGACCCAATTAAAATTGAATAACAAGGTTATGAATCTGATGAATACAAAAGTCCTAAATTTAAGAAAAACACAACTCAAAATGAAGAACAACAAAACTCAACCAAATTAATACTCTAATAAGGAAATCAAAGAGGAAAAAGAAAAAATTACAATTCCAGAATTACCTATCTGAAAAATTGATCCTTCAATCAACCAAAACTGATCCTTCAAAGCCTTCCACAATTACTTCAAAAACTGATACAAAATAAAGTTCGTTAGGGTTTGCGGTGAAAACAAAGCAGAAGAGAGTGAGTGTGTTGAGAATCAGATACCGACCTGAAACGGAGAGCGAGAGCACGTACGGCGAGAAGTAGAGCACGTTGGAAAGGGAGAGCATGGTGAAACAGGTAGACAGAGAGGTGGTTGACAGTTATAGGGAGAGCGATCGGAGAGGGAGAGCAGAACGAAGAGGGAGAGGGAGAGGGAGATGAGAGCAGTCAGAGATGGAGATAGAGAAGGAAAGGAACTTCCTTCCTTCTTATTTGTTTTGCTTTTTTTTTTCGATTCGAGCGGGCTTCTTGGCGCCCTGCGAATTGCAACTCCCGCCTACATACCCTTTCATAGCATTTTACAAATGCACAAATCATTTTGACCTTTGATAGCATTTTATAAATTTCCATAGCATTTTATAAAGTTTTATAGCATTTTACAAATCATTGAACAAATTAAGTTTTGACTTTTCATAGCACTTTATGAAAAAATGCTATGGTCATATGCTATTAATGACCATTTGTGTTGTAGTGACATCTTCAAACAGGATGTGATTGGGGTGCCAATGGCATGACAGTTAAACGGTTAGAGCTTGGCGGATGGTACCACTAGGTCATGGTTTCAAATCCAGCTTGCGACATCTTTATGGGTTCTGGGATCCTATAAAAACTTTGTTTGCCTTTAAAAAAAAAGGATGTGATTGGGGTGGTAACTCATTTCTTTACGACCCGGCAATTGGACCCAAATTTAAATGAAACATTCATAGCTCTTGTTCAAAAAATTGGGAACCCTATCACCCCAAACAAATTAAGACCCATAGGCCTCCGTAATGTCATCTACAAAGTTATATCTACGATTTTAGCAAATCGTCTCAAACCTTTACTGGATGACATCATCTCGCCCAATCAATGAGCCTTTCTCAAAGGTCGTTCTATTACGGATAATGTTAGTCTCGCTCACGAAACTTTCTTTCAGATGAAACACTTCCGTAAGAAAACACATGGTTGAATGGCCATCAAGATCGACATGGCCAAAACCTATGACGGGGTGGAATGGTCATTTATTCTCTTTATCTTTGAGAAACTGGGGTTCTCGAAAGCCTGGATCCAGATGATACAACAGTGTATCTCAACCACATCCTTAAGGGTCCTTCTTAATGGTACACCACTTAATACCATTACTCCTTCTAGAGGGCTCAGACAAGGGAACCCATTTTCCCCTTACCTTTTTATATCAACAGCTGAAGCTCTCTCCTGTATTTTTCATAGGGCAGAACCAAATGATCTGATTAAAGGCACTAAAATCAGGCGACATGCCCCTTCTATCAGTCATCTGCTCTATGCAGATGATTTCATGCTGTTTTTCAGAATTTCCTTGACAGAAGCTCACACAGTGAAGGCACTTCTCACTCAATACTGTCAAATCTCAGGACAAGGCACAAATTTTGATAAATCTTCGGTATACTATAGTTCAAATGTACATTAACGACATGCCAAAATGATTAATAAAATCTTGGGGTCGAAACTTTATAATCCTAAAGATAAATATCTCGGTTCACCCCTACTATTATCAAAGCATAAAGCTCGAGATTTCCAATTTATTATAGATAAAGTTAACATTAAACTCTCTAGTTGGAAATTCAAGGTCCTCTCCCAGGCGGGGAGAACAGTCATGATCAAAGCGGACATTAACTCTATCCCTATGTACAACATGTAAACCTTCCTTTTACCTCCATCTCCATTAAAATTGACAACTTGGCTCGTAACTTCTGGTGGAACAGTAAGAGGGAAGGTAAATCAAAACACATGTGCACCCGGACCACATCTCCAAACACCGCGGTTTAGGTGGTCTAAATATTCCCAACAGCAGAAACAAGAGCCTAGCACTTAGAGGCAAAAACATGTGGAATATAATTGCTTCCCCTCTCACCAATAGAGCCATTAAACTTAAATCAGTCTATTTCAGGAATAGTAACATCTCTGAGATCTCCAAGGCTCCCTCCACTGCATCCTTTGCTTGGAGAAGAAATGTCACAGCTCTCTAGAAAATCAAACCCAATTTGCTTTGGCAGATTAGATTTGGTAATTCTGTTGATATCTGGAAGGATTGTTGGGTTAAACCTGACTTGCTTCTCAAAGACTATCTTCTTGACCCACATCAGCAAAACCTCCCGGAGGTTGTTCAAGATCTTTGGATCAACCATACGGATCAGAATCCGAGATGGAATCCTCCTTTGATCCATAACCTCTTTCCAGTTCCGGTGGCTGAAGATATTTTAAATATTACCCTCAGACACACGGACTCTCCGGATTCTTTGATTTGGATTCTGAGAAAAACTATTTTTTCACTGTTAAAAGTGCTACCAAACTTTTAACAACCGAGACTTTGGCAGTTTCCTCTTCAAACCACAATGGCCAGTTGCTTGACCATAAGTTCTTTAAAAAACTTTGGAGAATTAAAGCGCCCCCGTTGGCTTTACTTTTACTCTGGAAAATTGTTAAAGACCTCATCCTCACCAGATCTAATCTCTGGAGACTCCATACTCCCGTTGAGGGTGTCTGTCCTTTCTGTGGAACTCACCCAGAAGACACTTTTCACATTTTCTTCCATTGTCCGCTCACTCATAGACTTTGGAGAATCTCACCTATCCCAATTGACTGGCAGGCTCTTGAATTCGGGAATCCCACCCTTTCCACTTTTTCAGTTACATGTGGAACACAACCAAAACTAGACTACTTGACAAGGATCAAGTGCTATCCCAATTTGTCCTATTCATGCAAACCATCTGGAGGTCCCGTAATGAGTGCATTTTAAATAATACCAAAATTTGTCCAAACAAGTTTTTAAAACATTACCATCAATTCTGGCAGATTTGGTATCGACAATGGTACTCGTATAAGCAGACTCCTCCTAAGGACACTATCTCCTTTCATGACTCCTTGTCAAACTCATACGGCGGTTTTCAGCCTCACTCACATTTGGGTAGATTAAGCTTACCGTTACTGGGACCACTCATGAGAGAAGGGACCATCCGAGTTGCCCTTATTAAGGATCAAATAAATTGTGCTAGAACTCATTCTATCAAACGCTCCCCAAATCATACTCTCACCATCCCCACTCTACTCTACCCGACTTCTCTGTAATATTCTTAGTCTGGATTAATAGAATGGTTTTATCAAAAAAAAAAAAAACACTTGCATATTCAACAATATTATTATATTTGTACACTATAATAATGCACACTGGCATTGTGAATAGTAATTGTGAGGATTTCATTCTAATATTTATTTTTCCACATTTTCCTTTGCTCAAATTAAAATTTTTCCTTTGTATCTCCTTATCTCTCCTACCTTCCTCTCTGAAACTAAACCCAAACTTCTCCATTTCCTCATCCTCTATCATATCCATCTCTCTGTCCGACCATGACCACCACTGCAACAACCCACCTCGCCCCTCTGTTTTGTCTTCCTTTCTTTGTTCGACCCCGACCACCACTGCACCCCCTCTCCTTTGGCTCTCTCTACCTAAATAAAATCCCTCCCCCAATTTCTGCTACACGCAATTTCTTCATAAAATCATTTTCATTAAGAAAACAGATCCATGAAAAAATGAGACCTTCATATCCATATGCTATCAAGTGATTACATCTAATTCGCCACTTCTTTCTTGATCAAAATACGACCTGTTACGGATTAGTGTTACTATTAATACTAAGATCTTAGGATTCAATAAAACAGATAACAACCAAAGAAAATTCTAGACGAAGGCAAGCAACCAAACCAATACAATAAACTAAAGAAAACAAAAAATAAAAGTACACAAGAATTTAACGTGGTTCGGCCAAACCTGCCTACATCCACAGAGCACACCACACAATCCACTATGAATCTGAGAATCATGGTTTACAATCACCAATGAAGCCTCTCTCAATCTCTAGATCTTTGGTCTACACAAACCTCCCACAAGAAATCTATATATAGATTCATGCAAGGAAGACATGTGCTCTTCTACTAGGAAACTTTCTATTGTCTCCTACAAAGGAAACTTCCAATTCTTTTATAAAATGAAACTTCTTACTCTCTCATACAAGGAAACTAAAATATATTCAAACTCCACAAATCTCAACAATCTCCCACTTGGAAACTGAATCAGAACAGTAAACCAATTTGCATCATAGTATTGCGCTAATCCTGGTTCAGTTGAAAGACCAACTGAGGTTGAACACAACCTCAATTTTTCAACTGTCACTGCTTTTATCAACATATCTGCTGGATTTCTACAACCCTAGATCTTCTCAAGTTTCAAGATCCCATCTTCTACAACATATACGATGAAATGGTAACGAGTACCTATGTGCTTAGTTCTCTGATGAAATGTAGTGTTCTTGGCAAAAAAAATTGCACTATGACTGTCATTGTACAAAATACTCTTTTCCTACTTTAAGCCCAATTCTTATAACAAACCTTGTAACCAAATCATCTCTTTGATTGCCACGGTAATGGAAACATATTCCGATTTTGTAGTAGATAAAGCCACCAGCTTCTGCAATTGAAAAGCCCAACTAACTGCTGTATTACCCACTATAAAGACATAACAGGTGGTACTCCTCCTGTTGTCCACGTCACCTGCATGGTTTGCATCTAAAAATCTCTGCAATCTAAGATCACTTATACCAAAACACAAACACTTGTCAGTGGTACCTCTTAGATATCGTAATATCCACTTTACTGCCTCCCAGTGTTGCTTTTCAGGATCATGCATAAATCTGCTCACAACTCCCACTGGATAAGCAATGTCTGGTCTCATGCAAATCATGACATATATCAAACTTCCAATGGCTGAGGCATACGGTACCATAGTCATGTGACTCATCTTTTCCTTTGTCTTGGGAGATTGATCTTCTGACAACCTGAAATGATTTGCCAAAGGTGTGCTAACAGTTTTAGCACCACTCATATTGAATCGCTTTAGAACTCGTTCAACATATTCAGCCTGAGACAACTTCAAAACATAATTCTGTCTATCCCTGGTAATCTTCATCCTAAGAATCTGCTTTGCTGCCCCCAAATCTTTCATGGCAAATTCACTTGCCAGATGCTTCTTCAATATTTTAATTTTAGTCATATCTGTGCCTGCAACCAACATGTCATCAACATACAATAACAAAATAATAAAACTGGATGCAAAACTCTTAAAGTAGCAGCAATGGTCAGCATTTCACTTGCGAAAGCCATTCTTCTGCATAAAACCGTCAAACTTCCTGTACCATTGTCTAGGAGCCTATTTCAGACCATACAAACTTTTTCTCAATTTGCACACTAGACTCTCCTTACCATTCATTGTGAAACCTTGAGGTTGTTGCATGTATATTTCTTCCTCTAAGTCGCCATGGAGGAATGTAGTTTTCACATCTAACTGCTCAATGTGCAAATCTTTTGCTGCAACAGTACTCAATACAATTCTAATCGTATTCTGTTTCACAACTAGAGAAAATATCTCTGTGTAGTCAACTCCTTTATTCTATTGGAACTCCTTGACTACCAACCTTGCTTCATATCTCTTGGAGCCATCATGTTCCTGTTTAACTCGATACACCCACTTACCAAGCTTTATTCCCTTTGGGTAGTTCAACTAACTCCCATGTCTCATTGAGATGAGTGATTTCATCTCATCTTCCATTGCATTCTCCCACTATTTTTAATCTGTTAACTCACATGCTTCATCATAACATTCATGATCTCCAGCATATGTGAGTAACATGTAGTTCAAACAATTTTCGTCAGTGAGCTGCAAATAATTTACATAATCAGAGGATACATACTTTATGTTAGGTGCAGGAATTTGGGAAGATCTCCTGAGTGCAGGGGCTGGAGTTGGACTCTGTGGAGTATCATTTTGTTGTATCATGTTCTCTAATGTAGTACCCTGTGACTGCAAACTCTCACCTGTTTGCTGTACCACATCATTATCTGGCATACCATCCGACTCAACATACTCAGGATCACTCTACACCTTTCTAACAGGTTGTGTTTTATCTCTATCCTTATACATAAATTTTTCATTGAATATTACATCCCTGTTTCTAATGGCTTTTCTGTTCTGATCATCCCAAAATCTATAAACAAAGTCATCACCACCATATCCAACGAAAAAACATTTACGTGACTTGGAGTCAAGTTTGCTCCTACAATTATCACTTACATACACATAAGAAACACAACCAAAATTTTTTAAGTGGGAAAGGTTTACAGTCTTACCAGTTCACACCTATTCTGGTAATCCTCTCTGTCACACCATTCTGATGTGGTGTTCCTGGCAAAGTCTTTTCCATTCTTATTCCATTATCAGCACAATACCTTTTGAAACCATCATCAATGTACTCTCCACAAATGTCGGATCTCAATTTCTTCACCTTCAAACACGTCTCATTTTTCACTAGTGTCTTCCACTTCTTAAACACATCATAATATAACTTTCTTAAATATATCCACATTTTCCTGCTATGATCATTAATGAAAGTTACAAAATATAACTTTCCACCAATAGATGAGACTTTGGTTGGCCCCCATACATCTGTGTGAACTAACCCATGCTTTTCCTTTTCTGAAGTTTTTTCACATTTCTTGAAACTAACCATTTTCTGCTTCCCAAGGATGCAGCTCTCACACAAATCAATATCAATTGATTTCAGTCCAGGTAGTTTCCCATTTGATTGCATGACCTTCATTCATTTTTCACTCATGTGGCCAAGCCTCTGGTACCACAACTCAGGATCCTCTTTTATTTCAGCAATAACTATTGACCCACTTGCTTGTGATGTCGTGTAGACAATACAATTTTTCTTACCATGTGCAATAGTCATTGCACCTTTAGAAACCTTCCAGTTATCACCATTGAAGGTTATCAAATAACCTTCTTTCGCCAACTGCCCCACTAAAATCAAAATTTTCCTCAAGTTAGGAATTTTTCTCACATCCTTTAACTTTCACACATGCCCATTCAGTTTAATCTGTGTTATACCCTTGCCAATTACGTTGCAAGGCTGATCATCACCAAGGTACACCTTACCTAGGTCACCAGGTTCATAGTTCTCTAAAAACCTTTTGCTTGAGGTAGCATGAAATGATGCACCTGAATGTATTACCCAATACTCAGGTTTGCTTTCCATAGAACAAATCAATGCATCATCTGAATCTTTCGTCACAAGATTTGCTTGATTTGATTTCTTTTCTGTATCTTTCTTTGGGGCTTCACATTGATTTCTAAAGTTGTCATTTTTGCCACAGTTCCAACATTAATGTGATAAAATGAACCATTCAATTTTCGAGACTTCGATCTGTGATTTTTGGACTTATACCTATACTAATCATGGCTTTTATTTTTGCTCCTGCATCCATCTGTTTTTTTTCTTAATTCTTCAGTCAAGATCATACTGACTACATCACTAAACTTCAATTTGTTATTCATTGCAGAGCTACTAATCATTGTAACTGTGCTAACCCAACTATCTGGTAATTGGGACAAAATCAATAACGCTCGAATCTCATCACTAAATTTTATTTCAACTGTTGTCAATTGGTCAACAATCTCATTGAAGTTATTTAGATGATCTCTGAAGTTTCCATTTTCGGTCATTTTCATATTAAACTTCTTTATCAGGTGAACCTTATTCACTGCAGAAGGTTGTTCATACATCTTCGACAGGACATTCATCAACGATACAATTGTCTTCTCACTCTTAAAGTTGAAGAAAACAGACTTCGCCAATGTCAGTCTTATGGTGCTGAGAGTGCCTTTCTGTCAAGCATTTCCCACTCTTCTTATTTCATACTGACTAGTTTCTCATCCTTCAATGGTTGGTAGAGATCTTTCTGATAAAGATAATCATCCACTTGCACCTTCCAAAACCCAACGTTTGACCCATCATACTTTCTATCTTTGTTGTATCCTTCTCCAAAGTTATTGTTCCCACTCAAACCAACAAGAAAAAAACTCACAAGGATTTTTTCAAAAACTTTCTATGCCCTTGGTTCGCAAACCCAAGGCTCCGATACCACTTGTTACAGATTAGTGTTACTGTTAATCTTATGATATTGGGATTCAATAAAACAGATAACAACCAAAGAAAAATCTAAACGAAGGCAAGCAACCAAACCAATGCAATAAACTAAAGAAAACATAAAATATAAGGACACAAGAATTTAGCGTGGTTCGACCAAACCTGCCTACGTCCACGGAGTGCACCACAATCCACTATGAATCTGAGAATTAAGGTTTACAATCACCAATGAAGCCTCTTTCAATCTCTAGATCTCTGGTCTACACAAACCTCCTACAAGAAATTTATATATAGATTCATGCAAGGAAGACGTGCTCTCCTACTATGAAACTTTTTATTGTCTCCTACAAGGAAACTTCCTATTGCATCATACAAGGAAACTTTCTATTGTATCCTACAAGGAAACTTCCTATTCTCATAAAAGGAAACTAAAACATATTCAGACTCCACAAATCTCAACACGACCATCCTTTGAAATGAGGTTCGAACGGGGTTTCGGATTTCTACTTTGTAGTTGTTCCCCATTCCACAATATTAGAGAGATTGATGGTGGTAGTCGGCGAGGGACTGACACCATACTGCCATCACATGCACACCACCCCAGCCCCTCCATCTTCTTTGATCAATTATTCATCTTCTGTTAACTCAAGATGTTCCGGGTTTGGAAGGTGGTTTATTGGGTCTAATTTGACTCAGTAAGAGTTGGGCATTTTTTTAAACTCTAACTCGATATTGGATTGGGGCCTTTTGTTAAACATTATTTGGCCAATATCATTGTATGACCATCATTTAATTTTCACTAGGGTGTCAATGCGCTCTGTGCGCGGATATTCAGTAATTTTTAAAAACGTGTAATAATATTTTTCATTTGTAATGGCATATTTATAATTTATAGATAATTGAAGGGCTTCCAATAAATTATAAAAAAAAGCCCTTACATCCAAGGATTGTGATTTCGCGAAATTATACGAAAATTTGCACAGTTTTTATGTTTTTGACATTACGAAAAGAAAAAGTGCGTAAGAAAAAATTGCATTTTTTGAGGGGTTTTTTTCGTAAATATATATAAAAAAAAAAAACTACTAAAATTTACAGTTTTTTCGAGGATTTTTTTCAAAAAATTTCGAGATTTTTTGTTTTTTTTGTAAATTTCAAGTTGTTTAAATTATCATTTATTCTAATTTTTTTTATTGATTTTTAAAACCACCTTTTAATATATATATATATATTTTTTTTTAACTAACCGTTGATTTTCTAATTATAGGTATTTGGGTTTCATTTAATTTAATGTGTTTAATACATTTATTTACTTCCATATTATTTTTTTCACATATTTAATATGTCCTCGAAATTTTTACGTTTTTTTTTACATACCGAAATATTTCTCGAAATAAAAAAACCGAAATTAACTCGAAAAACGAAATCACAATCCTTGCTTTACATCTTATATTTTGATTTTCTATTTGACCCTCCACATTTCATATTTTTACAATCAAAACCAGTCCATCCTAAATAATAATTAATGAAGTGTAAAACGTGCGCTTCCACCCCTAGTTATTTTAATCAACCATGTATAGGAAGAAACAAAAAGAAACTGAAAAAAGATGACAAAAGATGAACAATCTAGAACAGGGACCCCCTTGAAAAGCAAAGGTATCAAAATCTGGCCATTAATTTTACATGAACCTTACTATGTGATATCATTGAAAATTTGAAACCAAACACCCACAAATTCCACATTCACTAAAGTTTAATTTAGATACCCTGATTAGAAAGCTCAAGTAACAAATACCACCACTAATTTGGTAGCTCAAGTAACAAATACCACCACTAATTTGGTTTGTACTTTTTTATTATGAACATTATCAGTACTAGACCAAACCAACCATCCAAACACCCACAAATTCCACATTCACTAAAGTTTAATTTAGATACCCTGATTAGAAAGCTCAAGTAACAAATACCACCACTAATTTGGTTTGTACTTTTTTATTATGAACATTATCAGTACTAGACCAAACCAACCATCCAAAATCATGTAATTAACAAAAGAAGCAAGTGAGAAAGTTAAGATGCCAAATTCTCATTAAATTAAAAATTACTGCCTCTAGTAGATATACAAAGACAAGAAGAAGAAGAAGAAATGATGTCCAAAAGTGAAAAGACAGAGGAGAGAGTAATAGGGTTCCACCACCACCCAAAAGGGGGAATCAAAACCTAGTGCGGGGGAATGTTGCTATTATGCATGATGATCCCATATTATAGAGAATCACGTGTCCAATTAGCAGTAGGTAGCAGTAAGATGTGGGCCACATAATATCATTCAAAAACCACCACCATATCTCTCTCTCTCTGTTGCTTCAACTCCACCATAAAACAAGGGTTGAGAAGCAGAGAGTTAGCACAAGGTTTTGACAAGTTAACACACCATCACTGGAGTCAGTGTTGATGCCAGATCCTGTTGGGCCCAAACCAGTGCCGAGTCCTCCTCCCATTACTCCAGTTGGGGTGGTGGGAGTCAACCCACTACTGCTTCCTCCTGGTGTTGTGCCTGATCCTGATCCTGGTGTTGTAGTCGATCCTGGTGTTGTAGTTGAGCCTGATCCTGGGGGTGTTGTGCTTGATCCTGGGTTTGTTGACGTCCCTCCCGTCGTCGAGCTGCATTCAAGACAATCAAAATAATCATGTCACTAACTAGTAGCCTAAAACACTATACTCAATATTAGGGGTGGGCATTTCGGACCGAAAATCCAAACCGAACCGACAATCAGACCGATCGAGTCAGTTCAGTTTTTTATTAATTATAAATTTTTCGATTTTAAAACCCGACCTGGCCTGAAGTTTCTGATCTGAGCCTTGGTTTCCCTTTCTGAAACCCGTCGGGTAACCAGCCCGGCCCAGGTCCAAATTTATCTCGCTAATAACTCTGTTGATTAATATTAATTTACTGTTTGCATAGTGTTTGCATAAATTAGTTTTTCATAAATTAGTAAACACAAGCATACCAGTGTTTGCATATTGTTTTCATATTGATAAATTAGAGAAAAACTAATTTTCATATTGTTTACTGTTTGCTAATACATTGGTTAATGTTTGCATAGTGTTTGCATAAATTGATCGGTTTGGCTTGTGTTGCGTAATATTAATTTACTGTTGATTAATATGTTAATATGCAACCATACTAATTTACTGTTGATTAACTTATTGTTGCATACTGTTGATTTAATATGCAACCATATCTAAATGTGATATTCGTGTCTACTAGTGGACTATGCTTTATCAAATTCAACATTACAATCACAACAAATTACTGGCTGATCTTTGGGCATTACAATCGCAACAACCATATCTAAATGTTGTGATTGTTACCTATTAATTTACTGTTGAGTGTTGACTAGGCTTTATCAAATTCAACACTTTGAACTGAAATTTGAGCTTTATAAAATTCAATTTGGACTTTAAAAAATTCAATTTGAATGTTGCTCTTAGTACCGAGACCGGCCCGAAATTCAATTAACCAGTCAACTCGGTCCGATTTTGGGTCTCATAAACACGGGCTTAAATTTCTCGGGCCAATTTTCGATTTTTACATTTTGGGCCGGTTACCCGAACTTGCCCAGCCCTACTCAATATATATAGAGCAAGTCTAGCCATGGTTTGCTGGCCAAGCTGATTTTTTTACTCTTCCTTTTTAAAACACAACCACAAACATCACTTGAAAGGAGTGGTGAAAATGTTAAAAAGCCAACCAAGCCAGGTTGTAGCTAGAATTTCTGTTATATATAAGTAGCAAGTCCATCCATGGTTTGCTGGCCACGCTGGTCTTTTTTATGCTTTTTAAAACACAACCATAAATATCACTTGAGAGGAGTGATGAAAATGTTAAAAAGCCAGCCAAGCCGGGTTGCAGCCAGCTAGAATTATCTACACTGATTAATCAAAACCCTAAAATGGCAAAAATAAATAGAATGACGACAGCTCTCGTGGAATCTCGTCAACACTTTTGACAGAATAAACCCAAATCCACCTCAAATTTAATCAATAATTGCATGTGAAATCGCCATCTTTCATGTTAGGAAAACTGAAAAGTACATTCTAACCTACTAACCCATAATTTTAATTTGGTCAAAAATGGGGTTCAGTGTTTGTTAATTAATTAGGTCAGAAGAAAGAAAAGGTAGTGGCATCAGATTGTATATATATTTTCACAACGCTAGACTTGTCAGAATGAGACACTGCAACAAATTTATGATGCTGAGGAAAGAAAAGACTGGACTTTTCCATTCCATTCATTGTGCAGAAATGATGCTGCATACCCTTTTAACAAAAGCCAAAAACACTCTCGTCTTCAAAAGACCAACTACTAAATCCCAATTACAAATTGGAATCACAGAGCGCCCTCAAGAAATTATAGCATAAAAATAAGATATTGTGTCTGTACACGCTTGTAAGATCACTAAAAGTAAAAACTTCAAGGAAGTTGGAGTAGAGAATTAATAACATACCTAGCTGTTGAAGGGAACACACAAGAACCACCAGGACCTGTAAATCATTGAAAAATACAAGTAGAA
Organism: Berberis vulgaris; assembly: GCA_963556465.1. NCBI lineage: Eukaryota > Viridiplantae > Streptophyta > Magnoliopsida > Ranunculales > Berberidaceae > Berberis > Berberis vulgaris. The sequence goes on along the minus strand of OY747124.1, from coordinate 54,849,147 downwards.
TTTAGTCTAATATTTTTTTAAGGTGTAAACAAAAAGGTGAGGTCGACTTACTTGGGTCAGTGGAGGAAACTGTAGCAGTGTTTGCAAACTCACAGCTTCCTTGAGCTTGGCCCTTCTTTTGGAAGTAACTGTTGACAGCATAAGAGCAATGAGCCCTGACAGTGTTGGGGTTGAAACAAGGACCATTTTGAAGAATTTGTGAGCACTCCGCTCCAGCTCCACAGGCATAATCTAAGGTCTTTTGAAGGGCTGAATCACTCACATCACTTCTACAAACACACCAACTTGCATCTACCACAAATTTGTAAATAACACCATATCATATACTTAGTGATTTCAGATGTATATACTAACCAAATGAAACGGAGTAAGTAAAGTTTTTAACATCAAGTGCGAAAATTCCCATGTCTAAAAATAAGTTTATATGATGCTTAAAAGCTCTCATAACTTAGATCTAAATAAAGAGTTATACACAAGGAAAACCCCATGATGCAAAAAACCATCAAGTTTGTACCTTTGCACCCAAAAAAAAATAAAGTGAAGTTGAGAGCTTAATATACCTGAATGACCAGTCATGGCCAAAACAAGAGCTACAATAACTAAAAGCACCATGGTTGAAACCAGATGTGAAAGGAGATGAAGAAGAACTGGGTGAGTGATTGAAATCTGGGTGAATGAGAATGAAAATGAAAAGGGTAACACACCTTCAGAGGAGGAAAAGGTTAAGAGAGAAAAACAACAACAAAAGAGAGAGAGAGAGAGAGAGAGATGAGTGGATTTGAGGGAGGGAGGGAGGGAGGGGGAATGGAATGGAATGGAGGAAATAATAATGTAAAATAGTACGTTGGGTGGAGAGGTGGTGGGGTGTCCTCTCTTTTGCTTTCTGTTAGCTTTTTTTTTTAATCACTAACTAGTAATAATTTATTTTATTGAATAAAATAAAAATCTTATATTTTATTTTCTCGAGGGAATAATAGGGGTACTGTGTTCTGCCATGTTATGTATGTACTATCCTTGGGAGTAGAGAAATTACTGGGGCTTTTTGTCCGTTCAAGCCCTCCCTCTCTGTTAAACGGTCTTAAACTCATATGGTACACGGATGTCCAAAATTTAACCATGGTTTGGTTGGTAGAGTTTGTGACCCCAATATCTTTGTTTCTTTATTTATCTTTCTCTATCGGATCCAAGGAGGGCTCCTACGTATAGTGGGCTGGAGGGGGTCCTGTGCAGGTGTTTCAGTCATTGGATTTGATCCGATGGCTCATATCAATTGAATTTGAAATGCAGATTGAATTAAAAGTTTTGTTTCCCGTCCAAAACTCCATCCTCTGATATGATATGAGCCGTCGAATCAAATTCAACGACTAAGACACCTGCACAGGACCCCCTCCAGCCCACTGTGCGCAGGAGCCCCCTGGATCATTCTCTATCCTTTGGTGATGAGCTGTGCTGTGTGTTGTGACTGGAGATAGTGCGGGGGCACGTGAAATAGATGAGGTGAAGTAAAATTGAAAAACAATCCAAATGTTAATTTTTTTTTTTTCAAGTTCGACACTCATTAGTTTATGTTTATTAGACTTTGGCCTTATTTTGAAAATTAATTGAATCTAACACTCAATTTATGATTGAACCGTTAAGTCTACGTATTGACTGATCAAGATTAAATTTTTGACAATTTTGCCCTAAAACTCAAAATTGCCCCACCCCTGCAACTCTTCTTCTCTTCCAGCAGAAACCCCACCCCAAAATCACAACCCCCTTGCCAAAATAAAGAGATATTTCTCTTTCACTAGTTGTCTTTCACCGCTTAGCTAGCTTTAACCAGGTGCGTATTGATATTATATCCAACCAAACATATCCCTCCCATCATCTCTATCTCTCTCAAATCTGATCGGCGAGGAATGATCGAATTTTCGCTCATAAGAACCTCCTCTGCCTCTGGTTCCTTCCTTATAAGAACCCCATTCAATATTAACATAAGGAAGTGTGGTAAAAGGGTGGTCATACGTACAATTGGAATTTTCAAATTTCAATAAAAAAAAATGGAATCTAAAGTGATCAAATGGGTGTAGAAGTGGGCATGTATTGTTCACAAAGACCGGAAAAATAAAATTGTGGAAGAGAAATGTTTTTTTTTTAAAAAGAAGTGTGGATGGTAAAAAAAAAAGGTGTCTTGAGACAAAATTATATATAGATATAGAGGAGACAGAAGGGTCAGAGGAGAACCTACTGAACTTTCATGAAATACCTCAAAACAACACGAGCTATTCCAAGATTTTCTTGTTTAATCTCTTTATTTGGATTTTAGGTTTTGGTTGTGAAGACTAAAGACAATCAACAACCTCTAATTTAGTCCTTGATGACTTTTGAATTGCATTCATCCATTGTGGAAGCCAACAATGAGACTGGCACGAAGACTTAAATGAATCCCCATCCATATAATTCAATGTTGGTTCCACATTCTCTATGAGGACTGTGATTTGGGGGTGGGGTTCCTACTGGAAGAGAAGAAGAGTTGTAGGGAGCAAGAAGAGAAGAAGAGTTACAGGGGGAAAGAAGATAGAAGAATGAGGAGGTGGGGTAATTTTGGGTTTTAGGGTAAAATGGTCCAAAAATTAGTCTTGATCAGTCAATCACGTGGATTTAACGGTTCCGTCAGAAAATGAATGTATGACTCAATTAGTTTTCAAAATAAGGGCCAAACTCTAATAGCTATAAATTAATGAGTGTCAAACTTTTTTTTTATTTTAAAAAACCCTAAATTTTAAAACCATATTTACCCTTTTCTCTTTCTTTCAAGGTGTGAATAGTACTCTTCATCTATCCATTTCATGCTCTGTTTTTGTAGAGAAATGATGAACAAGCAAGATCTTCATTGAGGAAGATGGAAGCCCATACCCAAATGTGCAACTAAACTATACACTTTCCACCGAGGCGACGAAATCAAAACCACATTCACTCACAAACCACGCGTGTTTCGTCAATGGATCCTCAGAATCCATCTCATGAACCATTCTCGCAACACATTCATCGTGGGTGTAAAATGCAAGCTAATGATCCCGAGATCGAACAATTGAGACAGGAGGTTCAAGAATTGGATTTGAAGAATATTGAGTTGGGGGAGAAGATAAAAAAAAGATTTTGAGGAAGAAATGTGTAAAATTGTGACAATGGGGTCTTTTTCGGATGCATTCCAAGCGGCTTCAAAAGCAATTCATGATTTTGCAAAGTCATTGATTAGTTTGATGAAAGGTTTATGGTGATGGGGGGCTTAAGATTGGGTGTAATGTTGTCAAAGCCAGAGTTTATGTCACCGTGTGTTTGGTGAAATGTTGAATGCCTCTCAGCATGTTAGAAAAAATTAGGGTTTGTATCACTTTTTGAAGTTGGGTCGAAACCCACATAGTTAAATGTTATTAGAGATATACATACTATATATAGTTCATGACTTCTTTTGTTGTGTTTTACATTTTGGTTGTTTTTTCTTGTTGAACTTATGTGTATTGTATATAAACAAACAAGTTTTTGAATCAGGTAAGAAATGGTCATAATGGCAAGGGCAGTTTGGTCGTTGAAACCACATCAAAACTTCCACCTCAGCAACTCACATGTTGGACACCATCCAGGCTATAAAACCAAGCTGCCTAGAATTATTGGTTGTGACTGTGAGCTTGCATTAGCACCACTATATCAACATTTCCAACACTGCAGCCATGGTCGATCTCAATTTGGCTTAAGCTATGTGATCCTCTCAAAGCTAATTATTGGTTTTCTCCGTTTCTTGTATTATTAGTACATAAACTAGGGGTGGATGCACTTTACGTGTCTGGATATTCAATAATTTTTTATTTTAAAGACCTATGTACAGTTTATAATAATTAGAGGACTTTAAATAAATTATTATATTAGAGGCTTAAGTATAATAAATCAATGTTTCAGAGGAATTAGTTTTGATTGTAAACATATGAAATATGAATGGGTAAATGGAAAATAAAAAAGTTAGTTGTAAGGGTCTTTTTATAATTTATAGATAATTGAAAGGCTTCAAATAAATTATTTTAGGGGCTTAGATATAATATATCAATGTTTAAGAGTGGTTGGTTTGGATTGTAAAAATTATGAAATGTGGGAAAAGTTTGATGTAATGGCGTATTTATAATTTATAGATAATTGGAGAGCGTCAAATAAATTATGTTAGGGGCTTAGATATAATTAATGGATATTGAGAGGGGCTGGGCTAGATTAAAAACAACATGAATTTGGAGGAAAGTGTAAAAAATGTAATAGTAATTTTCAATTAAAAGACAAAAATACCCTAGCACTATATATTGATTTTTTTTTGTTTTACATGTTATTATTAAGAATAGGAGAGGGCAAAAGGGAAAAGTAAAATTAGAGTTGAAGACGTTAAGAAGTTCAGAATAGGGGTGGGCATCCTATCCCGCGATCCCGTTCCCGTCCCGATTTTTTTGGGTCTTAATGGGATTGAATAATTTCATCCCGATCCCGTCCCGTCCCGATCTAGAATGGGATGGGATGGGATGAAGATTTTCAATCCCGCCAATCCCGTCCCGTCCTGAACTAATTTATTAATATTAATTATTAATATTTTTATTTAATTATTTCATGGTGTATGTTGTTACAGATTGTTATGGTGTATGTTGTTACTTCTGTTCATGGTGTGCACACTGGGGCCATTATTCACCCTGTCAATGTTGCGGCAAGTGCCATGGTTGGGGCTCTGGCTTCAGTTGTGGCTTTGCTGATTCCCTACCCTCGGTTTTCATGTTATGAGGTAACCAAATTTGCTCCCCCTTTTCACAGTCATTCCATCTAAAAATAAATAAATTTTAGATTAACATTATTCATTAATATTTTGTGCCTTAGCATTCATTCAACGCATATCAGACACTTCATTTCATGCGCTTTTAGTAAGCCATATCAGGAGACTGCTCTGCTCATTCCATTCAAGTGAAAAATCAAATCTTGATTTGTTACCAATGGTTAAAACTTAAAATTAAAGGTTCATATGAGATAGGGCTAATACACTTGATTACTTGAGTATTACTTAGATAACTATCACTCCTTATTTGCTCAAACTCGGCTAATGGATTTTATCTAACTAAGATCATTTTCTTATCGACTTCCTAGTATTACAAACACAACATTCATTGTCAAGTCACTATAACTTTCAGGATTAACAACTTGGCCAGACTATTCTTTGTAAAATGTGATAAAATGCAAATTTGAAACTATTTCGACCATCAATGTAAGCATGGTTTGATGTTCAGATTGAACCTAATTGCTTAACTATCAATTTGATCATACAATTGCCATGATGGGGACACTAGACTTCTAGTTGATAATATGTTCAAAATGTATTCTCCAGATTAGCACGCTGATCCCGTCCCGTCCCGATCCCGTATGAACGGGATGGGATAGGGATGGATATATCTCGTCCCATCCCGTCCCGTGCCCACCCCTAGTTCAGAAAATTAAGCTCTATCTTTGTTAGATTTACGTTGATTATTATGTTTTCAAACTCACTAATCATATTGGTAAAGGTAGTGACTAAATGACACCACCATTTCCACTGAAGAACACCACCAACCCACTACACCACAACTACCAATTAATAGCATATGACAATAGCATTTTTCACTTGGTGCTATGGAAAGCCCAAGGTTTGTCCCATTTCAAATCTCTTGACATTGCTAAATGCTATCAAATGAGCGGGAGTTAAAATTTCACAAAGCGCCAAATTTCCCTCTCGGTCAAAAAGAAAAAAGGAAAGAAAAGAAAGAAGCTCGCTCTGCTCACCACTCTCGCTCTGGTCTTACTCTCCCTTTTTTATCTGCTCTCACTCACTGCTCTCGCTCTGCTCACCGCCTGGTCTACTTCTCGGTGTTGTGGTCTCCCTCTCCGATCCGCTCTGCTCTCCCTCTCCAAACCACTCTCCCGCTTCAGCTTTAGGTTTAACTTTGCTTTCATGGTCATTCACTCAACTTACCATCTCTTGTTTTGCTTTGTTTTCACCGAAAATTCTATTTTTATTTATTTATTTGTATCAGTTTTTGAAGTTCTGGAATGGTAGATTTAAGGCTTTGAAGGATCAAATTTGTCTTGTAAGTCTCAGATCTAGCATGCCTCGTCTTCATTTTGCTTGTTCATCTATGGTGGACTGAAACCAAAAGCCCTAACGTTGTTATTTTTCACATTTCAGGATCTGAGAAGAGATTTCTTCCATTAGATCCTCTTATTTGTAGATACATTTCTCTTCTTTAGGTGAGATTTTGATTTTAGACCTCTCATTTGTTCTTTGTTATGGCTTTTGTTTGATTTGTTCTTTCTTGAATTGATGCTTTGTATGAGATGGAATTAGGTTAATTGATGAGTTCAACTGTTTGAATTGCATCTTGTTAGGTTTAGAAGAAAGGGTTATGTTTGGTTTGGATCTCTAACTGAGCTTAACATAGTATTAATTAAAGTAATTGGATTGTATGAAAATTTGGGGATTTTATGTGAAACTGATTTGTGAATATTGTTTTCATGTTAAGGGTTGAAATTGATGAGATGGGTGATACATGACTATGTTTTGCCTATTTTTTTTACGGTCAGAGTGTGTTGGTAAATTTGTTTTGATTAGTTTTGTATAATGTGATTTTATTAATAGACAGAGTATGTCTTTATCAATCTGATTATTACTGTATTTGCATTTGTATTGTTTCCATATCTTGAATGTGGTGCGAACTAAATTTCACCTCATTTTGAGCTGCGCATTTCATTAACATGTACACCACAATTTATTCATTCTTATTCCCGTCTTGGGGTTCATTAACTTAACCAAGGGAGTTATAGGCTAATCCACAAGAATATTAATGTGTGCATAGTTTCAAAGTTTTAGACTTCCTTATCCACTTCTCAAGCTATAGAGTTCAAAAGTCAAAGGTAATGTTTGGGGTCATATAAATTGAATATATGTCTATATATGTAATCCTTTTAGATTGAATTTAGAAAGCCACGAGTCCTCAAAATGGTTTATTTGCTTGTTAATCTAACAATGGGGTGATTGGGTGCATTTGCTTGATAAAATGGTTCTTGGTTACCGTGTTGTTTGCTAATGATGTATTGTACACATTTTCACAATGGAAATTGATATTCAATAGAACATGTAAAATTTGAATTATTTGTCTTTCTTGGTGTATATTTTTTTCCTTTGCACACATTTCTTCCTTTTAGAATATTTAGGTTTGTATCCAATCATGACAGCGCCACCTTAGCAAGTTAGGAGCTTGATTATTCTTGTTGTATGAGAGCTTGTCCTCTCTGATTATGCCCTGAATTTGTTTTGCAGCAGTTAAGAAGAGGAGGTCAAGTGTCACAATGGTGTTCCCATGCACTTCCAAAGAAGGTAAAGGTTCTATTTAATTGTGGTTTTGCATTTTTTTGGATTGAGAACTAGGCTTAGGAATGTCTTTTTGGGGAAATTTATGTTGGTAATGTGAAGTAGGAAGAGAGCTCTTGATGTCTTTTTGGGGCACTATCATGTTCATTTACATTTTGAAGTAGAACTCATCAATGTAGATTTTCTCCAATGACTTCTTCTTCTTTTTCTTCTTTTTCAGTCCAAGCATTACTCAAGGGGAAATCATCATTTGCAAAGATAGAGATCATTGTTCTCTCTTTTCCTTCTAGATAGTATTTACAACTAAAGCAAATTAAATGAGGTAGCTCAATCATTGATTACGTGTAGTGATGTACACCACCACATGTTTTATTACCTTTCTTTTGGTTACAAATAACAACATGCATTATCTAATAAATTTAGCAATTAATAATCATATTTTTTTATTTTTCTGTAAATGGTTCAGCTATTGTGGCTTGGAGTCCTGAGAAACCATTGGTCATTGAAGAAATAATAGTACACCCTCCACAAAAGATGGAAGTCAGAATTAAAATTCTCTACACTTTTATCTGTCATACAGATCTAAGTGCATGGAAAGGAGAGGTAAGACCAGAAAAAAACACAATTCAGGTTTGTCGATCCAAAACTTTACATCAATAAATCAACAACTACAAATACCAGAATTTTCCATCTACTTCCCCTTTTGCATCTTCAAAATGTACTAGCTAGTGAGATTATTGGTTTTTTCAAATTTTTTTAGTGGATAGCTTAAAATAATATGCAACCAAAACTTTGATCCATCCTCCTCCATTTCAATTCTAAGCTCCAAAACTCCATTAAATTTGGAATTTAATCTCTTTTACTTATAATTCACCTTAAGTTACCTTAATTTTGCTAACTATACTAGAGTGTGTAAATCTCAACAGTTGATGAATGATAGAGATAATCGTCTCTTGGACCAGTTAAGTCGGCAAACCCAGTTTCTTCAAAGTGTGTATCTAACAAACAAAATTAAAGGATTTCTCTCTTTTCTGTTATTGATCTCTGTGAACTAAGAACCAATAGGTCTTCTTTGGAAATGTTCTAAGAGCAAATTTAGGACAAGCTACAGCTAGACAGGCTGCATTAGGTGCAAGGATTCCTCATTCGGTGGTTTGCACCACTATTAACAAAGTTTGTGCATTAGGGATGAAAGGTGAGATATCAACTATCTTCATATAACAGTGTTTGCTGATAGAGCTCCCACTATTTTGAGTACGATGATAATCTTTGTTGTTGATTGTTCCAATGGTTCAACAACAATGCTTGTTGCACAAAGTATCCAGTTGGGTACTAACAATATTGTTGTGGCTGGTGGAATGGAAAACATGTCCAACATGCCAAAGTATCTATCAGATGCAAGGTTCATTTTTCTTTCCTGTTAAATTGTTCTTCATTCTATTTTTTGTTCCTGTCTTCATTATGTTTTTTTTTTTTTTTACAAGTGATTGGGATTGTAAGGACCCCCGAATACAATCTCCCAATTAAGTACATCATCATTAGAAACCAAAGGATTCATTATATCTTCAACAAGCGAACTAAGAGCTATAGCTCAACAGGCTCCAAAAATAGAGGCTAATTGTTCCTCCAATAAATGAAAACAAGTTTTGTGTTTATAGGATAAGAAACCTTTTAGCATATTCAAATGGTACCTGTTCAATTTTGTAATTTCTTTTTCAAACGGTGTCACCTTTGTCTTAATTTTTGCATGTTTGTATTGGCAACTTTGGATTTGCATGGTTTGGTTAATATTTGAATTCAATTAAATTTTTTTCATTTGAGAGTAGTAGGTAGTTTAGGAAATGTTGTGTTGGATTCACTAGCTAATGCGTCGCATTCGTACTACTTCCCTAATGCTGATATTTTGGTTTTTTCCACTTCTTTGGGAAAATTGTTCTAGGGAAGCAAACAATTTTTTTTGGGAAGATGAAGATAGTTTAGGTGCAATCAAATGCGATTTAGTGCATTTCTCACTTTATAACATGTAAAAGAACTGGATCAAAATTCAATCTGCTACAACACATCAGAGTGTTAGTATCCCTTCTCACTAATAATAAGTAATGCAAAACAAAGAAAATTCAATTATCTGTACTACTATCATAAATTTTCACCAATGAACATAAAAGGCTTCATAATGCAAACATTTGAGTTTCATGTCTGTTGTGCTTTGTATTTATTCCAAATTGTCCAGAGTATTAGAATTAAAACCTTGTTGTTGAAGGACTTTTACTGTTTTAATACCCCACTAACCTTCAAGAAATTCTACTCCGTCCTCTCCCTCCGAAAGGGCTTATTTTCCCAATCCTTCTCCACCCATGAAAGCTTCTAAGGCTAACTCATTAGTATATTGAGTTGGGCGATAATTTTGAACTAGAGGTAAACTCTTTCCGTAAAATTTTCCACTTTTGTTCCATCAGTTCCTATTTCACTTGTTATTCATCTCTGCTTTGATCATTTTCCGAATGTTTGTAATGAGCCTATTCATGGGGTTTCCTACCTCTCCGAGACATTCACCATGCAATTGATTTGATTTTAGGTGTTCCAATTTCTAACCTATCTCATTATAGGATGATCCTAGGTGAACAACTTGAACAAAGAAAGGTTTCTGAATTATTACATAAGGGATACATTGGAGAGCACATTTCTAATGCTCTACTAGTTCACCCCAAGATAGATAGCTTGAAATGGATAGTAGGGGCGTCAATATAATGATTGGTAAGTATTGGTTTCTGTTTCTTTTCTTGAAGACATGTTTGATTGTTTTACATGAACCTTATATTTCCATAGCAGTTTGAAATATTACCATTTCAAGTTAACCACAAATAGAGAAACAAAATCCAATAGTTCAAAAACTCTGCAAACTAAGGTTGTGAAGAAAGAATGATAGCGGACTAAGTTGCTATTTTGCAAAACACATAATTAAAGTGGATTTTTCCTAAAGTTTATAGTATACACCAAATATAACTTTCTTATTAATGAGATCAGATATGTTCAAATTAGAATCGTAAAAAAAGGACTAAAAATTACAAAACTTTGAAATTGATTATTTGGATGGCATGTCATACATAATTATATCCATTGCTCTTTACTTTGTCGGATACCATTGCTAGGCAAGCCGATGGTCATGGACGTGTTTGAAGATTATATACTTGTCACATATCGGCCATTTGATGTACACATATTCCATGTGGACATATCAGGTGAATTAGTGCGTTTTAGTACTCCTACTCTAGAGGTATACAAATTATTTTAAGCTGTTTTTTCTTTGTTAACCACTTAACCTTATTGAGCTTTTCTAAGTCCTTGTTTCTTCAGGAATTATTAGTTGTTGACTTTGAGTTATATTGTGGCTGGACATACTTTTTTTTTTCTTTTTTTTGGTTGGACATACTCTATAATGCTCATCTTATATGTATTTTAAGTAATGGCAAACAACTTTCTGCAACACGGGAGCGTTCGATAATGACTGCAAAAATCCATCTTGCAGCAATGAGATTCATTTTCAATCAACCTCCAAAGGAATATATGCAACGACCCATTTCTCATCTACATCTAATTCATTAGTCAGACAACATGTTAGGTATTGTTGGTTATATAATATATTTCATTCATTTCTATTTGACTATAGTCAGTTGACTGTTTGTTTGTTATCTAAGCCTATGAATCAGGTGCGAGACCATGTTTTCTATTGTGGGCCATTTCTATCCTATCCATTAAGGTGAATGCCATTATTATGTGGTTCCTACACCAATAAGTAGCTCTATTGCTTACTGCATCTTATGTTCGATGTGCTTCCTGCATCTCTTGTGCAACACTAATATTTATCTTTCTTTTTCTTAGTGTATCATTGTTTGGCCCTTGCTTATATGGGTGAAGCTATGTTTCTTTCTAAACACCATTAAGATATTTAGATAAGCTTCTATAAAGCTATTCCAGGCAAGAACTATTGAACTTCTTTCTTTTATGCTCTGTGTTGTTAAACTATTAAATACCAATCATGTTGTAGGTATGAAGCTTGGGTCATTTACAATTTCTTGTCACTTTGCTTGGCTTGGGAGGGTGGTCTAGGAGCTGTTGTTATAAATTTAAGTTGCAGGATTCTGACATATTGGCAAGTAAGGTCTCTTATTGCTTGAAATTCCAATATTCTAATTTTTAAGATTCCATGATGCTTAATAACAAGCAAGACTTGTATTCATAATTTACAAAAAGACTCCATTTAAGCTACAAAGAATATGAATATGTTTTTCAATCTCTGCTTCATGATGACACAATTGACCCAAGTCTCTTGCTAAATTTCTCATTTTAGGTCATGAACTAGTTTTATAGTGAAACTGTTTTTATAGTGAAACAGTAGACTATCAAAACAAGATGTGTACGACGTTGTGCTTTGTTGTGCTTTTCTTGTTTTGATTGTTCTTTGTTTATTATTAGTCTAATGGACATGAATGGTTTGGTTGTCAAAATTGGCATTAGAAACCATAGTGTTGAATTTTTCTTCTTATTAGTGTACTGTTTTGCTAGACATTAATGGTTTTGCTGTCAAAATCGACATTAGAAACCATAGTGCTGAATTTGATTTTGCTGTCAAGGATGCATTAGTTTAAGCAAAATTTGTTCATATAATTGATGCTTTTGTTCAAATTAGAATAAGGGGTAACATTTTATTGAATGCATTCTAAAAGTTTTTGTTATTAGAACTGTATACACCTGTAAGGAAATCAGTTATGTAAGGGACCTTGCTGCGCTCAAGCTTATGATTCCAAGCAGCAAAAAAAGCTGGGTATTGTTGTAATGGTGCCCTATGATAATTCAAAATGTGTATGCTATTATCTGAATACTTGAATATGTATGTGTATCATAGAAATTTAGCTCCTCTGTCTCTGTTGGAAAAAACAGTAATGTTGAAAGTTAGAACAAGTTAGTGTGCTAGACAAATTTAAAGATCAATATAGGGAGAATGAGTACCATAGATCTGGGTGTTATTTGCTTTGTATGTTAACAAATTGTCTGAAGTAGCTTGATCTGTGATCTGAATGTTTTGAGTCAGGTTAGCAAGGCACTAATTGGAGAATATATAGTTGTTCAAAAGAGGAAGAAGTCGTTTAAAGGTTTGGGATTAGAGCATACGAATGATCCTTGCCATGTTATTCCAACTCAACTTCTGAGGCAAAGCCCCAACATAGTAAGCGAACCAGGGAGATCAAGACTGTTGCAGCCAGGAAGACTTCAAAGCCATTGAAAAAGTACAAAAGAAAGGGTGAGGACTTGAACAAGAAACTCACTATTCTTGACCCAAACGAATGGAAGACTGAGAATGGTATGGGTGGCTATGGAGAAGATTTAAACAAAGCGTTGGTATCGTTGCCCAACAACTTTATGTCAAATTCATGTAATGGTGGGAGTGAAGAGATCAATTTTCATTAAGATATATTGTAGTACTTTTGAGACAAATGTTGTCATTGAGATAATATTTTTATCGTATTGAATTCAAATCGTGATGGTAGTTTTTATGTTTATGAGATGACTAATATCTATTTTTGGATCATTTGGATGCTTTACATATAATATATGCAATATTATCTTGTATGGTTAAAGAAATTAGTGTTATAAAAAGTCATTTGATAGCACTTGGTGAGTGCTATAGAAAAAAAAGACTTGAGAAACGCTATAGAAACTAATACAATAGCATTTGTTAAATGATACGTGAGGGAAGACAATAGCTATTCAAAAACGCTATTAGTAACTAGACAATAGCATTTCTAAAGCATTCACAAGTTAAACAATAGCATATTTTAAACGCTATTACAGATTTAACCATAGCACTTTTAAAACGCTATTACAAGCTAAACAATAGCATTTGAAAAACACTATAAATGGTCTTACTTACAATAGCGTTTCTAAAAAGCTATAAATAACTCAGTACCTATTATAGCTCCGGCAGACACAACATTTACTAAAACGCTATGATATCCTACAATAGTGTTTTTGAAACGCTATGAATAAGCATTTGTGGTGTAGTGACCCCTACTTTCTGAAGGACACCACCACCCAATGAAGGACACTACCAATATAAACCCTTAACCTCCCAAAATCAAAAAAAATTTCTTTCTTTCCCAAACGAAATAGTTTATCCCACTCCCAAAATTTGAATCTCCGCACCCTCTTTTCGTCTCATTCTCCCTCTACTCGATACTCTTTATTTTTTCCCTATATAGTCACTGTGCGATGCAAAGGTTGGAGGTTTCGGGTGCGAATTGTGTCAAACTTAGTATGCTTGCGATTTGGGGTTTGTTGGTGTGCGATTTTGTTTCTGTGTGATTCTAAGGCTTAGTTGGTGTGTGATTCTTTCTAATTTGGTGTGTCGTCATTTTGTTTTGCTTCTTTGTGTTCGTTCGTGGGAGTTCGTCTTTGCATTCAACCAAACCCACGAAGTCAAGTAAACTCTAAATCTCCATTTCGACACTATAAATCTCCATGCCTCATTTTTTGTTTTAATTGTATCATATTGTTTTAAATGTTTAGTATGAAAAATACAAACAAAGACATTGCTTTGGTGGTTGGTGGTTGGTGGTAGTAGTGGGGATCATCCAGCTCAAAGACAACCAATGATGGAGTCTTTGAGAAAGGTCATTTTCGAAAAAATAAAGAAAATATAGATGCGAGAAAAAAAATATAAGAACGGAGGGAGAAAGACGAGGAGATGAAGAAGAAAGATGAATAAATGAAGAATGATTTGAATGTTGCGGATGAAAAGGCACACTCCTATTGCTATCACAAATTCAACGTGGTGCGGTTGGTTAGGTTGAGGAAGCGGAAAATGGCGAGTGGGATGAAAAGGCTGATGAGAAAGGTGAGAGTGTCAAGGGGATAAGGAGGGTCAAGAGAAACTAGTTATTTATGTCGAATCTGGTTCCGATGAAGATAAAGAACCTAACAAAGTTTCTTATCCTAGTCCCAAAAATGCATCCATATTAGAGGATTATGATGACCATGTTTCTCATTCCATTTGGATTTCCATCTATAATATTTTCAATTTTATAAAAATATGCAGTACTTATTGTTTTTTATATTATTTGGACACTAACTAGTTTTTCTTATTGCTTGTTGTATATAGGAACGAGGCAAGTTGAGATGTCGGCATCAATATTAAATTTTATAGTTTGGAAGTTGAGTGTGGAGCTGAAAGAAGTAAATTCAATGGTCTATAAGAGTGGTCGATGGCAGTTGATAGACCATTGTAAGGATCATGTCGATTAGATGACAATTTGTGTTTTTCTCAAGCGTTGGCAAACCTGAGACCAACATTTTTTACCTCCATTTTGGAGAAATGACCATCACCATCAATGATGTTATCGTATCACTCATTTGTCAATTGTTGGTAAGCCGGTTATGGTGAAAAAATCTCAAATAAAGGCAAAAGAATGTGTGCAACTGTTGGTGAATGGTTTGGATATTCAAAAGAGTGAACCACAAAAGCATATCCAGAAGAATCTTAGTTTCGTGGAGATGAAATTTATTAAGAAACATTATTGTGGGAAAGTGAAATTGATTTTCTTCAAAAGAAACAACAAGTTGTTAGTGGTTACTTGTTATTTCTTCTGGTCATGACTATATTTGCCGATAAGACTGAAACTAAGGTTCGCACTAAATATTTGAAGTTGTTGATGAAGGTGGATGATGTTGGAAAGTTTGCATTGAGAGTTTGTACTTTGGTGTTCTTGTATCGTCAACTTGGTTGTGTTAGCAGAGTAGGTACCAAACAAATATCTGGATATTTGCCATTTTTGGAGGTATATTTTTTGGGTTAACTGTTTAATTAATTATCTTTTTAGTGTTTCATATACTGAACTAATATATTGATATGTTTTTAAAAAAATTGTTGGCTATATGATCACTTTAGGCTTTGGGGTACGGCTCGAGGCTAGTGAACTGATCGTCTCCCCACCATGGCTAAGTGGGATTGCCCCTAACTTAGTGGGGGCATGACTGAAGAAATCCTTACTCTAAGTGAGCATCTCGATGACTTGTTTCCTGAAGAGGTAAAATTTATTCATTTAAGTTCATGTTTCATTTCAAGCAATTGTTTTTATTTTTCATCCATAATTTAATAAGTTCATGTTTGTATTATTAGATCATTTGGGACCTTTATGTGAAATCCAAACGTAGAATTCCACTTCAAAACATTACATGGTTCCAAGGCTGCTTGTTATGCCCTGATGTCGAAGAAATCTATCACCTAAATCGAGTGATGAGACAAATGGGAAGGGTACAGGTCATTCCAAATCCCCCCATTCAAGCCAAAATGAAGAATATAGTTCGATCTGGCCATAACTACTAGGTGAAGCACGAGATACTGTCTTCGTTCGCTACAACTTGGCAGAATCATCTTATGTCAATTGAAAACCAAGGTGTCAGTGAAGCTTTCATGGGATTGTAGCAAGGACTACTTGGAGTGGTTTCATGACATTAGTCATTCGTTCATCCAACCACTGACAACTACGAAAACACATCCCTTAAGAAATCAATTGTTCATATCTCACAATCGGGTAATTGATCTATAATTTAACAAATTTGCAAACATTTGAAATACATTTTTTTTTTACTAAGATCAATGTTTTCCTTATAAAACAAGTTGGTTGATGAGGCTCTTCAGTTGGTTGGTGTTTCTATTGAAGAAGGCGAGAATGTGGATAAGGTTGTGTTGCTCATAAGGCAAAAGAAAGTATGACCTGCTAAGACAAATGTCTATGGATGTCACCTTCAGAGATAATGAGAAAGAGCAACAGACTGGTCCAATTGGTGATGGTGGTGGTGCTCCAAATAGTGGTGTTGCGGGTGGTGGTAGTGTAACAGCCGTGTGTGGGCAGGCTCTGAGGCTGATAGACTATCATGTGTGGGCGAGTTCAAAGACTGGCAGGCTACCATGTGTGGGTGGGATCAGAGACTAGTAGGCTACCTATGTGTTATAGTTTCATATCGCTGGGTGAGGGAAGGGAATGTGCTATATATGTGAAAGGTTAGATCCCCTTGGCACAACACATTTTAAAGTCGTGCGAGAATTGAGCCTAAAATAAATAATATTGTACCATGAGGATCGGGTCGTTACAGAGTTGTATTAGAGACGGTACCAGCTGAAAGTGTGCTAACAAGGACGATGGGCCCTAAGAGGGGTGGATTGTAATAGCCTTGTGTGGGGCGGGCTTTAAGGCTGACAGACTACCATATGTGGGCGGATTTTGAAGCTAGCAACTCCGTGCATGGGCGGGCTGAGAGGTTGGCAGACTACCATGTGTGAGCAGGTTAAGAGGCTAGCAGGCTACCTAGGTATTATAATCCCACATCGCCTAGGTTAGGAAAGGGGATGTGTTATATATGTGCGAGATTGGATCCATTGGTACAACGCATTTTAAAGTCGTGCAGGCATTGGGCCAAAAGTGGACAATATTGTACCATCAGGATCGAGTCATTACAGAATGGTATCAGAGCCCGACTTAGCTGAAAGTGTGCCAATGAGGACGTTGGGCCATGAGAGGGATGGATTGTAATAACCTTGTGTGGCCGGGCACTAAGGCTGTTGGGCTACTAAGTGTGGGAGGGCTCTGAGGCTGCCAACTTCGTGTGTGGGCGAGCTCAGAGGCTGATAGACTACCTAGGTGTTATAGTCTCAAATCGTCTGGGTGAGAGAAGGGGATGTGTTATACATGTGCGAGGTTCAATCCCCTTGGTACAACGCGTTTTAAAGTCGTATGAGCATTGAGTCCAAAGCGGACAACCAATTGGCTACGCTCCAATAAGCACTTCCTTTCGACCAAATCAAACCCATCTACCAAATCTCTATTCTTCTCACTTCCTTGTTAAACCATCTCATCATGTTTACTCTCCCAATCCACCAAATCATTAAGTTCTCATCTCACCCAAGTTGATGAAGTGAGGATTCCTCAAACTTTACTCATCAATTGTTTGGAGAAAGTTCATCCTCCCTAGTGTCTGTTTCTTTTTTATTTTGTGTGGGGCTTAATAGGAAAAAAAATTGTATGTTTTCTTGATGTCTTGGAGAGCAACTTGTTTCCAAGTCAAGTGTTGTTGAACATCTATGATTTTATCCCTCTCAACAATTTCATCACGTGGCTCAAATTGGGGATCTTCCACTCTTGAATTGAAGGTGAGGTCTCTCTCGCTTTTTCTAACTGATTTTCTTGTCCATTTCTTTGCGCAATTTTTTGCACTTGCGGTCTGAGTAATGGGTTTTTGTTAGTTCCCATTTATTCTTTGTGATGGTTTTGGTTTCTTGTTGCCCTTCTTGCAATTGGGTATTTTGGATTGTGAGTTTTTTCATTCCTGTATTTTTGTTTATTCATTGTTTGATTTCATAATAAATAGGAGTTATTTCTTTAGGTTATGTTAGATTTGGATTGTTTGAGTTGATTTTGTTTGTAATATTAGTTTGTTGTGCTTGAGTTCATATTGAATTGAATTAAAAGATTGCATTACGATTTTTTTTGTATAGTTCAAAAACGAAATTTAATCAAAATTGTAATGAACTAGGGTGGAGTCTAATCATGTGAATGGGTAGTATTTGGCAGGCTACTGATTCATTTCTAGTTGGAACTTCGTTAGATTGAGTATAAGTATAGAAATGTGGTGCACAAATCTTTTCATTCGCATAAAGAATGTCGAATTTCGTTGTGAAATGAAGAAGTTGTGGCTAATCAAAATTAGCCATGTTGCAATAAAATTTGAATGTAATTGCAGGTTATTTGGAAAGGCGATGATGTCATGCTGATGTCATTGGTTGATACAAATTTGACCTTATTTGACCCAAAATTTGACTTGGTCTAAAACACTATCCAAAACTTCGATTTAGACATGGTTTTCGCCAATAGAATCCTTGTGTTAAAATCTACCAAATACAATAATAAAGTTGTGAAGTTTATTAATTATGATGTTACCCCTAAAAGTCAATGTGCCTCGATATATGTGTTTTTCTAAGTATGAAATCATTGAGACATGATATATATGGTTGGATTTCATATTTTGTAAGCTTTTCATGGTTTATATGCATTTCAAATAGAAGGCTCTATGTAAAAGGTTAGAGTTCATAATTGGACAGTGTTATTGTGGAATTAGGAGAAGATGACAGATATTAGAAGTGGGAAAATGACATGCATGACCGCGTGTACGCTCTCACATACGCCTATTTGAAGTTTGCTTGTGTTCACATTTTGAAGTGTTAGATTTGGAGATTTAACCTTTTTTTTGCTGCTTCAACTTTGAGAGATTTGGATCAAAGAGACTTTTGGGTATCTATTAAGTGATTCAATTTGTGAGTATTCTCTATATATATTAATTTTATTATAAGTATTTATTTGCGAATGAAAATCTGATTTAATTCTGTTTGAGGAATTAATTAGTGACAATTTATATTTTGATGAGAACAATTTTGGGATTAAAGAAAATGGGTTATTGTTTGGACTGAACTTATCAATTTTTGGATTAAAAAAATGGGTTTATGGTTTAGACTGGTTTATCAATTATAGAATGTAAGGAAATGGGTTACTTCCTGGACTTGGCTTATAAGCACTGAAAATTAAAGAATGTCAGTTACTGTTTGGGCTGAATTTATATGATTTGAAAATCAGGATGATGGTAATGTAAATGTGTACATTGAGATTAAATTTGAGGATTTATCATTGATGAGATGAATTTGGGTATTTGCATTATTCTAGGAATTGGTATATGTATGTTTACCTTATGACTTAAATTTGATTGTTAAGCAAATTGCCTTGCTAAGAAATATGAACTCTTCTAGAACACGGGTTTTGATCCCCACTTTATTACAGAAAGTTTATGTATTGACAAAGTGTTGGTTGCTCCAAAATAATGAGAGGATATTGTGGTGAGTTTGTTTATGATTCGACAATGTGTCAAATGCTATATTTCCCCAAAATAAGGGGTGGATATTGTGGTTGATGAATTTTGAATTGACAAAGTGTCACTGTAAACGAGTTTTGAGAAGTTGTTGATTTTTGTGTTCATTTCCACAACTCCGAAAAAATAATGTGAAAAAAAAAAAAAAATGAAAAAGTATGATTTTAGTATATAGACTTGCATGTATACTTAGTATATGATTTTAGTATGCAAGCTTCCTTGCATACTGGGTACATCGTCTAATGTGAGTTCAGATGTACGTATAGTGATATATACTTGCCATAGATCGAACTTCGAGTGAAATGACATGTCACTCGATGTGACTCCCCACTTTAGAAATGTATGATCTAAGTGGTTTCGAAGGCAAGGGAAGCACACTTAGGTGATGTGTGTTTGGCACAAGGATGGCAGTGCGATTGTGGAAAAGAATCGATTTTTTTTGTATGCATGAGGAACTGATTTAATTGTACAGGACAATAGCCAGAACAAAAGTTTCTATGCTCGATGGCGACTGGAACCTGAGTTTTATATTCGTACACCAACTAAATGTGCATGGCTAAAACCACCAGCTGGGTGGCATAAGCTCAATACAGATGGCTCGCTCCGCAATGACAACCTTAGAGGTGGTTATGGAGCTATAATCAGGGATGATATGGGTGAAGTAGTAGCGGCTTGCTCGGGTAGTACACATAGGCAGTCAGTGAATAAGCATGAGCTACAGGGTGTTCTTGCGGGACTTCAACTAGCAAGGCTATACAACATCTCAAAACTATCAATAAGTACAGACTCAACTTCTGTTTTTGCTCAATTAACAAAGAATGAAGGACCACCTTGGGATTTAAGATAGATAGTTAGAAGAATAAAGAGAGAGCTTCTCCAACTTGAGGAATTCAAATCAGACATGACTTTAAGGAGACCAATTATGCAACAGACCACTTGGCTGGCTTATACCCAAATACAACTTTTGTAGAGATCACCCCGAGTTCCTTTGCGGAGGATTTGAAGAAAATAGTGTATGAAGATAGAATAGTGAAACAAAGGATGAGAATGTAATGAGACGCCTTTTCTTTCGGTTTGGGGATCCTAAATAACCCCCACTCGTTTTCCAAAAAAAAAAAAAAAAAAAAAGGAAGATTGCTTTAAGAAGAAAGTAAATGCTCATTCGATCATTGAATGAGAACTACACGTCTTCCTCAAGGTTAAATTTGTATTTGTTGATATTTTAATAAGGCGGAGACTACTCCACACCACCATTAGTGCT
The DNA here is from genome assembly GCA_963556465.1 of Berberis vulgaris. Taxonomy (NCBI): domain Eukaryota; kingdom Viridiplantae; phylum Streptophyta; class Magnoliopsida; order Ranunculales; family Berberidaceae; genus Berberis; species Berberis vulgaris. The sequence continues at coordinate 54,828,511 of OY747124.1, read as the reverse complement.
TTCTCACACCATTTTACTCTCCCACACCACCTACTTTCTTTCTCATACCATTATACTTTCTCACACCACCTATATAAACAAAAATCCAACTTTTCCCCCTCCCCCATTCAAAATTCTTCCCTCTCCCACATTCAAATCTCTTGCAAATCTCCTCCCTCTCCCTTGAAAATCTCTCAAAATTCCCTCAAAGTTGAAACCCTTACACATCGAAACCCTCAAACTCTCCAAAACGCAACAGCTCAGAAACGCCACCTCTCAAGCACAAAACACAGCTCTCTTTCGACTCCAACTCTTTTTAAAGTGAGTCATCCATTCTATATTTGGGTTTAGGATTTTTGTTTGGATTGTAAATGAGTCATTTACTGTTTGCTTTTGTGCATTTGTGTATTTGTTTCCATCTTTAAAGTATAATTGTTTATTTTTTTGTGCATAAATCGTTTAGTTTGTCCCTTGGTAATGAAAGTAATTGCGAAGGCGGATTTGGTGGTCACTAGGGCTCCAAATTGGTATTTTTCTTATTAGAATGTAGGAAATGGAGATATATATAATGTTGTTTTACATCCTAATTGGCTAAAGTATTGGTTAAAAATTAGTAGAATTTATTGTACAAAAAAATTGTCTTGAAGTATTTGTTTCATTTTATTTGAAGGTTTATCATGTGTTTTGTTGGTTGGTGGGGATGATCGAGGTGATAGAGGTCAAAGACAACCCATGACAGTGTCTGCTCGAAAACAGAGAGCAGAAAAGGGAAAAAAGCAGGTAAAAGATCGAAAAAAAAAGAATGAAAAAAATAGGGACAAATAAGTGAAAAAGAAGATGAGGGAGGAGCAAATGGGGATTCAAATAGAAACTCAAAAAGCATATATACAAGTAATTGTATCGCAAAGTCAACCCAATCAGAAGGGCAAACAGGTTGGAATGGTGTGGGTGTTAGACATGAAGATGAAGAGTTAGTGGAGGGTGAGAATGTGGATGAGGAGGAAACAGGGGATGGTAAAGAAACAACTGTAGAGGAGGGTAAAGAAAAAGTAGTTGCTAGACGAGATTCTTATCCTGGTGGTTCTTTGGATTGTTCCACATTAGACGATTACCATTTAGGATGGTGAGCAGGTAAGTTAATATTTTTAGTTGGTTAAATTATATAAGCGTGTTATTTATATTTGTTTGGACATTGAATTACTTAATGTATGTTTCTTGTATTTAGGAACGAGGCGCATTGCAATGTCAGCATCAATATAGTAACTTTATAGATTGGAATTTGAAACATGAGCCGAAAGAAGTAAAGAAATTGGTCTACAATAGTGGTCTGTATCCCTTGATTAGATATTGTAAGGATCGTCTTGATAAGGTGACCATTTGTGCTTTGGTGGAGCGTTAGCAACCTGAGACCAACACTTTTCACCTACCTTTTGGAGAGATGAGCATCACCTTGGACGACGTCTACCGTATAACTCATTTGGCAATTGTTAGTAAGCCGGTTAGAACATCGATGAAAATGACGGTAGATGAATGTGTTACATTATTGGTGGATGGTTTGGGGATTGAAAATAAAGAAACAAATGACCATGTTAAGAAGAATGACAGATCTGTGGAAATTAAGTTTATTCAGGACCATTGTTGTAGACAAGCTATAAAAGTTGATTCTCTTGAAAGGAAAGAACAAGTGTGTAGGGGTTATTTGTTGTTTCTTCTAGGTATGACCATATTTGCTGATAAAAGTGGAACAAAGGTTCATATTGAATATTTGAATATGCTGATGAAGGTGGATGATTTTAACAAGTATGCATTGGACGTAGGAGCTTTGACATTCTTTTTTTGTCAGTTTGGCGACACTAGCAGAGAGGGAACGAAGCAAATTTCTGGATATCTACCTCTTTTGGAGGTATGTTTTGAATTGTTTTTGTTAATTACCCTCATAATATATAAGAATTTCATAATTTTTATTTATGTTGTTTTCGTTTATAGGCATGAATATATTATCACTTCAGACTTTGGGGTAATGCAAAACTGAAGTGGGATGCTAGACTCCCCACCATGGCTAAGTGGGAACCCTCACAAATTGTAGGGGTTTTGGACGAACAAATCATAACTCTTAGTGAGCACCTCAATGACATGTCTCCTGAAGAGGTATAAATGCATCTTTAAGTTCAATAAAAAAATTTGTATGTGTTATATATTAATAAGTTTTAATTATTATAATTCGCAGGTACTTTAGGACTTGTACGTGGAGTCCAAGGGAAACACTCCTCTTTATGGCATCACATGGTTCACAAGATGTTTGTTATGCCTCGACATAGAAGAACCCTATCACCCCGATAGAGTTATGAGACAAATGGGAAAGGTTCAAGTCATCCCAACTCTTCCAATCAAAGCCAAAATGAAGAATAGAACTCGACCTGTGAAGCATTATTCCGTGAAGTATGGGGTTTTGGCTTCGTTCGCTGAAAGTTGGCATTATCATGTCGTGCCAACTAACAAACAAGGTGCCCTCGTGAAGCTTCCTTGGGACTGTAGTGAGGATTACTTGGACTGGGTTCACGCATTAGTCATCCATTCGTACAACCACCGAACAAGAGGAGAAGTCATCCCCTAAGAATACATTTGTTTTTTTTCAAACAAGAGGACAATTACAAACATTTTACACTTATGTAATATCAAAATTTTACATGGTTTGCACTAATATATAATGTTTCATTGCAGGAGATTGCCATTGCTCAGGCTCTTAAGTTTATCAATGCCTTTATTGAAGAAGGGGAGAATGTCGACAGGGTTACATTGCTCGCCTAACAAAATAGAATACATGATTTTCTAAAAGAAATGCTACACCGTTATCTTGGAACAAGAAGAAGAGTCTGATGTACGCCCCAGTGTTGACAGTGGTGAAATTGGTGGTGGAGGAAGTGACCGTAGAAGCAAATCGAGGCATGAACAAAGACACTATATTCGGAGGCAAAGATAGTGTCTTCATTTTGTAAACTTCAGAAGAAAAAAAACCTTGGGAAAATATTTGCCAAGAAATATTGTTTGTTCCATTTTGTAAACTTGAGAAATATTTATAAACAAGCTATAAGTGTTTTGTTATCTTCGATATTGATTGTTTATATTTGTAAGATTGTTACAATGAATTGAATGCGAGACTATTGTTGTAACAAAGTAAAAAAATCTGCGACACCATGTCAGAAAACAAAGCGACAATGCCACTTATATGGAATACACAAAAACGATTAGTTTAGGTTCGATGCGACTAAACAAAGTTTAGGTTTGATGCGACAGTGCGAATAAGGTCTTAAACAAAAATTTAGAATTTTTTTCTTTCAGAAACTGAGTTTCAGAAGAAAAAATTATATATCAGAAATTTTCCTGTTCACAGTGGGCAATGCGAACTATGTGAAAAAGTTCGCATTGTACAATGCGAACATAATTTTTTTTGCAAAAAAAATTACTGTTCGCAGAGTTAAATGCGAGCTTTTTCAAAAAGCCCAGACTTTCAGGCGAGATTTTTTACCTGGAACTTTGCGAGCTTTTTGAAAACGCTCGCATTGTTATCTGCGAACAAATATTTTTTTGAAAAAAATTTCCTGTTCGCATTGTACAATGCAAACTTTTTCAAGAAGCTCGCAGAGGTATAGGCGATGTTTTTCAAAAGGCGAGAAAAACCTCGCCTGAAACTCTGCGAACTTTGTGAAAATGTTCGCATTGATCTCTGCGAACAATACATTTTTTGCAAAAAAAAATTATGTTCGCATTGTGCAATGCGAACTTTTTCACATAGTTTACATTGTCCTCTACGAACAGGAAAATTTATGAAATTTTTTCCTGAAACTCAGCTTTTGAAAGTTTTTATTTGTGAAACTTAGTTTTCTGACGTTATTTGCATTATCGCATCAAACCGAAACTCGAACCATACGTAAGTTCCGAACTAATCATTTATGTGAATTCCATACAAGTCGCATTGTGAAACTTAGATTATATATTTCTAATTTATTTATTTATTTATTATTATTTATTATTTATTTATTTATTATTTATTTTTTTTATTTTTATTGTTATTTTTATTTTTAACAAAACAATGGTTCCTATGTCACAAAAAATTTACAATTGCCATTTACATTTTTTTCATCACAATATGTGCATCAGTCTAATATGATCACCACCTCGTTCGACTTCTGGACATTCTTCTGATTCTTCTCATTGAACTTTTTCACCATTGTCGCACCAATACCGAGCTAGACATCGAAATTACTCCTCAATGAGATTGCCAAAAGAAACATGCGACACGGCCAAGTTGGTACTATAGGAGGCAATGGTGGGTTCGGTTGCAAACAAAGGAAGATATAGTGACTGCTCTGAGCCAAATGTGCCATGAAACAAACACATCCTTCGTCAAACTGTGGTGCCGGATAAACATATGGAAAATAGGTCGTGTTTTGGTTCCCATAACAAACAAAGACGCATTGGTAACGGTTCGCTACGAGCTCTAACATATCGGGGTCCATAAACCAACTTTCCCTGTCTATCCGCACTTGGTCGTCTGGAATTAGCAAAGCATCCTTAACAACCTTGACCCCTGACTCGTGCCACATTGCAACCCACAACTCTTCATTAATTTCAAGCTCTATCAATAGGTCTTGCTGTACCTGTTTCTAACTGCTTTTGTCGTCATAATGAAGAAATTTGGCTATGCTTCGAAAGCCACAATTTTCTTCGTCTGGAACGTTCTTAATGTTGTCAATATAATCCTATATCCAAGGCAGAATCTTCTTCATCAATATGGAGTTATGAATTTTTGGCTTCTCCTTTTTTTATTGACAACTTCTTACTTTTGCCTTTCATTTCTTCTTATGTCATGGCGTATTCATGTCCAGATGGATCCCTTTTTGTAGACCTCTCATACTTAGCCAACTTCTTCTTTTTATGTCTCCCATTTCCAGCCATAATTGCTAATGGTTCAATCATCACACTGTCACCTGGGAACTCAACTTTATAAGCTTCCTCTTCATCACCAACTTCTAATCATGAGTTGACTCATTAAACTTAATCATAAGGGTGTCAACCACTGGGTCTATAATCACATCGCCACATTCACGATAGGTGTTGTGCCAAGTTGAAGCCAATAATTGTCTATGGTGCATAATTGGAATTTGTCCAGTGGGAGTAAGATAACATGTAAGTTCATGAGCGCAAGGTAATCCATTAGTCGTTCGAAGCACACGACCATACTTGTTAGGGTCAACCCCCACATTTTCACACCTCTGAATTTTTGAATTGATCAAATCAATAGCCTTGTACGCTACCGACCCATGAAGTAAGCCAAATAAACTGAACATATGGTCAGTGTTCACCTTCGTCAGACTATGTTGAAATAACGATTCTATCTCGACCAGTTGGATTTCGATCATATCATGCATCTTTGTCCAGACATTAAGGAATGTACCTTGTGAATTTTCCAATGAGTGCTTCAACTTAGAGTGTGCACCTTCAACTCGACCGGTTGTCCGTTGGCCAAAATGCATAAATGTATCGGTCCATGCACTGACAAAGTACTCCTTATGGGAATACCAAACTGTCTTGAGATATTCCAAACACTTTGGGTATGATATCCATCTTCAATCAAGCTCATTTGTGGCCTTGTTCCATTTCTCTTCTGTACTTGATCTATACAAATCTCAAAAGGCATCTATAAACTCGACCCGCCGGTCATTGTCCTCAAAGTGTTTTTTGCAGTTTTTCTCAATATTGTGTTGATGTGCCATGTGCACAATAATTTTTTGCCTTTGGAAAAACTCGCTCAATAGCCTTGATCAAACCCAATTCTCTATCAATCACAAACACGCTTGGCAAGTTGTCTGGCTCAAAATTTTTTGCAAGTTTTTCGAATGCTCAAGCATACGACTCTTCATTCTCGGAACACATAAAACAAAATGCAACATTGAAGTCTTTCCGGTTGACGTCACACTAACAATCTCAAACAACGACATTCTATAGCGATTCGTTTTATATGTGCAATCCATAAGCATTACTTATGGAAAACACTTTGCCAACTGAATAGATTTAGGATGCGCCCAAAAAATGTTGGTGACTCTATTCCCCTTATCAACAGTATGCCACTTTATGTACTTGCGCTCCCTCAACAACTCTAGAGTATGTTGCAAAGCCATCCTGCCTCTTTATTGGAGTAGTTTTATCTGACAATACATTGTAAATATGCTTCAAATTCGAGATATTATTCGGATACATCTCTTTCAGCCGAGACAAGATGTGGCGAGGGTTCACACCATACTTTTCCATATTCTGCACGTAAATCATCTCATCTTCATTCAATTTTCCAGCAAACGGATGACCAACAAATTAATTTGATCGAGGATGATTGTGGGTTCCACATGTCACTTGCAACATCCAATTGTCATTCTCCAGTGGGACCCCTCTCAGCTAAAATTTGCAGTCACACTTCTTTGTACTACTTGATCGAACATAATCATTTAACCTTTTATCGGGTTTCCCTCCCCTTTCACAACCAAAATGGATCATTCCCTTCCGTCTTTGATTAGCCGATTCTGATTTAGTGATAATAACAATTATGTTATTATCCCTACCGATGCCTTGGACCAAAACTATCAACGCAGACCTTGATGAGAATACCTTAAAAAAAAATTTAAACTTGTTAATAGCAACAAAATATTTATAACAATAGAAAATGGTGAAAACGAAAATAAGTACAAACTTTCTTACCTTGTCCGTAACAAATAAGTGACTATCATCGACTACCAGTGCCAATGGTCTTTCTTCATTGTTATTGCCACCACTTCCATCAACATTATCATCAACATTCTGCATAATGATTCATTTTATAATTAGTTTCATATATTAATTAAAATTTTATTTTACTTAAAAGCAAAATGGTGGTTACCTCTAAATGGTTCGTCTCTGGGTTTTCAACATCGTTAAAATGCATCTCCATACTTATTACATCCATTAGAAATGCCTATGCACCAATTAAGCATCATACAATAATCAATCAATTATTTTGAAAAAAAAAATTTACATGAAATTTTTTATGCAAATTACTTCTATTGAAATGGATTGTCCTTGCTCTTCAAATTGATTGTCTTCTTCACCCTCATGTTCACCCTTAAAATCTTCATTTCTAACATCATCAACTTCACTAAACCCTTTCATTTTCATCTAATGAAATCAAATAAGTTCTTCCAAGTGAAATGTAGTAGAATGCAACCGAGGATAAATAGATAGGGAAGCGGAGGAAGACGAGAAGACCAAGGGTTTCTGCTATTTCCCTTTGCGATTTTGGGGTTTTTGTGAAGAGGGAGAGATAGGGAAGAGGAGGAGGACAATGATGACAAAAATTGCGAGGAAGTGAAGTTTTGTCGCCGAGTTTGGGGCGATATGCAGCAAGGAATGCGAAAGATCGAGGGAGGGAGAGGAGCATTTTTGCTTTTTTTTTTTGGGGGGGGTGCGTTTTTTTCGATTTGCTTTTGGTTTTTTTTAGGTTTAGCATATTTATTAATGGTGTGAGTAAGTACGCAATGGTGGTGTGAGAAAACGGTTATGGTGGTGTGGAGTAGTTGCTGCCTTTTAATAAAGGTGCATTATGACTATGATTTGTGTTATGTTGAAAGTAAATTGCATTTTCTAAATCAAACTCGTGTTTGTTTCTAACCGTTTCGTGCAAGATGGTAAATCTACTAACCTTTCTGCATATCAGAATTACCAAAGTCAATCTTCATAGTGTAAGTGTTGGTAAACTAAATGTTTACTTTAACTATGATAGAAACTATTAGTATGACACATCCAACTACCTCGTTGACCTAAGTAAGTTTATGTTTCTTGGTTACATTCTTATTGGAATGTAGCCAATAGTCTTTATTAAGTTAGAGAGTTTTTGGGCGGCGTTGTTGGAGGGTTACTTGTGGGGCGAACATGACCAAAGAATTTCCTGGTTAGAATATTTAGACACTTCAATTTTATTTGATTTTTATAAATGTTTTTGTTATTAATTTTCAAGTCTCGAGTTTAGGGGGGCGGATAATCCTAATCCTAATGGATGTAAGGATTTAGTTTTCTCAAAAATCAGAACGTGACAGGTAAGGGAAGGGGTGACGACATTAGTGGTGTTGGTGCTCCTGGTGGTAGTAGAAGGGGTGATGTTGTTGGTGCTTCTAGTGGTGGAAAAAGGGTTGATGGTGATGCTGGTGCTGGTGGTAGAAAAGGGGGCGATGGTGGTGCTGGTGGTCTCGGTGATAGAGGTAGGGGAATGGGTGGTGATGGTGCTGATGACACTGAAGAAGTCATTATTGGTGGAGGAAGTAAAGGTAGAACGAACAAGAGCCATGAGTAGAATATCACTCCAATTGACCTCGGAAAAAGACTAAGATGACTTGATGTATACAATTTGATATTCAATTTTTATTATTGTAATCTTTTGAAAATTTAATGATTATACATTTATGAAATGAAATATGATTTAAAAATTATGACTCTCATCAGTATTTATGTATATCAATATAATGGTTACAAAGTTAACTGTAATCCAAGTAAAAGCAAGAACGTTTATCAGTTAACCTGAAAAATTGGACACAAAGTCACATATCTGTCAAAACAAAAATGTTTTGACTGCAAAAGCACAAGCCATTGCGAGTGCAACACAATCAATCACAAAAGCTCTATGAAAAAGAGAATCATAAACGCAAGAATATCTGCTTTAGAGAATTGAAACCAAAATCCAGTGGAAACTGTGAGTTACAATTTTATAAACGTAGCGGCTCAGGCAAAATTTGTTATCTGATACGCAAAAACTGTTGTGATGAGACAGATTTCAAACTTCAATATTGACCTTCTCAACTTGCATACCTCAAAATTTGATTTATTGCAAAACTCTAATATTGACTTTCTCAACTTGCATACCTCAAAATAAGAGTTTTGCAATAAATCAAATATGCCAAGACTATATCTTAGCCATAGAAATAAACAAAAACCAAAAACAAAATAAAATACAGAAAATCAAATTTTTGGACAGAGTGTGAAATGTGTCCCATTGTAGAGGTTGTTGATACGAATTGGACAATCCTACTCGCAACATCCACTGCAATCGGATATATTTCATACTCTGTCCAAATTTTGGTTTTTTTTGTTTTTTCGATTCCTATGGCTTAGATACAATCTTGACATATTTGATTTATTGCAAAATTCCAATTTTGACCACCCAAACTTGAGAAGGTCAAAACTTGGGTTTTCTAATAAATCAAGTATGCCAATATAGTATCTAAGCCATAGTACTTTAAAAAACCAAAAATAAATTCAAATACAAATACAAAAAAAAAACATTTTTGGACAGAGTGAAATGTGCCCCATCGCAGTGGATGCTGCGAATGAGAGATCCTACTCGTCGCATTCGTTGCGATAGGACATATTTCACATTTTGTCCATTTTTTGGATTTTTTTGGTTTTTTCAATTCCTATGGCTTAGGTACAGTCTTGGCATATTTGATTCATTGCAAAATGCAAAATTTATCTTCTCAAGTTGGGATGGTCTAAATTGAGGTTTTGCAATATATGTATCTAAGCCATAAGAATTGAAAAAAAAAAATAACTTAAACATAAAAAATCACATTTTTGGATAGTGTGAAATGTGTCTAACCGCAGCGGATGCTGCGATTTGGATTGTGCCGTTCGCATTACCCGCTGCTACTAAAAGAATTTGTTCGCAATCTCCGCTACGTTTGGTTTTCAGTTATGTTACGTAGATTTGAGTGTGATTCCTATTATAGTTTTCGCATCGGTTCTTGCGAGAGTATGTATTACATTTGCAGTGGCTCGTGCATTTACAGTCTCAAGTTTGTGTTGTCAAAATTTTTTGAAGTTGTTTGTTCAATTTTACGGGTTGATTGATCAAAGTTATCATTTTTAATTGATTATCCGTTAACTTTTTAGCCATTACCATGATATAAATAAGCCATACAACTAGTCATCAATAAAATGCAAAACTAATAAAAATCTTCATGAAATGTAAATTATAATTTCTTGACTTTTAATGATAAAAAATGTACATCACAGAGTACAAATATGTTGACTTCTGTTACAATTAGATCATCGTATGTATACATGTCATTTATAAAATTGTAAAAAGTTACAAAATGTGATTCAATTATCAATCTGAACGACCTTTTCCGACTTCTTCTTAGTTGTAAATGCATTATATTCCTTAACCATCACGTCACCTATCTGCAGTTGGTAACCGAACGAATTCTTCCATGATACTGTCTAGAAACATACGAGAAGGCTAAGTCGGTATTGTCTGAGGCAATGGTGGTTTTTGTGTCATATGAAATAGGACGAAATAGGAACTCTAGGCAAGGTATGCCATGAAACATACCAATATGTCGTGCAAGTTTAACGACGATGGAACATATGGAAAACATGTAGTGTTTTGGTTCCCATAACACACAAACACACAACCATAACGGTTTGCCGCCAACTCTAAAATATTTGGTTGAATTATCCAGTTTCACCTTGTAATACATACAATGCCTTCGGGAATTGTCAAATCATCTTTCACAATGTTCATTCCTCCCTCATTCTACATTCAAAGCCACAAATTATGGTTACTTTCTCGCTCAATTACTAGGTCGTGTCTCACTTGCCTCCGATCATTATTCTCATCGTAACCTTAGAAGTTGCCTATGCATCTGAATCCACAATGGCCATCGATGAGTACATTTTGAATGTTTTCTACATAATCTTGAATCCACGGAGGAACTGCTTCATAAACGTAGTTTTCCACTTCGGCGCTTTCTTTTTTGGCTTCGAAACATTTTCTTGACTTCTAAGCTCTTTTTGTGTCTTCACGTACTCATGATAAGATTGGTCATTTTTCGTCGATTCTTATGCTTAGACAATTTCTTCTTTTTAGGTCTCCCCTTGCCCTTTATAGATTTAGTTAGGGGTGGGCACGGTCTGGATCGGTTCCAAATTTTGAGGAACCTAACTCGGACCGTTTAAATTTAACGGATCCGGTCCTGTCCGAATTCCGTTATTTTGAACATTGGGACCGAACCTAACTCGAATCGTTTGGAACGGTCCGGTTCCTACAGTTCCAAATGGTTCCAAAATGAAATTATGGTGATGACTGGGGCACTTCATCAAACTTGTATTGCTCTCCAGAGCAAGCACACAACATATTGGTAGATTATAACTAAAAACAATCTAATTTGAACCTAAACACTTGAAATGGGACACATTAGGTATTCATCAAACCACATTTTCACCATATCATTCACATTATCATTGATCTTCAATCAAACAAGTTAATAATCCAAGTTCAAACTGGAAGGCATCTAAAGCTCTTTCATAAATGAAACCGAAAACCCCATTATTTTCAAAAAGATTGAGCTTTGAAGTGACAACTCGAGAACCCGATCTCAAAGATCCCATTTTTACAGTCTCATTCACACATTATCAACTTCAATTAACAATCCCATTATCAACAAAAGCATGAACCTTTCATATGGATACAGTTTGCAATGAAACATATCAATCCAAACTAAAAATCCATTTTCAAGGACCTCTAAAAGACCAAAATGTGTTAAAAAGACCCACTTCATATCACTAAATTAAACTGTAATAAGTCACACAACAACTCATCAGACCTTTTGTAGAAACAGTAAGACTAGAACACAGCCAAGATTCAGCTCAAACACTTATTTGGGATCTACACACTTGCAAAAACACTCATCCAAAGTCCAAACAACAAACACAAAATACCCAAAGTAGAAAAATGAGAAATTTTAGAACCCAAGTTGAAGAAATCTATAACACAAAGTTCTCTAAAAGATGAAATGTGAAAAGAGAACAAATGGGTAAGATGAAAAACTACAGTAGAAGAAATAGGTGACAGAAACAAGGGACCAGAGCTTTGAAATTACCAGCAAAAAGTAGAGCTAATGAAGGGTTGATTTGTTGTTCTGTACCCACCGAGAAAATAACTTGTCTATGAGGAGATTCTAGTAAATGTGTTTTGAAACGGGTCCAACCAGGACCGTTTCTTTTTATATAATAGGAACCGGGACCGGACCATTTTATAACGGATCTGGACCGTATCTAAAAACACAAAATTAAAATTCGGACCGTTTAGAGCAAAACGGTCCGGTTCGGTTTGAACCCGCGGATCCTCGACCCGTTTGCCCACCCCTAGGTTTAGTTGGTTCAATCATGACAATTGAATTAGGGAAACTCAAATCTAATAGCTTCATAATCAATACCAACTGCTAATTAGGAGTGGATTAAAAAAACTGTTGCTTAACGACATCGACCACTAGATCTATAATCACATCAGCAGTTGCATGAAAAGGTGTTTGCAAGTTGCATCCAATGCTTATGTAAGATTAATAATGGAAGTTGTCCTATAGCAATGAAATATTGTGCCATTTCATGAGCACAAGGCAACCCATGAGTGGTTCTAATCACACATCGACACTTGACTAGGTCGGTCTCCACAAATTCAACTTCAGACTTACGAATTCTAATAGCATCAAGTCAAGAGCCTTATGCGACACAAAGCCATGAGGTTTTCCAAATAAAATAATATGTTTTTGACCTTCGTAAGAGTTTTTTTGAAAGATGCTTCAGTATCTACAAGTTGGACTTGGATCATGTCATGCATTTTTGTTCATACATTATAAAATATGCTTTGTGAATTCTTCAACATTTTCTTTAACTTGGAGTGTGCGCCTTCAACGCAACTAGTGATCCGTTGGCCAAAATGCATGAAAGTGTTGGCCCATGCATTTACAAATAACTCCTTATGCGGATACCAAATAGTCCACAGATAGTCCAAACACTTGGGATGCGATGCCCATCTTATCTTGAACTCGAAAATGTCATTGTTCCATTCTTGCTCTGTAATTGATCTATAAAAATTCGAAAAAGATTCAATAAACTCGTTCCACCCCTCATTATCCTCAAAGTACTTTTTGCAATTATTTTTCACATTTGTATTTATGTGTCACCTGCACAACAATCTCCTGGCTTTTGGAAATACTCACGCAATGGCTTTGATCAATCCAAGCTTTTCGCCAGTCACAAACACCTTTGGCAACTTGTTTGGCTCAAACACTCACAATAGTTTTTCCAATGCCCAAATGTACAATTTTTCATTTTCAGAAGACATAAAACAACGAGCAAAATTGAAAGTCTTATCAGTCGACGTGACTGGCGATTGGTTTTGCAGTTGCAATGCATAAGCATCACCATTGGGAAATACTTTGCTAGTGGATTTGACTCGGGAAGCAACCATAAAATATTGGTGACTTTATTATGATTATCGACTGTATGCCACTCAATATAACTATTATCACTCAACAAGTGCATTGTGGCTTGCAAAGTTGTCTTGTCTTTCAGTTGGAGTGTCTTTAGCTGGTGAATAACATTGTAAATAGTCTTCAAATATGACACATTGTTGAGAAACATCAATTTCAAACAGACAGTATGTAGCAAGGGGTTACACCAGATGTTGACATGTTATGCAAATATGTGATATCTGCTTCGTTGAGTCTACCAGCAAAGGAATGGCAAAAAAGAGATTTTGATCGTGAATGATTGTGGGTTCCACAAGTCACTTGCAGTTTCCAACGATCATTACCTTGTGCCACCCCTCTCAACTAAACTAGTATAAAACATGTTGTTGAGGGTTGAGATTCATTATCTAGAATGACATGTTTGTAATTATAAAACATGTAGAAGAACAAAGAAAATGAAAAAATTGTGAAAAAAGTTGGTGGAATGTATATGTGGTGGAGAGAGAATTTTTTGTGTTTTTTTTTCTCAAAAGTAAAATTATCATAACTATCTACTTAATTCTCAAATTTTAATAAACTTGATATGGTTGGAATGCATTTTTAAGATATTTTCAGTAAAACCAACATTTAAGTTTTCAAAATATGAATTTAAGAAAAAAAAATTCTCTAATGCATTTCGCGTCGTAATTTTCAATATTGATCAAAGTATGAGACATGCATCTTAGGGGCATACAAACAAAGACCTGAACTTCCATATTTTGGAATATCAAAATTCGGTAGAGAATTCATTTTGGATTTTTTAAATATATATTTTTTACAAACCGAGTTTCCCAGACCCACTTTCTATCGTGTCAACTACACGGGTAATGCACTATCTATCTTACAAATCAGCTAGGTGTTTCACTATTAATAAGGAATTGGAGATAAATAATATTTAGGATTGAAAATTGAAAAATATGTCGAGATTAGAGATTCATTTTCTGTAATAAAGTGTTTATAAATATAAAACATGTAAAAAAGCAAAGAAACTGAAAAACAAATGTGAAAAAGTTGGTTGAATGTATATATAGCGGGGACAAAAAGTTGTGTATTTTTTTTCAAAATTAAATTTGTCATAACTATTTACTTGGTTTCAAATTTTGGAAAACGTGGTATAGTTGAAATGCATTTTTGAATAACTTTCTAATTAAACCAATGATCACTACAAGCGCTAAAAGTTTAAATATATTTATTAATTATTAAGAACTTCTATTGCACTTTAGGTCTTGTATATTTTTAAATGCATTAGATGTGAAGTACATTAAAAGTTTCTTAATATATATATATAGAGAGAGAGAGAGCTTGTGTTGATCTTTGGTTTTGTTGGAACTCGAGTTTTTTTTTTAATATGTCTAGAAAAACGCTTTTAATTCATTTGAAAAATATTTAAACACTCACTGCTTGAAATGCATTAGACATTTTTAATGATAAAATTTACATTTTCAAATTTAAGTGTTTATATTGATCATTGGTTTTGTTGAAAAGATCTTCAAAAATGTAAACTCTGTTTGTAAAAAATGTATATTTAAAAAATCCAAAATGAATTCTCTACCGAATTTTGATATTCCAAAATATGGAAGTTCAAGTCTTTGTTTGTATGCCCCTAAGATGCATGTCTCATACTTTGATCAATATTGAAAATTACGACGTGAAATGCATTAGAGATTTGTTTTTCTTAAATTCATATTTTGAAAACTTAAATGTTGGTTTTACTGAAAATATCTTCAAAAATGCATTCCAACCATATCAAGTTTATTAAAATTTGAGAATTAAGTAGATAGTTATGATAATTTTACTTTTGAGAAAAAAAAAAACACAAAAAATTCTCTCTCCACCACATATACATTCCACCAACTTTTTTCACAATTTTTTCATTTTCTTTGTTCTTCTACATGTTTTATAATTACAAACATGTCATTCTAGATAATGAATCTCAACCCTCAACAACTTCCCCAATTCTCAATCTCAACACTCTTTTATTTATAAATCCATATGAATAGTAAAACACTTAGCTAATTTGTAATATAGACTAGCCTATTACTCGTATCGTCGACACACCAGATATACATTTCTTTGTCACTAATTATCATGCGCTGGACACCTTCACCACCATCCCCATCATTGCCCTCAAAATTTTTTTATCAAATAATTGAAATTTTATTAAAAGGAAAAATCAATCAGGCTCAAAGTCATTATTGTTAATCTGACCCCTTTTAGTTTAGCTTCAAAACTTCTTGTCATGCATTTCCTACACCATCATTTATTTATTCTTATTATTTTACCATCCGCATCGTCGCATGGAAAACAACATCATTGACCAACATAATAAAATCATTCGCATTTGTGTCTTTTTGTGGTATGTTAGTGCTAACAATAGTAATATCATATTGTTGTTGTTCCGTGTTGCTTGAAATCTGCCAGCGATTAACCGAACTATTTGCTAATCTTGATATCACTTGTACTCTTAATTGTTTGTGTTATAATACCAAACTGTTTCTAGCCTGCCAAATATGACCAAGGACAACAACTGTTCTAACCATGATTTGTTCCCTTTCATACCCGCTGTTGTGAATGTACCAAAAAAGTCAAGAAAATCCTTTTCATGAGAGAAATCTACTATATCCCATCTAACAAGAATTTTAGAAGTGCTCCACACTTAAGCACCAAGAAGACACTGAAAAAGAACAAGCATAGACATCTCTTTTTTTGTGTTGCAAAGTGGGCATACATCACTCATTGCTATGATGTTGTTTAAGGACCTCTCCCACAAGAAGTAGTTCTTTGTATATTTTCCAAAGAAAAAGTGTTGAACTCGATGAGGAATCCCGAGCTTCTAAACACCTTATAGCAATCTCCTATCATCACCTCTTGATGAAGATACATTATTCAAAACCGCTATCTCCTTAAAGATCTATAGGTTGATTACATAGTGGAGATGCCTTTAGTCTCTTGTTTCCAAATAAGCACATCATGTTTCTTCGAATGTCTAATGGGGGCATTGAGGATGGCCCTATCTACCTGTTGGGGGGAAAGGTTCTATAGTAGGTTGGTCCCATTCTTTATGTCCTCCCTCTATTGAATAATCAAGTTTGTCACTAAATCAAACAAAGATAAGGTAGTCAGAGACACATACTCTCTCAGAGGGACAGAATCAGATAACCACAGGCCCTCCCATATATTGAAAGGCTTCCTATTGGCAACCGTCCAGAAGAAACCTTTAGTGAAGGCACTTAGAGTTTTCCCCAAACTATTCCATACGAATGAGGACCCCGATTTGGTGATACAGGCTTGGAAAAGTCTGCAGTCTTTTAAGTAAATAGACTTGAGGAGTGTTGGCCAAAGGTCATTGGGTTGCTCTAAAATTCTAACCACCATCTTGGACAACAAAACAAAAAAAAATTGGTATGGAAAGTTGAATATCAACCCCCCATATTTTTAGGGCCAAACACTAAATCCCATTTAAAAAAAATGGGCTTTACTGTTTTTGGTACTCGTCCACCAAAATGACCTATTTTATGAATTTGATTTCTTCAGGATAGATGCTGGGAGTAAAAATGATTGCATAGGATAGATGGAAATGGAAGAAGCCATCGATTTAATGAGAGTCGCTCTACCAACCAGAGATAAAAGTTTGCATTTCCAGCCATCAATGTACTTTTTGACTTTATCAATCAAGTAAGTGAAGTCTTAGGTTTTGTTTCTAGAAAAAGTTAGGGGAATGCCCAGATATTTTTCTTTTTGTTAACAATTCTCATTCCCAGGACCCTCAGGATCATGCGTTGGTGTCTATGATGGACTTGGGGGTAATAGGATAGAGAATTTATCAAAGTTAATCAATTGACTAGAAACATCACAATCATCCTTAAGAATATTCTTCACTAGGTGTCATTGGTCAATAGAGGCTTTGAAAAAGAGGATGAGGTCATCTGCAAACACAAGGTGATTGATTTATGGAGAGAACCTCCTTGTTTTAAAGTCATTGATCTACCCATTTGCCTGGGCTTTCGTCAACATTCTGGAAAAGGGAGAGGGTCCCCTTGTCTAATACATTTATTTGGGTTGATGAAAACATCATGTTTTCCATTAATAAGGATGTTGTAAGCCACTGAAGATAAGTAGCAATGAAGGAGACTGCAGCATTCATTGGAGAACCTAAGGGCAGATAAATTTTTTTATGAGAAAACCCTAGGTAGTCAAAGCGTAAAGCGAAGGCAAAGCGATTTGCCATGGCTTGGCTTAAGCGAAAAACGAACCGATGGCTTTACGCAAGTAAAGTGATCCTAAAAAAATGATTTTAATATTATAGAAAAAAAAGTAAATATATGTATTTTGCTTGTATTTAAGCTTCTAAATATATGCATTATGTTTTTTCCACTAGATTTAGAGGTGTAAGCTCAAGTCAATGTAAGTGTTCATATTGCTTCCTATGATATGATGTTTGTTACCCTTCACTGCAACATCATACTTCCAACCAATGTCTTCCTGAGAACTACTCTCTCTTTCCTCATGGTTTTCTTCTAGAATCAATCACCTTATGCAAACAAAAAATAACAACATTATTAATGTATAGATTATTAATGCATAGATAATCAATGTATAGATGTGGGTCATAATGATGGAAATTTTGGAAAAGCTCTGTTGAAGGTAAGAAAATTCGTACCTCGAACAAGATCTCCAACTCCTACTTTGTTGAAGATTTATGATTCAACCGTAAAGCTCTAAAGAGATAACGAGAAAAAGAAAAAAAGTATCAGAAGAAGAAAAAAGACAAAAAAATGTTTTTGTTTAATGAAGCCAAGGCTTTGGTGGCTTCACGCTGAAACAAAAAAAAAAGCCAAAAGCGGTGGCATTTTGTGGCTTCAGGGTAATAGTTTGGCTTTGACTAAAATGAAGCAAGATGTCATGACTTGACTTGACTTGGCTTTTGGCTTTAAGCGGTGGCTTTGGATGACTTTGACTACACTGACAAAACCACATTCAAACCTATTGTGAGCCTCAGCCATGTCCATTTTGATTTTGATCTAGCCATGTTATCACCTTCTGTATTTTTTTAATTTGGTGCATCACTTTCTGAACCACCCCCATATTATCCCCAATCAGGCGACCTGTGATGAAAGCCCTGTGAAAGGGAGATATGAATTTAGGGAGAAGGACTTTTAGCTGGCTGGCTAAAATTTTAGAGAAGATTTTGTAGCATATGTTACAGAGGCTAATGGGTCTGAATTGTGACTTGAGTAGGATCGAGGGCATTTGAGTATTAGGGCAATTTATGTAAAATTCCAAGTTGAAGGGACATATTTATTTATGAAAACGTGATGGACTGTATTGATGACATCATCTTTGACTATGTTCAAGTACTTTTTGAAAAAAATCGCTTGAAAACCATTAGGATCGAGTGCTTTAAGGTTTCTGAACTATTTGAGAGTGTTCTAAATCTCCTCTCTTCCCGAAATAGAAGTAAGTGCACAATTCTCTTCGCTACCGATGCAAGGTTGAAAAAGTTGAAGAAATTCATTATTTGAGTCTGGTTCAGAAGAGATGAAAATATCTTGAAAATAATTTTTAATGAGTGTTGACATACCTTCTTTATTAGAGACCCACTAACCCCCCTGTTTTTGAGTTTAGAGATGAAATTTTGCTTACCCTTCAGAATGGTGGAGTCATGGAAGAACTTGTTATTCTTATCATTAAAAGCAACATAATTGTTTCTAGAGTGTTGTTTTCAATAAGATTTCAGTCAGATCAGGAGCTCTTCGAGGAAATTATTGAGGTTTACCAAATGGATGGTATCCTGCTCGGTGATGGGAAGTGCAAGTAAGTGGTCAATCTGGCTTCTCACACCCTTCTGTGATGGAAGGTGTTATCAAAATGGTCCTTATTCCATTAGAACAGATTATGCCTGAGCTTATGAAGTTTATTAAGGAGCCCAAAAGGATCGGTAGGTTGAGGATATGGTTCAGAGGTGTTATTCCACATGTGATCAATTAGGTCTTGGCACATCGGATATTTGGACCACATCTCGAGAAATTTGAAAGGCCTATTGCCTTTGCGAATGTTGTTGTAGAAATCGATGATGATAGCTCTATGATCCGAGCATTAAGCAAAAACAGATGATTGGTTTGTAGTGGGAAACAATTGGTTCCAAACACTACAAGACAAAGTCGTGTCGATTCTTTCTCTAACATGATCCTTACCTATCATTTTATTGTTCCAAGTGAATGTGATTCCCTTGGAATGAAAGTCAATGATGTCGAAGGTGTCAATGAAGTTTTGAAGTTTTGAGGATTGTTTCTTATTGATGTACCATCATCCTAGTTGATATTCACATAATTATTACATAAAATATCTTCTTATTTAAATTTGTTAGTGTTTCGAATATTGTATTTTTATTATAATTATTTCATTTTGATGTTTTTGTAGGAATTGGAGCTTAAACGATGAAATTGCATTAATGAGACAATTCGAAAAGCGATTAATTAGCTGGTTCAAATGGTGGTACAAAGTTACGGGTGAAATTGCAAGTCGCCAAGACAATCACGTGCCAAAACTTGACCCAAACATACCGAAATCTACTTGTTTTAACCTAAGCCCAAGCCCAATTAACCCTTTTTTCCATATAATTGGTAGACAATGAGAATATTGGGCTTTGCCTCTCATTCACGTCTCTTATTTTTCCTCCTTCACAACTGCCAAACTAACAGACCATTTCTTCTTCTTCCTTAACCACTTCTCCTCCTTGCGGTCCACCACCAGTCACAACCCCCACCTTGCCGTTACATTTTTCTCACTCGCTAGAAAGATCGCCATCCACCTCACTAGAATGATCGCCATCCACCTCGCCTCAACTAACAGCCCCAACACCATCTTAGTATCTCACCCTTCTCTTTTTCAGCTTGTCCTTCTCTTTCATAGACATAGCATGCAACCACTCCATCTCGATCTTCCTCATCCTTTCCATTTCATTGCCTCTCATCACCATCACAGCCCGCGTCAACCACATCGCCTGCAATCTCTCCAGCAATAACCACTTCTATTTCTCTATCTCGCCATCCCTGTCGCACAATGAAACAAAGTCTTCTCCTACCTCGGGCTCCTATTTGATGCTCACACCATCGGCAACCTCATCTTCCTCTCCTTAACGAGCCACCTCCATCTATTCCGCTTCTCTCTTTCTCACCCATACTCTGTTTTGCTCTCTTTCGCAGGTACAAAATCCTGATTGCATAGCAGGGACGAATATAAATGCATAGTAAGGGGGGGGGGGGAATCAGAAGACGACCTGGTGGAACGAATTTTTTTACATCTTTCTATTTGCACCTCAGCTTCCAGTCTGTACCACCACACACTCCAACTTTGCCGAATCGCAATTGTGACATGTATTTCACATGCGCTGCCGCTGTGACCACATCCACCATGGGTTCTAAACTCTCCACCAAGATGTAGATGATTCCTCAGGCTTAGTAGAATTTACTTTCATTTTTTATTGTTTTTTGATACATTGACATTGGGTTGATTTGTGAACAACCGCACATTATTGTCATGCATCCATGGTAGTTAAAATTATTCTATGTTTATGTTCAAGCATGTCTTACTCGTATTAGTTAAACCTGTGATTAGTTGTGCCTTAAACAAATAATTAATGCTAGGCATTTGCATCTTTGCTAAAATCAATCCACTGCATTGCTAGGATTCAATAATTGACATTAATATAATTTTATGAACCTAACGGATGATTCGAAAGCCTTAGCATCTCTCTTTGATCGTCAAACTTAATTTTTAATTTGTTTTGCCTCCCATTAGTTTAGACTTTGCTATTGTTGTAACCCCTTTCAAATTAGGTTAAATAGATTATAGTTTTCGATTGTGTTTTCAATCATCGGGGGATCGACTCGTATTTGCCATTGTCTACCAGTTAGACAACCGTGTACTTGCGGTATAACCATCAGGTCAAATTAACCTATTAATTTAGGTTGACAAAATCTGCATCACTTGTTTCTCATTAGAATAGAGCATAGCATTAAAATTCCCTAAAATCAGACAGGGAGAAGACAAAAGAGCCCAGACATTCGAGAGAGTCCCAAAATATTCCTAAGCCTGGGATTGGGATTGTAGTACCCAAAGAATGCAGACCAATGAATAGAAACATGATAGTCTATAAGAAAAGCATGGATGAAATCTTGATAAAAAAAAAAAAAAAAAAAAAAAAAACAATGCTAATGTTAACATCCTTTTTCCACAACAAAGTTAGCCTCCAGAGTTATCCACTTATTCAACTACATGACTATGAGCAAAGCCAATAAAATTTTTAACAAAGTTAACATGTTGTTCTGATGCTTTAGTTTCCATTAAGAAGATTATATGAATATTACCTTCCTTAATGAGGGTCTTTATTGAATGAATTGTAGAGAAGGAACCCAACCTCCTACAATTTCAAGAACAAATCGTTTCCCTTGTGGTGGCTTTTCAGAAGAAGCCTCCATCAGAACCTCAACAAAGTAGCAAGAAGACAATGAACAAAATCTGTGTGATAGTAAATATTGTGTGGATTTTAAGTGAAATAGTGGAAGCAATGGTGTGACAGAAAAAACAGAATGGGATGTAGAAGTAGTAAAAAGAAATTTGGGAAAGTAAGTAAATACCTCATTAGGTATGGTTGAAGAAGAAGACAAATCATTGACGTTCTCATTCCCCAACAACAACTCCTCAGAATTCACTTACAGAATTAGAGACGTGGACGAACAATGTCTAACCCGTCCTCCTAATTACCAATAAAAACTTGTTATCTTTAACTGTGTCTCCTTATTTCTTGTCTGCCTATCAGAGAACAACCCTGGCCTATTTCTCTTGTACATCTGTAGTACACTAGTTAGAGTTTTTTTTTTGCTTGATATACACTAGTCCCAATATTATATGCTCCAATCTTGTATGCATCAAGGGGGCCAATTATGCAGTGTTTTCTGAGAAATCTCATATTTTCTTCATTTTTCAACTCACTACTCATTCACCAATTTAGGTTTTTTCAACACAATTTCCTTATAATTGCTTGGATTGGATATATCGTTTTCATCCACTTCTTTCTTCTTTGAAAATGCCAAGAAATACTTCTGGTCCTCATCTTTTGATTTTTTAGTAGGAAACGAAGAGAACCAAAAGTCATACCTAGATTTCTCTTCCTATAGATAAGCATGCCACTTTGATTTTTTATGTTGGGTTGTCCACAATGTTCATGAGGTTAAAAGTAAGACAATTGGGCCCAATTGGGCTGATTGTTGTAACCAAACTATCTACTAAGTGAGAATTCTCCATACCCCGGTTTTGGCCCATCAATAGTTTTGGAGGAGTGATGTCCATTGGGCTTGGATAGGGTCCAAGTTTTGAAAATACTTAGTGGGGTTGGGATTGGGCTAATATTCATGAAATATGGGCTTGGAGGGTCAACTAACCATGGGTTTGGGTTTGGATCCAAATGGGAGGGGTTATTAGGTAAATAGCCCTTAATGAAATGAATGGATGGTTGATAGCCATCCTCAAGGCCAGGGTTGTTTCTTCTCTACAGCCTTAACTTTGTTGGCGATCATGGAGGGAAGAAAGGGATTGAGTGTTAGCTGGAGCGTTCATCACGCTTGGTCTTAAAAGCAAGGAATATTGTGATGTTGAGCTTTGATTAAGGGGTGTGGATGATGGATCGAATTGATTTTGGTTCAGAGGTGAAAAGATGGTTAAATGAAGGCCTAAAAATCTCGTCCTTGGATATTGAACGAGAAGAAATGGTTGGATTCTTTCCTATTTGGGTTGCAGAGCGTGAAGAGGTAAGATCTTGAACTGGTAATTTGTTTGATTTAATTCCAAAAAAAAATTGTTTTCATTGTATATAAGGAAAGGAAATGAAATTGTCTTATGTTTAATAGGAAACTTAACTGATATTCCTCCCAACTATGAATTCCTTTGAATTGGGATGAATAGGGGCAGGACTGTTTAAGTGAGGGATGAAGAGTGGAGAGCAGATCCTTCGCATTGAAGACCATGTTGTGAATTGTTCCCCATTCTAAATTGAATGAGGGTTGTTTTTTGCCCAAATTACTAGAGTTTGTAACAAATTGCATCTGGGCATCTTCTTTGTTATGTCGGAGGGGTGTGTATAGGAGAGTGGGGGCGGATAGACTGGTCTCAACTTCCGCGATTTGTGACAGTTTGCTCATGCATGTCTTCGGGTTCACGGTGAGCTATGACGGAAGTCTCGCCGAGGAATCATGTTTTTTGTGTTCTTGAGTTGCTCTCTCCATTTTCCATAGTGGTTTACCTCATGTTCAGACTCCCACAATAGAAAAAAAATAATTGTAAATCCTTCACAACGGACAAAAATCTCAATATGTTTACATTTCTAGAAGGAGCTTCTTATCACTGATGCTACCTATAGTCTGGTGTCGAACGAAAATTTTGCTCTGCAAAATACATCTTTGTTAACAAATATCTTGGTAAGATCCATGTCTAGTACTTTCCCAATCGTGTTTGCCAGGCGTTGATTATCTTTCATAGTGAGCCTTTCAAGGGGAACTCCAAGTAATTGGATCCACACTGGTTCCAAATAAAATTTGTACTCTATCAAAGGCGTTTTAGCTTCTAAGCATCTGTTGGCACAAATAAATTATTTGTTTCCCAAGGTCCATTGTTAGGAACCCTCCCCATGTCTTGTTTGTTGTCAAACTTGAAGAGGAAAACTCTTGTATTGAACCATGTAGTATTAACTTCTTCGGATGGAGCTTATTGCTTGATAAGAGCTTCAGGGATGTCTTTATTTCTCATTTTGGTAGGTGACAAGAACTTCCCCAGGATAGTGAGCTGCCAAACAATGGAAAACTCTTCCTCACCTCTATAAAAGTGAATTCCTCAATCAGTTATATATATATAGATATATAGATACCAAATATTGACCCATGTGGACTAACGCGAGATTAGAATACAACTGATACACAAATATGTTTGGAAAATAAAATTCTAAAATAGACAACAGAATAAACAAAAAATAAAACAAATAACTTTTTTTTAAGTTAAACTGAGGACCGATGTTGCATCTAAGGACACCGCCAGAGATGTTATACAAGTAGGATTCAGTTAACTTAAGCAAATTTATTCAGGAAGTAAAGAGATAATTCATAAGATAACTTTTATTTATAGAAAGAAAAGATTACAGAGGAAAACTTACACGAGATATAGAGGTTACATTTCTCTCTCGTACTCGAATGCCTCTCAACTGAGGAGAAGGGTTCCTTAAATAAGACAGAGATAAACTTAAAAAAGAAAAATATAATTATTACAAGATGTGAATACTATTCATTTTTTTAGATGCTTGAACGGTTGATGTTGACTTTGATTGAGTACGGAAACTGTTGGTTCACGTGGTTGCTTTGAAAAGAGAAGATGTTGTCGGTTGGCACCGAAAGATACTTCGTCGTTTTGTATAGGTGGAAGATGTTCGGTTGATTGTTTGGACATTTGTAATGATTGCTTCTAGAACCATGCTGACTCATAGATGCTTTGATGGATGGTGGGGACATGAATCATGCAAGTGGCGAAAAGATGCCAAAGCAGTCATCCTCACTGTCGAGTCTTGTTGGTTCGTCTTCTACGTCTGATCCTTCCATGGAGTAGATCTGAGACAAAGTTTCCAACAGTTGTGCTTTTGTAGGTTTGCCTTGGAGGTGCTTCTTGATATGTTGTTTAAGAAGTTTTGCTGAAGACGGTGATTGAATAGGATTCACCTGAGGAGCAGGGGAAGAATCCTTCTTGGAAAAAACTTTGTAACAGCTT
This sequence comes from Berberis vulgaris, assembly GCA_963556465.1. Classification (NCBI taxonomy): domain Eukaryota; kingdom Viridiplantae; phylum Streptophyta; class Magnoliopsida; order Ranunculales; family Berberidaceae; genus Berberis; species Berberis vulgaris. The sequence continues at coordinate 54,803,357 of OY747124.1, read as the reverse complement.
CTTTTGTAACACTGGAGTGGTCAAATTGTGACCACCATTTAACTTTGAATCGACGGCAGAACCAGAGAGGAGCTTGAGCCGATTGACATGGAATTGAAAGAGTTGACGAGATATAATCCCAGCAATAAATCCATGCGAGATTGAACTTGATGCAGAACCAGAGTGAGAAAACTTGCTCTGAGGCAGGAATTGGAAGGTGAAATTTGGATTTGAAAATCTGCCATCCTTCAAAGACTGGTGGAGGTAGAATGTCTTGTACTGGACCAAAATGATTCCACCAAGTATGTTGAAACCTTAAGGGAATAGACTTGGATGAGAACTTCTTGCAGAATAAGAAAAACCAAGAATGATAACAATTTGGGGTTGCGAGCAAGAAGACTCGAGACCAAGCCAATTTGTAATCAAGGTAATTGTAAGATTGGGGATTGTAATTGACTGAAAAATTCTTATGGAAACGAAGATTTTCCTTCAAATCTGATTCAGACAAAATTTGTAAGATTTGGCATTTGGAATGGGTGATCTTGGCGGGATTTGAAGGATCTTTATGACGAGTAATTAATACTGAGTCAAAATCAACCAATATAAACTCATAGAATTCACGGGTTTTGAGGATGTCGACTTCCTCAAAATGGGCTTCTGAATCAAAAAGTTGTTTGGCTATTTGATGGGGCTCTTTAAAGACAGAATACATGACTGGCTCTATCAGGGTGATCGGATCAAGATTGGATTTTGTAATGTAAGGAGTTGGGGCTTTTGAAGTTTTTGGTTTTGTAAAAAAGGTCATTGCAGAGGCTACTTCTTCTGTGTTTGACAATGGAGTGTATGGATTTGTAAGGGAAAAGGCGCAAGAAAGAGGAGATTTGAGCTTTGAAGCAGAAGGCTTCATAGTATATTGGGCTTTTGATTGTGGTTGTGGCGATTGTGGTAGAGCTTGCGGATTTGAAGAGGATTGCGAACTCACGGCTTTTTTTGATGGAATTATCTTGTCAGGAAATCTGCCAGAGAATTTGATTCTCCTTTTATATATTCAATTTGAAAATCAAAAGCAGACAACAAACATTGCCAGCGTGCAAAAATCTGTTTAGAAACAAGATTTTTAACATCTTTTTGTAAAATCTCTTTTGCGAATTTGCAATCAACACGTAATAGAAATCTTTGATTTATCAAATCATCTTGAAATTTCATAATACATAAAATGATTGCAAGTGATTTTTTTTTACTATGGAATAATTGGCTTGAGTGGGATTCCAAATAATAGAGTGGTATCAGACTAATTGTACAGTTGTAAAATCAGGAAGACACTGTTTTAGAATACCCCCATATCCTAAGTCTGACGCATTTGTTTCTACTATCTTGAGAGCATTGAGATTTGAAATTCCTAGACAAAGAAGACTTTTGACTTGGGCTTTGACTTGAAGGACAATTTGGGTATGGACTGATGTTCATGGATTTGGGTTTGTTTTGAGTCGATCAAATAGTGATTTGAGTAAAACTCGGAGATTTTTGTGAAACTCTACAACATAATTTAGGGATCCTAAAAAATGTTGTAGTTGATTTTTGTCTCTAATTTCATCAAAAAATTTGTCTGCAAATTCAATCGACCTAATGATAGGTATGATTGTACCATGATAAATTTTGTGACCGAGAAAACGGATATTTGTTTGAAATAAATCAATTTTGGTTGGAAAAAGACTTAATCCATTATTTTTGATGATTTGAAAAAACTGATACAAATGTTTCCAGTGCTCAGCTAGGGATTCGAAAAAGAGGAGTATATCATCGATATACATGATTGTAAAATGGGTGAAAGGGTGAAAATATCATTCATGATATTTTGAAATTCACTCGAGGCATTTTTTAGACCAAAAGGCATTACAGTCCATTCGTAATGGCCAAAAGGGACATTGAAAGCGGTTTTGTAACGATCCTGAGGATGAATCTGAATTTGCCAAAATCCAGATTTGAGATCAAATTTAGAAAATACCTTAGCTTGGTATAATCTATTGATAAGATCACGTTTATTAGGAATGAGATACCTAATCCATTGTAAGGCTTCATTAAGAGGTTTGTAATTGATAACAAGGCGAGGAGTTCATCGTTCTATTTCTGCAGCTTTACACACATAGAAGGCATAACAACTCCGGGATTTGGACGGAGTGACCAACTTTTTAGAAATTAATCCTTTAATTTCTTCTTTGCGGTACTCTATTAATTCATAATTCATCTGAATTGGGCTAGCTTTGGTGGTGATCTTAGATTCTTAAAAAGTTGGTTCATATGGTAATTTTACCATATGTTTCTTTCGATGCCAAAAGACATTGGGCAAATCAGAACAAAGTTTTGCAACCAATTTTCCTTTAAACTGGCTAATTTGGGTTTGATTTTTTGGATCTTTGAGTTGATGATCAATACAATGGTATTGGACTTCTTGTTTTAAAAATTTGAGATGTAAACTTTTTTGATCAAGAAAATTTAGATGTACATTTTTCTTTTTGATAAAGTTTAAATCTGAAACTTTTGGTTTAAGAAAGAAAGTGAAGGTTATGTTTTCTCCAAGAATTTTTGTTTGAATACAACTTTCAGTAACATGAAAGGGGTAGATTGTTGTTAAGAATGGGGTACCGAGAATTAACTGTTGTCCCATATCCTTATCTAACAAAAAATCATGTTTAATGCATAATTTGTTGTGACAAATATGTGCATTAGTGAGTTTGTACTGGATTTGTAATTTTTGTGTATTTGCTGTATATAGTTTTTCTGTGGTTTTCTCAAAGTATTTAGTGGGTATTAAACCCACTGAAACAAAATTAAGATCTGCACCAGAATCAACTAAAGCATTTGTATTAATGATATATTCTTTGTTTATCACCAGAGAATATTAATATACCAATTATGATACGTAATTTGATGTATCAAATTTAGAAAATGTGGACCAATTTCTTTAGATCCGTGTTTTGAAGATGAATGTATATCAGGTGAAGAAGATAATTGAACATTGTGATTTTAGAGAGTCACAAGTTCTAGTTCAAGACGAGAATGACTCTGTTTGAGGTGTGTAATATATTTCTTCATGATATTGATCTCAACTTGTAAATCTTGCATTGTTATTGGCTATTGAGAAGTATTCGTAAACCGATTCATGATGTCTTTATGACTATAAAAGGGTTTAAGAATATCAGTTTGATCTTTTTTCGAAATTGATTGTTTGATATGAGTGAGATACTCATGTTTTAATTTTGGGTCTTCAATATGATCAACAAAATCTAAAAGAAGACTAGCTTATTTATGTCTAGAAATTATATTGATAGTATTGCAAAAACATGCACCTACTTCATGATTCCTTTCTTCTTTGTCAGAAGAATTAGAGGAAGATTGCATTTGATAAACTTGGAAGTCATCAGATGAGTCTTCCAATTCAGAATTAGAAATATCAGATGATTGAGAATTTATTAGTAATTTAGCTAACATATTCTTCATATCATCTGGGCCCTTAAATTCTTGAATTTTTTAAGGTAATCTACAGTTTTTAGCACAATGACCGGACTTTCCACATTTAAAGCAAATGGGCTTCTTTGTAGAAGGACCTGTATTATGGGTAAGGTTTGTGAGTATGATGTTTCTTGGGTTTGTCATAAAAAATTGTATGTGGTTTATATGGCTTTGGGCCATATGGACGTTTGGTTTTATATCACGAGCAGGATGTGATCTATATTTTTTACTAGATTTGCTGGAAGGGGCCTTAATGGGCTCAAAACCATACTGTTGACAGAATGATCCAAGCTCTTTGTGACTGGATATACTCTGCTTCTTTAGTTGGTCTTTGAGCTTAAGGTCATTGCATAGATGTAATGCAACTTCGTTGATCTTAGCAATAAGATCTTCAAATGCAAGCCTTTCAAATGGGATTTGATTTCTCCATTATATTCAACTTGTAGTTGGGTACAAACATTTTCAGCAAATGTAGTGGGAAGACCAGAAAGGAATTTCCTTTTCTAGAAAGGATTATTGGCTTCAGATTGATGCATAACTCGTTTGAGAAAGACATTCTTATACCAGCGAAAATCACTGAGTTGAGGACATCTAAGCGTCATGAGAAGATCTCTAGATTTCTCTTGGAATTTGGAAGGGTTACCGATAAAATGCTTAAGAATGGCAAACACTAAGGTTGACACAGCATCAGGAATAGGTAGACCTTGTTCTGACTTGATAGGTTGACCAATGAAATCAACCTTAGCAACTCGTAAAATTTGTTGTTGTTCTTCAGATGTGAGATAATTGTCCCACCAACCTTTGATTTGGCCGGAAAAACCAGCAATAATAACTTGGGCAATGATATTATCTTTTGTTATCACTGCGATGAGCAGATGCTAACATGACCATTTCTTGAGTGAGATCAATTATGTTTTGTTCAGTAAGACCATCTATGTTCTAATCATAGATAGAATTTGTAGCATAACTAACCGAAGTTTGTAAATATTTTTTCCTCATATTGCATATCAGGAAGAGTAGGTCTAGGGTAAAAATTCCTAGTTATTGGTAAAGGAGGCCGGGAAGGTTGAGTTCTTCATCCAATACGAAGTCTAGCGATCTCAGCAGGAGAAAAGATTGTTCTGACTCATCAAATTTGATGTGATTTGATAAGGTGTTAATTTGATGTATAGATGAAGGCGTATCTTGCAATCCTAAAGTTGCAAGTTTACATTCTATCACATCTATAATATTTGTAGAGGATGATTTTTTTTCTCAAAAATGTTGTACGGATTAAGCAACATGTCATGGGGTTACCATATTTTGGGCAGAGTTAATAAAGTGTAAAACAAGTTTATTGTACCATGGGAACATGCATGTTTAATTATCTTTCAAATTAAACCATACAAATGATAAGGTAATTAGAAAATAATAAACCAACTTTTTTTTGTTGATAGTTTTTGTACAGAGTAGAGGGAAATACATTCTAGCTTGTCCAATGTCATGGATAACACAAAAAGAAAATAGATAAAGAAAGAAGAAATTCTCCCTCAATATTTTTTGTGGTCTTACTCTTTCATACAATTAGTGGCTCATTTTTGGAGTTAAGGTTTTTATTTATTTATTTTAAGTTATTCCCTACATGGTGTTGATTGTTGCCGTTGAATTCCTTTGCATCAAAGTTTTTAAGTCAACTAAATCTACAGAGCAATATATGATGAGTGATGTTATATTATTATAAAGACTAGGATGTGGACACGCTCTACATGCACGCATATTCAGAATTTTTTAATTATATTTCATTCTAAAATTTCAATATTAAGTCACAATAAATTTTTTAGGAGACTGACTAAAGATTTCTAATCATAAATTATTTATATACTTTTAATTTACTTAATTAAAATGTTAAAGAATGTATGGAGTAAAATAATGTAATCAAATATTACTCTCACTATTGTAAGGGCATATTTATAGTTTATAAATAATTGGAGGGCTTCAAAACATTATATTAGAGACTCAAGTGTAATTAATCAATGTTTTAAAGATGCTGATTTTGATTGTAAAAAATATGAAATGTCAAGGGCAAAATGGAAAATCCAAAAGTTAAATGTAAGGGTCTACTTATAGTTTATAGATAATTGAAGGCTTCAGATAAATTATGTTAGGCGCTTAGGTAATTAATCAATGTTTGAGAGAGACTAATTTTGATTGTAAGAAGTCTGACACATGAAGGGCAATAGGAAATCTAAAAGTTAGATGTAAAGGTTTATTTACAGTTTATAGATAATTGCGGGGCTTGAAATAAATTATGTTAGTGGCTTAGGGATAATTAATAATGTTTGAGAAATGCTGGTTTTTATTATAAATAACATAAATTTGGGAGGCAAAATGGGAGATTCAAATATCAAGTTGAAGACGTAGTCAGAGTTCATTCAACCATGTAAGCATTATAATAGTTCAGATATGTGATGGGTTTCAATTTAGATGAGAGATTACATCCAAGTGAATCCAATTTGAATCATAGTTGGGTAAAAACAATTTTGGAGTTTGGGATTGAACTGGCTTTAATCTACGCCCATCCAATGTGTATTGCATAATAAGCCTAAAGGCCCAAATCAATTATTCCCTTCTTAAATATCTCAAAGAGTTATACAATACTATTTTAATAGATATAGTGAGCGACAATGAAAGTATAAACGTACATTTTGAATCTGTTTACATCGTGATACGTTCAACTACCATTCGCTAATAAAATTTATATATTTGCAAAAGGGAAAATGAGAATGAAGAATATGTATATTTTGTGATGATCATTAACTCTTGTTTGGTACAAAGCATTTCCCATGGTCATTCATTATCATCTCAATAGATGTAGTGTGTGGCAACGAAAGTGTAAATGTAATTTGAATTCGTTGACATCGTGATATATTCAGCTACCATTCGCTCATAAAACCTACACATTGCAAAAGGGAAAATGAGTTAGATGTATATATCTTGTACTACAAATCCAATACGTTCTAACTATTGTGTCTTGCTGGGTTAATAAGCTCATTTAAGACCTTTCATTTTGCTATTTGGATTTCAGTTAGACATTATAACCAACCTTTTTAGAGAATAACAAATTAGTAAGAACCGTCAAAATCAAGAAAACCATGCAGACTAAAGTAGAGATTTGTGTACCAATTTTTGTTAGATATTTCACAATCCAATTTGTTAGACATTTCATTTGCTATTTCAATTTCATTTAGACGTCTTAACCCAACTTGTTAAAGAATAAATATTTCACAATGACCCAATTACCTAGTCCATCTGAAAATTTTCAAATCCAGTACAAACATGCATTTCAAATATTTTAAAGTATTAGGTCATTTTGAATTTAAGGTCTATTTGGTTTTGTTGCATTGGAGTTTGAGGTCTATTTTAAAAACAATTTCAATTTGAGGTCTAAAATAGCATAGTCAATCTAGTTGACTTGCTTTGACCAGATAAAGATTCCCTTACGAAATGAACCCCAAGTCCAATTATGATTAATCAAATGGACTCCAAAATAAAAAAAATAACCCTTAGTTTTTAACATCTATAGGTAGGTCAACACAAGTCAAATGAGATGATTGTGCCATTTTAAACCCTAAATTGAGATAATTTAAAAAATGGCTCCCAAACTCAATTACAATAAACGAAATGGACCCAAAGTTAAAGTGTCCCTAAAGTATGTGTGAGTGTCTGATAAATACCCATCACATGGCAGATATTAGGGGTGGGCAAAAACCGATTTAAATTCGGTTAACCGACCGAACCGGTTTTCAAATTCGGTTCGGTAACCGAACCGAAATATGAGTAGAAAGAAAATAATTTAAATCGAACTGAACCGATTGTAAACGGTTCGAAATCGGTTTACGATTTTGAACCGACCGATTTATAACCGAACCGACCGATTAATTAGATATATATAAATAACTAAATAACAGGTAGGTGTCAATACCTGATTAGTGCAACAAATGCACTGCAGTACACCCTGTTGCACTGAATCACCCCATTCTCTCAAAGTTTTCAATTTTGGGCTAAAAATTGGGTCTGTAAAAAAATTGGGCCTGTAAAAAAATTGGACATGTTTTAATAAAAATCTTTCAAATGCTTGAGCCTAAAATTTCGACCCAACCGAACCGAACCGATCCGAAATTCGATTCAATCGAATTCATCGGTTTACAAATACAAAATTCGGTTTCGGTTTGGGTTTTGGGCAAACCGAATGAAATCGATTCAAAATCGGTTTGGGGCTCAAAACCGAACCGAACCGACATTGCCCACCTCTAGCAGATATCTGAACAGTTATAATGACAATTCACTCAAATGAATAATGAATTGTCTTCAACCCAATTTTTGGGTTGTCTAAACTGCCCTCTAGCTTTATAATATTTCATAACTAAATTTTTAAATGTGGGTAAACGTAGCAAAGGGTATTTGTGTCTATAAACAAAAAACATTATTACATTTTTTTTACAATTTTGCCCTCTCAAATTCAAATTATCTACAATCAAACTCAACCCTTCAAAATATTCGTTAATTATATCAAAGCCCTTAACATAATTTATTTGAAGCTCTTGAATTATCTATAAATTATAATTATGCCCTTAAATCTAACATTGGTATTTACATTTTGCCCTCTACATTTCATAATTTTTACAATCTAAACCAGCCCCTTTTAAACATTGATAAATTATACCCAATCCCCTAAATAGTTTACTTAAAACCTTAAATTATCTATAAATTATAAAAAGACCTTTAAAATTAACATTTTGATTTTCCATTTTACCATCCACATTTCATATTCTTACAATCAAAACATTCCCTCTCGAACATTAATTAATTATACTTAAGCCCCTAACATCTTTGAGACCCTTTAATAATTTATAAACTTCAAAGGCTCTTAAAATTTGTTTAAAAATTTAATAGTAATTTTTACTTATTAAAATATTGTAATAAAATTAAAAAGTATTGAATATCCGCGCACATAGAGCGCATCCACACCCTAATAATAGTTATAGTGACATTTGACCCATATGAACAGTAAAATTGTCTTCAACTTGATTTTATTTTTCAATTTTGCCCTTCAAACTCTATGTTATTCACCCAAAAAAGTCAAAAGTGGGTAAAAAGTGCAAATGGGTGTTTATGTACTTCAAATAAAAACACTATTAAATATTTTTACTATTTTAACCTCCTATATTTAAACTATTTACAGTAGATACCCAACCCCTTAAATATTAATTAACTATCATTAAGCACCTAATATAACTTATTTAAAGCCATTTAATAATTTATAAAAAAATGCCTTTATATTGAACATTTGTATTTTCCATTTGGTCCTCCACATTACATACTTTTACAATCAAACTTAGCCCCTTTCAAACTTTGACTAATTATACGTACCTATGCCTCTAAAATAGTTCATTTGAAGTCTCTTATTTATTTATAAACTATACATAGGCCCTTAAGATGATGTAATAAAAAAAATGAACATCCGTGCACGTAGAGCGCGTTGACACCCTAGTTCTCACATAAAGTGAGGTGGCAATTATGGCTATTGTGATACATTTTGGCGCGACCAAATATAAAAGTTCACTAAGTTGATTATAAAATATTAAAAATCGGTAAACTTGATCTTAATTAAATATGTGACCAACATTGAAAATAAATTATGAAAGTTAGTAGTTGTAATAATTTGCGAACAAGCAAAGTAAGGCATGGGCCTAAAACAGTGTGGGCCTCCTAAACCTGGAGAGCTTGGGGATCAAGTTTTTTTTAGCGTAACCTTTTTGTTCTTTGAGTTTTTTTATTCTTCTTCAGAGAGGGAGAGGGAGAGAGAGAGAGAGAGAGAGTGTTATTGAAAGACCACACCAATTGCAGGGTTCTAAGAATTGAGAAGAAGAATGCTGGTTCAGGTGCCTCGCTTGACCAACTCTTTGAGAGCTCACTACGACGTGGATCAAGCCTACTTGCAACGCAAAATCGTCCTTCAAAATCACAACAATTCTCCTTCAACTTCTTCAAGGTGAGGAGAGGAGGAGGCGACGAGTTTCTTCAAAATTGTTTTCTTCATTTTTTCTTTTCAATCAATTTGTTCATCAACTAACTCTACTCTTCTCTTTTCAGATCACCTGGAACTCTAAACTCTCTCGACGATTCAGCACTCGCCAGAAAGATTGTTCATAAATGGGAACAAGGTTTCGCAACCAAAACAAACATTGAATTCTATAATAATAAATCTAAAATATTTCTTTCCTTTTGCTAAATTTATTTTTTCAATCTTTGACATACAGCATCAAGCCAAGTGCGGCAAGCGTACAAAAAATATGTTGCATCTGTAGCCGAATTGATTGATGGTGAAGTCACTTCAGAAGAATTTGAACAAGTCGCCGAAGCTGTTTATCATCTCTTTGGAACTCAAGATGATGTCGACAAACGGATTGCAGAAAACAAGTAAGCCCCCATTGAATGATTCAAATTTTTTCCTCCTCTTGTTGGAATAATTCTCAAAGTATACTTGTTAATATTGCTAGTCGGTCCTAATCATGTTGATTAAAAAAATTCGCCAAAACTATAGACAAAGCGTTCTGATCACAATCCTTCTATAATTGATGTTATGGTGGATGGACATGCAATTGGATATGTGATTGAATAATGGTGCTATGCACATGAGTTTACTTAATGGTACTATAGAGTTAGATGAGTGTACGTCTCAAAGGAGTTTGCTTGATGATTTGTTGCTTCATTGTTTGAAAATGCTTTCCTGCATTGTGGCTATAGCATGAGGAAGTTTGCTTGGTTTGTATTCAAGTCAAGCAAATGCCTGGGAAAAATACATAGAGGATTCATTGGTTTATACTTCCTTTGTTTAACAGCTAACTTGGAAGGACTTGTCGTAAAGTTCTTTTCTTGAGATGGTATACATGGAATCGTGGCAAGGGATAAGGGATGTTTTACTTGGTCGGGATCATGGTAATCAATCCTCGGACAAACCTCCCAAGGATGGTATTTTCATGATCTTTGGAGTTTGGATGTAGAGTTGTAGGGTTCGGACAATCCTCGGACAAATCTTCTTCTTCTTCCTGTTGTTAGTGACCATGGTACAACATGAACATTCATGAACGGGGCTTAATTATTGGGAATTTCAAAGGTATTCCGAGCTGTCTAATTTCCTACCCGTCCTGCAATATGCAAATGATAGAATCTTCTTTACTGAAGCTTCAGAGGAAGAAGTCATGGTAGTTCAAAGCATTTTTATTTGGTTTGAGTTGTGCTCAGATTTGAGGGTGAATATTGCTAAAACAATTTTGTTTTTCGCTATTGGAGAGTGCCTCAGATTAACCAGTGGGCTGACTTGTTAGGGTGTAGCAAATGGTTCTTTCCTTACACCTATTTGGGTCTCCCTCTTGGAGCCACAATCGAGGATACAAGAGTTTGGAAACCCGCTAGTGAGAGAATTACTTGAAGAGTGGGGACATGGAAAAAGAAATACAAAGCTAAGGCAGGTAGAGCTACCCTAATAAAAAAACTCTATTGCTTACATCCCTTTCCATAGTGATGTCTTCATGCACCATTCAGTTACTCATAGGATTGAAAAAAATATGAGAATTTTTTTTTGGGGTAGCTCTCCAATCTCAAAGAAGTACCATCTTTTGCATTGGAACATTGTGTGTCAAGCTAGGGATAAAGGGGGCCTTGGAAATAATTAAAGACTTAAACAAAGTGTTGCTCACCAAATTGATAAGGAGGTTTGAGTTAGAAACTAAAGCCTTATGGAGAAAATTCATTGCAATAAAATATGGTGCGAGTGCAAAAGATTGTCATGCTGAATCCAATATCACCACTCATGGGTTGAAGTTTATGGAAAGGCATCATGAGCCTCAAAGGGACCTGGGAGAACCACACTTCTTTTGAAGCTCACAATGGGATTAAAATTCAGTTATGGGATCACAAATGGCTAGCGAACAACTTCTTAAGCTGTCCTTCCCTTCTTATAATGCTTGCATAAACAAGAATTGTAAAATCAGGGACTGCCATTTTTTTGAGTCAGCAGAGCACCACTCTGTCTGGGATTTTCAACTGAGAAGAATTCTTAATGATTGGGAACTGAGGCAATGCAGTTGGATGGGGACCAAGGCAAGCGACTATGGGGAGGCAAGACAAACCCTTCTCTATGAAGGATTGTTATGTAGTGATGGGTACCCAGCCTACCTTTACAGATCTGGAATTAAAAAGCTCACAAGTCAAGTCGGTGTGGATCTACGTAGTCTTTCATAGGGCTTGTTTTCTCCTATGATTATCATCAATGGAAGGATTCTCAAGTTGATAACCTCAACAGAAGAGGTACAACACTCCCTAACCATTGTGTGCTATGTGGAGCTGCACAAGTATGACACTCCCTAACCATTGTGTGCTATGTTGACCATCACCTCTTTTTTCGTCAACTCTCTACCTCCATACGGAGTAAATGCTATGCTGATTTTGCATCAACCATCTATTTCTTCCTCTATTCTTGATTAGATTGAACTGTGGAGCTCTAATAAGGAAATGGATTTGGGGAAAAAAACTCTTTATTCTTTTGTTTGGATTAAGAAATAACAAAAATTTCAAGTCTAAGGTGCCTATCATACAATTAGATGGTAGGCACCGGTTCAACAATTTGCTGTCTATTATATCCACCTTTGAACTACTAGCGAGATATAGAGAGATGGAGAAAAGCCTTTGTAGAGAATTGAGAGCGAGAAGAGTCACGTTGCAGAGACAAAGAAAGGAAGAGATGAGGACGTGATGGTACTTTGGAGTGGCTTGTGTGCAGAGAGGGAGAGAGGTAGATGTGTAAGGTGCTTATATATGTAAACCAAAACTTAGTGGTCCTGCCCTAACAGTAAAATTATATGCCAATGCCAGTGCCGCTTATAATTTTAAAAAGAGATATCACTTGTTTGAAAGCCACACATGAAAAAATCAAATTTAGAAGGTGGAACGTTCAAGCCTCTAAGAATCTTATCGAGTCCTTTGGTAATGGTTTTGTTTTGATTCCTCATTTTTGCGAAATCCAAGGTCTGAGAGCATTTCAAACTTGATTGTTGATGGCAGGCAAATAGGCATAAATGAAAATATTTGGGTTGCACAGCGGGCCCTGAAACGAGTACATAACGAGGATGTGTTTATTAATTATGTACATTTTAGTAGATAATATATTTTAATAGAATAATGAATATGATTCATAACATTATGTTGTATTTCTCCAAATAATTGCAATAGTGCCAAATATCAATAAAGTATTAGGCTATATACATGGATTCTTATTGTTTGCATAAGCTATTATTTCAAATTGCAAAAGATAAGAGTGTTACATGAGTATCCGCGTCTTGTCGGACATGTGTCTGCCACACTTTTGGAAGTAAACATCTCTCATGAGTCTAAGCCCACTAAACCCAAGACTGTCTTGGGTAGTCATTAAAGGAATTCATATTAAAGTATAAATGATTGCAACGACCATTAGTGGCTAAATGCATAAATCAACAATAATTGGATATGCTACCCACATAACAAATTGATTATGAGTCAATACTACTAGAATGACAACTAAATTTTGAAAGTAGACTAGGTTATTAGTCAACTATTACTCTACTAGTAAGAGGTCCTGAAACATGCATAAAAATAAACTAAAATTACTAAATGATGTGTTTACAATAATAGTTTATATCAACAATGCACAAGAGATATTATTTATACAATTTCCACTGATATTGTAAAAGTGATTTTGGAACAATTAGAACTGGGTTATACTACTGCACCTGTAGTAGATGGTGTTTCTTTATGAATCTTCAATTAGGGGTGTTAATTGGTCCATGTAAACCGACCAAATTAACCGAAAAAACTTGAAACCGAATGAAAAATGAAACCAAATTGACAAAACATAACCGAGTTACTTTGATTCGGTTTGAGTTTTTTCCAGCCTCAAATAAACCGAACGGTATCAATATGTTTTTTAACTCCTAGCCTCACCACAAACAACTTAATTCTCACCCCAATTCCCAAGCCCCACCCACCACTATTTAATTCCCAAACCCAACCCACCAACGTAATTCCCAACCCACACACCCCTATTTAATTCCCACCTACCCCATTTAGCTCAGCTAAGGTGAATATATAGAGATTAGATCCAACTAGAGAAGTAGAGAGGTCCTTCATGGATATCATAGATATAGGTGAGTCTAGTGTGCTAAGATCCATTATTGATAATCTTGTAAATGAGTTTTGTTTCAAGACTTTCTTCGGCTCTGTTGTTGAAAAAGGTTTATGTTGCTTTATAACAACTGGGTACAAATGATTTCTATGTGATCTTGGTCATCTTGTTGTAGAGTTGTATATATGTCAAAAACTTCTCAACATCGCTAGAGTTCCCCTTCGCCAAAGAAGTCACCGCGCAGCGCCGCACATGGTCGGAGAATATCAGCTACTACATGGGTAGCGGGTACCTCTCCAGCGCCATCCTCGGTGCCGTCAAGGGTTACATAGAGGGATCAAATCGGTCGAGAAAGGCGACTCTTTGAACCTCATGCCAAATTGGGTTTTGAATTCCGGCGGTCAGGCTGGGTGGAGGTTCGGGAATTCGTTGGGCACCGTGTGTTTGAGCCTGTTTTTCTTTTTGTTCTACTAATTTTCTTTGCAGTTGCACTATTGGGGGTTTTGTCGACGTATGGTCATTCGAGTTTGTTTAATCAGAATGCAATAATACTAACCTCTTTTATCATAATAGAAAAACTGGTATAATCTTGTTTTTTGTTTTGGATAATATAATCTTGTTGAGGTTCAAATTTTATTTGAAATCTGTATGTGTGAAAGTGTTTTATCTTTGTGTTTAGGTCTAGCTGTATGGTAATGGCAACACAGAATTGTTTAAAGAAGAAGAAAGAGGATAGAAAAAAATAGAAAATAAAAAGGAAATACCGAAACCGAACCGAAAATCGAATCCCAAATTCGTTTCGGTTCGGTTTTCATCCAATTTCAAACCGATTGAATCGATTAACACCCCTATCTTCAATGCATGAGCTTACCTTCTTAGTTAGACTTTTATAAATAAATAAAAAAAAAACTCATTTTTGCCCTATTAATTGATGTAGAAGAGAAAACCAAATAAAGAATAAAATTTGTTACCTTTTTAAGCTTTCTTTTGGAAACATGTCTTTTTACGAATGAATCATAGCTAAGCTTGCAGTGTGGAAAGCTAAATACATTTCTAAGGCAGGGAGAGTTATTCTAGTCAAAAGCACCTCACTAGCATTCCTGTCTTCATGATGTCTAGCATTCCTGTCTACACGATGTCTAGTATTCCTGTCTACTTGCTATTCCCATACCTATTTCTATTGCTATTCCAATGGTAAGGCTAAACATCTTCACCTCATCAATAGGACTGAAATTACCAAACCTAAGAGCATCGGATGATTGGGCATTAGAAGACTGAATCTTTTCAACAAAGCACTCTATTTTCTAAATGGTTATGGAGATTTGAGAAAGAAGAAGGTGTCTTCTGGAGATCAGTTATAGTTTATAAGTATGGGCTGCAAACTAGAGAATGGTTTCCCAACATCCCTACTGGGCCTTATGGTTATTCTTGGTGGAAAGCATTATCAAGCCTACAACCTGCATTCAAGAAGGAAATCTCCTTTGTGCCAGGTAAAGGGAACAAAATTTATTTCTGGGAAGACACTTGGCTTGGCAACCAACATCTCAGGATCTTCTCTTCAGAATTTGTTTGATAAGAACATGGCCCATCTCTCAATTCTTTGTGGGTATGGCAAACAATTCAAGTGATTGGGATTTTGCATTCAGGAGTGGAATCAGGGACCAGGAATTTCCACAGCTGGTGCAACTCATTTACACCAAAAGGTCACTCTTTTTTATGAAATGGATGATTGGTGTTGGAAGGATATAGAATAGGGAAATTCTCAGTGGATAGCTGCCATCATAAGCAGTTTCAGCTCCAACTATTTTATAATAATTGTGTTCATCTTCCTTCCCTCTTTTGAAGCAAAATTTTCTGGCTAAAGAAGTCCCTGCTAGAATTAACTTCTTAATTTGGTCCTGCCCCATGGGAAAATTCTGACAAGAAACAATCTCATTGAGAAACGGTTAGCCTGGCCTAACATATGTGCTTTGTGTGAAAGGGACCCTTAAACAGTTGAGCACCTTTTCTTCACCTGTCCTTTCTCAATCTCTATTTGGTCCAACATCTCCTACCTCCATATGCAATTCCCTACCTGCATGGGTTGCTAATTGGACTGAGGATAGCTGCTCTTCAAGTGATCCTGGATTTGGGTCAGAGTATTGCTTGCCTCCATCTGGATTATTTGGATTAAGAGATATAACAAGATCTTCAAAGGATGCCCTCTCTCTTTGCAGGGAAATCAAAACTCTAGTTTGGCATTGGGGTCAAATGTGGGATGTCATCTCTTGATTGGACTTTCATGTTTGTGTTTTTGATTGGGAAAGTCTGTTCAGGTTGTAATTTCTGGTTTTGTTTTCAGAGCTCTTCCCCTGCTTTGTGACTTGCTCAGTCACCTTTCCTTTTCATCAATATATTCCTTGTTTGATTGATTTAATAATAATAAATGCATTGTTACCTTTTCAAGCCTTTTGTTTTTCGGTAAGGTAGATTTGGGTGCCCTAGGTCCTAACCCAAGTTTTCCTCTTTATCAAATCGGGTGTAGAAGTTCAAACCCAATCATGTCCTATTACCCGAGGAAGAAAACTGTAGCTCTGGTGCTGGTTGGTTTTGCCAATCACGCTTAGTAGGGGATGCCCAACTTGCAGTGTTGGTTTGGTATGGAGATGCAGATCCGAAATCTTGATCAACTTAATACAATCAGACCTCGTGATAAACATAGGTGAAGTTTTGTTTTTGCCCCTTTGGTCATTGTGCAACAATACATGATACTATCAATCAAGTTGTAATTTCTGGTTTTGTTTTCAGAGCTCTTCCCCTGCTTTGTGACTTGCTCAGTCACCTTTCCTTTTCATCAATATATTCCCTGTTTGATTGATTTAAAAATAATAAATGCATTGTTACCTTTTCTAGCCTTTTGTTTTTCGGTAAGGTAGATTTGGGTGCCCTAGGTCCTAACCCAAGTTTTCCTCTTTATCAAATCGGGTGTAGTAGTTCAAACCAATCATGTCCTATTACCGAGGAAGAAAACTGTAGCTCTGGTGCTGGTTGGGTTTGCCCAATCAGGCTTAGTAGGGGATGCCCAACTTGCAGCGTTGGTTTGGAATGGAGATGCAGATCCGAAAACTTGATCAACTTAATACAATCAGACCTCGTGATAAACATAAGTGAAGTTTTGTTTTTGCCCCTTTGGTCATTGTGCAACAATACATGATACTATCAATCATAATAATGAAAGTTCTAGTTTATTTTGATTTATTGTTATCTGATACTTCTTTTTACACCTTGAGATTGTGGGGGTTGGTACTGCTACATGTTATTCCCGTTGCGTCTCTTCAGAACAAAACTAAACTTAGTCTCTTCAAAACAAAACTCTCCACCCCCTGCTGTCCTCCTTTTCTTGGTACGCCATTCAAACACCTGGCAATTCAGTGTCAATAATGTGTTGTATTAATTGTTTTACAAATTTTTTGTGGATGCTTTCTATATGTGCTAAATATCATTTGGTTTAACCCTCGTTTTGTCCTGAAACATGGCCTCCTAAAGTTGCCTTTTCGATCTATCTATTTATCTATCTATCTATCTATCTATCTATCTATCTATCTATCTATCTATCTATCTATCTATCTATCTATCTATCTATCTATCTATCTATCTGAGTGTGGCAAGTTGTACTGAATTTTCAGGGGAGAATTGCAAAGGCTTCTTGGGTACACCATTCCAGACATTACTATCCGTAAAGTTGCATTGCATGCCCAAAGGCTCCTCCAGTTGCAGCCTTGTGACCGCTCGGCTTCAGTTGTCCCAGAGTTAGTACTGGATGGAAGTGGTGATACTGTGTGTGAATTTGGCAGTGACTTTGTTTTCCATGCACCCACTCGCTTTGCTGTTGATGTGCCAATGGATAATGGGCCTTTGGTGGACAGTGAAAGCTCATTAACTTCCACTTCAGCACATGACGAATGGTATGACCGCATTGAACCTATACTGCCTGTATCAAATGTTGGTACAGGAAGTGTCAATTTGAGATGGTTAAGGGAAAAGTGTGATCAGATCGTTAAAAGGGGTGGTTCACAGCTTTCTGGAGATGAACTAGCCATGGCACTCTGTCAGGTTCTCGATTCAGACAAACCTGGTGATGAGGTACTGTTGATGTTATAATTAGATATATGCATGATCAACACTATTGCTATCTATCAGACTAGGATATATTTAATTGTAGCAAATTCCTCACATGTCCTTTGTAATCCTGGTTAGCAGTGAGCCCCTCTCATTTTTGGCCATTTGCCCATTGTGATGAATAAAAAACTTCTGTTTTGCGCGATAAAAAGAAATTTAAAATTTGCATCTTTTAGATAATATTGTTTTGAAAACATTTCTTTTGTAGATAGCTGGTAATTTGTTGGATCTCGTTGGAGATAGTGCTTTCGAAGCCGTTCAAGATCTCCTAAAGGTGAGGATTATTTGTTATTGTGTTATTTTACTTTTTCAGTGACCCCTAATGTTTAGACCTATGCGGAAGAGTTTCCTTACTGGTAGTGAGTTTACCTTTACCCCCTGCATTTGTGTGCATGCAAGTGTGGAGTTGTTTGTTGTTCCTACAGATGACCCACATGAAAATATAAGTGGTAGAACTCGTGTTCAGACCTTTGTGACAGAGTTTCTTTTCTCTGGTTGTGAGTTTACTTGCACCTCTTTTTGCACTCTTCACTTTTGTGTGCATGCTTGGGTATGGAATTGTTCCTATTTGTCCACTACACAACACACAATAAATGGTAGAACTCCTATATGTAGAAACTGGTGACCAATACTTCATCTCCTGGTTGGCTTGGTATGCTAATTTTTACTTTCGACACCATAACAACACTGGTGCGTGGTGGCAAATTCTTAAGAAAATTCTATATTAGTTGAAAATGATGGCACTGTCCAGTTCAGTTGTGATATGAGCCATGATGGAAATCTATCATGGTCTCCGTAAACTCTATTAAAACTTGTTAATGCTTACTAACCAACCTGCTCTTTTTGTTTCTAAAACTTCACTTCCCTCCCCTCTTTTGAAGCACCGAAAAGTACTTGTTGATGCAATCCGTCATGGTCTACTCATGCTAAAATCTGAGAAAATGGCTTCCAACACTCAGCCACGGATGCCTAGTTATGGCACACAGGTATGGACTTTTTCTACTAAAACAGAGTGACATTATTCTCTTTGATTGGTAGTTCTTTGTAAGACGATTTGTTGCTTTCCCCCCAATTAAGGATGAATGGGTGTGTAACAAGCAAGCTGCTTTTCTTATTCAGGTCACCATTCAGACTGAATCAGAAAAGCAAATTGATAAGCTTCGACGCAAGGATGAAAAACGCTATAGACGTGGGACAGAACAAGGCATTGAACATGAATTGTCGACAGGAACCTTTTCATCTTTACTTCAAGCTAGTGAAAAGAGAAGTCCTTTTGATGATCTCATTGGGACAGGCGAAGGGTCTCACTCACTTTCTGTTAGTGCACTTCCCAGTGGAACCCTGAGGAAGTATCATAAGGGATATGAAGAAGTTATGATTCCTCCCACGCCCACAGCACAAATGAAACCAGGGGAAAAGCTGGTATGATTGGTTTTTGAATTTACTCATTATTATTAAATAAAATGAAACTGGCACACCCAATTTGAAAAAATATTTTTTGTACAGGTGCTTTAAGAATTAAGATTAATTATCGTGGGATATGGCTTCAGTATTAGTGTTTAATAATCTTATGATGCATTTTGACATAGGTGACTGAGGTTGCAATGATTAGATTTTGTAGATCACTTGTTATGTTATGGATAACCAATTTCTAACATCCCCAATCTGTAGACGAATCACTACAAAAAATCAAATGAAGATTTTCGAGAGTAACTGCAAAATAAATCCTAAAATTTGAAAGGGTAGATCAGAAAAATTGCACCCAAAATTACTGCATTATAAATCACTATTGAATTTGGGCGCAAAATTCTGAGGCCAATGATCTCGATGGTTGGCCAACCTTTAGTACTCTTTGAGACTGTCGTTTTGACTGGTTTTATGCACGATTCTTACTGTCGTAAAGTGCAAATACATGACTGTTTGAAGTTCTTTGCACCTTTGCCTTCCCAAATTGTAAAAAATGACTATGCAATAACCATCACAAATTTATGCTATTTGAGGTGAAAGGTGCATTGATGACGCTATAATCACCTCTCCCTAGGTGTGCTGGCATGTCCCAAAAGCTTACTAGTACGCTTCTAACTTACTGTCGTAAAGTGCAAATACATGACTGTTTGAAGTTTTTTGCACCTTTGCCTTCCCAATTGGTAAAAATGATTCTGCAATAGCCATCACAAATTTATGCTATTTGAGATGAAAGGTGCATCTATGGCGCTGTAGTCACCTCTGCCTTAGATGTGCGGGCATGTCCCAAAAGTTTACTAATACGCTCACGTACACTACAATCTCCTTCAAGTATACTATTCGTTAAAACCGAGGAGATTAGGTTACATTACGAGAATAAAAAAAGAGAGGTAAAACGACTGATTTCAGCCATGAGTATGAGAAGGGGAAGGGGTAGAGCATGAAGGACTGAAGGTGGAACATGTTTAAATTGTTTTATTCCACGGGCATAAAATTTGAAGGAGTGAAGCGTCAAAATTTTACTATGGGCAGAAACTACAAACGACCCAGGGCCTCTGGAGAACAATAAAAAAGAGATTACTGATTTTATACACAACATCCAAATTGATGGGGAGTTCTTCGAACGGAACCCCTCTAAGGCGATAGTGTGTTGCGATCCGATACATACTATGGCCAAATAAAATTTCCCACGACCTTTATTCCCTGTTAATATTTTAAAACAAATTTAAAATTTACTATTGTGATTGAAATTGTATAAAAGCTGAGATGCTGTGATAGCGGTATCACATTGCATTTGTTTTGATGTGAGAAATTAGTTGTTAATTTATACTCGTCTTTATTTAGAGTGCATGCACGGTATAAGGTGTTGATGGTAGGATTTCAATGTTCATGTGAAAATTGATATGATGGTCTTATAACACTGATATCGAAGAGTATAAGTTGGTTCTGAGAAAGAAATAAATGCTTATGGAAGACTGTTTAGTGTAAATTTTCCTCACATAACTTGCATCATATATCTGAATTTTCCTTTTTTTGCATTCTGTTGTCAGATCGAGATAAAAGAATTAGATGACTTTGCTCAGGCTGCATTCCGGGGATACAAGTCCCTGAATCGCATTCAAAGTCGCATCTTTCAAGCAGCTTATCACACTAATGAGAATATCCTAGTAGGTGTTCTACTACAGGAAAACTGTAATAATACGTGTGGTTTTATTTAGAAAAGGATTTTTTTGTGGAAAATGATTTTCTTTTGTATCAGGTTTGTGCACCAACGGGAGCTGGAAAAACAAATATAGCTATGATTACCATTCTGCATGAGGTATGCGGTCACCCTTAAATCTTCAAATTAGCCTCACTTTGGTAGAGAGTCTTTTCCTTTTCTATATCTAATGGATGTCGCTTACCATGAAAATTTGCCAAAAGTGGGTACGATGAGGAGGGAAAGAGCAAGAAAAAATGAAGAACATAAATTTGATGATGATCTCTATGCTCTTGGGTTTTTTCAAAGTTGTGGTTGTTGTTTTCTTTTGGGAACAGAGAACATGTTTCCAAATTCATGAACTTCAACGCCAAGGTGGAAACCTTTTCCCACTCTCTCTCCCATCTCTCTCTTTCCTTTTTTTAATTTAATTTTTAATTTTTTAATTTTTTAATTTTTTAATTTTTTAATTTTTAATTTTTAATTTTTTAATTTTTTAATTTTTTAATTTTTTAATTTTTTAATTTTTTAATTTTTTAATTTTTATCATTTGTGTCTCTTTTTCCCAAGATATATTTTATTTTGAAACATACACAACCTTAGGGCGTGTAACCTCGAGGGTAACTCTAACTAGAGGTAAATGTCTTAATAAGAGAGGATGGGAAATGTTTGTTTAGGCTCTAATTAGAGCCTCTAACTCTAACTAGAGGTAAATGTCTTACTAAGAGAGGATGGAAACTTTTTTTTTAGCTCTAATTAGAACATTTAACACGTTCATCGTTAATAATTTATGGGCCAAATTTTGAGTTCAAATAATTAGGATTTTTTTTAAAACATGTATCACTATCATGAATCTTTGACTAGAAGATTTTCACATGAATAAATAGTTTTAATAATGTTAATTTTTACCGTATTGCCATTATTGGTTTTTGTTAAATATTAGCATATTTTATTTGAAATTTACAAAATAGAACGTCTAAATTATACACTCACACAAGAGGCTTACTGGTCAGAGTATATTTGCATTTTTTAATTTCTGAGATATCTCATATTATTAAACCATAGCATATGCAAATTTTTTATTTTTAAACACAATAAATTTGTTAGTGATTATTTTTATAATAGTTTCTAATAACATATCAAAAAGTTACAACTTTCGAAAATATGAAAACTGATTACTAACTAATACAGAGGGAGGGCTGCTAGGTGATTTTTTTGTCCTTTCATATGATGTGGCATCTAAAATGCATCTATATGTCACATAAAAACAAAGCAAGCACTCTAAAAGGATAAGAAGGTTGATTGGGATTCTTTGATTTTATGAGACTAATATAGGAAAATAATTAATTCAGAGACCAATTTAGATATGGAGCTACCTTTGACGAGATTGAGCCGCACAGATCATTCAGACTTTAACGGTTATTTTTTTGAAATTTTCAGATGTAACCTCTGGTTAGAGGTGGAAACAAACACTTCCATAGTGTTTTATCATATACATATTCAATGTTCTACTATTGTAAATCTCAATAGTTGTCAAATTGAATGCTATTAATTTGCCTCCAACAAAAAAACTTGTTTCCCTTTTTGATTATATATATTTTGTTTGTTTGTTCTGTGTCTGAAAGTACTTCACCCTGTATTACATATTGTTGCACGAACTAAGACATCTCGTTGCAGATTGGTCAGCACTTCAAGGAAGGCTACTTGCACAAAGATGAATTTAAAATAGTTTATGTTGCACCTATGAAGGTATTAGTTGCCATAGTTTAGCATTTATTAATCGCTCTAGTAGCCTGCTATATACTAACGGAGGTATACCCTTTTAGGCATTAGCTGCAGAGGTCACTTCAGCCTTCAGTCATCGTCTGTCTCCCTTGAATTTGATAGTGAAAGAACTTACTGGAGACATGCAGCTTTCTAAGAAGGAGCTTGAAGAAACGCAGGTGTTTTATGCTTGCATTATTAACACTATGGTTTGATCTGTGATAGCATTATACTTTTAACCTTCTAAATGTTTCTTAGATGATAGTGACAACACCAGAGAAATGGGATGTCATCACTCGCAAAAGCAGTGACATGTCACTATCAATGCTAGTGAAGCTCTTAATTATTGACGAAGTACACCTGTTGAATGATGATAGAGGCCCAGTAATAGAGGCATTAGTCGCGCGAACCCTTCGTCAGGTAAAAATATTGGGCAAGTACTTGTGTTTTCTCTCTTTCAGAGATCTTTTTTCTCATATATGTCAAGCATGTATATTAGCCTAGAGTCTAGATTATCAATGTTCATTGGCTATTATTTGTAACTTGCGGAAGAGATTCCCTATTGGATACGTAAAAAGGAAAATGAAAAACCAGAACATTTAGATGCTTAGAATATCATGATTGATCACCTTAAATGTTTTTCCGCTTGGTATGGAACATAAGGTGGTCTTCACATTTGGCTTGTACCCAAGAGAGGGAGGGGGACATGCCATGACAAAAGTGTAAGGCGATATAAATGAAAATATGACTTGTGAACTTTTCAGATGACGTAATGATTTGGTTTTATACACATTGAATTGTACATATGTAATACAAAAGGTTGAACAAAGTCCATTAATAAATCTGTAATTATTTATTAGTTTGAAATTGGTTAACATTAATCTCAAGAAAGGTGACTTATATAGAAGTGTAAAATATTAAACATATCATTTGAAAAACTTCTAGTGAAGATATTTTTATTAAAACTATAACTTCTAGTGAAGAATTATTAATTTTGTTTAATTTATTATGTTTATTATTATTATTTTTTTAATAGTTTGGAATGAGCTAAGAATAAGGACTACACATCTCCTTCTTTCTGTAATGTGGGGGTAAACATACACATAGACGATAGTCTTTCTTTGATTGAAAAAGTCTCTCCCTATAATTATTTTTAGTTTGTTAAACACGGGATGCAATATTTACATTTTATGTATATCCATGAGGTAGATTTTGCTTAATCTTGAAGCTTTGGTGGGGCAGACATCTACATTAATTGTAGATATTGTTTAGGTTATATACTGCCAAAGATTTCCGAAATTCAGGGTGCCCCTTTCATCCCTCCCTGGTTCTGCCTATGACCAAGAGGCTTCCAATGCAAAGGCAAACCACAATACACCATACCTTTTGAGAATGGCTATTAATGATGAAGTGGACATTAACTATCAGGCCCCGAGATTTTAGAGCCCGAAGCGAACTCCTAAATTGTTTTTGCTCGTATCAAATAAGAAAAAAAAACAAAAACAAATCGCCAATATGCTTAACTTTTTCTTTAAATTGCAATAACATTGAAACCAATAACGAAAAAATGATTAAAACCAAGTACTTTGTTTAAACTGCAATATCAAGAAACCATTTTAAATTTATTGGTGGTAGGAAGCTTATTGATGGTCCTCTCAGTGAGCTCATTATTGATGCTAGGCTCAAAGCAAAGATTCAAACCCTTTATATCATCAATTGGGACTTCATTCAATTTATGCTTTTGAGGATGGGTTTTGGAGACAAATGGAGGAATTAGATTGATGCCCCTTTGAAGACAACCAATTTACAGTAAAAAGAAAGAAAGAAAGAAGGTAAACCCGAAGGTTTCTTCAAAGCCATTAGAGGGATCAGACTAGGTGATCTTCTATCTCCTCTCATTTTCTCGTTTGTAGGCGAAGCTCTTTCTCAGATGGTTCTTAGAGCTGAAGCGTTTCAATCTAATCAAAGGATTTGAAGTCAAAAAAGGGTACCTCTGTTCCAATGCTGATGACACGATATTGTTCTTTGACCCAAATTTGGAGCAAATTAATGCAATCAAGTTTAGTTTGAGGTAGTGTCAGGTTCGGGTATCAATTTCAACAAGACAACCATATTCCTTGTTGGTGAGGTGGATAATTTTCAGCTTCTAGTGGATTTGCTCCTTTGTAGAGAAGGAAGCCTGCGAACTAAGTACTTGGGTCTCCCTTTGGGGTTCTAAACATGGTTTGCTGATGGGGAGAACGGCACCACAGTTAAATTGTTCAAGTTATCACAAGAAGTGGAGGAGGGGGGGGGGGGGGGGGGGGGGGGGGGAGGAGATATTCAGCGTACAACTCTCTTGCTTCAAATTCATTTTGAAACTTAATTTGGTGCTTGATCTAGCCCTTTTAGTGAAGTGGTTGACTGCCCGTTTATTTTTGACCAAGTTAACCTCGGTAAGTAATTTGAGGGTGATGGTACATGTACTGCTGAGTTGGCAAGGTCACGTGCTAGTTCATGCTGCAAGCTGTCCCCCAATCCTTTTTTGTGATTTACTCCCAATCTAATTCTCACATAGGTGTTAATGGCCTGGCCTTGCTTCGGGATCTGAATGGAAAATGACTTACTGCTGTTCAGATTAGAGATGGGATGCTCTCCCAGCTTCTCAGATGCCGCAGCAGATGCACGAGTTAACTTAAGTGGGGAGCACCTGACAATTCACTTACTGGAATCATGGCTTGTGAGTTAGGGTTAATTATTGGTGTGTTTGTTTTTGTTGTAATTGGGTATTTAATTCTTAGTTAGTTTGTTAGTAGTATTTGGGTCGGGCTTAGGTCCCTAATAGAGTTAGGCACTAGCCATAATTAGGGTTAGGATCAGTTAATTTCTTGTCAGGTAATATAAATAAGGCATAAGACCATTATTGTAAGGCGGTTGAATGATTATGAAGAATTAATTTATTAGTTATCTTTTGTTTTCTTAGTTGTATTTCTACATTAAATTTCATCAGTTTTGAATTAAAAAGAACAATGTAATCACTTTTTTTTTTTTAAAATTTTGATCAAACAATGTAATCACTCATGAACTATATATATATAATATGCAAGAGTTATTTTAAGGCTGCCTACTTTCCTGGGGTGCTAAATCTGATCCGTTTAGAGTCAAGCAGAATAATGTAGTTCTACCTCAATCAAGACCAAGACCTACAATCAACACTAAAAGATTACATAGCTTACGCAACTGCTAACTTATTAACTTTGAACATTTAGATTCTTAAATTTACTACGGCATACTGCACAAACAATTCACAGTTTTAGAACACTAGAGACTTCTTGTTTTCTCTAATGAGACAAATTTTAATATTTGAGCAAGCATCACATAAAAAACCTGCTTGAAAATTTTGTCAAAAAATAACAAAATTAACTAATAAGCTTAGGGACAAAACGCTGCTAGCACTATATATGGAGAGAGACCAGAACTAGCAGATTACATAGTTCTTTTGGAGAGAGCGAGAGAGCTTGCTCAGATCTTTTGGGTCACTTTTTTCTCCCAGCCTTAAAATTGCATCACTATGTTTGCCTACATGTTCCACTTTTGGTTATATATCAACTGTCTTTCCCATTTGCCATGTTGACGGAATCTTTGAGAAAAGCTCATTGGAAGTTTTGTAACCCACTTGTAAATTTGATGCACACTTCTAGTGGGATGGGATTGGCCTGGACTCGAATCAGAATGGGTACAAGCAGCAACCAATAAGATTGCATTGGTTTTGCCCCGATGCGGTCATGCAAATCTGCCCCAAGCATTGACCAATAAGGTTGACCTTTCCAGATCTAAAGCAAGTCTGGCCCCAGCATGTGTAAATCTCTAAGAGGAGAAAAAATTGAAGTAGTCCACCACCTCGTGGAAGTTCTCAACCTATTTCACCTAAAGAATGATGAAGATGCAGGGTGTGGAAATGGACAAGGGATGGTAAACTTTCAGTTTCTTCCTTGCACTCAGGAATCTTCTCCTTCTGGTTTGATTGATTCGACCAGAAAGTAACCCCAAAAATTTACATTTCCTTGCGGATAATAATTTTGTAATGGGTAGTTGTCTGCATGAATCAAGAGGCATCATGTAGTAGTGCAGCCTTGCTCAAGTGGTGTAAAATTATTTTCTATATGCGGAATTCAAGGGTGTTTCCTGGATCTGTAATAAAAGTCCATTCTTGGGAATCAAAAGCTTGGAATAATGGTGTAAGCAGCTTAATTTTGGGCCTTAATACTTCTAAGGGAGTAGGCAAGTTATCATGGTTTTTCATCCAGGCAATTTGGTGAACCTTTTGGTAGGAATGAACAAACTTTTAACTACAGGGAGTGAAGGAATGGAACTTTGTTTGGAAGCTTTTGGCTTATTATGGCCTTGGGCCACGAGGCATGTCCCACTTTTCACGGTCTTTGAATTGAGTCCTTCAGAGTAGTTTTGGTTTTAAGTATTTGTTCGTTCCGCTGGAGAAGAAGACTTGCTGGGAGTTTAAAGTAATTTCACTTCTCTTTTCTCTATTTGAGCTTGCATTTTTTCTAATAAGATAACCCAGGTTCCGTTTGATGCATCATTGCTTTGATGGGGCATGACATTGTTTAGAAACGGTTTGGATCTGAAAGCACAACTTATTTTATTTTACTTAAAAAAAGGTAAAAAATTGCCAAATGGAAGTCTCGAGAGTAGAATGATTCCGTGAACAATTTCGAAATTTGGGGATCATACTTGTAAGAAAAAGGGATGAAAAGAATGTTCCATCATATGTGATTTAGTTATTTCTTTATTGACATCTTCGTCAATTCTTTAGAGCATATGAGCACATCGTCGTTAATTCTTTTGAGCATATGAACACAGTATTTTGGTGATGATGATGATGATATGAACACAGTATTTTGGTTTGACATTGTTCCTAGACTCGCTGTATTTTGAGTTTGGCTTTAGATGCATACACATTTTTGCCCTTCTTGCAGGTTGAATCATCACAGAGCATGATACGGATAGTTGGTCTCTCTGCAACTCTTCCCAATTACTTGGAGGTCTATTCTTTTTAATGTTGATACTACTAGTGTTGTCATTGGTTTCTTTTACCGTGACTATGAATAACTTTAAACTGTTAAACCTTTATTCTTATATCCAGGTTGCACACTTTCTGAGGGTGAATCCTGAAGCAGGCCTCTTCTTCTTTGACTCTAGTTATCGTCCAGTGCCATTAGCACAGCAATATATTGGAATTAGTGAGCCAAACTTTGCTGTTCGCAACAACCTCCTGAATGAGATATGCTATAATAAGGTCTGTAGTTGAATTTGGTATTCTTTATATGATGTTCATTAGTCTTGGCAATATTCTCTGATGAGTACATTATGCACCATCTTGGACCAGGTCACAGATTCACTAAAACAGGGATATCAGACAATGGTATTTGTTCATTCAAGAAAGGACACAGGAAAAACTGCAAAGGCACTGGTATGCATGTTTCTTTCATGCTTTTCTTGTACAGATTGGAGTTGTCTTCTTTCCTATTTCCAGTATGCACACTTGCCTCATCATTCAGTGCAAACATGAATGTTGATTGTTAGATTCGGTTCTTAAACCATACAAACTTTATGATAGCCCATGCTCAAGGACTATTTTTACATACGGTATGAATAATATTGCATGAGTAGAGTCATTATCTCGTGTCAAGAGTAAGGGTTTGAGATGAAATGTAAGCAGTCCTGCCCTGGGCAGCAGGTTCGATCACTCAGGGCCCTCGAATCCAAGGAATGCAATTTTTTTTTTTTCTTTTTTCTGTTTTTGGAGGGGGGTTGTTCTAAAATTTTATGTACTAAAACATAGTCACATTATAAATTGACCAAGTATTGCTCTCATCATTATCAACTTTACCTTTTTTTTAGAGAAGGCCATTGGCTTGTGTTGCTCCATAAACCAATACGATATATATATATATATACACATATATATATATGGCCCCTAAATCCAAATGCCCTCAAATTCAATTGCTTTTAGTAAACACACATATGCAGTGGAAGATTTAGTTTTCCCTTGTGCACGAAAGAGCTCCAAGTCCGAAGTGCCTCAGATTCAATTATTGTAATAACACATACATTAGATGGGATAATTAGTTCTATTGTGTAAACGAGGCCCAGTTTTAGTCTTCGCACAAGGCCTCTACAAGTCTCAGGACCAACCCTGAAGGTATGGTAGGAACGTAGTGGTGAGGTGTTAAAATGTGCACAACTATTTGGTTTCATCAAGGATTGAATTCAGGATGACATCAATTTGGAAGAGTCAATTTCGCAATTAGCAAGTTAACTTTGCATGTATTTATTTATGAGCAAAGATTGGTACACAAGGGGCATGGGCTAGCAACAAAAGGCCTGCCAGGCACCACAACCAAGAAATGCAAAGAGAGGAAAACTAAGTATCCCTGCACAGTACAATTAAACCTCTATAAATTAATAGTCTCGAGACGAAAAAAAATCTTTTAATTTAGCAAATATTAAATTAATGACTTATTAATTTATCAAGATATTCTATGTATTTAGTTTCTCATTTTACGAAATAACAATTCTATGTATTTGTTTAACCAAGTAAAATTCATGAATTTTCTTATTTTTCCCAAAAATAGATTGTTCAATGTACAAAATTATTCCATTTTATGAACATTTAACCAAGCAAAATCACACCAGAACTTCTTACTATGTTAAGAAAAGTTAGAAATGCGATCCAAGATGACATCAATTTCAAGAAGAAACAAACAATGATTGAGTCAAATTTAGGAAGCCTCAGTCGAATCATAAGCACTATCAGGAATTATTAATTTGTATAATATGTGAGACCTATATGAATTTTATATAATCTATCATCTTATAAATTTAGCGAATTATTAATTTAGGACATTATCCTCAAGTCGGGACAAGCCAAAATTATTATTTAACCGAGGTTATTATTTATCGGTATTAAATATATGGAGATTTTTACTGTACTACACAATCCCAATTAAATATACATGAGGAAAACTGAATATCTTAAAATTTTTCCCAGTTACAAGTCCAAAGCCAGAGAGTTATTTTGATGTCTATCCAAAGCTGATAAACTGTTTTGCATTTATCTCTAAAGATTCTATCATTCCTCTCCCTCCTCAACACCCACACAAAAGCATGAATTAATCTCTCCCACACCCATTTTCCAAAAGGGGTTAAATAGAAGACGAGGTGGACATAGAATGCCAATGTTCAACACTTTCCAAGAGCAAAGGTAGCTTGCCCATGGAAGTTAGATAAAGCTATGACCCGCAATTGACGAACCAGGGAGCAAGATATGAGGATGTGATCAATAGATTTTGTATCTTGGCTACGAAGCACACAATGATTAGGAAAAGGGACATTCTTATTTTGTTCATGTTATCAACTATAAGGATTCTGCTATGAACTGTCCACCTAAGAAAAGTTTCCCTGGTAGGGATCTCTTTCATCAAATGAATGATTGAGGGTGGCAGTTCCTCTGATCAATATTATAGTGACATTAGCCTCGGGGGACAGGATTTGTTACCATTCTCTGACAATCAATTTCTCAGAAGTAAAGACTTACAGATTACATTTTAAAGGAAATTATTTGAAACTGATTAAATTTAACGTAGATTTGGTAGCAGAAATTTGAAAGTTACTAAACTTTTCCACTAGTTGCCTAGGGAGCTTAGTCAGGGTCACTAGTGTCAATGAAACTCGTATTGGTGAAAATAGCAAAGGAGATAAGTTGAATTTTCGGCATGATGCGTGGATCGTTGAGAAAAACTTTAAATCTCGCTTTCCAATACTTTTTACTCGTTGTTCCATTAAGAATGGCTAAGTGGAGAACTTTGCTTATGTGAATCATGAGTTTCTTCCATTTTAGGACAGTGAGGCTTTCAATGGGTGAAGTGGGAGAGTTTCCAGATCTCTTGAAATTGTTGGACGATGTTATGTGTCCATTTTTCTAGACAAATGGATGTATTAGATAGGGTAATAGGCTTTTCGGAAACTGTGTTTTTCCTAAGCTTGCACGGGAGTGCCTTGGTGTGATCCATATTTTTTTGGTCAAGAATGTGTGAAGGAAAGACATCCCGCTTGTATTCTCCTTCTTCATTTGGAGTTACCGCATGAGTGGCTGCCTACTAAGGCCATCTTTTCCTATAGAGGCATGCAAATCAACACATCTTTTTTTTTTTTTTTTTTTTGATCTTGATCGAGAGGCTGGTTTACATCTCTTCCTTCATTGTCCTCTGGTATCATTTTCTCTCTTTGTTTGGAGCGAATTGGGAGATTTTTTAAGGATCGTGTGCATGATGCACACAAGTTGATATTCATGTTTAATTGGTGAGGGTACTCTTTGGTGTATTAGGCGCCACCTTTTTGAAGACGACTAGTTTAGGTGTAGTTTATTTCTGTAGATTTTGATGTTGGTTAATGTCAACTATGTTATTATCCCAACAAAATGATTTAAGCCCTCTGGGCCTTTATATCACATTCCACAATCATATTTATGGCGTTCATGTCAAACAGATTGAACTTGCACAAAAGTTTGAGGATTTCGAGTTATTTAAGAATGATGGTCATCCACAGTTTGAACTAATAAAGGTAAGGTACTCACCCTTCTTTTTGGGGAAAAAGAGATCAATTGTCTACTAGTTTACATTACATTGTGAATCGTACCTGAGCATTGCAGAGGGATGTGCACAAATCTAGAAACAGGGAAGTAGTTGAGTTGTTTGAATCTGGCTTTGGTATTCACCATGCTGGAATGTTACGTTCTGACAGAGGCCTAACCGAACGCCTTTTCTCTGAGGGCCTCCTAAAGGTACTATGTCACCTATTAATTTTAAGTTACTTCAAATTTTTGTAAAACAAATTTGTAATTTTGCTTTCCCTTTTGTGCTTAAGGTCCTTGTCTGCACTGCAACTTTGGCATGGGGAGTGAACTTACCTGCTCATACAGTTGTCATAAAGGTTTGTGGCTGCTACTCTGAGTAACTGCACCAGTTAGACTTGTCTAGACAACTCTGTTATCTCATGAAAACAAGTTAATAGTTTGTCTGCTGTCCTTCTACAACTGACTCAAGTGTAGTGTGATTTATTTTATTTTATTTTTTCACAAGCACTTCATAACTAAATATATCTGGATTATCATGATATAAATTAGCTTCTGGTATGGAAGTATAGAAACTTATTGTCTGGAAATTTCTAAATTTATGCTTATTCTCCATTCACTGACTGTTTTACGCCATTTCCCCCCTTCTTGAAAATAAAACTGTGGACATCACTGGATGCAATCACATCTATAGATTTATGTAGTGACTTGTATTATTATGAATTTTATCAGAACTATTCTTCCAAAGGACTCAACTTTTGTAAGCTTGCCTAGAGGTTTGACTATTTAGGTTGAAATTGAATGATCTACCCTAGGTGAAGTTTCTTATACAATGCTCCTTTGCAGGTGTTATTTATTTTATTCACTATGTTATTTAATCGGTGATCGATTAATTGCTTCTCGCTAGTAGTGTTACGATTTTTGAGTTAATCATTTGAATAATCTTTGGTTGATTAACGGAAATGATTAACCACCGAGTTATCGATTAATTGCTTTTGAAATTCACCGATTAATTGGTCCATGACAATATGTTATAAATAAATGAGAAAAAAAATTAATGTTTATTTTCTTCCCTAACCTTATGAATACTCTCTACATAGGATAATACCAAGAGTGTGAAGAGGTTAAATTTTTTTTTCTTTATAGTAAACATATTACTTAGAAGTTAGAATAATAGAGAAAATATGTTAGTAAAATACAAGCCGATTAAATTCGATTAATTCTGATTAATCCCGATTAGTCTTGTAACGTTCTTGAACTAACTAGGGTTAGGTTAACGATTTAACTACATAGTTTATTTATTTATTTATCTTATTATTATTAAGTTTAAACAAGCACACTATTGAAGTACTGATCAGGAGTTCACTTTCCTGAACTAGACATGAAATGGCTGATCTGTGATTTTGTCCCAGCTATTTCCACAATGCCACACTAGAGCCTTAGTATATCTTGCTTGATAGCTTCTTCATTTTTTTTTCTCCTTTGAAGATTCACGAGTTTTTTTTTCTCCTTCCAAAGCAACCAAATGCCTGCTAGGAGAAACATCCTTCTTTTTGCCAATCAGAGAGACTTAATTGAAAAAAAATGCCTCGGGTTCACTCACTCCGAGTTAGATTTCAAAGTTGTCTTGAGAAAGAGCAAGTGAAAATGAGATGGTTGATTGGGTCTTCTTGCTCTTCACTAGTGTAGTCAAGGCGGTCGCCTAGGCGCACGTGGAGGCATTTTTATAGAAATCCTCTCAAGATAAGGCAATGTGATGCAATAAAATGAGGTATGCGCCTCATGAGATGATGCCTTACTATTTGACCATGGGTATTTTATCATCTTTTATTATTTCATATCTATAAGTTTGTTTAAATAATTCACTATAATATAAAAGTCCATTGTTAAATTTAGGGTTGATGGATAAAACTTTTTAACGTTAAGGGTGATGGAGACTCAACTCTAGATCTTCAAATCCTCTTTTCTCCTTCTCGCCTATTATCAAATCCTCAAACCTTGTTCCTGTTAAGAATTGGAGGAGTTCTTTTTGTCTACTCCCATTAAGAGACTCTTCAGCTTTTCATGACAGTTGTGTACTGACGCCAGGACAATCATTCCACTAGAAACAGAAACATGATGCTGTATTGACCCCCATGTGTCGGTCTACTATTGGATAGTTTTTTAATTTTATTTTTCCCATTTTTTTCCCTCTCCAAAATATCACAATCAATTTGAGATAAGTCATGATTTTAAATATTAATCATCTCAACTAATAGTTGCAGACTGTATCATAGAAATGTCGTGCACCTTATATTGCAACATTTCGACAAATTTCATTACTTCCCCAAAGTACTTAGTTTCACTGAAAACTTATGTATTGATTGACATTACATTTTTCGTTTGGTTGTTATGTTTATTCATTGCTTTGAACAATCTCACTCGACCACTTTAGGGAACACAATTATATGACCCCAAAGCTGGTGGATGGCGAGACCTAGGAATGCTTGACGTCATGCAGGTAAGAAACAAGCCCCTCGTATGAAATGTATATTTGTTGTCCGTTTCATGTAGACTTATATGATTAATATTTTGATTATCTTTAGATCTTTGGACGTGCTGGACGACCACAATTTGACAAAAGTGGTGAAGGCATTATCATAACATCTCATGATAAGTTGGCTCACTACTTACGGCTATTGACTAGTCAGCTCCCGATAGAAAGTCAGGTAGGTCATGTTTTATTGTAATTTTCTTGATTCTAGTTTTTATCTTAATTTGTGTTTGTGATAGCGAAGAAATGCTATTTCTTTCATTCCCCTTCTCCATATGAAATTTTTTGTTGTAAAAGAAGATGAAAGATAACATGGATGATGAAGAATTTGATCATTTATATCCATAGTTTATTTAGGAGTTATGGAATGGAAAAAAAGCTATGTTGTTCTGGGCTTTGCCTCGGTTTTGCCAAGGAAAGATTATATAGGCTATATTTTAGGATCTTCATTTTCTTCAAAGTGCCTCCCCTTAGCCTTTGATCGCTAGAAATCCAATCATTGGTCGAATGCTAAAACTTGACGAAGGCATTAGACTAGCCATTCATTAGTCGTTCAAAGACAAAATATCTAGTGTGCAAGTTTGATTGTGAATCACGAGGGAGGAGTAATTTAATTGAGATGGAATGTGTGGATATTCTAGAGTGAGACTTTTTGATATCTAGGATCTATAATTCAAAAGAATTGGGCTATTGGAGAAGATGTAGACCATAGGATTAAAGTTGGTTGGACAAAATGGAGAATGATGTCAGGAGTATTATGCGATAGAAAGATGCATGTAAGGTTAAAAGGGAGATGCTATAAGACAATTGTTCGACCGACCATGCTCTATGGTTTAGAATGTTGGGCTACTACGGAACAACATACGTGTAGGATGGCGATAGCAGAAATATGTATATTAAGATGTATGTGAATGAAAGAATTAGGAGATACTTAGTTGTAACCCCCATAGAGGACAAAATTCGAGAAAAAACATTTAACATGGTTTGGTCACGTGCGAAAGAGACCAAACACGACGCCAACTGGAAAATGTCTAGATTAGCAAGTTAATGGAGGGTGTAGACATATGGGATGGCCGTTGAAAATTTAGATGAAGGCGGTAAAGGAAGACATCCTTGAGATTGGATTAGGCGAGGATATGTGAAAAACTACATTGCTTGGAGAACCGAAATACGTGTAGCCGACTCCGAGAGTATCGGGAATGGGCTTTGATGGTGATGAATCCTTTGCAAGTGAAACACATCACTGCTTTTTTTACGCCTAAACCACACCTCCTTACCCCTCGCCCAAGCCTAGAAAAAAACGTTTCACCTATAACACCTCTGAGGAGTTATAAGTGCATTTCACATTGAGGCGTGTGTTTCACACGTTTTTCGAAACATTGGGGCAACCACTCTAAAATATCTATATTTTTAAGAAAAGGTTTGACAGTGGTAGTGTTTTGCCTTGCCTCGCCCTTGACAATGTAGGAATTATAAAAGGAGATAAGGGCCCTTAAAAGGATGAGGATGGAAATTTATTAATCTAGTGGTGAGAATCAAAATTGAAATATAATCGCTTTATTGTACTTTTTTTTTAATTAGGAAAACAAACTGATGTATATTGTATTCATATGAGTGAAGGAGAAACAAAAATGTGGAAGGAGTCAGTGACAAGCTGATAGAACTA
The DNA here is from genome assembly GCA_963556465.1 of Berberis vulgaris. Classification (NCBI taxonomy): domain Eukaryota; kingdom Viridiplantae; phylum Streptophyta; class Magnoliopsida; order Ranunculales; family Berberidaceae; genus Berberis; species Berberis vulgaris. The sequence goes on along the minus strand of OY747124.1, from coordinate 54,767,757 downwards.
CGGAACAATAATCAAAATAAAGGAGCAATAATAAAAAAAAGAATAATAATCGAAATAACTATAATAAAAAGCTAACCGAAAATAACTAAGAAATAAAATATTATTTCAATATGAATAACAATAAACAACCCTTGCCTTGTTTATAATATTCCTAACTTATTTAGGAAGTTAATTGACCTAAACCTAATTAGCTAATAATGCCCTAACTACTATTGTGGGTTTATTAAATAGGCCAAATTATTTTAATACTAATCTAACCCCTAATATTGCTAATACTACTTACATCAACCTCTCCCGGTTGAAGAAGCTCGTGCTTGAAGTCGAAGAAGTTTGCTGAACACAAGCAACTGGTAAAGGAACACATAAGGCGAAGTGCATGAGCAAAAGGAGTCAATCGCGAACTTTTCCTGTGTAGTTCTTATCACAAAGAATCAAATTAAAAACTTGGCACCAAAATAAAGTCCAATGGGAATTCTGAACTCGTTGTAGATCCTCTGATTGATTTGAATGTTGTGCACAAACTTTTCCTCAAAATTTGCCCTAAAATTGACCCAAATCGGATCATAAACAGTCTTGCAGTGGTGCAAGTCTTGGGAAATAACTTGACCATTAAAATCTGAATCATGTAGTGATTTCATGGTAATATAGTATTGGCAAATAATAGTTTCTTTATCATGAGAAGAGTTTAAATATTAGTTTAAATATTGTGGTGGTATAAACAGATGCGTGGGGGCCAAATATCTTGTTCTCGCACAACCAATTCTTTCACGAACTGAACTTGCAGTTGGCGATGACCAACATGCAATGATGAGTGGTGGAACAACTTGTGGCAATTTTGGCGATGGAGCATAATCGGTGGTGGTTGTTGAGCTGGATGGCAGTGACGATGAGTGACAGATCTTGTCCGAAGAGGGTCTAAACCGAGTATGTCTCCTTCCTCAATTCCCATTCTATTTTGGGTTTTTGTGGTTGTGAGGGTGGCAGAGGAACAACTGGGGGAGGAGGAGGTGGTGCCAACTGAGAAAGAACGCAGGAGGGGGCGCTGATGATGACAGATGATGGGAGGGGGCGATCGACCCACTCGGTAGTGCCCTGTCGTCTGGGAGGGCAGTCGACCCTGTGTTGGGTTGTTCGATCAACATCAAATCAGTGTAGGGTTGTGTGCCGCCGCGTGCGGTGCTGGTGGAAGGGCCTTGCGGCGCTGCTGAAGCTGGCGGTGCTTCTTAGGGGCTGGTCACTCCTTGTCGGTGTCCGTTGGCCTGACAATTCCTTGATCAACAGTTCCATCATTTTCCTCCCTTTTTCCATTGCCTTCTCTATCTTCTGTAATTTCTTTAGTTTATTTTCCAATCCTCTGTCATGTTTCAAACCTTTTCTTCTCAAACAAATTTTTCTCCAAATCGAACCAAATAACTAGAACTGCTTCAGCTGCTGGGATGCATATCGATCGAACTATGGGACAATAATTGAAATAAATGGACAATAATCGAAACAACTATGATAAAAAGCTAAGAAATCATTTCAATCATCAATTGAATAACAATAATCAACCCCTGCCTAATTTATAATTGTTATAAGAGATTAAGAGAATACTTTCTTGTGTATTTCATTGAAGTATTACATGTATTTATATACAAACTATTAAATCTAAACTAGGAAACTATATCAATTAGAATCTCTAATTGACAGCCTAATTGCCAGCCTATTGACAACTATATACACACCGTAACACTCCCCCTCAAGCTGGAGCATAAATGTTAATCATGCCCAGCTTGTTACAAAGATAGTCACCCCGAACCCTATGTAATGCTTTCGTGAAGATGTCCCCTAGTTGTTTTCCAGTTTTCACATAACCAGTAGAAATCGAGCCTTGTTGAATTTTCTCACGAATAAAATGACAATCAATTTCAATATGCTTAGTCCGTTCATGAAACACAGGATTAGATGCAATATGAAGAGCAGCTTGGTTATCACACCACAATTTCGCTGGTACTGTAGTTTTAATTCCTACTTCAGTCAAGAGCTGATATATCCAAATTATCTCACATACAGACTGTGCCATAGCCCTATATTTAGACTCTGCACTGGATCTTGACACAACACTTTGCTTCTTACTCTTCCATGAGACCAAATTCCCTCCAACAAAGATACAATAACCTGAAGTGGATCTTCTATCCATTTTGGAACCTGCCCAATCGGCATCTGAAAAACATTTAATGTGAGTGTGCCCATGATTTTTGTACACGATACCTCGTCCTGGTGCTCCTTTCAAGTAACCCAAAATTTGTTTTAACGCGGCCCAATGATGGATTGTGGGGGATGACAGAAACTGACTGACAACACTGACTGAGTATGCAATATCTGGACGAGTCACGGTAAGGTAATTCAACTTCCCAACCAACCTTCGATATCTTTCAGGATCTTCAAATGGTTCCCCCTCTTCTGTAAGGTGTACATTTGGAGTCATTGGAGCACTACAAGGCTTTGCTCCCAATTTACCTGTCTCAGATAATAAGTCAAGGACATATTTTCTCTGAGGTAGAAATATACCTTGTTTACTCCGAGTGACTTCAACTCCCAAGAAATACTTTAACACCCCCAAATCCTTCGTGTGAAACTGAGTATGAAGGAAAGATTTAAGATATGAGATTCCTCTAGTATCATTTTCAGTAATTACAATGTCATCCACATACACAACTAACAGAATGATACCAGCTGCGGATCGTTTGTAGAAGACAGAGTGGTCAGACTTGCTTTTCTTCATACCAAATTTCTCAACAGCCTGACTAAACTTTCCAAACCAAGCACGAGGACTCTGTTTCAAACCATATAAAGATTTTCGAAGACGACAAACTCGCCCTGACTCCCTCTGAGCAACAAAACCAGGAGGTTGCGCCATATACACCTCCTCCTTAAGATCACCATGAAGAAAAGCATTCTTGATATCAAGCTGATGTAAAGGCCAATGATGGGAAGCCGCCATGGAAATAAATAACCGAACAGAGGTTAACTTTGCAACAGGAGAAAAAGTGTCAGAGTAATCAACCCCATAGGTTTGAGCATAGCCCTTTGCAACAAGACGGGCTTTCAATCGGGCAACTGACCCATCTGGATTGACCTTAACAGCGAAGACCCATTTGCAACCTATAGCCCTTTTATCTGCAGGTAAATCGACCAAGTCCCAAGTACCATTGTCATCTAAAGCATTCATCTCCTTTATCATTGCATTACGCCAACCAGGATGAGATATGGCTTCACGAACAGTTTTAGGAAGAGAGATAGAATCAAGGGAAGCAATAAAAGAACAAGAGGTACATGACAAGTTATCATAAGAAACAAAGGAAGAAATAGGATAAGCACACTGACGTTTACCTTTGCGCAATGCAATAGGAAGATCATCGCTCGGGACTGGATCTGATGACGAAGGAGCAGGTGCAGGACATGAATCAATAGGTGGACGCCTGGAGTAAACCTGAATAATAGGAGGCTTGACAGGAGCTGGTTCTGAGACAGGTGCTGGTGCCAAAACAGGTGCCGAGACAGGTGCTGGTGCCGAGACGGGTGCAGAGGATGTGATGGAATAGACTAACAAATCGTCATCCTCCCCCTGGCGAGTGGGAATGGATGAAGACGGAAAATAAGGTGTGTCTTCCAGGAAGGTAACATCAATTGAGACTAGATATTTGTTAAGATTGGGACAATAACACCTATAACCCTACTGAAGACGAGAATAACCAAGGAAGACACATTTCAAAGACTTGGGATCTAATTTAGTGACATGCGGACGAACATCCCGAACAAAACAAGTGCTACCAAATATTTTCGGGTCAACAGGAAACAATGGCTTATTGGGAAAAAGGATTTGGTAAGGTATCTCACCATGAAGAACAGAGGAAGGCATGCGATTAATGAGAAAACAAGCTGTAGACACTGCATCGGCCCAAAAAGGTTTAGGAACATTCATTTGAAATAAGAGAGCTCGTGCCGTTTCAAGAAGATGTCTGTTTTTACGTTCTGCCACACCATTTTGGGATGGGGTATCAACACACGAAGTTTCATGAAGTATGCCATTCTGAGTCATATAAGACTGAAATAAAGCTTGAGTATATTCTCTGGCGTTATCACTTCGCAAAGTACGAATTGAAACATTAAATTGAGTTTTAATTTCAGCACAAAACGCACAAAACAGAGAAAACAACTCAGAACGACGTTTCATGAGATATAACCAAGTGACACGAGAATAATCATCCACAAATGTAACAAAATACCGAAAGTCAGGTTTAGACAAAATAGGACAAGGACCCCAAACATCAGAATGAACTAATTCAAAAGGAACACTAGCACGTTTATTGACTCTAGGACTTGAACTAAGGCGATGATGTTTTGCAAACTGACATGACTCACAATTTAATGAAGACACCTTATTAAATTGAGGACAAAGCTTTTTGAGTAAAGGGAGAGACGGATGACCCAACCTACAATGAGCCTCGAAAGGAGACGTGACACTGGAGCAAGCAATAGAACGCAGTACCGATGTATCAAGAATGTAGAGGCCTCCAGACTCATGTCCTTTACTAATAATCTTCTTCGTCATAAGATCCTGAAATAAACAATGATCAGGATAAAATGAGACACAACAGTTAAGATTACGAGTAAGCTGACTTACAGAGAGCAAATTAAAGGATAAATTAGGTAAATGTAAGACAAAAGACAGAGATAGCGAGGGGGTAAGGTTGATGGTGCCAGACCCGCGAACACAAGATGGTGACCCATCGGCTAAAGTGACGGTAGAAGTAGAAGTATAGGGTTGAAAAGAAGAAAATAGACTAGAATTACCTGTCATATGATCTGTGGCACCAGAATCAATGACCCACTTGGAGGATGATGAAAGAAGACATACATCGGGTTTACCTGAATCAGCAATAGATGTGACAGAAGGAGATGAAGACTGGAGTGATTCCTGATACTGTGAGAACTTGGCAAATTCATCAGCAGAGATAAGGACCGATTTGTCAGAGGCATCAGTAGTGACCGCAATATGATTAGACGGTCTCCCAGGTGCGTAGCTGTTATTTCGACTTACCAAAGCACCACTAAGCTTATGGGCCGTAATTTTAGGCATCACAGGAACCAGATCAGATACAACGACTGACTTTGTCTCAGCCATAACAGGTCAAATAGGTCAGAACTCGGAATTAAAACCTCCAAAATCAAATTTTACAAATGGGGTTTTCAGAAATCGTGCAAAACCTCCCCCAAATCAAGAGAAATCAGGAAAGAAGCTTGAAAAACAGACAAGCAGAGGATGGATCAACCTGGTGAGGGCGAACTTCAGGTTGGAAGGGCAGCTTCGATCGACTGGTGAGAAGCTTGAAAAACAGACAAGAAGAGGGGGGAACGGCAGCTGGAAGGGCAGCTTCGATCGACTGGAAGAGCAGCTTCGATCGACTGGAAGAGTCGATCGGTGACTAGAAGGGTCAAACGACGGCTGGAAGGGTCGATCGACGTCGAACGGCGGCTGGAAGGGTCGATCGACTTCGATCGATGGCTGGAAGAGTCGATCGACTTCGATCGGTGACTGGAGGGTCGAAGTCGACGCCTGTCGGAGGGTCGACCGGCTTCTAGGAGGGTCGAAAGACGCCTGTGAGAGTCGATCTGTTGTTGGGAAGGTCGGACGGCTTTGAACGACGCCTGGGAAGAGAGATCGACGCCTGTGAGAGTCGATCTGTTGCTGGGAAGGTCGAACAGTCTTTGACCGGTGCCTGGGAAGATAGATCGGTGGCCTGGGAGTTCGAACAGCGGTGAGACCCTAACTTCAAACTTCAAACTTCGAATCTCAATCTCAAACCCTAAGTGGCTCTGATTCCATGTTATAAGAGATTAAGAGAATACTTTCTTGTGTATTTCATTGAAGTATTATATATATTTATATACAAACTATTAAATCTAAACTAGGAAACTATATCAATTAGAATCTCTAATTGACAGCCTAATTGCCAGCCTATTGACAACTATATATACACACCGTAACAATAATATTCCTAATTATTTGGCATTCTAATTGACCCAGCCTTAATTGGCTAATAATGCCCTAACTACTATTTTGGGCACTTACTAAATAGGCCCAATTATTCTCAATACTAATCTAACCCCTAATCTTGCTATACATCAAGTATGCATTAAGTGTTACTATTCGACACTATACAATCCTAGTTAAACATGCATGAAGAATATCTCTAAATCTGTCCCATTTGCAAGCCGACAGGCATAAGGTCACTTTAATGTCCATCCATAGCTAGTCAAGTGAATTCTTGACATTGTTAAAGATTTTGTTGTTCTTTTTCCTCGATAAGACCCACACAAAAAACATGAATCGTTTTTTCCCGCACCCATTTACCAAAAGGGGAAAGGTTAGAAGGTGGGCGAAAAGAAGAAAACCAATGCTCAACCCGGTCTAGAAAGGAAGTGGCAAAGGATTCCTGGCTTTATTATACTTATTTAGATCGGGTAGTTCGAGTTTGTTTTGTTCTTTTATTTATTATGAAAAATTGAAACAGAGTTTTTTTTTCTTTCATGAAGTTGCTAGTTGCAATGCTGCTACTATATCTTGATTTATCACAATTCACTGTGCATTGTATAATTTGAATTGGTGTGCAAGAATCGTTTTTTTTTTCCAAGATTGTATTAATGCCCCTTCTTCATTTCTTATCCTTTTTGTAAAGGTTCAAAATTTATTGATGAATAAGAGAATTATAAAAGGAGAGACCAGGCTCAAGGTTATGGTCTAAATTCCAAGTCGCTAACAATGTATAGAAAAAGACACCCTCAAACAATGGGTATGGAGATAACTATACTTCATGAACTCTTCCTTGAAGATTCCCACAGTCTTCCTCCAAATGCCCTAACAAATCCTGAATAACAATAAGCTTCCTGCTTACAAAGAAACTTCAAATTGTAGTTAAGGCGTTGAGGCGGAAGCGAGGCGGACAGACCTGAAAACGCCTCAGACGTGAGGCGAGGTGGACACCTCACTTCACTGAGGTGGTCATAACATTTTTTAAATATTTTTTTTTATAATAAATTGAAATATATTAGCATAGTAGTATGCATCATCATTTTGATAAGTATCATAAGCAAATATGTACAAAAAGTGACACAACTACCTAGAATCAAAATATTTTTTAAAGATTTTTTTAATAATAAATTGAAACATATCATTTTGACAAATATCATAAGCAAATATGTACAAAAAGTGACACTACCTAAAATCGGAATGAAAATATAATAAAGTTGCATAGCATATCGAAATGATACATTGCATAAGTGTTAGTAAAAATCAATACTCTTGAAAGAATAGAAATGATGCATTACATAGCATATCGAAATGATGCATCACATCGAAATGATGCATTACATAACTTTCAAACATTCACTAACCATTAAAAATCAATAATCTTGAAAGAATAAAAATTTGAGAATATTGAACATTTGTTAGAAGAAATTGTTAGTAAAAATCCACAAGTATAATCACTATTGGTATTCCAAAAGCATAAAAATCATTGAACTAAGCTATGAAAAATCAAGATTGATGTTGATCAAAACATGGTATGTTTTCTCCAAAAAATACTATAAAAAGTATGACAAAAAGTTATCAAAACTTAAAAACGTTTTTATCTTGTTTTTATCAAATTGATCAAATATTACACCAAGAAACATAAAACCTTATTATAGAGTGGGTTGCAACCTCTTTTTGTTGCATTTAGGTTGCAAATGGGTTGAAAATGGGCTGCAATTGGGCTGGCTACAACCAGTATTTGGGCTGAGGCGGGGCGAGGTGGACGCCTCATTTCACCGGACCGCATTGCCTCACTTTGAGGCGAAATTTTGTAAAAACGCCTTGAGGCGTGCCTAGGCGGTCGCCTTGACTACACTGAATGAAAGATGCTCTGTACTTTTGAACCCCTCAAATGATATTCCAATGAACTCGGCAACACCCGATCCATGTTGAAGAGACTTGTAAAATGGACCCAAAAGCGTCAAGCCCAATACTATGAATCAAAAGGTTAGAAGAGGACTTGATGGTTGATCCACACATCACCCAAAGACTCGTGTAGTTGTATTCTACCAAAACAACCTTAGAAGGAACTTTATTCCAAACCACAAGCCACCCAAAGGATATCCCCCAAATTTCTTTCCTTCAAACTAATTTCAGTGGGACGTTGCCAAAGTGTTCAGGAGGAAGATGGACTTTAGCCAAGACAAGCAATCACTGTCCATATGTTCACCAAAGGAAACCCTTCCAATAGATTGGAAAGGATTAAAAATTCATTCACTTCTTAATGACGATTCACTAAAACAGAGCAAAGAGGGCAAGCAAAGCAAACACTAGAAATGGAGTAAGAAGGGGCAATTACAGTTCTTAATGACGATTAAAGTTACTACTTGGAATGCCAGGGGGGTTAGGACCTAGGATCACTGGAAAGAAGTCTAAGGATATTAATCCTGAAACAGAAACTACATATCACCTTTGTTTAAGACAAAGAAGCAGGAGATTGATGAGGATTTTATCAAAATTACTTGGGGACAGAGATGACTACAGTTGGGACTTCATCACAACAGAAGGAACATCTGGTGGTCTTTTGCCTCTTTGATCTCACAACTCACTTTTTTCTTTTTCTTTTTCTTTTCCTTTCGGAAATCAAAGTAATAAAGTGTTGTTTTTCTCTTAATAAGAGTTGCTCTACCTGAGCTTTAGGTGCCTTCTGTACATGGGTTCACTGAGTGCTTCTCTAGCCCCTTTTTTTTTTACTAGAGAATGAACACAATTTCTCAACTGTTTAACTGGTGAATAAACAAAACTTAGAATTGGTGTCAACAATTTGGTTCATGGAGAGGTTGCGACCTTAACTGTTTTGTTGTTGCATGCAAGTTGGTTAGCAAAGAGTGGGCAATGATGGGGATCTTGTTGTTTGCATTGTTGCGACTCGTTGGGGTCAACACAGTTTGAAGCTTGTATGTAGAGTCCATCACTCCATCTGTCATCGCTTATTTTTCGTTTTCCTCTCTTTTGCAGTTCATTAGCTCCTTGAAAGATAATTTGAATGCAGAGGTAGCATTGGGTACGGTAACAAATGTTAAGGAAGCCTGTGCATGGCTTGGATATACATATCTTTTTATAAGGATGAAATCGAATCCACTGGCCTATGGGATCGGCTGGGATGAGGTAATCTGTTTTGTTATCCATTTGCATCTGTCTATGTGCGCACCCTATTCTAATATAACCAAGGGCATGCTTCATTCTGTTTCTTTTGCAGGTCATTGCTGATCCTTCATTGATTTCTAAACAAAGATCTCTTGTAATTGATGCTGCACGAGCCCTTGATAAAGCAAAAATGATGCGCTTTGATGAGAAAAGTGGCAACTTCTACTGTACAGAGCTTGGTCGTATTGCAAGTCACTTTTATATTCAGTACTCTAGCGTTGAAACTTACAATGAGATGCTTCGGCGCCACATGAGTGAGAGTGAGGTTGTTGATCGTCTAGTCTGTATTCTTTTATTTCCACCCCCTGGTCTGTTATGAAATCTGAAGTGCCTTGTCTGAGGATAAATAGCAGTTCAAGGTTCCGAAGTCAGGGTTGCTGCATTAAATTTTTAACTTGCCCAAGCTTGCATACTAGGTTTTTTTTTTTTTTTACTCCTGTTTGTTTGCCAATGATTCTTTCTTTTATAATTTTTGTCCCTCCAGGGTCGCAAGTACTTTGGGGGCAAAGTCTTGTGTGGCCTCTTTGTTTTGGCTTTTGAGATACCTATCACCTCGATGTCTCCTTAAGGAGCTGTTGATATTTTTAGTGATGTTCTTGCGGTCTTTTTTTGCTTCCTTTTCTTGGACTTTCATGTATTGATTTGGCTTGCATTTAAATTTAATATTTTCTGAAAAAAAAATTTCCCTCCAGGTAATCAACATGGTGGCCCATTCTTCCGAATTTGAAAATATTGCTGTTAGAGATGAAGAGCAGGAAGAATTAGAAAGGCTGGTCCGGACATCATGTCCTTTGGAAGTTAAGGGTGGCCCTTCCAACAAACACGGAAAAATTTCAATACTTATTCAGGTTTGCTTGCTTTCAATCCATCATTATTAAAGTTGCTTTCCACTTCATTCAATAAAATGACTGACTAACTTCAGCTTGTTTTTATATGGCAGTTGTACATATCACGTGGCTCATTAGATAGCTTTTCATTGATTTCTGATGCAGCATACATAAGTGCAAGCTTGGCCCGTATAATGCGGGCATTATTTGAGATATGCTTGCGCAGGGGGTGGTGTGAAATGACCTCTTTCATGTTGGAATACTGCAAAGCTGTGGATCGACAAATTTGGCCCTATCAACATCCCCTACGGCAGTTTGACAGAGATCTATCAGCAGAAGTTTGTCTAGCATCTTAAATACTGTGTACTTTGATACAATTAGACTGTTCTTTCTGTCTAGTAAATGTCATTTTGTTATTCTCATCATTGATTTGTATCAGATATTAAGGAAGCTTGAAGAAAGAGGGGTTGATATGGATCGTCTCCAGGAAATGGAAGAGAAAGATATTGGATTACTGATTCGTTATGCAGCTGGAGGAAAGGTAAAGACATTGTGTAATGACATCATTTCTTAACAATCATAATGTTTGTGTATGCATGCTTCTCACATTATTTGCTTTTTACTTTGTAAGTTGGTTAAGCAATATCTTGGGTATTTCCCATGGATCCACCTGTCTGCTACCGTAAGTCCAATAACCAGAACTGTTCTGAAGGTAAGTTTATCATGATTATTTCTGTAGGTACCAATTTCTTAGTCTAGTCTCCGGGATGAATTTCTTCTGCTATGTAACTTATTTTCAGGTTGACTTGCTGATAACACCGGACTTTGTTTGGAAGGATCGCTATCACGGGACCTTTGAGCGTTGGTGGATTCTTGTTGAGGTACTAGCAACAGTGACCAATGCTTATTGAACACTTGTACTAATAATTCAGGTGTTCAAACTTGATCTTCTGCAACTGACATAGGTTTTCAATTGGCTCAAATTTTTTAACATTTTGAGCAGGACTCTGAGAATGATCACATTTACCATTCTGAGCTCTTTACGCTGACTAAGCGGATGGCAAGAGGAGAACCACAGAAGCTCTCTTTCACTGTACCAATATTTGAACCGCATCCACCTCAGTACTTCATTCGTGCTGTTTCTGATTCTTGGTTGCATGGGGAGGCTTTTCACACTATTTCATTTCAAAATCTCGCCTTGCCAGAGGTGATAAACCTAGCTAACTTCATTTATATTTAATGCATTACTTGGTCTCTTACTTCGTCAGTCTTTGTTCAGGCTTATACATCCCACACAGAACTTCTTGATTTGAAACCCCTTTCAGTGTCTTCACTTGGGAATAAAGCCTATGAAGACTTGTACAGCTTTTCACACTTCAATCCAATTCAAACACAGGTATGCATGCTTTTATGGTTACATTGCCACCTCTATGGTTTTCTCTGTTGGCTCTTGAAATTCTTATTGCTTTGTAAGCTAGTGATTGATTGATTGATTGTGGAACTTGCTAGACTTTCCACGTTCTATATCACACAGACAACAACGTTCTCTTAGGAGCTCCTACTGGAAGTGGGAAGACTATATCTGCAGAACTTGCAATATTTCATCTCTTCAACACACGACCAGATATGAAGGTATGAGGTTTTTACTTCTCCAGATAGAAGATTCATAGTTATGTGCCAGTTAATTGTCTTGCCTACTGCTGATGCCTCCTAGTCTTAATGACATGATTTAACCATTGTGAAAATGCCCAGCATTTTGTATGGGGGACTTCTCTGTTTACTGCTGATGCCTCCTAGTCTTAGTGACATGATTTAACAATGGTGAAAATGTCCAGCATTTTGTATGGACTCTGTTTACTGCTGATGCCTCATAGTCTTAATGACATGATTTGGCAACGATTTAACAATTCTGAAAGTGTATTATTTTGTATGAAGGACTTCTTTGTTTTGATTTATCATATAAAATGAAAATTTTCAAACATTACCTAAAACAAAAGCCATTTATTCTACATGTACCTTTCAATATTACCATCTTAATTGTAAGCTCTTAATGGCGGATCAGATTATTAGTCTTTATCGTTCCAATCAGAATGTTGGGGTTAATTACATGCTAAAAGTTTGCTACATGGAGTTAAACTTGCCACAAAACGTGATTTCTCTTGTTCGGGCCAGTCTGTCTTGTTGATCAACCATCCTGCACACCATCAACAAGAAACAAATCTCTTATGAGTTCTCTGACTTTTGTCATCCTTTAGGACTTATATCTTGAGAGAAATAATTGAACTTTCAAAAATGTGAAAGAAAGCTTTCCATGTTCCATCTTTATCTGTTGCACCATCTGTGTGCCTTTCCGTATATGATATCCATTACTGTTTCTTATTGTATCTATCTGTGATACATTTTCAATGAATACTATTAGTGTCCCATAGCTTTGTTTCTTTCAGCTATCATGGTGTCTGTTAATGCTCCTTTCTATCCAGGTTATATACATAGCCCCTCTGAAGGCTATTGTTCGTGAACGGATGAATGACTGGAGAAAGCGACTTGTCTCTCAGCTTGGTAAAAGGATGGTATGATCTTTTGTTTTCCCTTTTCTTGGAAGTTGAACTGCATAAATAATTCATATCTTTAGAATAGTCATTAATTGTTTGTGTCTATCAGGTTGAAATGACTGGGGATTTTACCCCTGATCTAATGGCACTGCAATCGGCAGATATCATAATTTCCACTCCAGAAAAGTGGGATGGTATCAGTCGTAACTGGCATACTCGAAGCTATGTGACAAAGGTTTGTTTTCTCTTTGTTATTGTTATTTGTTACATACTAATTTTCTGGTATAGACAAGAAAATGCTGTATTCATTGCCTTTATATTTAATATATATACTGGTTCATTTGCAGGTTGGGTTAATGATTTTGGATGAGATTCACTTACTAGGAGCTGATCGTGGACCTATTCTCGAGGTTTATACATATGCATTTTTCCCCCTTGGATGTTTCAGTTGTTTCAACTTTCTACTGCCATTAGTTACTTTTTGTGCAAACTTCGGTACAAATTGTATCAGTGCTTGAACGCAACCATGGGTTGAGACTTTTTTTTTTGGTTATCTGAATCTCATTATAAGTCTAAGAAATGTGTGTTTGCGGAAGCAATTTATGGTTTACATTCAATTTGGGAAATCAATCAAAGGGGTTTTCTCAAAGGACGAATACTAAAATTCTTTATGTAAAGACATCAGAGGAAGAACCCTTGAATTCTTTATTTTACTGACAAACTGTCTCGAAAGTCACAATAAATCAATTGTTTTCTTTATTCTACGCTTTCCAATCCTCTGTGTCATTCTAGCAATCAAACTCGGCCCAATATTTTACTAAAAGGAGTAGTGTGTATTTTTCGTTGGGGATATCCTGGAAGAAATTAGCGGAAAATCGGACATGAGGGGTTTCCTTTCATCTGGCTATGACAGTCAAAATCAAATCCGAATGAGTTGGAGTTTGAAGAGGTAAACCTTTAGACACATGAAAATTAGTAAATACATGTAATGAATAAATAATATATAATGTATGTATCTCTAGACTCTAGGTACATGCTCTGCCTTAGAGGCAGTGTGCGCCATGTATCCATTTTCTATTGGCAAAGACGAATACTAGAATTCTTTATGTAAAGACATCATAGGAAGAACCCTTGAATTCTTTATTTTACAGACAAATTGTTCTTACAATCTCGAAAGTCACAATAAATCAACTGTTTTCTTTATTCTACGCTTTCCGCCATTCCAGCAATCAAACTCGGCCCAATATTTTACTAAAAGGAGTAGTGTGTATTTTTCGTTGGGGATTTCCTGGAAGAAATTAGTGGAAAATTGGACATGAAGGTTTCTTCTCATCCGGCTGAGACAATCAAAATCAAATCCGAACGAATAGGAGTTTGAAGAGGTAAGCCCGTAGACACGTGAAAACTAGTAAATACATGTGATGGATAAATAAGATATAATGTATGTATCTCTAGACTTTAGGTACATGCTCTGCCTTAGAATCAGTGTGCGCCACGTATCATGTAATGAAGAAAGCCGTTTGTGGCAATGGCATCCATTTTCTATTGTTAAGTCCTGACTAATCTGCATAAACACAGCTTGTCAATTTCCAGAAATTACTTGACAGCTGTGGATGTTATAAGTCCCTATTATTGTCATTCGTATTCTTCAAATGAAGGTTCCTTGCTGAAAACTGATGAACATGTTAAGTTTTTTTTCCCTCGGAAACATTAGTAAAAATCATATCACCTTTGGCCTTACGTGGCAAAGATCCGCGGACAGGGTTGATGTTATATGACACATCCATTTCAAACGAACTAGTTGCTTTACCAACTTCTTCGAGCTGTTCACATCGTCTTTGCTAATTGTTGATGTAGTCATTGGTGACTCATTCCTTGTGGAGGCATAACTTCCAAAACATGTTCAGGTTTACTTTTATTTATTTATTTATTTATTTATTTATTTATTATTATTATTATTATTATTATTATTATTATTATTATCATCATTAATCAAAATACAAGCAATAAATTGATAATAGAAAACAAGTGACTGAGCAAATCACATATAAATAAAAGGGGAAAAAGCTGCCCCCAAAACAAGCCATAAGCCAATTACAGAGTAAATTAACTGTCCCAATCAAACATGGACCAAAGAGTGGCAAGTAACATCTAATCCAAACCCGATGTCCCGGTACAGAGCAACCATCTCTTCTTCAATTAGCTAGCCAGCAAGGGAGATAATCGCCAAGGGGGACCTGGGCAGAAGAATCAGAGCAGATACTGTTCCAGATGTTTTTAGAGAAAAGGGCAAGAGAAGAAGAGATGGCTATTGTCTCTTGTTCATTTTCACGCAAACAACACCTGCTCAGGATTATCAAACCCTTCCTAGCAAGATTGTTAACAATTAATATCTTATCATGAACAAGGGACCATAAGAAGAAATTAACTCTTGGTGGAACTTGTTTGAGCCAGAAAAACTTTTTCTCAAACAAGGAGGGGAAATAGGAACTTCTGTAGGTAAGAAAAACGTGCTTGTTATAGGTTGCTTTCAACTGAAAATTTCTTAGACTTATCCCACCAAAACCCATTCATCCTCTTTGTCACTCAGAGAAACATGCTGAGGTAGCTCTTCATCTTAATACCTCTTCTGAAGGACAAGTCCCAGTTATTAGAGCTACTATCCATGCCCATGTAGAAAAGGGAGGTGAGAAATGGGGCTTGTCTTTCAGAGGGAAATGTTGTATAGGGATCTAAACTGAACTGTTAGAGGTTGGGAGCCCACCCAAGTATCACTCCGAAAGTCAATTCTATCACCTCTCCCAAGAGTGAAAGAGATCTCTTTATGGAAAGTAGGTCGTATATTCATGATGGTTCACACCAAGAGAAACAATGAGGGGCAGTAGATCGAGTAGAATACCACCCCCATGTTCCAGTAATCCAATCCATACTTGTGCTCAGTAATGGCTCTCCACAGAGCTCCTTCTGTACCAAACCTCCATAACCATTTGGCAAGGAGTCTCCCACTTCTTTACCAACCCAAACTTTTTTCAGGTTTGGTACTACTTCGATGAAAATTGTTGCTGGGAGCAACAAATGAACACTAAATTAGGTGAAACTATGGTTTGATCCCTAAGCTAGAACATGATGTTCATTTCTCAAACTTCAAAACAAAGCTAATAACCTTAGAGTCTCAAGTGAACCTAAAAAAAAATAAAAAAATAAAAAGCTAAGATCATAATTGTGAGCCGACATATGCCATGCTATGTATTCTTATGCTTATATGGTCTAGCATCACTCCATATCCACTGCCAAATAAAAGAAATACAGTTGGGACTATCTTGTCTTACGATTATGTTAAATTGGTGTTTGAATGTTGGTAGTCTAAGTTCAAAATTTTGAAATGATATTTGTTTTTAAGGTTTTTAAAGCAACAACTTAAGATGAATATGAGTTTGATTTTAATCTTGTTACACTGTTATTTTTAGTTAATGTCAATATAATTGCAGTTGTATTGATGGGTTAGACAGACGTTAAATAATTATAAAAAAAACTCTTGATTTCTCAATTATGAAACTTCATCATCCAGGTTATTGTCTCCAGGATGAGATACATATCATCCCAAACAGAGCGTGCAGTTCGGTTTGTAGGCCTTTCCACGGCATTAGCAAATGCAAGGTATGGAATTTAATGAAACGTTTATATCTTGGTTACCTAGCTAAGGTTCTGTTGCAACTATATGTGAATCTTAGAAAAAATTTAATCATGGATGATGTAAGTCCTAGTTACTTTAAATGTAAATAGTGAAAGATTGGGTGAATTGCAAATGAAAGTTTTCAAAACTTGGAATGTTCCACAATCGTGGAGAACTTCTGTTAGAGTTTCTAGGCCATTAATATTATTCCTAATTTCTCTCCTTGTTGCTTAATACTGCGACAATTATTTGGAGAGACAAGAAATGAGTGTTCTCCCGCATGGATTAGGAATTTAAAACCAGAAATACTAAGATATGATTCCACCAAGCTATTTAAATTTGGAGAAACTTGGACTAGTGTGTGGGTGTTAAATGTGAAATCTATACATGAAGTTAAAGACTCAAAAGATAATGGAACTGAGTCCCACAAAAAATTAATGATTTTTTTTTCTCCGTGAATAAAAATTAGAATGATATGTATTATGCAAATGAAAAACTACTATAATAGATGTAGAATCCAAAAACATGGACGTTGAAGCTTAAATACACTTAGTCATTGATAGTTTGTTACAAAGTAGCAAGAACAAGGAGAACCTTCCCAAGCTAAGAAAATTAGCCATACAAATGTCCATTCTGAATCTTGAAATGGTGGATGAGTAGAAAAGCATGGGTAACATGGGAATGGGCATTAACTTGGCAAGACAAGACAAAGTCATATAACCATGGTATAAAAAGTGACTCATGCATGGTCGGGGGTAGCTTTTAGGCTGAACCCAAGTATTTGGTTGCAAGTCTAGGAACCAATGGGAGAGGTATGTATGCTTAATCGCTTACCAAACCTGGAGCAATCGTAGATGCTCAACCATAATGCTTTAGTGGATCAAAGACAGAAAAGTGGACATGAATGGGGCTGGTTTGATTGGTTTGAAAACCAAAGAGGAGAAGGGAAGGTGGTGTTAGAGAGCTTTTATAATAGGGAAAAAAGAAAAAAGAAAAAAAAAAGAAAATAGGATGAGATGGCTGTTTTGATTTGAGTTGGGGATAAATAAAAATACGCATGTAAATGGATCAGATGCAGATCCTGAAGTTGCAAATATTAGGTTGCATTTCAATCTGAAATCCTATCTGATCCGATTAATTCAAGCCTTATTTAAGCTCTTTTTTTTTTACCCAAATCCAATCTGTTTACAGCCCTAGATAAAAAGATATGAACTGTGAAGAGGAGAAGAAAGTAGGATGTGGGTTAACTTGGGAACTTGATCTGGCAGATTGATTTGTGAATGATATCACCATCATTTCACCAAGAATTTAGCCAATCCCCCAACAGCAGGGTGTTGAGGAGTATCGCCGAGCCTGCCTTCTTGCTCTCTGATGCATTTATCGTGCGTGTGAGTAATATTATTTAGGCTTGAACAGTACATTTAGTTCTTCAATGTCTAACCAGATAGGGATCTAGAGCTTGTCTGATTGAATAATGTTTCTTGTTTCTAAGAAAAAAAGTTCATTGGGTTTTAGAAGGTCTGAAAAAGTCTGATTGCAGTGGATTTAGGTGTAATAGGCAATCTAAAGGTTGTAGTAGTATGCTGTAGGCTGAATGATACCGAGGAGAAGTGGATAGGTTAGGGGATATAATGATGTTGCTAGCACTGAGCTTTGGATATGGGAGTGGTGAAGCTCTTGCTAGGGCTTCGACAGCATATGTGAGGGAAGCTTGGGTTTGATCAATGCTTTAAATTCTCCAATTCACCCAGATAGTAAAATCTAAATGTTGTAATAGTAAGATATGGGCTGAACTTAATCTCTTACTTCTAACTTGTAAGAGCGAGTGATCTACATGATGATTGGGGTTCGAAAGGTCTGTTTATGTCGGGTTGAGTAAACGTTTGATACACAGATTTGGAAATCTAAAGGTCCAAACAGATGTGGGCTGAATAACTATTTTGAGTAGGAGATCAGTGTTAGGAGCTAATGACGGTACTAACACTGAGCTTTGGTTAAGGAAGTTTAAACGGTGTAGTGGAGAATAAAGCTAGGGAAGAATTATATTGAACAAAGTAAATAAATAAAATCTCTCACTTGCACCAACATACTTATTTAAATAGAACATATATAAATAACTCTTTTTAACTTTTCACATAATGCATGGATTGTTTTTTACCTTTTTCATCTTATCTTTTAACACTAGTCAATTTCTTTCAGTAATTTGGCAGACTGGTTAGGTGTTGGTGATATTGGATTGTTCAATTTCAAGCCTAGTGTCAGACCTGTACCTCTGGAAGTTCACATCCAGGTAAGTGAATGTGTTTAAGTCCATGTCTTTCTCCATTGCAGTAAATGACTTTGTGCCAGTTATCTCTAATGTTCTAATAGATACTGTTCTTTTTATGCGGTTGTCATTTCAAGCTGTATAATTGAATTTCTTATAGAACGAAGATGTGGCAACTTTGCATAAAATTCTCAAAGATGTAAAAATTGGGTTTTAATAAATAACAATTCATTCATTTACTGGACGAAAAGTTAACGGTCAACGTGCGACCCAGACTCAAAGTTGGTATAAATCATGGGACCCAAATGCAGATTAACCCCTAAAAATTATGTAATTGTTTTGATGCTCTAAACACGAATAAAACTAGAGTTAAATGTGTATTTTCTATTTTGGAAGTGTATCTGAGAACAGTTTGAATCTTGAATGATACAGAAATTTCTGAGTGAAGATTTGTTACTTTGGCTTCATCTATACCGTTTACTATCTGGATACTCATTCATTTAGGCTAATCAAAGTGAATATGATCATGGATGCCTCGTGATTTGTGTCATATGTTTGATTCAGTTGCCAAATGTGGAAATGTTGCATTGGCAAATTCAATTTCATATGCCTTTTGGTTTGCATGTCCTATGAGAAAATGAGAATAAACAAGGTAGAAAAGGTTTTGAGGCGTTATTTAGGGATGACTGACATAAGTATACTCCCTCCTGAACGAATGGAACACGCCATTGGGAGTTGTGCGAAGATTGCACGGAGTTGTTATAGAGGATATCCGTAACTACTGTGGAAGAAACTACAACCTTTAGTAGGTATACTGGTGCCAGTTGAAAGTATATTATGGTATTGAGTGCATGTAGAGTGGTCATCTGGAGTTTAGAGAGGGCGTTTCAATTAAGTGGGGAAAGAGATGGTGGTTGTATTTTGTTGGAAATATGAGTGTAGTGATCAGGCTGCTCTAACTTTCACTAACAAATTTTGAGATTCATACTCTTCCCAGTGGGAAGGATGAATGGGATTGAAGAGCGGATTTATTTTTATTTTTCGGGAGAATCTCAACAACTTGGGATTCGATTGTAGTGCTATAGTTTGGTACTTCATTTGGTTAGTTCTCATAAACTGAAGGTTCAGTTCAGGCAGATTTGAGAACCAAAACCTACTAATTACTTCAGAATTCACATGATAACTTCCACTCACAACTAAATAGGAACTTCAGTGATCCCACAAAAAACACTTGCATGCATACTGGATCGACTGTTCTGCCACATGATAGACCAAACTTCCCACATGATAGACCAAATTTGACGTGGCAGCATTCCATGACTGTCAGAGACATTCATGCTTCTCTGGTCTCTCCACTTGTGGAATTCCCTTGAGAAACATCCTAGTTTTCTTTATGTGACCTAGAATCATTTTCTTGGGATCTTTTACAGTCTTTACTTTCTATTATATTGACTGTACATCTTCTGATTTGTTCATGGCAGGGATACCCGGGCAAGTTTTACTGCCCAAGAATGAATAGTATGAATAAACCTGCATATGCTGCCATATGTACACACTCACCTACAAAACCAGTTCTTATTTTTGTCTCATCTCGTCGTCAGACAAGACTTACTGCCCTGGACTTGATTCAGGTGAAATGTTACATCCTACTGGGACCACAATTAACACTTAAGAGAGTTAAATGTTAAGGGGTGTTCTTGTCATGGCAGTTTGCAGCTTCAGATGAGCAGTCAAGGCAGTTTCTGAATATGCCAGAGGAAGCAATACAAATGGTTCTTTCTCAACTGACTGACCAGAACCTGAAACACACTTTACAATTTGGCATTGGATTGCATCATGCAGGACTCAATGACAAAGATAGATCTCTTGTTGAAGAACTTTTCGCCAACAACAAGATTCAAGTACTTTTTTTTTGCTTTCCTCGAAACAAACTTTTTTCTTGAAATCCTAAGATTTCTTTGTAAGTAACATTTCATCTCTTTAACATTTTCCTTGCTGTAACAGGTTTTGGTATGCACCAGTACATTAGCATGGGGTGTGAACCTTCCTGCCCATTTGGTCATTATTAAGGTAAGACAAAGTCTGTAACACTTTCATGAATGTTCCAGGTTCTATTCTGGTAACATTAACACAAGTTAAATTAAATGGACTTCTTCCAATATGCTAATTGGTATCTTAAGAGTTCTCACTAAAAAAAGAGATAAAGGGATTGTTTATTCCTTTATTATCCATCTAGAAATAATTATCAATTTGCGCCTAGTATCCATCGTTTGCGGCCAGGACTATTGGGGTATCTAATCCCATTCGCTCCTCTAGCTTTCGTCTCTCAGTGTCAGTGTCGGTCCAGCAGAGTGCTTTCGCCCGTTGGTGTTCTTTCCGATCTCAGTTCATTTCATCGCTCCACCAATAGTTTCTTAGAGATTCTTGCTACAGAGATTGATGGACGAGGTTTAGAACTATCAGTATACTTTGTCTTTGCTAAATTACAAATTAGGTGCCTACAAGCCTATGTTGACATTACAGTGACCTGTATTTTCTAATACAAATGCGTCTGATACAGGGTACAGAATATTATGATGGGAAGACAAAAAGATACGTTGATTTTCCCATTACAGATATATTGCAAATGATGGGTCGTGCAGGTCGACCACAATATGATCAACATGGAAAGGCAGTTATTCTTGTTCATGAACCTAAGAAAAGTTTTTATAAGAAGGTATATACCTATATTCAGTGGTTCAGATTTATTTTTCTTGTTTAGAAGTGCTATAATAACTTCCTGCCTTTCATGTGTAGTTCCTTTATGAACCATTTCCAGTTGAAAGTAATCTGAGGGAGCAATTGCATGATCACATTAATGCAGAGATTATCTCAGGCACAATTTGTCATAAAGAGGATGCAGTGCATTATCTCACCTGGACTTATTTGTTTCGTCGATTGGTAAAGTTTTCACTTGTTTTGTTTATTTTTTTATTTATTTATTTTTCAGTAAAGATAAATGCATAGATCACAACAAATGGAGTAGCATAAATAAAGGTTATGTGAGATGGCTGATGAAAAATCATTTCCTAAATTATTTTCTCCATCCCCATAAGATGAGATTCTTAATCAATATGGTTGTCCCATTACTCTCGCTTTCAACTTAAATTAGGATTTTTTTAGTGATAAACCACAAACAATAAAATCAAAACGAAAAAAAAAAAAAAAACAAATTCAAAACCGAAACTCACTTTTCCGCGTTATGTACTTATTTTTCTACCACCTATTTGTGCTTTAAAATTGTAAGACACAAATTGAATTGTTCTCACAAAACTTTCCTCTGTTTGTATTTGATGAAGATGTGATAAGTCTAAGATATCATTTTTTTTCTTTAGTGTTTTGTTTTGTCAAAATGAATAGTTTTACGCATGTGACAAGGGGTCAAAACAAATTGAAAATATCCAAGATAGGGACCCCGTTCAGAGACTTTTTTTGAGGTCTCATTATTGACCACAAACTTACTTCTAATAGCTTTTGGGTTACATGTGAAATGTGGAGTGATTTTATTACTATGCATACAGTGAGTGCATAGTGTATTTGACTATGCATATGTGCACAATGACTATTTTAGTATGCACAGTCGGTGTGCGTGTTGGATTATAATTATGCACAAATTGCATGTGTAGTGGGTTTTTGCTATGCAGACGACGTTGACTGTATATTGGGCCTTATCCTTGGTCTAAATTCCCACAAAATTGCCCATTTTCTGATTCTCTGTAATTATAATTGTCTTCGATCAAAATATTCATATGCAAAAGGATTACTCAATACCTCATTGGCTATTGGAACTCATATAATGCTTCCTGTGTTTGAAAACATCAGCTTGATGTGACGCCCATACTCAAAGCTGGCAAGTGCTTGAGAAAATAAAGATGTCTGTTGCGCAGACCTGCAAATGATATGTTAACTGTAGAAATACATATGGTAAATTAACTTTAAAAAGTAGTAAAATAAATTTAGGTAATTCAAGTGAAAAGAGTGCAAACATTGTGAATCCTTTTTATGAATTAAGTGTTACATTTAAGTTCAGTAAAGTTTTGATGGCTTAAGCTTTAGACCCCTTTTTATTTATTGCACTGTTTTTAATTCAATACCTTTATTCTTCTCCAAAATGAAAGGATTGAAATTTGAAGGATCATTGCCATTCTGCAGGTTGTTAATCCAGCTTACTACGGTTTAGAAGACACTGAGACTAAGACTCTAAATGCATACTTATCAGGGTAGTTTTAAAAAAATGACTCCACTTTTTCTTCTGTAAAATGGTTTCTACAGTCTTCAAGAGTGGTAATGTTTTGTAATTTCAATGAGTAGGTTGGTGGAAAATACACTTGAGGATCTAGAAGACAGTGGATGTATCAAGGTCAATGAAAAAAGTGTGGAGCCTCTGATGTTGGGATCTATAGCTTCTCAGTATTACCTCAGCTACACGACTGTATCAATGTTTGGTTCAAACATAGATGCAGACACGTCGCTTGAAGTAAGTACAAGAGTTCTACAACAGTTGTAGATGTTATGCACACCATTTTCTTTCTATGAGATTATGTCATGACTTTCTGAGCTGTAGGTCTTCCTTCACATCCTCTCTGGTGCTTCTGAGTATAATGAACTTCCGGTGCGTCATAATGAGGTAACTTCCTTATTCTCTATCCCAACTTATCTGGTACTAAATTTCTAAGTTGGTTGGGGAGTTCAATGTTAATGGATCTATTTGTTATTACTGACTACAGTGATTTTAAGCTATGCATAGCAGGAGAGGGATCACCATACCTCCCATATCCAACCTCTCAACTTACCTCCTCAACAGTTATGTAATTAGAGGTTTTGAACAACATGAAATTCTGTGACGATGATCTCCTCAGTATTCAGATAACTCCCACACATGTTCAGCTCATTTTGATGTTTGTAATTTAATATATACATCTAAAACTATCCTAACTATGTAAACTATGTAACTATCTAAACTATTCGGAAGGTGGTAAGTAAGATACGAAAGATATGTTTCCCTCCTTTCCTAAAAGTGCCATTTTTCTGCTCGGTGCTCATTTGAATGCTCATTCCAGGGCGTCTCTTTTATTTTCCTTTTTCTTGCTCGCTTTTTTTTTTTCTTTATGAAATAATTTCCAAGGCCATTTATCCCTAAGTTGCTAAACATTTACTTATCTAAAGCTTGAATACCATGGTGCACGCTGCCACCGTAGTTTCGTAAATAACAAACACGACCTGCTGCTGGATAACTAAATGATCTACCACGCATGCTATTCATTTCCTTCATTGAGATGCATATGATCTTCTCCTCTTCTAATCCACTAAATTTGATGTTCCATTTGTCTAGGAAAACTATAATGAAGCATTGTCAAAAGAAGTTCCATATCCTGTGGATCAACATCATCTGGATGACCCACATGTTAAAGCAAATCTACTATTCCAGGTTAGGATGATCCTCTGTGTGTTTTTCGGCATGCAGAACTTGTGCATGATATGATTATTTTTACAGCCTTTTTTCCTCTTTTTATTGACATGTCTCATGTATTTATCTTCCTTCCCTTGCTTTTTTTTTTAATATATTTTAATCAGGCACACTTTTCACGGTTAGAAATGCCAATTAGTGACTATGTCACGGACCTAAAGTCGGTGTTGGATCAAAGTATCCGTATTATTCAGGCTATGATTGATATATGTGCTAATAGTGGATGGCTTTCGAGTACGTTAGCCTGTATGCATCTTTTGCAAATGATCATGCAGGTATATCAGCTACCACCATTGTTTTGTTTTTATTTTTTCGATTTTGTTTTCATATTTTTGAAATAATAATCAGAGTAAACGAAAGAAAAGATAGCTGCAATGATGATTTTTCATGGTCCGTACAAACAAATAGAATATCTATGGCGGAAACAATCAAAGATGAGACTGCCTAATCACAATATGGTCAAAACAATTTCGTTTATACAATAAAGCAGTCGAATTATGGTTGAACACATGATATATGCTGAAATATAGCTTACTCATTGTCACTTGCATGTATCTTTTCTTATTTCCAGGGTCTCTGGTTTGAAAGAGACTCTTCTTTATGGATGCTTCCAAACATGAATTCTGACCTTCTAGATTCCCTTGGTAAAAGAGGAATCTCAAATGTTCAGAATCTATTGGATATTCCAAAGGCGACTTTGCAGGCATTACTGGATAGTCTTCCAACTTCACGGTTGTATCAGGTAGGGTCAAGGTCATCTGAAACTTCTATAAATGTTTGACTCTAGATATGTTATACTTTTCCAATAACTGCAGCTATACATCTATAAGATCAATGTCTAATTGTCCATACATCACAGTTTTAATGAATTTTTTTTTTAATTCTTGTTTCCCCATAAATTATTTTTCCATGGAGAATCAGCATAGAGGTTTAAAAAGAAGGTTGGTGGTGGATTTATTGAAATCGCCTACCACCTTAATGAAGTCCTCCCTCACAAAATGCCAATATCTAGTAAAGAATTCGAAGAGATATGCGCCAGGGCCTTGGGCCCTGTCTTTACTAATTCTTTAATCACCAATTTGATGTCTCGCACTTCATGTCTCTTTGTCTTCATGGTTTGGTTTCCCCTGTAAGTTATTTAGAACTCCATATCATTACCATGAATCGTTTCTTGTTTCTTCGTTAGCACTTTTGTCTTGTGATGGTGACAAAATATGAGACATTCATATTTCTCAGGGAATCTGTCATTTTATGGAAGAATTTAGTGATTATTCCCTTCCTTGGATACCTATTTCCCATTCAATCAGCTGTTGAAAACTTGGCATCCTCTTATACTTCAAGGCCTTGTTTACTCCTCTTAAAAAGATATCAGCATTTCTGGAGTCATGATCATTCCAATACTTGATCTTCCCACCTTTAATTTTTTTAGTTTTCTCCCATACCCTGTGGATCACTAGTAAACAGATGCCACTCTGATATTCTCAATCACCCGTTGTGCTTCAAACACCATTTTTATTTGAATGGATGCTCTTTTCTTCATTCCTCACAAGTCACTTCAGGAAGAACTCCTTGGTGATCCAACCCTCCCATCTTATGCACCAAAGTTCTTTCCTTTTCTAGTTGCTGCATTTTTTTTGTGGGCTCAGTTTTTTTTTTTTTTTTTGTAGCTATCTAAAAGTAAAAAAAGGGTCAGAGTTTGTTTTCTTGGAATGGTGTTTGACTATCTCTGTATCAAAACCTTGGTTAATTGAGTATTCTGTTAAAGTATGGAGTAATTATACTTGGCTATCTTTTACTTAAATTAAAGAGTAGCCAAGGACAGGTTCCTAATTTAGATACTTAGAAAATCATTATCATCGTTTTTTCTGCAGGACCTGCAGCATTTCCCACGTTTGCAAGTGAAACTAAAGCTTCATAAAAGGGTCAAAGATGGTGTGGCATACTCTGTCATGAATATTAAGTTAGAAAAAGCAAACTATCGGCACACAAGATCTAGGGCTTTTACTCCTAGATACCCAAAGGTATGAAATTTCATCTCGTGCAGTTCTTGTTCATGTGACAGAACTAACTTAAATTTTCTCTCATAGGTGAAAGATGAAGCATGGTGGCTGGTTCTTGGAAATGCTTCAACCTCAGAACTTTACGTACTCAAGAGAGTTTCATTCTCTGACCGCTTGACCACTCACATGGAGCTGCCATCAGAACGAACCAGTCTCCAGGTTAATCCATTTAATCACATTGTTACCAAGGAAGACAAGGTCACGGAGTGTCATATCAGACACGACAATACGGAAACTTTATATTGTAAAACTTATAATATAATATGTATGAAATAAAATAAAATATAAAATGCATGATTAATAAATATTGGGGTCAAAATAACACACCCTTTAATTTGCACTTTTCGGTTTTCTCAAGATTTTTATCTCCACATAGGACGTATAAATGGACATGACCTTGGACTGACTCATATTTTATGAGAGTATATTGGGTATTTTCTTGTGTCACATGACAACTTTAGCGGCTCAATTGGGTGCAATTTGATTATATTTAAAGTACACAGTAACTTTTGAACAAACATAAAATTTAGGAGAATAATGTGGGGCCAAAATCTAACATTTCTTCTTTTTTATTATTATTATTTTTTTCTTTTTAGAGTTCAACTTTAACCCTGGTTTCAAATCAAATCTTGATATAGTTTTAATTATAAATAGGGCTTGTAAAAAGGTTTTTTTTTTTTTTTTTTTTTTTTTAAATATCTTGTAGCATGTTGGATGCGGTTTCTTGCTTTATAATATGGGAGTAATTATTGTTGGCTGCTTTGTTAATTTGAGAATACTACATATTCCAAGTAGGAGTCAGCATATACTCTGGAACAACTTCTAAATTCCAAACGTATATTGGTGATTTGTGGTTACATTTATCGTTTCATTTTTAGTTAATAATATGATTACTTTTCCAAAAACTTTAATCTTCTGGCGACAAAGGTTTCTTGGTTAAGAGTGTTTACTTCTAAGCTCATGTAATGGAAGTTGTGCACTTTTTTTTCTACACATGCCAATATCGTCACATCAGTGAGTACAAGTTTTGTGTAATATTGAGTAAGAGAGTAAAATGATTGTTTTCTTTGTTGCTTCTGTTTTGGTCTCTGAACATTTTCTGGTTTTTTCAGGGGACGAAGTTGATTCTTGTTTCAGATTGTTATCTTGGATTCGACCAAGAGTACTCAATTATGGAGGTGGTTTGAATTGCAGTTTAAGGTGGAAATGAATTATAAGGGTTCACACTGCAAATTATGAAATATCTAAGGTGGATCTGTATCCCGTGTGTAAAACAAAGTTTGAGTATTGGTTGTCATTTTTGTTGTATACATTATCATTGACGGAGGAAGAGAGAGATTTTTGTTTATCTAACAATTAGAATTTTTCATTAGGATTATTGAGGCAAAGATACAAGCTCATTTTATCATAGGGGTTAAGTATATGTATTGGCAATGGAACTTTGATTATGCGTTAAGAGTCAACATCTCAAAAATAAGGAAAATATGTGATGCTATGATCATCTAAAAAAAGGCAACAACTACTCCACACCGCTTAAAGTACTGTCCCATGCCACCAAATTAACTTTTTCCTCTACTTTATTTCCCACACCAATAAAAATTCAAATTTTAAAATTCTCTCTTTTCTCCTTCAAGCATGACCACCACTCGGCCACCTCTCTCACCCTCTATCACTGAAAAATGGCATTATTCCTTACTTTGGTTCAACTTATATGCTCGATCGAGATTTATTATTCTCAAGCTCATCAAGACACGAAATTTGTAGTACTTTGAGTTATCTAATAAACACAACTTAAATCACTGGAAAAATGTTTTGAAATGAGCAAGTTATTGTCATTTTACTAAAGTCGCGCAAATTTGTCTTGCAATGAAAATAAGATAGTGTCTCTTACTTTCGGCCAACTTATATGCTCGAATGAGACCGATTTTCGACCTCATCAAAACATGAAAATTTTGTACTATGAGTTATCTAATAAACACAATTTGAATCACTTAAAATTACTTTGAATTAGTAAGTTATGCTCATTTTACTAGCACAAATCTGTCTCGCGATGAAAACAAGTAGTGTTTCTGACTTTCGGCTAACTTATGTGCTCGATTGAGATCAATTCTCAAGCTCATCAAAACATGAAAATTGTAGTACTCTGAGTTATCTAATAAACACAATTTTAATCACTTGAAAATGTTTTGAAATGAGGAAGTTATGGTCATTTTACTAAAGTCACGCAAATATATCCGAAAAAATAAATATTTTTCACTCATTCGCATTAAGCAATACGAGGAAACCAATGCGAGGATTTGGAGAGACTTCGCATTGGTATGGGAGAAGTTTTGTCCAATCCTCGCATTACCCAATGCGAACAGACTTTTTTTTTTGATAGATTTGTGTGATTTTAGTAAAATGGTTATGACTTTCTCATTTCAAAATATTTTCAAGTGATTCAAATTGTGTTTATTAGATAACTAAAAGTACTACAATTTTTATGTTATGATCATCTTAAGAATCGGTCTTGATCGAGCACATAAGTTTGCCGAAAGTCAGGGACACTACCCCATTTCCATTGCGCGACTTATTAAAATGAGCATAACTTGCTAATTTCAAAACATTTTTTAGTGATTCAAATTGTGTTTATTAGATAATACATAGTACTACAATTTTCATGTTTTGATGAGGTTGAAAATCGGTCTCGATCAAGCATATAAGTTGTCAAAAATTAAGGACTTTCATTTTCATTGTGGGATAGATTTGCGCGACTTTAGTAAAATAACCATAAGTTACTTATTTTATAACATTTTCAAGTGATTCAAGTTGTGTTTATTAGATAACTCAAAGTACTACAATTTTTGTGTTTTTATCAAATTGACAATCTGTCTCAATCGGGGGTTTAAATTGGTCGAAAGTTATCCTATTTTTATGTTATTTTTTTTCAAAAATAGTTTTTTGGAGGATGTGGGTTGGTAGAAAAAAAAATTAATTAAAATACATGGTGGTGTGAGACAGTACTTTAAGTGATGTGGAGAAGTGGTTGCCAAAACTAAAAGGTTCAATCCTAGTGCATCTTCTACAGCCACTCTACTCCACTCGTACCAACAACAAATAATCGATGCCAACCACTAATATTATGGTTGATTGTTTGGTTGGTTGGACATGCATTAATAGCAACCGACTAATAACCCATTAAAAGTTTAATTAGGTGGGTATTTCTCTAACTATGCCTTTAATATTTCTAAATCTAGCTATAAGCCTCAAATGAGTTCCAATGTCCTTATTTCACCATACCATATCGATATTGTCTGCAACTCTAGAAGATTATACCCGGCGCTCTGTTGCGTATTTGCCATTAATTGGGATTTCTAAAACTCGCTTGGCCATCCGTGGGGTTGGAGAAGCTCAATTATTTAGATGTTAGTCCTTAGGTAATAGGTAAAATTAGAGATTGGTCCCAAGTGAACATTAAATCTTGGTCTAAACTCTATTAGTTGATGGTCGTTAAGTAGGCGCATCCATACCTTCACGACTTAGATGCCCTTAACGATTTTTTAGGTTTTTTTTTATTTTATTTTATAAATTCAGTAAATTTTGCAAAATATTATTTTCATGATGAAATTCATTTGTTAAAGGGTATTATTTAAATTAAGCGCTCTAATAATTTGAAAATTCAAAAAAAATATTAATTATAAAATTTTTGAAAGATTAGAGAATTATACACTTTTCACATATTTTAATCAGTAATCTAAAAAAATCATTAGGCGATAGGCAGGAGGCGAATAGGTGATTAGCGTCCAGAGGCCTAGGTAGTTTTTTTTTTTTTGTATTATAAATTAGAACTTATAAAAGAAGTTAAACATAATAGCATGTAAATTACTTCCAATTTAATGCCAAAATACATTTGCAAAATGTATTAAAAAAAATAGTCTTACTTTTTTTTTAATATTTTTGAGAAAAAAAAAACCGCCCGGGCAGGCTCCCAACTGCCTAGGAGGATCTTTAGGACACTGAATTTTTAATATCATACCCTTTGCAAATTGCAATGTGTGAGTGTATGATTTAATAATTTTTTTTGGAATTACAAAATATATTGAAACGTATATACCCTTTATAAAGGAATTTCATCGGGAAAATGATTTTTTGTTTTTGTAAAAAAAAAATAAATAAATAATTCGTTGGACGCGCCCTTACCTACTTAATGGACAAATGATGGTGACCGCTGATCAATTTGGGACCAAAATTTCCACAAATTAACTTAGGACCAAAAGGTAAAAAGACACCAGAATGTTGTGATGGAGCAATCTTTAGTTTCTAACTATCCTTCCATAAAAGGAATCTCATACTATAACTATTGAGATGCCTAAATTAGTGTGAAATATCACATCTTTGAAGATTATATATACGTGATTTACAGTCTCCTACTTTTTTTTACTTGATTTTCCTTTTTATTTACACCATACCCTAAGCATTCAAAGCCACGTGTCATTCTTATATTCCCTATTGAACAATGACCCCGGAGCAAAAATTCCACTCATGATACAATTAGATTTGAAACTAAAAAGGCGTATCGACTGCCAATTTTACTAGTTCCCAATTTATTTGGACACAGATGATCTTGGGACAATCTGTTAATAGTTCATACCATGAGCAGCCATTCTATCTAGCCAAAAACAGAATAATACAACAAATGACTTTCCTATTTACTTGATACATACCGCACAGTATCCACTAATTAGCTAAACAAAAGAATACAACATATCATATTCCTATTTACAGGTTTCTCACAAGAGTAAATAGTTTGATGGATTAATCCCAATCCTCAAAAAACCCAGCATCTTTCATTTCCGAGTAATATATGTTCTCCAAGTGCAGATCATCTTCCTGTATTCATAGAACCACCAAATCTGCTTAAATCAGTGTTTACTCTCAAAGAAATTAATTAATCCATTTTGAATAGTAGATGACCTGGAAGAAATCTGCTAGGAATGTTGTGTATATAAGAGGAAGGTAAAAGCCGTGATAGCAAATAGTGGTAAGATTGTACAACCTGTGAATGAGAGACTATTACAAACTGGACTAATAAATACCAAGAATAATAAATTTGATGAAATGACATTCACAAGAACTGGATCACAGTAGCTAAGGCATACCAGAAACCAAATCCAGCCCCATTTCCCACAAGCCCGCATGCAAACAAGGCCAGAGCATTCAAAGAAAACATCACACAGATGTAGTTGTAGAATGAAGGTCTTGCTGTAATGTTCACAAGAAGATCAATAAAATCAAGTTCCAGTTTGTATAAGGAATGAAGCATAAAAGTGAGATGAAAGTTTACCCGGTAATCTTTCTCTCCATTTTGTATGATGCATGAACAATATGAAACCATAAACTGCTGTCAGCAATAGCTTGTGAACAATCCATAAGCCCCACTTCACCCTATTTGTTGTTTCATCATGGTCTATGAACAGCGGGACCCCGAAACCAAACACATAAATTGCCTGAAAATATGATAGTGTTAGCAAAACAGAAAGCATAGGTATTAAAAACATATTCATTGACGTAAGTTCAAAATGAAACAGAAAATCAATCCAAATGTAAAAGTCGGGTAAAGTATCCAATTTGCCTTGTTGTTCTAAGGGATGCATAACAACACAAACCACACCAAAACATGGGTCAGACAAATGGGGATCTACAATGCTGAAACTGATCTGATCTGAGGAACTGCTGCTGTCATACCAAAGGCCAAAGCAATCTAAGCTATGAACCTTGGGCTGAAGCCCACACTGTCAGATTCGAACCTAGAAATCATGGACATACTAGGCGACTCAAAAAAATAAAATTATTTAAAGATTCCAAGTGGTGTGACAACTGTGTTATGGATTTTATTCCTACTTAAACTTGTTCATGTCAACATCAAGAACACATAAATATATATTATATTCATAAATGGTAAAACGACTCATTCACACGATTCAAAATGACATTTGTATTCGCCTTCAAAAGGCGCCTTTCCTTAAACAATGGATGCTAGTCATGTGCAAGAAACTAAAAACAAAAGAATCAGGTACTGTTTCATCCAGAAGCTCTCGTACCATGCACCTAACTATCAAATGCATTTCTCCTTGACATACGGCAGATATCATTTTTTTTTAATTAATTATTACTTTTCTTTGAAAAAGTATGAGTATGTGCTCCAACTCCTCTCTCAAAGGTCAGCCCAACAACTTCATTGGCAAATTTTCAAGAAGTGTGGAGCTGTGGAAGAACCATGAGACCAAGTCTGAATCCTTCTGTCCCCTATCATTCATGTAGTCAGCACTTGCAAGCCCTCCTAACCCTCAGTCTGCTAATGAAACCTCAGCATACTCGATGTTGGCCTGTCTTCTTCCATCTTATATACTCACTTGTCCTCTTTCCACTTATATCATGAAAGTATCCTCAAAACACTGTATTGTATCTGTTGATATTTCCACATCCATTTGGGGAAGAACACAATTAGAATAATTTGAAGTCCACCCGAGCTATACATCAAATTCTAAGAATGTGCGAAGCTATAAAGGTGCGTCTCTCTTTACCCATTATGAATAGAATGTCACCAAGGCTTATGCTTTGGAGGTGATGCTTTCTAAGCTTAAACTTTCTTAGCATTGCAAACACTTGAAGCACAGTGTGTATCTGCAATAGAGTACTTGAACTTTTTCATTGAAAGATTCATGATTATTTATTTATTTATTATTATTTTATAAACAATGGCATTCCCACGTACATTTGGATTCACCATCCATGCAGGTCTATGCTTGAAAAGGATATTGACACTTACCCCTTAAGACTCACCTTAAATTGAAGCAACCCCTTTTCACATTAGGGCTTAAGCCTCGCAGCATAACTATGAAGCTTATGAATGAGGCTACAATTTGAGGCTTAAGCCTCATAATAGTTGATCCAACAGTCAATAACATCTAATTATTTTTTACCCTAAATCAAAAGGCTAAAGCCTTGTCATAAGCTTAGTAATATAAGAGTTTAGTCATTATCTATGGAGCGTGTTACATCATGCATTTGTTATGTTACACCTTTTGTTTTATGAACTCACTGAATCACGAGTAGCTTCACAAACAAAATGTTGGGAGGATTTAACGAAAATTACAGTTATGTTGACTTGAACAAACAATTTATGGGCCTTTTGCACTTTGGCCCCCTACAAGACGGTGATAGCAGGCTTACCCTGCTCCCCAAAATAACAGTTTCTTCTGTCCAACGTTAAGACACAATGTGAAAGCACAAAATGGCTCTTTATGAATAGCTTAATAATGTATGATCTTAAAGCATCAACAGTTTTAAGTTTTGAGATTCAAAAAAAAAAACAAAAAGTGTATCTCCAGAAAATCAAATGCTTCAATAAGCACCTTTTTTCTAACTCCGCATCCACCAGCTATGCATCTTTATTAAGGGGTGGGAGAATCCTAATATTGTCATCCTATAAGGGGGCAAAGTCTGAAAAATCAAAAGCATTAGGAAGCGAATATGCAAAAAAAAAATAATAATAATAATTAAATTTATAAAAAAAAAAAAAAAAAAAAAAAGTTGTGATGTATCAATGGTAAGGTCTATGCTGTCAAGGGCAAGGGAGCCAAGGAGAGATGCCACACCAGTCGAGAAGCTTTTTTGAAATGGTGGACTTTCAGATGTTTGATCACATTAAATTCATCATTTTACCTTTATTTCCTTTCGAAAAAAATATCTAGGGTTGTCTTGTGTACCTTAGCTTAAGGCATGGCACAGCAAAACCCCAAGAGTGAGAATAAGCACTTTTATAATAAATAATAATAATAATAATAATAATAATAATAATAATAATAATAATAGTAATAAATAAATAAATAAAACATCTTGACAAGGCAAAGGTGACCCAAGGCAAAGCCTCAAAATCGTAGAAGGAGAAAATGAGGGGAATAGGAAAGAGATTCCATCGGTCAGCTTTGTTTGTGAGTGACAATCATGCATGAATCGGTCTTTGTAAGACAACATTGATTAGGGCATGAAAATGCACTTTATACATAGTTAATTATTTCAACTTGTTAAGATTATATTGATAATTATTGAATTATTTGAGAAGTTTGGTCTTTTGAAGGATTTTGTGTTTTAGTGTGTTTTTGCAGGTAGAAGCTGTTTTCATTTCTAATTAGAATTCCAAAACTTCCGGTGCAGTCTAATTGGGAACAACTTTTGCTACACAAATCTAATTCGGATTATGGTTGCTAATTATATCAAAGGAAAAGAAACAGTCTTCCTTTCTATTTAGGATTCCAGGAATTCTGGAGCAGGTCTTAGTAAATTGGGGATAAGTTTTGCTACACAAATCCAATTACGATGACTCTTGTTGCTAAGCTAAGAGACAGGGCTTCAACTTTTATGTTGACCACTTTACCCCATTAAGTCGTTTGTAATGAGAAAAATGTGAGACAATCATGACAGAAAAATCAGACTTTTTGGAAAAGAGTTTGTTTCAGAAAATAATTAAATAGTTGTATCCTTGAGGAAGTGGGAGAGTCGTACCCTTAAAGAGGGTTGAAACCTTGACAACTAGATATCACAATTTCATAAGAGAATATCACAATTTCTTTATACAGTTTTGGAGATGTATTGCCGGCTAGGCAGCTTTCAAACAAGGCGAAGAGATGAACTCCTAGATGTAGTTGATTTGATTGGTATTTGATTCAGTTTTTATGTTCTCACAATGAATAATGGTATTTGAGAATTTCCTCTTTATTTAATATAGAAGTTATGTTTTCGTGTGACAACCGATTATGTTTTCTTCTTCCATAGATTCTTTTAATCTGGTGATTGTTTCTTCTTCTCCATATAAGTCTAGTCATGCTCTTCTAATGTGTGGAATACTTGAGCTCAATTGATTCATGTAGATTGGTTATATGGGATTGTCTGTTACTGCGTTATTGTCTTCGGATATATCGTTGATTTAAGATACTATATACGACAAGTCTTTGTGCTTTCTAGATAAAGAGAATTCTCATATCTACTTACATTAAAATATAGTGGCATGTTAAAGATTATTTTTCGATTATGTTGTTTGGGATCTGAAACACATAATTGATTTATCACAACTGAATCAATACAGGTTAACACGGTGAAATCTAGGAGGGATTTTTGGACCCTTGTGATTTTTCTAATTTGATTTTATTCACCTAAATTCAATTACTTTTTTGAACCTGTTTTGTAGATCGCTTTTCTCATGAGATCAACACCTCATTCTCTATTGCATTGACCGCGTGTATTGTTTGAGTTAATCAAATTTTGGCGTCACTGCCGGGGATAAGTTATTCTAAAAGGAGGTTTTCGGTATTATCCTTCTTGCATTTTTTTTTAGTTTTCTTGGAATTTAGGTTTAGTTTATTTTTCTTTCTATTTCTTGTTTAGTTTTCTTTTAGAAAAAAAAAATTAGTGCTTAGTTTTCTTTTTATTTCTTATTTTTTGAATACCCACCAAATTTCTAAAAACAATAATAATTTAGGTCTAGTTTATTTTTAATTTTCTTTCTATTTTCTTATTTTTTAGAATACCCACCGAACTTAGTTTTCTTTCTATTTCTTATTTTTAGGTCTAGTTCATTTTTGTTTAGTTGTTTTTTATAAAAAAAATAAAAAATAAAAAAATAATTTTCGTTGTTTAGTTTATTTCTCTTTTTGTTTGGTGTTTAGTTGTTTAAGAAAAATACAGGTCCTACTTCTAATCCTAACACCATGAGTAATCAAGGAGATGACTCTGTTCAGTCCCTTAAAGACTATCTTCATCCCACACACACATCTACACCATCATGTATCATCTTCCTACCGAACACACTATAGCTAGAATTTAAGTCGAGCATGATACAGTTATTACCCACCTTCCACGGATAATGAAAACCCTTATGTTCACATTAGGAAATTTGAGGAAGTGGTGGCCACGTTTTACAGCAAACCTGAGGTTGCAGACTCGGTTAGACGGAGGTTTTTTCAATTTTCCCTCAAGTAAAAAGCGAATAGTTGTCTATACTCTTGGCGACCGAGATCTATAGGTTCGTGGGAGGAGATGACCCAAGCATTCTTTCATAAGCACTTCCCTCACCACAAAACCAATGGTCTGAAGAGACAGATTTCTACCTTCACCCAAAATAATAGCGAAACATTATATCAGACATAGGAAAGGTTTAAGGATCTGTTGAATATATGTCCACACCATGGGTATTAGAGTTGGCGCTTATTCAGTTATTTCTATGAGGGGCTTATAAGTAGAGAGCGCAAATTCGTTGAGATGATGTGTAATACAAAGTCTATGCAATTAAAACAACGTTATAACGTCGATATAACCCCGATATATCGTTTAACATTATCAAGTTTTGGTATCATGGCTCCGATATAACGGTTTTATATGGCCGTTATTGAGATTACGTTTTTTTCAATAACGCCGTTTTAACGTTTTGTTTTAATACACAAAATAAAAATAAAAAATTCACCCATTTTATTCTCGATTGAACCACAACCTAGACTCAGAGCAAATACGAAGAAGGACCAAAACTCGCCGTCGTTGATCGACAGAAAATAAGACCTCGCCAGTCTACAAAAAACGAGAAAAGAAGAAGGAAAGAAGACGAAGAGTCGATCGCACTCTCTGCTGCAATCTCACTCTCGCACGAAGGAAAAATGATTTTTATTAATATTTTGATGTTTTTTAATTTAATGTTATGAACATGATTTACTTTTTTACTCTATAACAGAGTAATACTTAGTAGGGGGTATAAAAATATATTTAAAAAAATATCCTGTTATAACTCAGAACGCTACTGGACCGTTATGAGTCCGCTATCCGTTTTAACTATATAGTGGAGAATTCCTCCATAAAGAACCCGATGAGGCCATTGAGTACCTGAATGACTTGGCTGAAAAGGCCCACACTTGGACCGGGCCGAGTGCTACTGAGAGCACGAACAAAGCACTACCAACTTCGGGAAGAAGGCATCCTAAAGCGACTAAGTCTAGTCAGAGCTTAAGAAGCCCGATTAAAATCAACAATATAAACATAAGTATGAAAAAGGAATCATAAACTTTATTGATCAAACGAAGGTTTATGTACAATATGTTTCGTTCCAGGAGCAAGACTATACTCAGCTAGGGCAGTAGGTACTGGTTCAGAAGCAGACAAAGCAGCCAAGGAAGAATCCGGAGCAGGTCTTGAATCAACAGTAGCAAACTCTTAAGACATCTGGAGCAGCCTCGGGACCATCCAAAGAAGGGGAAAGAATGATGGGCTCATTCACCTCCTCGAAGTACCCATAGGCGAGATATCCCAATCTTCAAGCTCCTGCTTTATCATATTCATATCAAGTAGCTCATGCCTCCCTTTAGCAATCCGGCTGAATTTGACAAGTCCGAGTCAAACTCAATTCAGCCTATAAGTCAAAAGATCAAGCTCACATTATACAAGCCCAATATAGCAGGAATCTCGGAGTTTGGCCCAAAACTGGAAGGCAAAAACCAAACCCTTGGGCTGAAATAGGGCCAAGGCCCACTTAGACCACTCTTAGACCAACTAGGAGAAGGACATTGAGTCTTAAAGGAAAACAAATACCAAAGAAGATCAAGTCTTTGAAGGGTAGGAACCTTGCAAAGACAACTTAATGAATAAGATTTTCTCTCTTTATTGTGCAATGAGAGGTAGAGTCTAGATTATATAAGGTGAACAAAAGGAATAACGATGGTATGCAACCCTAATTATACTAAGCCAAATTCCACCTTCTTGTTCAAAGCCTGGCTTTATCATCGGAGTGGCTTTGGCCACCCACACGCTGGTCCTTGGTTCACCCCCGTTTGTTTTGCAGGTCAAAGTTAAGGAGGACGAATTTGAGCGCATTGCATAGAAATAGAATATACAAATTTCTCTAATCCAACTTTGCAAATCAAGTTAGCATCAAAAGGGATTTGCCAAGAATATGAACCTTCGGGAACGAAAAGAATAGTAGGAGATTCCTACCAATAAGATTTTTTTTTAATCTTGTTAGCATGGGGAGTAAAATAAATAAAACAAATGTTGTACTTTTTAAGGAAAAACATACCTTGAGAAGTATATCCGCTCCAACTATAATGCCCGTAATAACAAAAGTGCGTGTTAATGCTTCTAATCCACTAGCATAGTTTCCTTGAAGTAAAAAGGCCAACAGGCTGATTTCGAGGAAAAGCATGCCAGAAGCTGTAAACAGTGACAAGAGATTCCATGATAACTCCATTGCAGGACTGCATTCCCATGCCTGTATCAGCACCAAACGTCACACAGTATCTTTAACTTATCACAAGAGCTCTACTTTTTAATACAATGAAGTAATTTTTTAACTTTATATTTTTAGTGAAGATTTCTTTCCTTTTTTGTTGCATTACATTATGCTGTTATGAAATGAAAATTTACAAATGATAATGTCTAAGGTAAGGCCCTTATACAAGAGAAAAATAAAAATATGCACAAATATGAAAAACAAGAAGCGAGAGGGATGTAGCCATGTAGGATACAGAAGGACATTCTTGGAAAAAGAAAAAATAATTTATGGGAAGAAAAACAATTGTTATTGGAGCAGGTAGCGGATATCTATCTGGTTGGATTGAACGGGAGAGGTAGTTAGCAATAGCAAGCACTTGTTTTATTTTGTTACATAAGGAAGGAAGGTTCATCAGTTTTGTAAAAAGGGTGGGTATAAAAATAAATAAATAAATAAAAAGAGTAAAAGAAAATAATTTATTACGATGGGTGTAAGAGAAATGATGTAATTTATTAGGAATAAGGAAGGATTCAAATCGGTAACCCCTGATGCTGCGACATCCAAAACAATAAGCAATTAGGTTTTAAACCCCAAAGGAGATGGAGATGGAGATGGAGATGGGGTGGCCTCAGAGAGGCGTACCGTTGCGTACCTGAAGAGCAGACCAAGCGAGATTGAGCAAGCTAATGAGCCAAAGAAGGGCGTAGTAGGCGATCATGATATAAGATCTGCCATGGAAGAGGCGGGTGAAGCTCTTCTTAGCTTGCAAGGACAAGTAGACAACGAAGACGATGGATGGAAGAAGCAGAGCTATGTTGTACAACAAACCATGGCAATTAAAGAGCCACCAAGAAGAAGAAGAAACAAAAACAAGTTCATCCGGAGATTCTTCCACAACCCTCCTCAT
The DNA here is from genome assembly GCA_963556465.1 of Berberis vulgaris. Classification (NCBI taxonomy): domain Eukaryota; kingdom Viridiplantae; phylum Streptophyta; class Magnoliopsida; order Ranunculales; family Berberidaceae; genus Berberis; species Berberis vulgaris. Next base: position 54,728,415 of record OY747124.1, on the reverse strand, counting down.
TTTCGACAAGTTTACAAACCCTAACCCTTAATTGCAATTCAATTCAATTTGAGAGTGAGAGTGAGAGTGAGAGGCAGAGAGATTTCCTCCGCCAATTCTCTCTATCAATCGTGATGGATGGATCAACAAGACAAGAAAACGAGGGAGGGAGAGGCGAGAGTGAGAGGGAGAGAGAGAGAGGGACCCCTTTGTTATGCTATGCGCATCGAGCGAGTCGAGTCTCTGAGTTGGGTGGGAACAAACCACTGCTATAAATAACACCACCACTACCACTTCTGCTGATACACACCATCAATCCCATATTTTTTAAAGGACACCACCACCTTTCTAAAGACCGTCACCACTACTCAAGAATACCGCCAATATAAAGAGAAAAAAAAAAACTCTAACCTCTCTTCTCCTCTCTCCCCTCTCTTCTCCATCATCACCACCACCACCCCACCACCGCCACTTCTCATCCTCATTATTCTCCCCTTCACCACTACCACTCCGCCATAGCCACCTCTCGTCATTCTCCTCCACTTCCTTCTTTTTTTTTTCTTATCCTTCATCAATCACCACTGTCACCTCTCCTCCTCCTCCCATCTTTTTCTTCTTATTATTCTCATCCTCCTCCCCTCCCTCTCATATATTTTCTTCTTCTTCTTCTTCTTCTTCTTCTTCTTCTTCTTCGACGTCTATTTCTTCTCCCAAGCACCACCACCACCACCACTGTCGGTCAGTGACGGCAGGGCATGGCGGGGCGAGGTGATGGTGGGGTTGGTCGGGTGGTTTTGTTCCAGTGAAAAGAAAAGAGAATGTGAGGGTGGGTAGTGTCCTTTAGCAGATCCAAAAAAAATTTGGTGGTTGTGTCCTTCATCTAGCACCACCACATCACTCGGCCACCACCGGACGTCCCTCCCATATTTTTTTTCTTCTTCTTATGTGTTTTTTCTTCTTCTCCTCCTATCTTATTTTCTTCTTCGTCTTTTCTTATTTTCTTCACAACAAAATGTCATAAATTAACAAACACAAATTGAAATTTTAGAAATACTTATTTGATCAACAACAAACACACATTACAAATAAAATCAATAGAAAAAAATGAAGAATGAATGATTATCAACAATCTGAAAACGTACAATCGCTGCAAAAAAAATGAAGAAGGAAACACTACAAATGACAAAAAATTGGTCAATGGCAACAACCCATGCGAGTAAGAGGACCCCATTCGCAGTGGCACATGCAAAGGCAGTACTCATACACGCATAAGCCGTTGCGATTGGGGTTCTCCTACTCGCATGTGCCGCTGCGGTTGGCCCATTTTAGACTTTGTCATTGAGTTTCGACCAACTTTGACGCTTGATTGAGACCGATTCTCAAGCTCATCAAAACACAAAAAATTTAGTACTCCAAGTTATCTAATGAACACAATTTAAACCACCTAAAAATGTCTTGGGATGAGAAACTTATGGTCATTTTACTAAAGTCACTCAAATTTGTTCGGTAAAAAAAACAGAGTATTGTATCTGACTTTCAACCAACTTCGATACTTGATTGAGATTGATTCTCAAGCTCATCAACAAAAAAAATGTAGTAGTACTATGGGTTATCTAATGAACACAATTTGAATCACTTGAAAATGTTTTGAAGTGAGGAAGTTATGGTCATTTTACTACAGTGACTCAAAACTGTCCAACAACAACTAAGTTGCAGCGGATCATGCAAATGTAAGTCTCTCACTCTCGTGACCCACTGCAAATGCGAATGGGAGACTTACATTCACAGTGGATCATGCGAGTGAGAGACTTACATTCGCATGATCCGCTGTGACTTGGTCGTTGCTGGACAGTTTTGAGTGACTGTAGTAAAATGACCATAACTTTCCCATTTCAAAAGATTTTCAAGTGATTCAAATTGTGTTCATTAGATAACTCAGAGTACTACATTTTTTGTTATTCAATAATCTTGAGAATTAGTCTCAATCAATCATCAAAGTTGGTAGAAATTCGAAGACAGTTCCATATTTTATTTACCGAACATATTTGAGTGACTTTAGTAAAATGACCATAACTTTCTCATTTCAAACAATTTTCAAGTGATTCAAACTGTGTTCATTAGATAAATCAGAGTACTACATTTTTCATGCTTTGATGAGCTTGAGAATTGGTCTCACTCAAGCGTCAATGTTGGTCGAAAGTCAGGGACAATACCATGTTTTTATGTTTTGAATGAGTGAGTGTTAGGTTGTTTTAGAAAGAGAGGAGAAAAGGAGAGGTCTGCCATGGTGGGGGGCGAGGTGATGCTACTCCATTGTCAGTTGATGTACAAATAAGTGAAGAGAAAAGAGAACGGTGGATAGGAAGATGAACATTGATGGTGTCTTTCAGCACATCAAAGGGAAAAAAAAGGATGAACAATGGTGGTGGTGGTGGTGTTGAGGTTGTTCCTGAGAATAGATAGGAGAAGAACAGAAAAAGAGGAGAAGAGGTAGGGGAGGAAGAGGAGGAGAATAAGAAGAAATAAAGGGGAAGTGGAGGAAGATAGGTGGCGAGGTGAGAAGAAGCAGAGGGGAGGAAAAAGATAGGTGGCGGTGGTAGGGCGAGATGGTGGCATTGTTCGTGATAGAAAATAGAGGGAGAAAAGAGAAGATGAACAATGAGTAGGAGATGGTTTATAATGGTGGCCTCCTTCAGCACATTAAAAAAAGGTTGGTGGTGGTGTCCTTCAGCAGAAATGGTGGTATTATTTAGCAATGGCCTAATTTAATAAGGGAAACAACTTTTTAACACCACATATTTCATTGTCCCACACCACTAGACTTTTTTCTACCTGCTAAAAAACCCACGCCACCCATTTAACCACTATTCATCCTCTTTATCTCTTTTCCCCTGTTCTGAAAATTATATCCTCCCAAATTCAATTCATCTTTTTCCCTCCCACTAGACTCAATCTCCCATCTTCCCTCCCACAACCGTCACTCTCTCCCCCATCATTTCAATAGTTTTCTCACCCTCTTATGAAAAACAACATGTAGAACAAAAATGAGATAATTCAATAAGGTTATTTCTTTATTGGGTTGAATACGAACAAGACACGCTTGATTCTGTCGTCGCCCCTCTCGCTCTTCTTCTTCTCATTTCCCTTTCCCTTTTTGTTTTTACCTCACCTTCGTGGCAACTCGTGCGATAGTGGGTTCCCTACTCGCTGCGAGGGCAAACGCGAGTGTTAGTATTCCACTTGCAGGAGCCGCTGCTAGGGCGAGGAAAATATAAAGGGAGAGGGGAATGAGAAGGAGAGGGACGGCGGCTTATGAGAGAAGAAGAGAAAGTGGGATGATGATGGTTGTTGTGGTTGTGTGGGAGAAGAAGAGAGAGTGTGATGATGATGGACGGATGATGATTGGAGAACTGGGAGGTCGTTGCGAGGGCTTCTATTGCAGCTCCATCTCCTTTATATCTCGCCGTCACCAGTCATCTCTCACCATCCCTCGCATTCGATCGCTCCCCTCCATGTTGTTGCTGTTGTTTTTAGAAGAGATGGTGAGAGAGAAGAGGGAAATAGTGGTGTAGGTTAGTAGGTAAAAAACAAAAAAATTGGTGGTGTGGGACAAGAATCTGTGGTGTTAAAAAGTCGATGCCTTAAAATAAACTTTTAAGCTACATGATGTTTAGATGTTGGTCCCACCACAATAATAATACAACAACACTTCCCTTTCATTACATATATCTACTATCCATCTACTTCTAGTACCTATAACGAAATAGTGGTGATTTCAATGAGGTTAACCTCACGTCGACTCGATGAGGCCGCACTTCTCAACTGTTATATTAAATGGATTTAGATGAAGTTGTTAAGCCAAAAAAAATGAAAAGAATTAGTTTCCTAAACTTACACAACTCCTTACTTTTAGGCTTTAGCAAATCCATTCCCCTCTTCTTCCCATTTGGTTTTATATTTATCATGAAAGTTTTCATACTTCACCATAAAATTATGACTAAACAAGATTTTAATGAACTAGAAAAAAGCACCTGATCATTAAGTTTCACTTAAGATATGTCGTTTTTGACATGACTGAAGAGAATTTAAATTTAAAGTCATTGAGAAGGTCCAAAAGGGCATGAGCATGGATTATCTTTTAGAGTTTGTTCGTACTATTGCATCCTTGTTAAAAAATAAGTGGATGAGAAATAAGAAGATGAATGTCATTGCTTATGAACAATAAACTACCAAATTTTTTTTTTTTATTGATCCTGTAAAATAATTTGTGCAATTAAAGATGAAGAAGAAGATGGAGAATGATGTTTCTAACACTATAGAGTTGTGTCGGTTTAGGAAACTAATAAATCTTTCCATTTTTCTGTTCAACAACTTCATCTAGATTTATTTAATCCAACGGTCAAGGAGTATGCCCTCACCGAATGGGAGTAAGTTTAACCTCATTGAACCACCACTCATAACGAAATTGAGGTGGATTAACCCAAAAGTAGTGAAGTCGTGTCACTTTTACGGGTTGGCCCTGCCAAACGTTATATAAATTATACAAAAGCCTTTCATGAATTAATATATGCCCTTCCCTTAAACTATTTGCTTACCATTATGAGGTCTTTGAGTACAATGTGCAAGCTACCTCTTGGCATGTTGGTCCATAGGATATATGAGTTGGCCATTCCCCTCAATATCAAAAAATTCAAATCAACCTCATTTCAGATACTTTTTTTTTAAAAGCGTGAAGGGTCAAATGAATGGTGCAAAAAGAGTGTTGGTATTATTCAAAAGTACTAATTTTGCACTCTGACCAAAGTGAAACTTACAATTGTCTCATAGTTGAAGTCAAACAAAACAAAAATAACTATGTGGGTGTTGTTGGTATGACCAATATGAGCACAAATTGAAAACATCAAACAATTATAAGTAGCCCCTTAAATATTGATAAACTATGAAGTGCCCTTAGCCATAATTACTTAATACCCCTCTAAATATTCAATATTTCAATTTACTCAAATCAATAAAAACTACGAGATTATCCTTTGATGACAGAACTTATCAACAATTTTTTTTCAAAAATCAAAATTGCTCCTTATTATTATCCTATTCAATATGTGCCATGGACTTTTTTTTTATTTATGAGCCCAAAAAAGGTAACTCTTGCGCGCATTACATGTCTCAAGGATTTTATTTATTTATTTGTAGATTACATTTTAACCTTACGGTATATACCAAATCAAAAAGCATAAAGAAACAATGTTGTGTGGGCACCTAAGAGTTAAAAAAGAAAAGAACCTATCGTAGGCGCACATCAGAAGCTAGTATCTTTAAATTTAAAAATCACTAGCCAAATTCTCTAACATTTTAACTTGCACTTATGAATTTATTGAATTCTTAAAAACATAATACTTAACATATGCACACGTAGAGCTCATCGACACACTAGTCATTGTAATGTTTAGGTCATGGTTCCAGCTATGACTAAAAGGAAAAATACATTATTGTCTCAACTCTTCTAAATTTGTCAATGTGTTAGATTCGGGGTAAGGATATCATTTTCTTTTGATCAGTCAACTCACGATTTGAGGCCATGATCTAGATGGTGCAATCTCTTAGGATCAATGTCAGAAACAATGTTTAATAAGTCTTACTGAAATATTGTTTTACATCCATTAGCTCATGAACAACACAATACACAGTATGTTATAGAAAAAAAAATGGAGGAAGATGAAGATAGATTTCTTATTGATTTGTATTCATTGGTGGCAGAGATAATACATTTATATAGGCAGCACGAGTAAAGTCCTAATACATGAGTCTATGCACATCTCACTCTCTAATAAGGCATCAATATACTTAATAATATTCATATTACTGCCCTTTGGATGTCAACATAGTAAGTCCATTGTCTCATTAAAACCTTTTCAGTAAAACCCAATGGGATAAAACCTGTGTGAGAGAAGAAAAAAAAGAAGACAATCTTAAAGACTTATATGTGTTTGGACACGCTTAATGTTGCCTCATTAAAAAACCTTGTCAAGAAAATCCTATGGGAAAAACTTGATTGAAGGAAAAAGAGTATAACGCGTTAAGTCCTTTCAAAATTCATACAAGTAGTCGATGATGAAAACTCCCCCTGAAATCATCAAATCTGATCATCAATTCTTCACTTTTCAAAATATGTCTTGAAGGTTGGAATGGAAACTTCTTTGTAGATGAATTTGTTGGATCATCAAATAATTGAATCTTCTGGATGCCAGTATCGAATAAGGACCAAGGAATGTAATTTCTCAAAATATCTAGCAATTTCATGAAATATTTCCTATTTTGAAGTTATCGAAATATCTTTTGAAATTCGAACTATTTATTTTGTTCTAAGGGAACTCTCTTGAGAAAAAAAAATATTTCAATCTTAGTGTATTTGAACCTATTATAATGTGACTTTAGTATCAAAAGTTTGTTATATGAGTGATTCTTATATAATATGTATTATGTATTACACTATTAGTCATGTGAGATTTTTTATATAATACTTATAAGTTTAAAACGCATAACTTATATTGTTAAATTAGAAATTTCAACCAATTTCTTTTTTTTTACATTTTTCTACACAAAAACGAAATATTTTACAAAATATTTCTAAAAATCAGGGAATCGAAATTAACTCAGAAATGAAATAACACTCCTTGATAAGGACATATGAGAAAAATGATTTATTTCGTCAACTTTGGAAAAATCATATGTGAATTGCTATATTCTTGGATTATAATAAGTATATCCAAATTACAAGATGTCGTCTTTGTTGCCTCAGTAAAACCTTGCAAACTAAAAACTTAGTGAAAAAACCAATGCTAAGGAAGCAAAGTACAACATTTTTTAGGACTATATATGATAGGTGCGCTTAATGTTGTCTCATTAAAACCTTCATTGGAAAACCAGTAGAGAAAACCTTATCAAAGGAAAAGAGTACAACGCACCTAACTTTAATCTTCACACACTTCAGGATGCTCTCATTACTAGTATTCGAAGAGTATATTGCATTCAAAATTTTCATATTGCATACTTCTGGATGTTCCCCCTCATCATAATGTAACTTCACCTGGATAATTGTGGAATCTGAACGAAGTATCAAGAAAATGGTTTGTTCAATGCTAGATCAAATTTGTTTGACTTTAATTTGACAATTCTGTTGAGGTTCATGTCGACAAAAAAGTGTGTTTTGATTTCCCTTGATGAAACGTCATTCCATTGCCAATACATAAAAACTTTAACATTGTTGTTCTACGGCTTGAGTCAATTCAAAAATTTCATGTATAGTGATTAACGATCCCAGTCGGACACTCCATAATCAACGAATTATTATAGTTCCTGCAATATAATACGAACTTCCATAATTAACTTAGTAGGAGCAAGTAAATGCAGCTTAAGAGTATAACGATATCAATAGTCTCACAATGTATACAATATATTATATTCTACTGTCAATCAGTAAGTGCAATCCTATATCTTCCAAGTATTTAAAAAATAAAATTATGACATATCTCATGATGACAATGCACCACTATCACATAAACATGATACTTCAAGACTAATGATTTTATTCACTTTTAGGTTGATATGGATCAGTATTAACACCTAAAGTCAACCATGGGTATGCTAAGTAGATATACCCATAAAGTTCTTTAGGACCATTCATTATATCTTCAAGTAGGGATTGATATCGTACTAGTACCTGGCTCGATTTATTGGTCGAGACAAAATTTTGCTGCAAAATATTTTATTTCAAATTTATCCTCAAACTATTAGCATCTTTCTCAACTCAAGCTCTTCTGGAGATTGGATGAGATTCAATACATGTTGCTACCATGACAAATCAATGATTTTCTTACAAAATTTTCTTAGACATTTATTCGTTAGTCAAAACACATCCTTTAGTGAATTATATGTGTAAGTTTTAAATATAAAATGTATTTCATAATTAATTTCGAGGTTTCTACATAAACATTTTACAAAAACAAGTTGTATGTCTATAGTTTTATGTTTCATAGTTTATAAAATCATTTTTATTGAACTATAAGTCCAAATATACTACTTTTTTTTTAAAAGAATTCAGTTCAACTTGAAATCATGTTTCAATTTGGCTATATCAATTTTTCATCGACATTCATGATGGTCTCGTAGTTTTGAAACAATATTGTCATCGACGATCAATTTAGTAGCTAGTGCTAGTAGAAAATGTCATCGACGATCATTTTCTTGTATTTTCACATTTTTCTCTTGAATATGTGTATATTGACATCTGGTTTTATCATGTACATGTGCATCTTTAAGGGTATTCTTAGTCACTTCAAGGACATGCAGTTTCTTAGACCATAACCTCTTCTAAAGTTTCGAAGAAAGTTGACTTTTAGAATATAACCTATGGTGAAACATTACATAAAACTTCTTATGTAGCTTTGTATACAACTTTTTTGGAAATTTGTATGCAACTTCTTCTGGAGCTTTAACTAGGGCATGATTTTTTTAATGATCATCTTCTTCAGAGGAGTTAAACCTTTGAACCTATAAGTTTGTCATGCTTCTGGCTTGCTCCAGATTCATTTGCTGCTATATTTAAATTTTATGATTTTGGACTTCTCTCTTTGGTTGCATTTTATATGCTAAACTGAAGAAAATAGGATGGAGATTACATGTGTCGTTGCCGCAATCACCACCACCACCACCACCACCACCATGAGCTAAACTCCACACCAAGGTGAAGATGAAACCATTGAGTTTCTAGAATTAGTCACTAGTTAAATTTATCTTACTATTTTTTTGTGCTTAATTGTCAAATGCAATCTCTTTTGGAATATTGATAATTTGCTTTCACCTGTTATATAGGATATCTATATATATACTTAGTTGGTAGTTAGATTACTCTTTATTAATCAAAGCGGATTTTAATTGTTTAATTTAAACATTTGATTATATGTACTATTGCAAATTTGCAAGACACCCAATGTTAGAGTCGATGCAAGTAAGAGATTATTCATCCCTGATGCTTCTCATTTATGAAAATAGTAATTAAGATTGAAATCATTCTCGAAGAAACCAATGGTGGATTCGATGCATTGGCCCACTTTTCCATCAACTTTCTCAATTAATTTTTTGTTGTTTTATTTTATTTCACAAATATTGTAGAATTTAAATTTTGTAGCCCCTTTCTTAAATGAGCTTAATTAGACTCTGAAATTTGTTTGCAACCTCAATCCCTATGGATTCAACCTGTATTTGCTTTGTCTACTAGTTAGACAACCATACACTTGCGATAATTAAAATCAGGTTTAATTAGCCTATTTATTTAGGTTAGTTAAATCTAAATCGAGTATTTGGCTCCACTATGGGAGATTGTAATAGTGCAATTGAATTAAAGGTTTATTTTTTCTAATTTGTAGTCTAGGTCAATATTTTTATTTTTATTTTTATTTTATAAAAAAATCAACCCTAGGTTGTTTGTTTTGTTTCTTTTGATAATACGTCAGAACTATGTTGTTTGTTTTCATTTATATTCTTAGGGTATATTTTTAGGATAAGATTTTATTTATTTTATTATTTTTTTCATTTTAGTAGGTTTTCCTTTACATTCTTTGTTTTGCATGTGGGAACATGTAGTAAAGTATAGAGCATTGCAAGTTTTTTAAAATTAAATAAAAAAGCAAAAAGAATAACATAGCAAAGTAAATTATTTGAATTGTTTACAGGTCGATCACGTGGATACTCTTAGAAATCGGCGAGCTATCAAGTTGACGATGCTTTTGATCGACGTGAACTCAACTTCAACCCGGCGTCACAAGTAACCCAAGAGAGATTCATGTCGAATGTAACTTTTGCCCACCTCATCGCCATTGCGGTTTCAGATTGGATTACTGAAGGTTTTGTTTGTTTTAATTATGTTAGCTAGAATTGCACGCAAAATTGAATAGTGGCAGGATTTTTTTGAAAATTTTGTGTCATCTCCCATGGATAGGTTAACCCCCATCAATTTTAGGGTTAGGAACTTAAGCTTCCACGCTCATAGGTATTCGGAAACTTGAAATCTAAAGTAGTCATGTAAAGGAACACATCCAATCTTGGAATACTTCAGGAACTAGGATTAAACTTTAGACTGAAGGTAGAAAAGTAGGTAGGAGTAGTTTGTATTGGCGAATTGACTGGAAAGTATTGTACCTCTTCCACGGTTAGGTTAAGTGAACTGGATTTTAGCTTTTGATCAGTAACAAATTTTAGGGAACAAAATGAGTTCTTGTAGGAATTACCGAACGTTATAGCTTCTACTTAGTAAATTAATTTTTCATGAGATTAATTTACTTTGTAGAAACCTCGACTTGTTGTGGAGCTATAACTATTAGTTGAGCATTACCCGACGAGAATCTCAAGGATTGTATTGCTAGGTGTTTGTCTAGGGTTATTTACCATTCATCTTGTTTGCTAATAATATAGGTAAAAAAATGCGAGGAAATCAGGTTTTCGCAGCCATGTTTTGCAATCAGGATGATGTGGCGTGATCTTGAAAGAATGATGAAATCCCCAAAATGTTTATATATATCTTGAGGTTGTAAAAAACTCCTCTGATGATGCCACATCATCCCTGTTGCAGAACCTGGTTGCAAGACCTGGTTCCCTAGCCTCACTCAATATAGATTTCTCTTAGTTCTTTATTATTATTATTATTATTATTATTATTATTATTATTATTATTATTATTATTATTATTATTATTATTATTATTATTATTATTATTATTATTATTATTAGTGTTATTGTTGTTATAGTTAGATCATCTTCATACATATGTTAGCATTGCATCAATTTTTTTTTAATTCATACCTGAACCTATTTGGTGTTATATTTTAGAACTTGGTGCTCATTAGTTTGTATGTACTTGGGTACGTGATTCGAAAAATAGGCTAGTCTGAAAAGGTCACGAGGAGTTGTTCAACGTTCCCATCAACTTTTTAGGTTATTTACTCCTTGTTTAGTGAGATCACAAAGATGGCTGAGGAGAAATCCTTTTTTTCAAACCGTCCATCCATACTTCTATGTCAATGATTTTTTTTTTGTGCTAACCTTAAATATCTAAAATTTTCAGATGATTCAGTCCGTCTTAGGTTATTTCCTTTTTCATTGAAAAATGGGGCAAAATAATGGTTAAATTCTTTAGAGACCGGAACCATCACAACTTGGGATGTTTGTCAAGTAAATTCTTGAAAAATATTTTCCAATTCATAAAACGACGTTGGTTCGGTTTCCGGTTCTTAAGTGATTTTAACTGACAAAGCTAAAGCGATCGAAGCCTTTATCATATAATGTCAAGAGTATAATTATATCATATAATGTCGGTTAGGTTCGGTTTTAGTAATATTTTAGGAGGTTGGTTTAGTTTGTGGTTTATATAAATTAAGAGGCTTTGTTTGGTTCTCTTGTATGTTCAGTTCGATTTTGGTTCGCCATTTTATCAAACTGACTTATTCGGTTTGGTTGACGGTTTCCACAATAACCGATCTGAACCAAACCTAAACGACCCTATTCCGAAAAATGTGTAAATTAGTTGTGGTAGACATTATTTATGCCCTAGTATAGAGAAAATATTTCTGAATTTTCTCATAAACTATGAGTTATAACAATATCAACTAGATATGTGTTGTTCTCATAATTTGCAATTCATGATTCATAAACAAATGTAGACAAAAGAAATATGTATTAAACAGATGAACAAATCATATAAGATAATTTAAAGTAGAGTAACTGAAATTACCCCGAAAGCAACATTAATTGCATAGAGAATCTAACAATTTGATCGTCTAGACCAATGTTGAAATTTCACCTAAACTGTATTCGATAAGCTGCCACTAAACACTCTAGAATAAATCTTACAAATAATAAGTAATTTCAATTGTATTTATGTCGTAATATATTTATTGGCAAGACTACTCAAACTCTTTCAAATAGTTATGTGTATAATTTTGTACCACCAAGTGATACAATATTAGCTCTTTAAGAGCCACTTATCTTTTTAGTGTAATATTTACATAAACTTCAAGTAATATCATTTTGAAGAACTATCAACCATTTAATACAAACATATTTATCTTCATAAAGTATCACGAAATTGATGGTGATATTTAATATGCACTTTAAGGCATTTTATACTTTAAGTAAACAACTATGTTGACCACAACCATAAAGTTTACATATGTTTCAGGCACAATTTGTAAAACCTTTCGAAGATGATTCACTTTACAATAATCTTCTAAGTCTTGCATCCAATTACTAATCTTCGAGTTCAAATAATAACAACATAGATCTTCTGGTCTCAAATCTCCAGGTCTACATAGTAGGACATAAACAAAACAATACTAGAGTGTTCAAGTTTAAACATGTGAAAACTTCATGTTTTCTACAAAAATATATATATATGAAATAAGAAGAGGGATTTATTTTGATATGTATTAAATTGGTGGCAATGCATTTATATAGGCAACCCAAGTAAAACCCTAACACATGAGTATATGTACATTTCACTCTCTAATGTGTGCATCCATATACTTAACAATATTCATAACAATTATTAAATTATTGGGAAACACAATGAATATATGTGCACATAGAGTGTATCGACACATTAGTAACTGAATGATATAACATTCACTTATTATTCAAGTGAAGGGTGTTTAGTCATTAATACCCTCTTGACCGGTCAATGAGTTTCACTAGAAGATTTTTGTTAAAAAAAATGTTTATTTAGTCTTTTTTTTTAATCTTATGATATCTTTACGTGACCCAACTTGCTCGAACTAAATTAATAGATACCCATAAGGTTCTGAAATATTGGACATGTCTACCAAAAGCAAACACCACTATCACATCCATTACCACTGTCATTCTTAGTGGCCCACTATTGATGACCACCGCCATCATGCTCCTTAGTGTTTACCACTTCCAATATATTTTTAGGACTAAAAAATCAACCCTAGGTTGTTTTGTTTCTTTTGATAATAGGTCAGAACTAGGTTGTTTGTTTTCCTTTATATTTGTAGGGTTAAATTTTAGGATAACATTTTATTTATTTTATTTTTTACTTTCATTTTTAGTAGGTTTGACTTGTACGTTCTTTGTTTTGCAAGTGGCAACATGTAGTAAAGTGTAGAGCATTGCAAGTTTGTTAAAATTTAAATAAAAAAGCAAAAAGAATAACATATCAAAGTAAATTATTTTAATTGTTTACAGGTCGATCACGTGGATACTCTTAGAATCGTAGAATAACATAGCAAAGAATAACTAGCATATTTACTCATGTCGTTGGCACTCTACATACATTTTTTTTGCTAATTATAATGAACTGGGCACCCTCACCACCATCCCCACTATTGCCCTCAATCAATTCTATAAAAAAAATCATTTTTTAAAATGTAAACTAACTAGCATATTATCCATGTCGTTGACACTCTACATACAATTTTTTGTTGCTAATTATAATTCACTTGACACCCTCACCACCATCTCTACCGTTGCCCTAAATGTAAACTAATTTTCTTGAGGTGCAAGCCTATTTTACAGTAAAAATACTGATTTTTTTAATAGTCAAACTCGGTTAAAATTAGAATCGATTGAATGTTTGGGATCTTTGTTTGAATTTTCATTAAAATGTTTCTCCGTTTCTTTGAAGAATATAATTCTTAGGCATGAAAATAAAGAAATTGACTTATAAGGCCTACTTTTTATAATTGTAAACCACATTAGACTCTAATAATTGAAAATGTCTCAAAATGCCTATTTTTTTGTAATTCAAGAGTATGGCTAAAAGATATGTAAAAAGATAAATATACCAATATTCCTAGACATATTGACGTGGTTTTGTAATTTATGTATTCAAATTTCCAGTTACATTGAAACAAATTAAATATGCAATTTTTTAACGCAATTTTAAATTTTTTTCAAATTTGTTTCATGTCCCTAAAATACAATTGATCGATTCTTGCTGGGTAATCTGAAAGTAAAAAAACAAAAAATATGGAAGTAAACTTATGATTGGTTTAAAGAAGGTGAATGAATTTCGATTAATAATAGTGATGATACATCAAAATAGACCATCATCACAGCCATACACGTGGTAAGAAACATCCATCACAAAGATCAAGTACCACGCTTACCATGCCAACTCATAAATCCCAAGAAGGCAAAACCAATCATAAAAGCCCAAATAAGGCCCATCAGAAGAAGTCGTAATATTGGCCCAAATTTGGGCCCGCACGAGTTCTCTCATAAAAAATAGGAACGTTAGATAAGAAAAGAGTCGTGGAGGGAGTTACGCCTCCACAAACACATCTTCATAAAAGATAAGACTGTTACGAAGAACATCTCCTTCCGTTGCGCCTCGCATGCTTAAGTCACTCAGAGAATTAACCGTGATCATTATATAAGGTAAGGGGAACAATCGACCAAGGTATGCAACTTTAACTGAGTTTTGTCCATATTTACTTCATTCTTCAACAGAGTTGCTGACTTAAGCATCGGAGTGCCTTCAGCCACCAAAAAGGTGGTCTTTGGCAGTCTAATATCTGTTTTGCAGGTAAAACTCATAGGAGGACGAGATTTGGACGCATCAGATTGGCATCGTCCGTGGGGAACGACAAGTTTCCTTTCTGAAAAGAAGATCCACAGTAACAAAGATCACCAAAATCTGATCGACGATCGACATGCTATCAGAATAGATGGAACACTCTACAGGCCCTCAACCCAGTGACAATCACAGTAACCCTCCTACTGGCACCACTACATTGCAAGCATCCAGCGATCAAGGCCCAACGATGACCATCGAGCCAATTGCACCAGACAATCAAGATCCACAACATGCAATAGCTCAGACAACCCAGACATCCGACAACACTGCTACTGACCCTCGGGTAGATTTGTATATGATCCAGATGAACCACATGCAAAGATGTTGGAAAACTCACTCAAGAGCGCATTTAGTCAGCCAACCCTATCCAAGCGCCGCCCCAGCAAAACTCTACCAACAGAACCTGAGAAAACAACGAGGTTCCTATAGAACCTCAACAAGGAAATCTCGAAAGCAATGAACTTCCCCAAGGTAAAACTCCACAGAGCGACTGAACACCTGCTAAAATCTCGTTCAAAATCGGAGTCACGGATCCCAATGTATTGTATGAACTAGCCAAGCCGCCATTTTCTGATGCCCTCATGATAACTCCCATGCTAAAGAAGTTTACCCCACCAAAGTTCGAAGCATATGATGGCACCATCAACCCAACAGATCATTTGCGACATTTTCACCACATGATGGCGTTAAAAGAGACTACGGAGTCAATCTTGTGCAGAACATTTCTGATTAGTTTGACCTCAACAGCAATGAACTGATTCAACAACTTACCACCAATGTCAATAAACTCCTTCCTGGCACTAGCCACCACTTTTATCACAAGATACATCGGAAGTCAGCGAATGAGGAAAGGACCACACTACCTTCTTTACATCAAACAAAATCTCGAGGAGACGATAAGGGAATACGTCATTCGTTTCACTAATGAACTAATAATGATCGACGGATGCAGCAATGACACGACCTCCATTACTTTCACCGCCGGGCTAAAAAGAGGGCCATTTTTTACGCTCTCAACTTGGAATCGCCAAAAAGCATGGCGATCCTGTTGAAAACCGCCCAAAAACACATTTTTCTCGAGGAGATGAAAGCTGTTAGGAAGAAAAATGACCAAGAAAGAGAAAACCACCCAAAGAAGCGGGAAAGAATGGAGGAAAGAAAAAGAGGCGACAAATGCTGGGAGGATAGCATTCAGTTGAAAAGGGATCGGAATAATGGGAGGCCCAAATCCAACCAGAAAAAATCGAAAAGCTGTAGTCAGAGAGGCCCAGACACGAGCGGGTAACAAATGTAATGAAAGAGACATACAACCTACACAACCTTGAAAACGACTCGGGCCAATATACTGAAGCACATGGCGAAATGGGAAGATGTCAACTGGCCAGTCAGAACGAAAGGAGACCCAGAAAGAAGAGACAAAAACAAATATTGTTCATTCCGTAAGGATCACAGGTACGATAACGAAGACTGCTACAATCTAAAAGATGAAATTTAGCATTGGGTTCAGAGAGGACGACTCGACGAATTCATCGGAATGCCACACAAGCTGTTCAAAGGAAACAAAAAAGCAAATACCGCTACAAGATCAAAAGAAGAGCCCAGGGAACTAATATACACCCTACACTGCATGGCCGAAGGAAACAAAATGATCAAGCCAACTGAAGAAATAGCTGGAAACACCTCCCACTCGAGCTGATTTATATCAAAGTAGGAGTACTAACGCCAAACGAAACCAGATGAACCATTTTACCAATGCACAGTAAGAGAACATGAAGAAGCTTGCATCAATTAACTAACACAATTCAAGGACCCTACTGACGGATGCAAGCCCAACCTGAATTACCAACGACGAAATTGACGCAACGGACTTGATTAAACCTCGGCAGTTGGTGCTGAATTCGGTGCTGATGTGAGCATGATTGGACAATTTGGCGTTGATGTGATCATGATTGGACAGTTTGGCGCTGATGTGAGAATGATCAGACAAGTCAAGCACGGGTCAACTCCAGAGTCATAAAGCACCCCGAGTCCATTAGCTACAATAACATATCCAAGGAACGACGAAACATAACCAATAGCAAATTCGGCGAATTGAAGACATAGGCGATACAAGACAAACAACAAAGACATAAATCTCTAACAACACAAGGATCGACATCAACCAAGCAAAGGTCCAGAGGACAAAGCAAATCACTCTACAATCTAGCGTAACTTTTCAAGAAGAACAACTGGTAGGGTTGGTCAGAATATCAAGGAAGGAATATCAATAAAATTACAAATTCGGAATCCCCATCTTATATATGGACAACAGAATAAATGCATCAAAACTCAGCCATACAGAGGAATCGGCATATCAAGCCAAAAGAAAGTAGGACACAAGTCGGATATATATAATATTCTGGTCTAATCAACCACGAAGTAAAAGTTGGATGAACGAGTCAACTTAATTCAAAGAGCTTCAGGTTGACTAGAACGTCAAACCAACGAAGTGAAAGATGGACAAACAATTCAACTTAGTTAAAAAGAAACTTCGGGTTGCTAGTACGACAAACCAACGAAGTAAAAGTTGGACGAACGAGTCAACTTAATTCAAAGAGCTTCAGATCGACTAGTATGACGAACCAACGAAGTAAAAGTTGGACGAACATGTCAACTTAATTTAAAGAGCTTCGAGTCAACCAGTACGTCGAACCAATAAAGTAAAAGTTGGACAAACGAGTCAACTTAATTCAAAGAGCTTCAGGTTGATTAGTATGTCGAACCAACGAAGTGAAAGTTGGACAAACAAGTCAACTTAGTTAAAAAACAACTTCGGGTTGACTAGTACGTCAAACCAACGAAATAAAAGTTGGACGAACGAGTCAACTTAATCCAAAAATCTTCAGGTCGAGTAGTACGTCGAACCAACGAAGTAAAAGTTGGACGAACAAGTCAACTTAATTTAAATAGCTTTGGGTCGACCAGTACGTCGAACAAACAAAGTGAAATTGGACAAACAGATCAACTAAGTTAAAGAGCAACTACTGGTCGACTAGTATGTCAAACCAATGAAGTAAAAGTTGGACGAACAAACCAACTTTCTCATAAAACTTCGAGACAACCAATGCAAAGTAAAATTCGAAATGGAAAAGTCAACTTGCTCGGATAAGCTCCAATACATCAAGAAGAAAAGATAAAGCCAACCCATTTCAAGGCAACCAATGCGTCAAAACACAGAAGTATCCATAAAGGAATTCGAGTCAAGAAACTCCGACGTGATAAAAAAATATAGCTGTAAAGGTCCCCTGGCCGATCGAAAAATCAAACTGGAGATATGCGGTACAACTTACTTCAACAACTACGACTGGCCTAAAAAATGTACAAGCAACACACAACGAGTTGACAAAATAAATTACAAAAACATGCAAATAAGAATACCAAGAAGGGAAGCTCGTTTCATTAATAAAACTATTATGTTACATCCGGGGAAGAAGATGAAGGAGTAGGATAGGAAATAGAGGCAACCACAACATCATTGGCGACATCATCTGCCCGAGGGGGCGAAGCTTTCTCTTCGAAAAGATAAGGAAGTAATGGTCCTTCAACCACTGGAGTGTTTGAAGGGCCAGTGTTTGAAGGGCCCGAGGCACCTTCTTCACCGTTATCATCTTCGAAAGCTTGATCAACCAAGTGGCGGTACTTGGACAAATCCACACCGAGCCCCTCGATATAATCAAGAAGCTCAACCTGCCCATCAACAACTCGCTTCCAATCTTCAACCTCCATAATGTGAAACTTGTCCTTGGCAGTAGCGAGTTTGTTTTTTGCCGCAGCAAGCCGTCCCTCAGCGGTGGTAAGAATAACGAAAATATATGCCTTGACCTCATCGAGCACAGCTGTCAACTGTTCCACCCATTTCTTAGTAATATCACGATTAACGAATTACTCAATCATAGCACATGGAGCCTCATCATAAGCTGCCTTCTCGGCGGATAACTCCTTCTCCATGTCACGTAAACGGGCACAAACCCATCCAATTTGGTCCTCAAGAACTTGAGCTCAACTGCAAACTTATCCCGCGCACTTTTCGCTTCAATCAATGAGGCCCGAACAACCCTGATAGTTTTCTCCAACTCTGCACATTGTGTTTTCAACACATCGAATTGGAAAAGGGCGTGAGAAAATACCAGCAACAGTGCTGCCAACTTTCTCTCCAAAGAAACCACCTAATCACGACCAGCTTGCTAAACTGAGCCCATCACCATGCATAAGTGAGATGATTCATCCCATCCATTATCTGTTTAAGACTGTAATCAAGATGAGCGCTCGGATCCAATACGGGCATCGAAGGTCTTTCCACTGACTGCCTCTGCCATTCATTTATCAGCTTGCGCACACCATCTTGCACATCAAACTGAGTAAACCAGCAAAACTTGCTTTCTTACTTGATACTGATATCTTCTGAGCTAGGCTCTGTCCAGCTAACTCGTGGATGAAGAACACCGGGATCCGAAAGCACAGAGGAACCACCCCAACAGCCAGAAGAGTATGGGGAACAGTGGTGACAACAAAAAAACCACTATTGCCCTCCCGACTCGGAGAAACCATAGCAGGAACATGACTAGTAGTGGCAGCTGTTGCAGGAGAGTCC
Organism: Berberis vulgaris; assembly: GCA_963556465.1. Classification (NCBI taxonomy): domain Eukaryota; kingdom Viridiplantae; phylum Streptophyta; class Magnoliopsida; order Ranunculales; family Berberidaceae; genus Berberis; species Berberis vulgaris. Next base: position 54,709,156 of record OY747124.1, on the reverse strand, counting down.
AAACAAGCGTGAGAAGAAATTAAGAATCCGGCCGTATTACTAACGTTAATGGAAGGAGATTGAGGAAGAAGAACTTCGAAACTTTGACCATTGCCAACAACCTTTTTAGATTGCTCCACCACCAACTGGAACATCTTATCATCAATAGCCCGAGGATCATCGTTAGACCATTCGACAACATTTGAAACACCATAGGTGGAAAAAAATCCTCTTTTAATTATTGTCCAACGGATGAGTAGTCTCTTTCTCGCTCCTCTCCAGCATCAGCCTCATTTCCTTAGCTTCCTCGAGGGATGCGCGATCCTCTTCCACAACATCCTTGCAGGAAGGACTTGTAACATCCTTGCCAGAAGGACTCGGACGAGATGCAGTCTGAGCAACACTACAAGTAGAGAGTCATTTCTTCCTCAGAATTCGACGAGGATCTACTAACAATCGCTTCGATGGACTAGTGGGCCCTACAAGCTTCTTCTTCCTGGAGACCAGGCCAACGACATTGACAGGAGCATTGAGATCCGTAACGCGCCTGTCTGAACTCACTTCCAAATCAATGCTAGCACCACTAATGCCTGTACGAGTAGCGCGAGCAGCAATTTCCTTAGCGCGGGATTCAGTAAGGCCCGCTCCACTTTGTTCATAGTGTACAAACCGCTATGCTCCAAGATGTCATCGGAGAGAAATGCCTCCACAGGGAACTCGGAAAGCTTCAAAAATTGGTCACTGACCCTCCGCTCCTCTGCAATCAACTGTAGATCCTTTTGTTGGTTAGGAACTCGCAACGACCGCAAAATCAGACGACCTCACAATTGGAAGTAGCCAAAGTTAACAGAAGCATAAAACCAGGACCCTGGCCAATCTCGAATGTCATCATTAAGCTTCGCAAAATAGGCAGGAGAACGAAAGAAGCATATATACTGGGTTACCATCAAACCAACCACCGAATGCAGAACTCTCATAGTCAAAGGAATGCCAAATATAATAGCCCTCGCATAAGTAGAAACCATAACCCTCCAACCATTAGGACCCATTTGGGCAGGAGGAATGCCCAAAAAACCTAGATACTCCCAAAACAGCTTTGGAACTGCGAATCGAAGGCCAGAAGAAAACATGCATGGATATAGTGCAATGTACCCAGACCTTGAATGACAAGGATGGTTGTTTTGTCTAAGTAAAATGATCTCGAGGTCGTGTGGAAAATTATAGTAAGAACGAAGGTTGTCCAACATTGCTTGAAAAGCTTTTTAGGAGAAAAATAAGCTTCGCAAGTAGCCAGCGGCTTACCGCTTAGTTTATTGCCAACAGACATCGTTAAAGAATAGAGAAACAAAGAGAATAAAGGAGATGGAGGAAGAAAAGAACCCTAATTTCAAAGATAGTGTAAAGAAGAACAACAAACCCATCACGCCCCCTTTTATAAGCATCGAATAGACTGCTCATGGGACAGCGTGCGAGATATGATGGCTATGTAAAATCCCAAAAAATGTGCGCAAAAATGAAAGGGTGAGCAGGAAATCGAGACACTAACCCGCCAAAAGTTGCTGACAACATTAAATACAAGGCAATGATGAATTGAAATACCAACCCTCACGAAGTTAGTGGTCACATCAGCATACCCAATAAGGGGGGAGAAGTTGATTATACATCAAAATAGACTGTCATCAGAGCTATACACGTGGTAGGAAACATCCATCACATGGATCAAATACCACACTTACCAAGCCAGCTCATAAAACCCAAGAAGGCAAAACCAATCATAAAAGCCCAAACATGGCCCAACAGACGAAGTCGTAATTGTGGCCCAAATCCGAGCTCGCACGAGTTCTTTCATAAATAAGAGGAACATTACATAAGAAAAAAGTCGTTGAGGGAGTTACGCCTCCACGAACACATCTTCATAAAAGAATAGACTGTTATGAAAAACATTTCCTTCCATTACAAAGTCGTTGAGGGAGTTACGCCTCCACGGACACATCTTCATAAAAAAGAAGACTGTTACGAAAAACATCTCCTTCCATTGCGCCTCACATGCTTAAGTCACGCAGAGAATTAACCGCGACCATTATATAAGGTAAAGGGAATAATCGACCAAGGTATGTAACTTTAACTGAGTTTTGTCCAAATTTACTTCATTCTTCAACAGAGTTGCTGACTTAAGCATTGGAGTACCTTCAACAACCATAAATGTTGTATTTGGCAGTCTAACATCTATTTTGCAAGTCAAACTCATAGGAGGATGAGATTTGGACGCATCAAATAGCATGATTCAAATAGTGGAAGTCAATGTGAAAATCTATATGTTCAATTGAATAATGCTTCAAGAGATTGAAACAAATTCTAATGCATTGTCAATGTTGGGTGTTAAAGCTATATTCAGAAACCATATTACTTATAGTTGAGAAGAAATCATACGAGTACATAGTGGTGGTGGTATTTAAGAGATTGAAAGTGAGTCAAGGTTGAACGAGGTTTCTTAATCCAAAGAAAGTTTGGGTTTAGATATGGATAAAGGAGACTAATGGTGGTGTGAGAGTTGTACTGAATTGAGTCACAACTCAAGATATAATCAAGTGATTTTGTTTTTGAAAATTGATCATTGAACCTAAAAGGCAATCATGTCTTTCTAATTATTTTTAAACCATGGGTTGAGTTAGTAGCTTTTAAGAGTATTTAATTACAAAAGAAGTGCCTCTATGATGTGGTCTACAATTATAAAAAGTAGGCCTTATAAGTCATTTTCCCATGAAATTATTAAAATACTTATATGTTTTAATAAAAATGTATATTTTGAAAATTTGTGTTTGTATTGATTATTAGTGTTGTTGGAAAGATCTTCAAAACTGCATATTAATAATACCAAGTTTACCAAAATCCGACAACTACGTAGACAATTATGATAATTTTCATTTTGAAGAAAAAAAAAACAATACTTTCTCTCTCTGCCACATGTACATTTCACAAATTTTTTCACAATTATTTCATTTTCTTTGCCCTTCTACATGTTTTTATTACAAACATGTCATCATAGGAAATGAGTATCCACCCTCAACAAATTTTCCAACTTTCAATCCTAGCCAACTTTATTCTTCAATCCTTAGTTTGTCCAAATCAGTAATGAATAGTAAAACACAACTTTGAATTGTAATATAGACTATGGTATTCCCTGTGCCGTTGGCACGATAAAATTTAACATGATAAATAGAGTTGTTTCTACTTTAAATATCAAGATAAATAAATATCAAAATATGTTGGGTATGGTAATCGAACCCATGCACTCTTATTGGGGATTGATTGAAGGTAAGACATAAAGGCTAACTTTAAGTCCCAAGCATTAGATGAAACGAATCTCAACCATTTGATGAAACTTATCTCTTGGTGTTTTAAGTTCTATGTGATCCGTTAGATTCATATATTTTGATAAATTTCAGCCGTCTTTTATCTCCAACCTCAAACACCCTTCTAATTTGTAATATAGACTAGGTATTCCTTGTGCCGTTAGCACGATAAAAATTTAATATTTGTCAAAACATGATCACCCTTAAGTTTTTATCCTTTAACAATTTAATAAATATCAAAATGTTCGGTATGAGAATCAAACTCATGTACTCTTGGTGCTTTAAGTTCTATACGATCTGTTAGATTCTTATATTCACGTAAATCTCAGTCGTCTTTTATCTCCAACTCCAAACACCATCCTGTTCTGTAATATAGAACTAGCATATTACCCGTGTCATTGGCTCTCAACAAATACTTTTTTATGCTAATTATCATGCATTGGACACCACCCCACCACTGCTCTCAATCAATTACATAAAAAAATCTTATTTTACAATGTAAGCTGTTTTTTTAGGGGCAAGCCTCTTTTATAGTCAAAATACTACTTTTTTTTAGAGTCAGACTCGGTTAAAATTAGAATCGGTTGAATGTTCGTAGTGTTTGTTTGAATGTAGTTTAAAATGTTCGTCCATTTCTTTGAAATAAATACTTAAGCATGAAAATAAAAAAATAAAAAATACTTACATGTTTTAATAATAAAATACATATTTCGAATATTTAAGTTTTTGTATTGATCATTGGTTTTGTTTGAAAGATCTTCAAAATTGCATTTCAATTATACAAAGTTTACCAAAATCCGACAACTAATTAGATAGTTATGATAATTTTCAATTTGAAAAAAAAAACACAATACATCTTTTTGCCACATGCAAGGGCAGATCTATAGCTTAGGTAAGGGGGTTAATTGACCCCCTTAGGTTTTAAAAAAAAATCTATCAAAGTATATAAAATTTCAATCTTGCCCCCCTTAGAAAATTTATGTTGTTCCTCTTATAAAAACAACAATCACAATCACAGATCACAATTTAAGAAAAAAATTGAGTCGACATCTCTAATCTCCGCCTCCACGCTTTCAGTCCTCAACAATATCTTATTCTCCATCACTGTGAAACAAGGTGAGTTTGTTTGATTATGGGTTCTAAATGAAATCAACAGGACAAGTGGACAACAACAAAATCACCTTAAGCTTAACATATCTTCTTACCTTGGGTCTCTGTCTCCCTCTTTGGCGATCCAAAATCGAAACAACAAGTCAACTTTGAGACCTACACAAGAGAGAAAAGAGAAAGAGATGAAACCAAGCTCAATCTCTCTGATGAAACAAAAACCCAGATAGAGATCAGAAACTCGAGAGAGATCATAAATTCGAGAGAGATCAGAGAAAGAGATCAGAGAGAGATCAAAGAGAGATCTCAGATAGAAATCAAAGAGAGATCAGAAAATCGATCTCTCTATGATGAAACCAAGCTCGATCTCTCCTGGATCCGCCTCAGAGTCTGATGAAACAAACTCACAAAATCTTTGATAAAAACTCGATCTCTCTGAGTCTGATGAAAACAAACTCGATCTCTCTGAGAAAATAGAGAGATGTCAGAGATGAAAAGAAAGCTAAGTGGGTTTGGCCGTTTGGGTATTTGATAAAAAGAGAAAATAGAGAGAAATGAAAAGACTTCATTTTATTAAATTTGTTCAAAGTTTTATTCTAATCAATCAAAGAGAGAAAAAAAAATCAAAGGGGGTAAATTCGTTTCTTTTGTCCAAAGAGGAGGAGGAGGTTATGTTATTGCAATTGCTGATAAATCAAAGTTTTTTTCTAATTAAAGAGAGATAAAAAAAATCCATACTTTGTTAATCGCCTTCATGTTTAGGTTGGGGGTATTTGTTTAATCACCTTGATGTTTAGATTGGTGGGTATTTGTTTAGTTGTTTAAGTTTTGGGTTGGTTCCATATTTGTTTAAGCTTTGGTGGGGCATTTCATGTTTGTTTAAGCATCTGATTTATCATCTTTGTACAGGAGAGCTTCATATTTGATTTTTAATTTAATTTAATTTGTTTATTTGTTTAGGCTTTGACAAAGTGGGTATTTGATTCTTGAAGCTTAAGTGGGTATCTAATTTCATCTACTGAAAAGGCCATTATCTCAAATTCTTGGTATTTGGTGAGGTTCCTTCTCTTTCATGTGTTAATTATTGATTTACATTACAATTTGATAATTTGATAATTTGATAATTTTGGAGTCTAGGGTAGCATTTTTTAATATGAATATTGGGATTGTCTGTTGTATTTGTGTAGTTAAATAGTTGTGCACTTGTGCTGAGGAGTGATGGATAGATACTTTAAAAGAATAAATGATGTGAGTTCTAGTTCTATTGCTCAGGCTGTCACTGATAGGTCTGATAAGGAACTTCCTAGTTCCAAAAGGAGTTGTATTGAGACTGAGTTTGATCCAAAAACTCTTCTAGCAGATCCTGGATTACGTAAGTCAATCAAGGAGTATCATCCCAACATAAGGGATGAAATTCAAAGAACATACTTGCAAAAAGGTCCTTGCCAACCTCGGGCACATAATTTTAAGCAAATTTTGCAAGTAAAAGTCTTACGGCGTTTCAATCCTTATTGGTTTGATGAATTTCCTACATGGTTAGAGTATAGCATAGAGAAAGAGGCTGCATATTGCTTGTGTTGCTACCTTTTCAGATCTGAGAGTAAAGAACATGTGGGTACTTGTGATGCTTTTGTCGTTGAAGGATTTACCAATTGGAAGAAAAAGGATAAGTTACAAACACATGTTGGAGAGTCTAACAGTGATCACAATCAAGCTTGGAGTAATTGTAAAGCTTTAATGAATCAACAACAACATCTTCGAACTGTTGTGAATAACCAAACAAATGAAGCTCGAAGTGATTACAAAGTTCGTCTAAATGCTTATGTCGTTTGTGTTCGATTCTTATTCCTACAAGGATTAGCTTTCCGTGGTCATGATGAATCTTGTGATTTAAACAACCGAGGGAATTTCTTGAAAATGTTACATTTTCTTGGTGACCACAATAAGGACGTCAAAAGGGTAACTTTGGATAAATGTCTTGAGAATCTCAAATTAATAGCACCGAAAATTCAAAAAGATATTGTTAATGCTTGTGCAACCGAAACTACAAATGTTATCATTCAAGACCTTGGAAATTCTTTGTTTTCCATATTAGTTGATAAAGCTCGTGATGTATCAATTAAAGAGCAAATGGTTTTCGTGATCCGTTATGTAGACAAACACGAGCATGTGATTAAGAGACTTTTAGGTATTGTACACATTTCTGACACTTTTAGGCATCAATTGACGCTTTATTTTTCAACCACAAGTTAAGCATTTCAAGACTACGTGGCCAAGGGTACGATGGGGCAAACAATATGCTACGTGAGTTCAACGATCTTAAAGTATTAATCTTAAAAAAGAATGGAAGTGCATTCTATATTCACTGTTTTGCACATCAACTTCAATTAGCACTTATTGTCGTTGCAAAGAATGAGGATTCCATTATTTTTTTATTCTCTTTGGTCACGAGTGTTGTGAATGTGGTTGATGGCTCATGTAAGCGTCGTGATATTCTTTTAGAAACACAATCTATTAACACTCTAAAAGCACTTGAAAGTGGTGAATTTGCTAATGGAAATGACCAAAATCAACAATCAACTCTTAAAAGAGCCGGAGATACACGTTGGGGCTTTCATTACAATACTTTGATAAGCTTGATTAAGTTGTTCAATTCTATCATCGATGTGCTCGAGTGCATTAAGGAGACCTCAAAATATACTGAGCAAAGAGTTGAAGCGTGCACTTTATTAGATTCACTACTATCTTTTGATATTGCATTTGGACTTCATTTGATGAAAAGTACATTAGGAATCACGAATGAATTGTCACAAGCGTTGCAAAGAAAGGATCAAGATATTGTGAATGCCATGGGTTTGGTCATAGTAGCTAAGAAACGCTTACAGTTGATGCAAGATGATGGATGGAACAATTTGCTAGATGAAGTTTCCTTATTTTGCAGAAAACATGTTATAGAAATGCCTAACCTGGATGATTTTTATGTTGCTCGGGGACGGTCACCACATAATGTTGAAAAAGTGACAAACATGCATTGTTATCGGGTTCAGTTATTTAATGTTGTTATTGATTTGTAACTTCAAGAGCTCAACAACCGTTTCAATGAAGTGAATATTGAATTGCTTTTATGTCTTTCATGCTTGAGTCCAAATGATTCATTCTCAGATTTTGATAAGGGAAAATTGATTCGTTTTGCTCAATTTTATCCAAATGATTTATCAGAAGTACAACTTGATGCTCTTGATAATCAGTTGGACACATTTATCATTGATGTGAGGTCAAATAGCGAGTTCTTGAATTTGACAGGAATTAGCAATCTTGCTGAGAAGATGGCAATGACATAAAAAAACATTTTGTATCTTTTGATCTATAGCCTTTTTACTTTAGTCTTAATATTGCCAGTTGCAACTGCCAGTGTCGAAAGAGTTTTTTCTGCTATGAAGATTATCAAGAATCGATACGTAATCTTATGGGAGATCAATAGATGGCAAATAGCTTGATTACATATGTTGAGAAAGATATATTTAATGGCATCGATGATGAGGTGATTATGCAGCATTACCAGAACATGAGAACCCGCAGAGAGTTTTTACCTAAATCTACACTGCATCTACATTGACTCATTATGCATGTTTCTCTTGTAATACTTGTAAAACTCTATTTTAATCATATTTATCTATTTATTTTAAGAATTTATTAAATTATCCATGATTTTTTTGCCCCCCCGTTGTTTGCAATCCTGGATCCGCCCCTGGCCACATGTACATTCCAACAATTTTTTTTTAACAAATTTTCATTTTTTTTGCTATTCTATATGCTTTATATTTACAAACATGTCATTATAGGAAATGAATCTCAACCCTCAACTCATTTCGCAACTTTCATTTCTAGCTATCTTTTATCTCCAATCCTTAGTTTGTCACAGTCAGCAATGAATAGTAAAACATCAATCTGAATTATAATATAGATTTTTTTGAGGTGTAAGCCTATTTTACGGTAAAAATACTAATTTTTTAGAATCAAATTTGGTTAAAATTATAATCGATTGAATGTTCGTCTTTGTTTGAATTTTCATTAATACGTTCGTCCATTTCTTTGAAAAAATATTATACTTAGACATGAAAATATTAAATATATTTACATGTTTTAATAATAAAATGCCTATTTTGAAAATTTAAGTGTTTGTATTGATCACGGTTTTGTTGAAAAGATCTTCAAAATTACATTTCAACCCTACCAAGTTTACTAAAATCTGACAACTACATAGATAGTTATGATGATTTTCATTTTTAAAAAATGAAACACAATACTTTCTCTCTTCACCACATATACATTCCACCAAAAATTTTCACAATTTTTTAAATTTTCTTTACCCTTCTACATGTTTTATACTAGAGTATACCCCGTGTCGTTGGCACTCCACATAATTTTATTTTTGCTAATTATTTTGTACTAAGCAACTCTGTCACTATCCTCATTTTCGCTTTCAATCCGTATTGAAGTGTAAGCCGATTATAAATATAAGCTTGGTTCAGTCAAATTTGAATCAGTTGGGGGAAATTTTTAAACGTCGAGAATGAGTTCTCCCTCAATCTTTGAATTCGCCAAAACATGAAATTTAGGATTTTTGTAAAAATGTGCATTAAGATGCCTGACTCATTTTTTCTGGTATGATCGACCCGTCTCATTGCTTTTAAAAATATTGAAAATTATTAAATACGTGTAATACATTATACTTTTTTTAATTATGAAATATATATTTTTAATATTTTGGCCCTTATATTAATCATTGATTTTGTACGAAAGATCTTCAAAAATGCATTTCAACGATACTAAGTTTATCAAAATCCGACAACGATGTAGATAGCTATGATAATTTTCATTTTGCTAAAAGAAAACACAATATTTTTTCTATCCGCCACATGTACATTCCATATTTTCATTATTTTTGCCCTTCTACATACAATACATTTCCCAACTTTCAATCATAACCATCTTTTATCTCTAATCTTTTTTATTTGACTTTGTCCCAGTCAGCAATGAATAGTAAAACACCACTCTAAATTGTAATATAGATTTACAAACTTGTCATTATAGGAAATGAATCTCAACTCAACACATTTCCAAATTTTCAATCTTAACCGTCTTTTATCTCTAATCCTTATAATTTGATGTTTGTCCAAGTCAACAATGAATAGTAAAACACCACTCTGAATTATAATATAGACTAGGGTGTTCCATGTGCCTTTGACACTCAAATTGTTTGATAGGAGGAAAATTCAACTTTGGCCAGGGGTATTTCAGTCTTATATGTCAACCAAACACCTCTCTCGCACCTCTATGTGATCTGTTAAATTTTTATGTTTGAGTAAATCTCAACAATCTTTTGTCTCCAACCAAAAACACCATTCTGATTTGTTATATAGATTTTTTTTAGGTGCAAGCATAATTTACGGTAAAAATACTAATTTTTTTTAATGTCAAACTCGGCTAAAATTAACATGGATTGAATGTTCGGGATCTTTGTTTTAATTTTCATTAAAATGCCCATTTGTTTCTTTGAATAATATTATACTTAGGCAAGAAAATATTAAAAATACTTACATGTTTTAATAATAAAAATGCATATTTTGAAATTTGAAGTGTTTGTATAAATTGCATTTTAACGATACTAAATTTACCAAAATTCGACAACTGCGTAGATAGTTATTATAATACTACTTTCTCTCTCCACCACATGTACATCCCACCCATTTTTTCACAATTTTTTATCATTTTCTTTGTTTTTCTACATTTTTATATTTATAAACATGCCATTATAGAAAATTAATCGCAACCCTTAACATATTTCCCAACTTTCAATCTTTTATCACCAATTCCTTATTGTTTGACGTTTGTCTCAGTCAGCAATGAATAATAAAACACCACTCTGAATTGTAATATAGATTTTCTATATTCTTGCTCAAACTTCAAGCCTTGTTGTAAAAAAAGATTTTATTTCAATCTGAACATTTAGGGCATGTTTGTTTGAATGACTTATTTTTTATATTCTTTGTTTTTTTTTTTTTTTTTTTTTGCAAAACAACCCGAAGTTGCTACTTGGTAGGGCCCACCCAATTTATTAGAAACAAAAGGAAGCTACAAGAATCAAAGAGAACTAGAGCGGAGCAATGAAACTCATGCCAGACAAATATGACCTACAAACATCACCAACAAAGCCAAACATTCCTATTAGGTAGGCATCTAAGGACTACTCAATCATGTGCTCCCTCCGAATCATCTAAAGTACATAGCATTGCCTAAGTCAAGGTTTATAAGATTATCTATATTCCTATCTAAAGAGGGATAAAACCAGTTGATTCCCTTAGGACTATTTAGCTAGCAAGAGCATTAGCTACTTGTTACAAGTTCTGAAAACATGATCAATCTTGAGAATTTCCAACTGTTTCTTTGAACTCAACTGTCTCATCTACTAGACATTGATCCTGCCAAGGAACCAAACCTTGAATTTTAACTATTTCCATCACCCTTTTGTTATCCACCGCTGCATGAATCTTTTGAAATCCCAAGGTTGTTGCTAGTCTGAGACCAACTAGCGATGCACGTTTTCCAATTTTTTATATAGATCCTTTTGATATTCTTCCCGTGAATCCCCCAAGAACTTTACCTTTTTTGCTTCCTATCACTCTCTCTATTGGAGTAAAATCCTTCTTCAAAGACCCATTCGAACTCAGTTTAACTACTCAATTAGGGGTGTGTTCCCACCAATACATTTTTACTATTAGATTACTGAAAATGAGTGCTAGGTTTCAATTATCATATAGTTGCCTATTGTAGATCATATCTTTCACACATTTCATATAAGCGAAGCCATTCTCTAATCAACACTTGTAAAAGAATGGTATGGAGAAAATAATATGTCAGGATGAGTTTTTCATTATACAAGCAAGGGTATTTATACAAGAAGTATCCTAGTAGCTTTAGGTAACTTCTTATAAGAATACAATTTAGTTTCCACAACTACAATATTCCTAAGATTTTCACAACTACAATATCCTAATCATATCCCTATATCATAGGAGAATCATTGATTCTCAACACTCCCCCTCAAATTGGAGAGTAGATGTCAAGAACTCCCAACTTGTGCAACATTCCATTAAAAACGTCTTTTCCCAACGATTTTGTGAACACGTTTGCTACTTGCTGAGATGAAGTTACATACTTGGTTTCAACTGAACCATTTTGAATTTTTTCTCTAATGAAGTGGCAATCTATTTCAATATGCCTTGTTCTCTCATGGAAGACCGGGTTAGCCGCAATGTGCAAAGCAGCTTGATTATCACAGTGAAGCATTGTTGCCTCCGAATGTGACACATGTAGATCTCGCAATAAGTTGCACAGCTAGGTTATTTCACAACAAGCACTCGTCATGGCTCGATACTCGGCTTCTGTTGAAGAGAGGGAGACAATTTTCTGTCTCTTTGTCCTCCAAGATACTAGTGAATTTCCCAGAAAGACACAATAACTTGTTGTTGACCTTCTAGAGTGGGACAACTAGCCCAATTCGAATCACAATAAGCAGTTAAATGCAAAGAATTATGAGCTGGGAAAAAAAGACCTCTTCCTGGAGAACTTTTAAGATACTTCAAAATACGGAGTGCTGCATCCCAATGTGGTTTCCTTGGTTCATGCATGAACCTGCTGAGGACATGAACTGCATAAGTAATATCAAGCCTGGTGATGGTCAAATAAATAAGGCGGCCTACTAACCTTCTATATTTTTGTGGATCTGCATGCAATTCACATGTGTCTGACAATTTGATATTTTGTTCCATAGGAAAGCTAACTGGTCGTGCTCCTAATTAACCTCCATCTTTAATAATATCAAGAACATACTTTCTCTGAGAAATTTTTTTTTTTTGGAAATTGAGCGGGGGTTTTAGCGGACCCCAAACCGCGAAAAAAGAAAGAAGATTACATTCTGATATAACTTTTCCCTATCCTATCTTCATATACAATTTTTTTTCAGGTCTTCAGCGAAGGAGCTTGGCGTTATCTCAATAAATTCGGAACCAGGGAATGTGCTTGCTAGTAAATCAGCTGCTCGGTTAGCTTCTCAGTATTCATGCTTGCAGGAGTACTCTTCTAGTTTAGATAGTTCAGCTCTTATCTTCCAGACAGTGTGCCTAACATCCCAAGAAGCTGGTTTGGGAGTAGTGAGGTAAGAGAATACAGTCGTAGAGTCTGTGCATAACTCTAATTTCTTGATGTTATACTTCATAGCTAGAGTCAGTCCTGCAAGAACTCCCTGGAGTTCATGTTTAACGACTAACTGGCCAGGGCAGTCCCCAGTACAACCAGCTATTGCTGCTCCTGTTTCATCCCTCAGAATTGCACCGTAGCCCCCTTTGGTTCCATGCAGAGGATCATCACGTCGATAGGAGCCATCAGTGTTGAGTTTGTGCCATCCCAAGGGAGGCTTCGTCCATGAACATTGTCTAGGTAACGTAGTGCTCAGTTGAAACTCAATGTGCCAGCGGTTCATTAAGCTTCGATTTTGCATCGTATCCTCAGCTTTCCAAATGCCCATACTAAATTTGAGCCTAATGTCCATCTGTATGTGCTTTACAAGGTCTGCCACAGTCCTGAATTTGTGCTCATATAGGCGTGTGTTTCGTTCCATCCAGACATGATAAATAGTGGCGTTCAATGCCACTTTTTGCAGTGTGACAGCAGCTCCACAACCCCAAAAATGCTGGATACACCACTGTAGTTCCTCCTCCCATCCATGGATCAGTTTAGAGAAACCCATGTGGTTCAGAATCTGTCCCCAGACAGCGCCTGAATAACTACACAAGAAAAACAAATGGACTTCGGTTTCAGCTTCATAACCACACAAAGGACAAATATCTTGATGAGCTTTGCCCCAGTTCTTCAGCTTACTCAATGTAGTCAAAGCTTTATTAGTCAGCAACCAGGTTATAAAACTGTGACGAGGGATATTGTGTTTGAACCAGATCACAGGAGCCCATTGGACTTTGTTCTTCCTCTTCCTGATTGCATTATAAGTAGCTCTAGTCTGAAAAGTACCATCAGTACTAGCTCTCCATACCACTGCATCAGCTGTGGAGCAATTAAGATCAACACCACCTAGCTTAGTCACAATATCAGGAAGTTTGTGCTCAATTCTGGGAGGAACCCACCATTGTGCATCTCTAATAATAGCCGCAACTCTTGCATTCTTATGGAGAATGGAGTCATATAGGAAACCTTGTGGAAAGTGATGGTTCAAAATACCTATAGGGTGCCATGGGTCCTTCCAAAACAGTGTATCTTCACCATTACCTATCGAATGATGGAGTAATGTGGCCGCCTGAGCCCTACAGTCCAGTATCCGTCGCCAACACCAAGAAGCCTCACGAGGGTGAGGCATCAACCAAAAATCACGATGTTTAACTAGGTGCTTCCATGCCCATTGAACCCAGAGTGTGTCTTGCTTTGAAATGAGGTTCCAAATGTGTTTCAAGTGGGCCACTTCGTTTCCTGCACTGATATTGCGAATACCCAGGCCACCTTCACTTACAGGATAACATATAGTTTCCCAGCTGACCTTTGCCTTTTTCCGTGGTGAATCACCACTAGGCCATAAGAAATTACGCATAATGGCATTAATGCAACCAATTGTTTTCTTTGGGAGTCCATAACAGGATGTCCAGTACACGTGCATGCTGGCTAGCACAGATTTGATCAAAACCAATCGTCCAGCATAAGAGAATGTTTTATTCTTCCATGAGTTCACTCTCGTCCTTATTCTTTCAAGGAGAGGGGTGCATTGTATATGAGAGAGTGTAGATGAAATCATGGGTAATCCAAGGTATTTAACAGGTAGTGGTTCAATCTGGAACTGCAAGTGAGTGCTAATGTGCAGCTTCTCATTACTAGAGACACCAGCTAGGAAGAGAGAGCTTTTGTCGTTATTAACCTCTAATCCTGTGCAGACCTTGAACTCATGCAAGGCATCAGCTAACGCTTTTGCAGAAGTACTATCACCATGAAAGAAGGCAATAAGATCTTCAGCGAACCCAAGGTGCGTGATGATCGGGTCATTACATCGATAATGAATGTTGTAGCTCCCTTCCTGCACCTTCTTCCTTAGAAGCACATGAAGAATCTCCATAACCATCACAAACAAGTATGGTGAGAGAGGGCAGCCTTGACGAATACCACGTGAGGCATGTATATAGCCCCTGGGGATCCATTGAGGTTAATAGAAATTTTGGGAGTAGTGATGCACTCCTTCACCCACCTTATAAATTGCATAGGAAAGTGAAGTTTTCCTAGTAGATGTAATATAGCCTCCCACCTCACCATGTCATAAGCCTTGCGGAGATCAATCTTAGCCGCACACCTAGGTGGACCATGGTCCTGATGATAGTTGCAAACAAGTTCATGTGCCAGCATAATATTATCCTGAATGTGCCTGCCTTTAATAAAGGCTGACTGTGAAGTGCTAACGACTCTTTGAATCGCATCTTTCATCCTATTGGTCAATAACTTGGTGATGCACTTGTATAGAACGTTGCAGCAAGCTATGGGCCTGTAGTCACTAAAGTAAGATGCATTAGTAATTTTAGGCACTAAAGCAACTATAGTAGCATTTACATGTCCAAACAATTTAGAACTCCTGAAGAAATTGAGTATGGCCCTGACAAAATCGTCTTCAACTATCCTCCAAGCAGCTTTGAAGAAGAAAGTAGAGAACCCATCAGGTCCTGGAGCTTTATTGGAGTCGATATCAGCTAATGTTTCCACTATTTCCTTCCGAGTAACCTACTGAATAAGGCCTAGACCCAGTTCCTCAGTGATAAGACCCTGAAAATCCAGGGCGTCAATGATATTCGGGTCATACTGCGTGGCATGTTCACCTGTGAATACACCCCCGAAGTATTGTAAGCATTCAGTTTCAATTTGTGCAGGATCCTCCAGTTTAGTACCATCAGTGTTGAATATGCTCATTATTCTATTCTGAGCTCTGCGTTCCCTGATGAGACCATGAAAATAGGAAGTGTTCTGGTCCCCCAAAGCGAAGGACATGGATCTGGATTTTTGCTTAGCCTCAGACTCCTCATTCCTAGCAGCACACGCATAGTCTCTTACAACATCTTTTTCTGCCTGGACAGCAGTATCTGTTACAAGAGGCCATTGAACAGCTTGTTGAGCAGCATGCATACGTTGCCTAGCCTGTTCGACATTTGAATAGGCTTTATTGAAGCTGTTTTTGCGCCAGATGGTGAGTTCATATTTCACTTGCTTGAGCTTTTGCACTAGTCTGAACATAGGATTGCCATATACGTGAACATTCCATGCATCTTCCACAATCTTGAAGAAGTCCTTCTCATAAACCCAATAATTGAAGAACTTGAAAGGCATTGGGCCTCAATTATTGTTATCATAGAGAGAGAGTACCATAGGAGAATGGTCAGACACTCCTGGGTTCATGAATTCAGCCTCTGCATTAGGAAGTTCTTGCATCCACAGTCCAT
This sequence comes from Berberis vulgaris, assembly GCA_963556465.1. NCBI lineage: Eukaryota > Viridiplantae > Streptophyta > Magnoliopsida > Ranunculales > Berberidaceae > Berberis > Berberis vulgaris. Next base: position 54,693,177 of record OY747124.1, on the reverse strand, counting down.
TTACAAGTACCATGTCTATCTTTGAAACAATTCTGTCACTCCCCATTTGCTTGTTGCTCCACGTAAAGTAACTACCACGATATCTGCAGTCATAAAGCCCTTTCTGTGTAACACAATGAAGAAAGTCATCAGTCCCTCCTGTGTATCTCTCTGAGTGGCCCATTCGTTCTTGAGGATGAATTGTTGCATTGTAATCACCTAACAGAGCCCAAGGATAGTTAGTAGAGAACTCCTTTATTTCTCTCCATAGTTGTCGCCTAGCCATGTAAGAGTTTCTGCCATAAATGAAGGACAACGAGCATGTAAAGCCAGTGGCCCACTGAGCTGTGAGGAATATTGCTTGAGCTGACCTAGAGATAATGTTAACTTTAACATGAGTCGGGTTCCACCCCACCCACACTCTACCTCCATTAGTGATTTCACTATTGTCAGTCCACTCCCAATCACGCATGATCGAACTTTGAATAGAATGCTTTTTGGACTCAGCTACTTTCGTTTCAAGGATACCTATCAAATGAAGCTTGTCTTTAGTAATGAGACATCGAACCTCTTGTTGTTTAAGTGAGTCATTCAACCCACGTATGTTCCAGCATCCGACTTTAATCATTAAGAACTCCTTGTGTGAGGAAGCTGCTCGACTCCCATGTTGCGTACTTTGTCTCTCAGTTCGCTAATGGTTCTTAAGGATGAACTTTCGGTGCCCAAAATAGTACCAGCAGGAGCAAGAGTGGCAGTTGTATGCCTTGCATTTGTATACCCTTCAGTTGTATGCCCTGCATTTATATGCCATGTATGTGTATGCCCTGCATTCATTATATCCCCTGATAATAACAACTCTGCCTCAGCAATAGTCTCAGATACAGGTGTAGTCTCAATGTCATTGTCAGGTGGGTTTGGTCCAAGTGTAGCCTCAATGTCATTGCCCGCATTCTGTTCAAGCACCGCAAACCTGTTTCCTTCTGTCAGACTATCCTGCAGTCCAATGCGGATTGAGGTAGTCATGTCGTTATCTGTCCGGTTGCTAGGATTAACAACTCTTTCGTCATTAACAGCAGCAGTAGCACGGTTGCTCGCAGACTGAATGCCCTGGGTACGAGGCTTATGAGCATTCTTACCACGAACTTGTGTCCACTCAGCATCATTCTGATGTTGAGTACGTTGTTTAGTCCCCACAGCCTTCCAAATCTTCTGGACTGGTTTATTTGCAGATTTATGCTTAGTACACTGTGAAGTTGAATGCCCAAACCCAGAACAAATCTTGCACTTAACAGGAATCCATGCATACTCGACATCGATTGTGCGCATCAAGCCTTCATTAACTAGCACCGAAATCGGCTTTGGGAATTTGTTGTTAAGGTCCACCTTGACACAGACTCTTGCATAGGAGAGTCTTGATTTGTCCTCTAGTTCTTTATCAAGCATTATGGGAACACCTATAGCACTAACAATTTGTTGAATACCTGTTGGGTTCCATAAGAACAAAGGTATTTTCTTCAATGTCAACCATATAGGTACTGTGGACAGGACTTCCTCATCCTCATCCATTGTCGGGGACCATTGTCGTATGATGAACAATCTACTAGCAATATGTATCGGTCCGATTTCAAGCGCCTTGCACCTGTCGGCCTCATTTTTTAATCGAAAAACAAAAAAAATTCCCCATGAATGTTCATAATAAAATCCTTTGTACCCCAAGCGCGCATCAGGAATTCTTTGACATAAGTATAAGCCAGCCACTTACCTACAAACCTCCCGATAAGCAATCGTTCACACTCTTGAATGTTGTTAGCAAAGTCAGTAGTATTAACTTTAACCACTGTTTTACCATTTAAAATGCTTGGCTGCATGTAATGTAGTTTGGTCATTCCTGCATACTTGTTATTCTGTAACTTCTCAGCCCAGTTCATAACAGGTTTCCCATTGCTGGGTTGTGAGTTCTGGGTAAGGTCTATGTGTGGCTCTCCCTGAATATTAACTTCGCAACTCATATTCAACTCCTCGGCCTGAGGCAGATCGATGGCATTATTGTTTTTTGATTGGTGGGATAACTCCTCTGATGGAGTCGTATCGAACAGAACAGCAGTCGCTTGACTCATCCCAGGGTTTTGTTCCAGTCCCCTCTCGTTCATGATAGTGTATCCACGAGGGGGCATGGAGGAGACACTGTTAGTTGCAATAATCACCATCCAGAATCAGTCAATGCCTCAATACCCAAAAAGAATTTTAAATTGCATGGAGGAGACACTGTTAGTTGCAATAATCTGAGAAATTGCAATACCTTTCTTGGAACGAGATACCTCAATACCCAAAAAGAATTTTAAATCCCCAAGATCTTTGATACGAAAACGATTATGAAGAAATTGTTTGAGGGTATTGATGGCACCCAAATCATTTCCTGTAATCAATATGTCATCAACATAAATCAAAAGGGCAGTGAGTGATTTCCCTCTATTAAGTGTGAAGAGGGAGTAATCAGTTTTAGATTGAACGAAACCAGCAGCTTGTATGGCATCAGAGAACTTAGCAAACCATTGACGAGAAGCTTGTTTTAGGTCATATAGGGACTTGTTGAGGCGACATACCAGATTCTCCCCCTGGCACTGTAGACCGGGAGGTGGGAGCATATAAATTTTTCATGGAAATCACCATGAAGAAAGGCATTATGAACGTCGAGTTGATGAAGAGACCAAGATTGAGCTGCAGCAATGGCAAGGAGACATCGAACTGTGATAAGCTTGGCAGTGGGAAAGAAGGTGTCATGGTAATCAATGCCCTCAGTCTAAGTGTACTCTTTAGCAACCAAGCGAGCCCTATACCGCTCGATTGAACCATCAGAGCGATGTCTTGTAAACCCACCGACAACCAATTGGTTCCTTACTGGGAGGAAGAGAAGTAAGTGTCCAAGTGTGATTTAGCTCCAACGCTTGAAGTTCGGAGAGCATAGTCTGTTGCCAATTTGGATCTGAGGCAGCATCCTCATAAGTTCGAGGCTCCACATGACGGCTGATGTTATAAATGAAAGCTAGATGGGATGGTGAGTATCGATGATAAGAAATAAAATTGGACAAGGGATAGCGAGTACCTGATGAGGGAACTGGAGACGAAGACTCTGATTGGATGGATGGTGGCAACGTGATGACATAATCCTGGAGGTGGCTAGGCAAAGTTCTGGTACGGTCTGACCGACGAGGAGGTGGTGCGGTTGGAGGAGAGACATGAACATGAGAAGTAGGAAGCACTAGTGGGGAACTTTCAGATGAAGATGAAGGGTTACCTGGTGAGGGAAAGGTGTGGTCAGTAAGAGAGGGGAGTTCTGTGTTAGCGAGTAGAAGAGTAAATGGAGTAGGGGAAGGGGACAACATTGGTGAGTCATCAGGTAGGCTAGTAGGTAAGGCATCATGGTGGGTTGGTGGTGGTAAGGGGCCCGAGGAAGGGAAATGATTGAATTGGGTATGCTCGGTCTTGAAAGGAAAAATATTTTCATGAAAAACAACGTCATGACTAGTAAATATTTTTCGAGTGGACAAATCATAATGTTTGTAGGCCTTTTGCCCATGCGGATAGCCAAGGAAAAAAAATTGCTTAGCACGTGGATCAAATTTGTGAGAAGTGTAGATATGTTTGGCATATGCAAGACACCCAACAACCTTTAAATGTGTATAGAATGGTGTTGCATTATACAATTTCTCAAATGGGGTTTTGTGGGAAAGAAGTAGGGTGGGCAACCTGTTGATCAATAGCCCTTTTTTTATCCATCGCTCTGATACCATGTAAAAGAATGGTATGGAGAAAATAATATGTCGGGATGAGTTTTTCATTATACAAGCAAGGATATTTATAGAAGAAGTATCCTAGCAGCTTTAGGTAACTTCTTATAAGAATACAATTCAGTTTCCACAACTACAATATTCCTAAGATTTTCACAACTACAATATCTTAATCATATCCCTATAGTATCCTAATCATATCTCTATATCATAGGAGAATCATTGATTCTCAACAACACTTAGGGTTGAACAAAACCCCGATCAAACCGATTAAACCGACCGAACCAATCTAAATTGAACCAATTGGTTCAATTTAGATTCGGTTCGATTTTCGATTTCTATGTGATTTTAACCGACCAAACCGAACCGACCGAATATATATAATAAATAATATATATTTTATATATAAATAATACAATATTTTAAAATAGTCGGTCGGTTCGGTTTTATTTCGATTTTTGTTCGATTTTAGTCGGTTCAGTTACGGTTTGCATAAATTAGAATCGGTTCGGTTTCGGATCGGTTTTGTTAATGGTCGGTTCGGTTTCGGTTTGAAAATTTTAAAACCGACCTAAGTCAGTTCGGTTCACGGTTTAGGTGAAAAACCGAACCGTCGGTTCGGTTTTCAGCCCTAACAACACTTCTCATTTATTCATAACTTGCTCTATAGTACTATACATGTACCTGAATCTTCTTGCACTTCTCTCTATGCACAAGATGTACATAGTGTTTTTCCAAGTTTTTATCACTATGAATTGCCTTAAACTTGCCCCTGGAGCATTTGCATGGATCCACTTCCATTTCTAATTAGCTTTAAGCACCTGCCTTCTAATACTCAAGCAATTTGACAAACCTTTCCAAACATAAGCAAAATAATCACAATTGAAGAACAAATGTTGTGTATTCTCTTGTTGTTGATTACACAAGCAACAATTGGAGAAAATTATAAGCTAACTGTAGCATAGTCTATCTTTAGTTTGAATCACATTTGGCGTTACCAAGCAGCTAAAAAAGTTTATTTTGGACTACCATCAGCATCCGAAATGAACTTGATTTATTTTCCTCTCTCATTAAATCCCTATATGCTTGTTTAATAGAAAATTCTCTATTGGTCGTTGATGACCTAACTAATTTGTCATCACGGTTGTGACTTCTTGTTTCTATCTTTGCAAGCTCTTCCCATAATTGCTTTAGAACACTATCAGAGGTTTTTGGGAAGTTTGATCCAGAACTCCTTTTCACCTTGCTTATATTTGCATTTTCAGGAATACCTGATATTTATCTTCTATCATAGGGAACTATAGCATGAAGGATACCTATTCCAGTCCATGGGTCGCGCTAGAAAGAAATTTTCATCCCTTTCCAATTTTTTGTACTTCATAAGAACAGAGCACCGAGTTCTACTTTTGAGAATAGATCTTCACACCCATGAGCAATTTTTGGGGACAACCATAGTCCATAGTCTTTTATTCTTCAACTGATGTTTCTCAACCCATGACACCCACATAGAATTTGTTTTGCTAGCGATCTAAAATATATGATGACAACAGGATGCCTTGTTCCATACTTTCATATTCAAAATACCAAGACCTCCGTCCGTTTTCAAGCATGCAACCTTTTTCCAGGAGGTTACATTAGCTTTATTTTGCATGTCAACACCGCACTAGATGAACTTATTGCATATATTTCCTAACGAAAATAATACACTAGTAGGAAGGATGAAGATCCTACACCAAAACACATGTATCGAGAACAAAATCACCTTGATTAGCACTAATGTTCCAGCATAGGACATGTGTCTTACCTTCTAGTCTTGCACTTTGCTGTAATCTTTTCAATGGGGGGGCACAACTTGCTTTAACAAGTTTACTACTCACCAAAGGCCCTCCTAAATCAAATATTTTGGAAAGAGCAATGGAGAAGCCAATGGTATTAGCAGCTTCAAGAGCACTCTCGTTATCAACTCCTCCAACAAACATCTAGCTATTGTGGTAGTTTATTTTCAGCCCAGTGATACTAGAGAACCTATTTATAGCATCCTTTATACATATATATATATATAAAGAGAATATCTTTAAGGCTTAATAAAGAACATTAGGTCATTTGCAAAACACAACTAACAACTTGGGGGTTCCTGCACTTCGGATGAAGAATCATATTTTCCAAGCTCAACTTGTCTTATTAGACTTCTAGTTAGAACTTCCATGCACATAACAAACAAGGGCACATAAGATCTCTCTGTCTGAGACCTTTCCGACCTTAAAAAAGACACACGGAGACCCATTTACCATCATATAATACTTTGGAGTAGTAACACAGACCTGAATCCACTTAATAAACATAGGCGAAAATCCAAACATAGTCACTATCTTCAATAGGGTGTTGTAGTTGACATTGTCACAAGCCTTTTGGAGATTTATCTTGATGGCACACCTAGGACATATGACTAGCACCCAAAACATTGATTTTTTTTTATGTCCCAATTAGCTCTTTATTAGTCTTTACTTGTGTTTAAATTAATTAAATTGAAGTTGATTATTACCAATTGGAATTTAAAGTGGTTAAAAGTCAAACGAAATCCATTTGGTCAGTCAAATCCTTGTACTCTCATATTGCACCCAAATATGCCTCCAATTGAGCCTACAACATAAATACGAGTTTTCTTTATTTGTTAAGTAATATAAAACTTGTTTGTTGAGTCAAACTTGTTGCATTTGTCCTTATTAATGTGCCCAAGCGGTTAGAAGTCGAACGAAGTCCATTTGGTTACTCAAATCTTTGTACTTTCGAATTGCCAAATTGGTCTCCAATTTGGCCTACAACGTACAAACGAGTTTTCCTTATTTGTTAAGCACAACAAAACTTGTTTGTTGAGAAATCGAGAAACAAAATTCAAGTTTTTCTTATTTATCTCAAATTTGATTATTGTAATATTTTTATAGAAAAATGAGAAATGCACGAAATTCAAGGAATTACACCTATTTTTTGCAGATCGATGAGCAATTGAGAAATTTTGTACGAAGAAATTCAAGTTAAACCAAGCCTAAAATCTAATCCATTTCTAAATACTCCTTGAGGACCCATATAATGTTGAGCCAAAAACCACATTTTATGACCTATCCACACTCATTTTAATTCTCATTTGATACCAATGTACCACTAGCAGTTTACACCAATATCATTTAAAAAACCCCTTCAAAACCACTCTTAAAAATTTTGAATTATTTAATTTCGATTTTTCTTTATCTATTCCCTTACAATCCATCCAACAATCCACTTAAATCCTAACTCTAATAAATCTCAACCATTCACTTTATCCAACAAATAAATTTGGGTCATCAAACACAAAGAGTTAAGTCAATGACGTTGGATTTTGAAGTTACATCTCAACCGTCCAAGTACATGCCATGGGTTTATAAATAAAGGTTATTTCTCCATTTAAAGGGATCATTATTTGTAGGTTTTAATGTTAAAGAGAGTAGTAAAGTGCAAGTTTTGATTTTGTATTCCAACATTTTTTCCATTGAAGTAAAGTAGGTTCCATTTTTATTTATTCATTTTTTATCTTCATTTTATTCATTTTTAGCAATAGTTTCTCTTTCTCAATTATCAGTTTTAATTTTTAGTTTACTTCCATAACTCATGAAGAGCTAATCCTCCCATCTTAAAGGAAAGAGATTGAGCCCCATGAAGATATAATATTAGATAGATTGTATTTTATTTATGAAGTAAAGTAGAACAATGAATTGTAAGTACTTTGAAAGAATAAATTTATTTTCATGTCTTTTAGGATTTTTCCAATGAAAAATATAACCAAAATCCAATGGCATTTTAGAAAGAAACAATGGATTTGATTAGAGTTTGAGGGAAATGAAAAGACTTTTACTTCTTTAATCCAACAACTCAAGTCACGTAGGTTGAAAAACAGGTGATTTGAGTATTATGGGGAGAAATTGAAAATACATTCTAGTACATCATTATGTTAGAATGGGGTGATTCTCGTACCCTTGAGATTTCTCCACATTTTAGCCTTATTTCACAAGTTAATTATTTTGTTTTAAATCACATCATCTCTCAATATTTTATCATCTATTTTTTTTATTTCTTCCCTTTATTCTTTAATTTGTGAGTCATGTATTTTCTTATAATTCAAGTGAAATAATCGATAACTCCTACTTTCGCTATGTATTGTTAAAGTGTATTTTAGGTTGAAGGAAAAACAACAATTATTTCATTGATTGATGTTGAGAATTATGCAACGACAATAATGTTGATTTTTTGCAACGATCAACTTATATTAGCTCTATTGTAGCTCCGGCCTAACTCAAGCGTGAAAAGAATATTACCCAATACTCCTACCCTCCACAAAAGCTGTTTGATTATAACTTAAGTAATGACGTATTTCATTATATTCTTCATTCTATAGTTCAATACATTAGAAATGACCTCATATATTACATTACAGTAGGCAATAGGTCTAAAATCTTGAACATATTCAGGGTGCTTAACATTAGGAATCATATATAAAAAAATGTTGAGTTTGCACCCCCAACATTTTGTTCTTTTTTGAAAAAGTTTTTCACTGCTTTAATGAAGTCTTTTTTCCACTACCTCCTAGCTGAACTTAAAAAATTTAACACTAAACCCATCTGGCCCATGAGCCTTATAGTCCTACATACTAAACAAAGTTGTTTTGATTTATTCTTCGGATAACTGGTTTACTCAAGCTCTCACCCTATTATGCATCTATGCAAGTCTGGAAGTTGAAATAATTACCCATATCCTCATTCTCCACTATATCATCTGTACCCAGTAAGGCCTTGTAGTACTCAATAAAATTCTCCTTCACTTCCTCATCTTCTATCATCTATTCTCCAATAATAATGCTCTAATTTTTTGTAATACTGTTGTGAGCTTTGTTACCTTTAATCACCCTATGAAAATAAGAAAGATTTCTATCTCCAACTTGCAACCAATGGGCTCTACTTTTTTCTCTATCCATGCTCTCCTGTCTCCCTTTATGTAATTATCAAGAATCATATTTTCTTGAATAGCTAATTGTCGTCCTTTGATTTTGAATCATCTCCAACTCCTTCTTTAAGCCATCCACTTGTCTATCTAGGCAACTAAATTTTGTATTACTCCACTCTCTCAATCTCATCTTCAAAGCTTTTAATTTTTTTGAGGAGTTCCTTCCACTCTTTTCCCCCACACATCCTTGACAATATCAATGAAATCTTCTTCCTCAGTCCATGTCCCAAAGACCTTAAATGGGATTGGGTCTCTTTCCGTCCTTTCATGCCAAGTGACAACACTAAGGGAGTGGTCAGACACACCATTCTCTAAAAGTTCACATTCCACATGAGCCAGTATACTCACTCAGTATTTATTCACCAAACATCTATCTAATTTCGACAATTATGTATCTGCACCAATTGACCTATTAGTCCAGGTGTAATAGCATCATCATGTTGCTTTAATGTCTTGCAAATCATTTTCCAGCATTACTGTTTGTAGTTCATTGGTTTCTCTTCTAGTCAACTGATCACTTTCTATTTTCTCTTTTACATGAGCTGAGCAGTTGAAGTCCCCACAAGTAGCCCACAACATACTAACACTCTGACTAATTTGCTTCAAATCTTCCCATAAAGAAGCTATTTCATTCCTACTATTCTTGGCATACAAATTTGTCCATAACACTGACTCCCCAATCTCAAGGTAGGTGATATTACAATTAATAAACTGCAGACTTCACTAATTCATCAACTTTCACTTTGGTTAAGGAGTCCTCATTTAAGTTATCTCCCCACCCCATTGCCTATTTATATTGCATTTCACCATATCTACAGCTCTGTCACCTTTGTTTCCAACGGAAAAGCCACATCAACTTTAGTAGTTCTAATAAACTCTTTTACATGCCTCTATTTTATAGAGTCGTTAAGATTGTTCACCTTCCATGTACCTATTTTGGCCATGAAATTATTTTTTCTTTCTACCTCTCCTAGACTTATTAGTCTTAAAAAAAAATTCATTTTTTGTTCCCAAAGTCTTCTTCCCATTTCTAGTTTCTCTATCGGGAGAATATTGTGGTTTAAAAGGTGGGACAACACCGTGATCTACTTCTAACCCTTTCCTATCTAAATTCCTATTTACCCTAAAGTGTTCCCTTCAAAGGTGTTCCTTCTCCTTTCTCAGAAATGAAGGTTCCTAGTTTATCTGTGGTTAGCAACTTTTCCTGACTTGCTTTTTCTATTAATTCTATTTCCATATTATACTCATAACTCCCTTCTCCAACTGGTCACTCTGAATATCTATGCCAATTAGGTTATCTTCTTCTGTATCATCTTGTTGATTTTCTTCAACATCAAATTGTTTTCCAACGCTTTGTTGTTTATCTACACATCTTCTCATATCCTGGCTAAGAACTATTTCTACATTTTCTTTCGTAGTTTCATTCATATTGTTTTGTTGTAAATTTCCTATTTTACCTTCTTCTACCACAAGGATTTCCCCTTCTTCTCTATTTACCTATGTTACCTCTTCTTCTATCCCTACACTGAGAGCTGCAAAAGGATTCACACCCACTCGTTTTTCTAAATTGGTTAGGGTTTCTATCATCTGATCTTGTTTTTCTTACTTTTCTACTTTGATTCCTCTTTGGATATTAGCTTTTGGGCACTTCCCAATCTCCTTCATTTACCCTTCTTGCCGGGTGTTTCTCTCCATTCCTAGCTTGTTAGATTTGATTTATTTGATTCCTTTTCTTCTCATATGGTTTAAAAACTTTTTTTTTTTTTTTTTTTTTACAATCTCCCTTGGCATGACCAAAAGAATGACATGAAGCACACATCAAAGGTTTCCAGGGGTAGTTAATGAACACCTATGTAAGCTCTCCATTAGTTCTACCTGTATCCACCATAATACTCTCTGGAAAATAAGAGTTGGCTATTATCTCGATGTTGACTGTTGCAAAACCAAGTTTTTTCCTATTTTCCGTGGCAGCATCAAACTTTATAGGCCTACATCCATAAGACCTTAGGAACATTCTAAAAGTGCACCCACATTGGAGGACCCGGGGAGCTCATGCGCACAAAGGGCAGGAGGGGCTCCTGCGCACTTATCTGGGCCGTCGGATCTGATGGACGGCTCAGATTAGATGGATGTGAAAAGGGTTTTATTTCAAAGTTTTTAACAAATGGGAAATGAAAAGTTTGGAAACACAGGAGGGGAGTTTTCGGCGGGAAACAGGACCTGAAGAAGAAGAAGAGAGTCTCTTCCTTCGGCGTCGATCCAGGCTGCAAACACAGGCTACACCCACCCCCCTTCGATTTCTTCCTTTGTTTTGGCAGGGTTTCCAAGCACGAATCCTACATTCAACCTGCAGACTACATGGCCTTTTCAGGTCGGTATTTGCAACCAGTTTCGACGCCGAATCTTGAGCAAGAGGGAGGAAGAGAAGGGGAGGTGAGTTTACGTCGGTGTTTGCAGCCTGATTCGACGCCGAAACTCAAGCAAGATTGATGGAAGAGAACCTCTGTTTCAGTCTGTTTCCCGCCACTCTCCCTTCCCAAATCCCTGCCAAAACATTTGTTAAAATATTTCTTTTCCAATCCATAAATCTCAGCCGTCCACCAGATCCAACGGTTGTAATAGATTCATTCCCTACCAAAACTTTTAATGAAATTTGTCTTTTAAATTCCATCAATCTGAGCTGTCGGATCAGATCCTACGGCTATAATAGATGCACAGGAGGGGGTCTTGTGCTTTGTGCGCAGGAGCCCCCTCGATCCCACATTGGAACCATTGTCAACCCCTTTTCCATTCCTTCTAGATCCTTGTCCCAAAGCCTAATAAACATCATCTTACTGCTACTAGTTTTTATCAAGAGCGTCCCACTTATCTGTTTCTATGGAGAAACCGAAAAGGAAATACTCTCCATCTGCAGTGATTTTGAGATTTTCTTTTGATTTCCAGGCTCTTTCTACAACATTTTCACCAGTGTACAAGGAAAGGAAGGAAGAACTTTCTCTATAAAGAAACCTACAAGGTATTCCTTCCAGATCTCAATACCATATTAACAAATACTTGGCGGGCATTTGCACACACCATCCTCAAGCAATGCTTCTTTGTAATACGACGCGACGGGTGTTCTTTCCCTTTGCTTGATTGCCCAAACAACACCATCCAATTCCCATAATCAATTTCTTTTTATCACCTTCCTGTACTTGTTGTTGTTGACTTGTTCCAAATCCTTCACCTCTTCCCTCTATCACATCTTCCCTCTAAAGCGATAATGGTATCAATTTGTAGCCTTTGTTCACTAGACGCCAGATCTGCAACCCCTCCGTCAAGCTCCATGGCCAGAGCTCAGTTGCGAACTCAGTTCTTATAACCATAAACACAAATTTCAAGGAATGTATAGGCGGGAGAAAGTCATGTGGCAAATGAAGCCTTGTGTAAAAAATATTTTATTTCAATCACAACATGTTTCCTTCTTTGAATGACTTGTATGTGATTTGTAAATGACATGTGCACTGTTTTATACAGTCTTGTAAGAGCCGTAGTTCACAATTGTACCTAGCAAATAAGGAAGCAATTGTATCGAACAACGAGTTGTTATAGTACACATCAATTTTTTAGATCCTTCCGGCGCTTTATTTTTCATTCAAAACAAATCAAGATCTCATGAGCATGGCTTTATCTTTATGAGCAAATTACTTGTAATATTTTGAAACTGATGAAAGAAATTGTAGCTGGTGCTCCCTTGAAACATTGGAGTTTTGACATTTATTTTGTGGAATTGAAGAAATTCCAAACACCTGAGTCTATCTATTATAGGTAAAGGGCAAGATGAGAATTTGGGTTTTGCATACCAAACCAATTAATTTAAGACCACACTCTTGCTTCTAAGACTAATAATATACAGAAAGAGCCAACCTGGGCCTTGGATGAAGAATCAATGGGGAGCTGCTCTTTGCAAGGTGAGCCCAGGGACGGATTTACGTGGGTCAAGTGGGGGCAAGTGCCCCCACTGACTTTAGAATAAAAACTCGATTTGCCTAACTTGCAATCGACGACGCCATTCCGCCCCACCCCTTCTTCTCTTCCACTATTCTCAGTGACGCTGACAACCCCATTCCTCCCTTTCTTCTTTTCTTTACCCTCTATTTGTTTACTGGTAAAAGTGTACTAACTGAGTTAGTAGAGGTATAGCGTATGGAATCACATGTCACGGGTTCGAACTCGGCCGGCGGCATGAGGTGGGGAGGGTTATGGGTAAAAAAAATGTTTACTACGAGAACAACAACCGCTCTGCCTCCACTTCTCTTCCTCTCCTTCTCTCTCTGTTTGATTTATTTTCCTTTCCCACCAACGCCCCAACCTCTTTTTTCTGCTTTGAAGAAGAATAATGTTTTTAAAGTATTTTCTCGAGATGAATTTGTATATCAAGATCTAATTTTAGTATTTTATTCATATGATTACTTTGGAGAAATGACCCATTAGTATTTTTGGCCCTTAACTTTATACACCAAATGAATTGACCAGATCAATAGATTTGCACGATGCCGAGTTCTCGCCTTGTTATGTATATTTGAAAGGCAAGTGTGTCGCCGTCCTCTATATATTTATCTCTTGTGCACCTACAAAGTAGATTGTTAGATCAATTTTCCTTACCCATGGATTAGATGAAGTTTTGTTTAGCAATTGGTGTTTTGTATAGTTATTTATGTATGTATTGTTCAAAATTTAACAAAAATTATATTAAAGTACTTAATTATTATATTATCATTAGTTAAATATGATTCATCACTCTGCCCCCATTCAACGAAAATCCTGGCTCCGTCACTGGGTGAGCCCATAAGCCTCCTCCATATTTCGCTGCCATTTCACCCTCTGCTAATAATTCCCAATCAAATGCATGAACTAAATCAAAGTAAGTTGCAGTTAGAAACTGGACCATTCTCAAGCCCAAACTCATACCAGCACAAATCCTCCGGCCTGCCCCGAAGGGTATAACATAACCTCATCATAGTCATTACCTTTAACATCTATGTGGGTTGTGTCGCCACCTGAGACTGGGAGGAAGCGTTCGGGCTTAAATTCGAGTGGTTCAGGCCATACGGATGGGTCGCGAGTTGCATTCTTGGGGATGTACTACTAGTAAGTAACCTATTGATTGATTTCACAACTTTGGGTTGCCAGCCATTCTAGGAACGAAGTGAAAGCGGGGTTGACGGGTGGGTGAAGTCGAACGAAATGTCTCCTTGATGACTACTTGTAGGTAGGTAGGTGAGTTGGCTGAGGTCTGACTCCATCACAAACCCATCTTTGCCCACTACTGACTCAAGCTCTTGTTGGACTTGTGCTAAGATGTTGGGATGCCGAATCAGCTCCGCCATTGCCCACTCTACTGTACTTAATGATGTGTTTGTCCCTGCTAAAAATAAATCCTGCAAACACTGTAAAGATTTTTATTGAAATATAATTGTTGTTGTATTTTGTTGAATAGAATACACAACTTTATAAAGCTAACTCTAACTTAACCTTGTAGATATAGGAATCTTAAGACTTCTATTCTATTCTGACTTTCCTTAACACTTTCCTATTCTGTAACATAAGTAGACTTCTATTCTTTAACACTCCCCATCAAGTTGGAGTATATGTTTATAACACCCAACTTGCTAAAAAGATTATCAAATTGATAAGTACTCAAAGCTTTAGTGAACAAATCTGCCCGTTGATGTAGTGTTCCAACATACTCAGTCTGAATAGTACCCTCTTGTATCTTTTCTCTAATCAAATGACAATCAATCTCTATATGCTTCGTTCGCTCATGAAAAACAGGATTAGATGCAATATGGAGTGCAGCCTTGTTGTCGCAAAACAAGAGAGCTACCTGAGGGTGATTAATGTGCAAATCATTAAGAATGTACCTCAATCAGGTTAACTCACAGCATGTAGAAGCCATGGCCCTATATTCTACTTCAGCTGTAGATCTTGCCACCGTAGTTTGTTTCTTAGCTTTCCAAGAAATTGGTGAATCGCCAAGCATGACACAATAACCTGTAATGGATCTCCTAATATCTCTACATCTAGCCCAATCTGCATCACAATAAGCTTTCAACTGTAATGAGCTGGTGGAAGAGAAAAAAATATTTTGTCCTGGTGAAGCCTTGATATACCTCAAGACCTTGTGTGCAGCATCCAAATGTGGTATTCTGGGCTTGTCCATAAATTGACTTAGGACATGTACTGAATAAACCATATCTGGTCTCGTAATCGTTAAGTATATCAACCTTCCAACAAGTCTGCGGTATGTTGCAGGATTCGGTAGTAAATCTCCATCATCCTATGTGAGCACCAAGTTTTGATCCATAGGATAACGTGAAGGCTTTGCTCCAAAATACCATGTGTCCTCCAAGTGCATATTTTCATTGAGATAAAGCAATCCCTTTGGATGACCTCGCGACTTCAATGCCAAGGAAATATTTCAATTTTCCTAAATCTTTGAGCTTGAACTTTGCAGCCAGAAATTTCTTTGTTTCTTCAATGTATTGGAGATCATTACCTGCCAATATTACATCATCAACATATACGAGAATTGCAGTAAAGCTATTACCCTTGGATCGGACGAATAATGAGTAATCAGCCTTAGATTGATTGTAGTCGGCTGATATGAGAGCAGAAGATAACTTAAGAAACCATTGTCTCGAGGCTTGCTTGAGACCATATAAGGACTTGTTCAACTTGCATACTCAAGTCTCCCCCTTTCGGCAGAATTCAAGAGGAAGACTCGTGTACACATCCTCAAAAAGATCATAAAGAAAAGCATTGTTGACATCAAGTTGAAATAAATGCCAACCCTGTGTAGCTGCAAGAGCAAGGAGAATACGAACAGTAGTCAATTTAGCAACAGGAGCAAATGTCTCTTTGTAATCAATACCTTCGACTTGACTGTATCATTTAGCCACAAGGCGGACTTTGTAGCACTCAACACTACCATCTGGATTAAGTTTGATCTTATAGACCCATTTACAACCAACCGGATGCTTGCCAGGAAGAAGAGGTTGTAGAGTGCAAGTGTTATTGGTTTCTAGAGCATCAATCTCACTCTCATGGCTTGACGCCACTTTGGATCCTGCATAGCCTGCATAAAACTGGTGGGTTCTTTGACTAAAGAAATAAAAGTGGTGTAAGCCTTGTGAGAGGTGGATAAATGGTCATAGGAAAGAAAATCAGAAAGGGGTAAACAATACATGTAGAAGGCCCAACGTTCGAAGCAGATGAGTGAGACGATCGGAAAGGCAATCGAGCATCAAGATGATATTGTTGAAGATAAGATGGTTCACGGGTGGCACGAGTGGAGGTGCGAGGTGGGAAAGGGGGGTCTTCTAAGGGTGGAACAAGGGGCAGGGGCGACCGCTTGGGTTTGGATTTCTGGGGTTTCCACCCGGTCGATGACTGAGACATCGGATTGGGCGACCGGTCGGTGAGAGTGGTCTGACTAGTCAGAGAAAGGCACTGTTGGAGGATCAAAAAGTGGAGCATGAGCGACCGGTCGGGGAAGTGTGTCGAACAGGTTAGTGAGGTGATTGTGCATTGTGTCAGAAAAATAAGGAAAAGTCTCCTCATGAAAGATGACGTCACGAGAAACAATGATCTTTTTGTGAGTGAGATCATAGACTTTGTATCCTTTTTGCCCGTGAGGGTATCCAAGAAAGACACATTGACTAGAACGAGCATCAAATTTGTTAGGACGTTGGGCATGCGTGGAAGCGAAACATAGACAACCAAAGACTCGAAGGTGAGAATAGTTGGGTTGTTTGTTAAAGAGAAGTTCAAAATGTGTTTTGCCTTTAAGAACAGAGGACGACGTGCGATTAATGAGATAGGCAGCGGTGAGAATTGTTTCTCCCCAAAAATGTTTAGGGAGATGTGCTTGAAATAAAATAGCACGAGCGACATTCAAAAGATGTCTATGTTTGCGTTCCGACACCCCATTTTGTTGGGGCGTAGAGACACAAGAAGTTTGATAGGTAATGCCTTTTGAAGCATAAAAATCAATGAGAAAAAATTCAAGTCCATTATCACTGCGAATGGTTTGAATTTTGGAAGAAAATTGGTTTTCAACATAATTAATGAATGAAATTAAGAGTGTGCGTGTGTCAGACTTGTGTTTCATGAGATAAATCCAAGTACATCGTGTATAATCATCAACAATGGTGAGAAAATAACGCGGTCCAAAAAGGGAAGGAAAAAGGAGTAGTACTCGAAATATGGGATGAAGGGAATTTATTTCTAGTTTGTTTGGCCAAAGGACAAATACCACATTTATTGAAAACACAAGTACTAGCATCACGAAAAGAGACAGGAAGAAGATAGAGAGTTTTGTCCGAAAGGTGACCTAAGCGGTTGTGTCATAACACATGGTTGTTGTCTTGAGTGATGTGACAAGTGGTGGAAGTTGTATTGGTGGTGCCGTCCAGGTAGTACAAACCATCAAGCTCAGTTGATGTCACAATCATCTTCCCCGAACGAATGTCCTGTATATTACAATAATTGTTGAGAAAAATGGTGACAAAAAGTTAATGTTTTGTGAGTTTACTAATGGAAATTAAATTGAGATTAAAAGAGGGAACACAAAGAACATCATGCAAGGTAAAAACAGAAGAGAAAGTCATGGTGCCAATGTGTGTAACAACAGCAAATGTACCATCAGGAAGCTCAACGGTTCGATTGTGGACGGGTTTAGAAAATGTGAGTAAATGAGGACTATGAACTATATGATCAGTGGCGCCGCTATCAATGATCCAAGATGAACGAGAGCCATGAGATTTGAGAGAGTATTTTACCTGATAACTCTGTAATAGAAAGGTCATTACCAATATTGTGAGCCTTGGACTTGTTGTATGGTGATGTGGTGGTATTGGAACCACTGCTTGTATTGTCAGCCATGGTGGTTGGTTTTTTTTGTGGTGGTACTAAGTAAATCCGGAGGTGCAAATAGCGACTGTGTAAAGTGAAAATCAGGCCTTTCTCTATTTGTTTGCTCCTCCTTGTTCATGTCTGTTTGCTCATTTCTCTGTTTGTATGTTCAGATTGATGTTCTGATGGAGACCAAATACTGATGATGATTGCAGTGTTCGGTGATGGTGTTCGAAGATGGTGTTGATCTATGTTGGTGATGATGATCTTTGTTGTCTGATTGAGAATGGAGGACTCATGTTGATGATGAACTGATCTTTGTATGATGATACAGTGATTATCTGATCTTTGTATGATGATGTTCAATTGATGCTGTTTGAGATGGTGGTCGATGGTGCTGATCTTTGTTGGACGGATCTTTGTTGATTTTTGTTGGATGGATCGATTTTCTGATGGATCGATGTTGATCTTTGTTGGATGGATCGAATTGAAGAACTCCTTGTTTTTTTTTGTTTTTTTTTTGTTCTTAGTGTTATGTTTCTTCTGTTAATTTGCAAGTGAGAAGAGATATGGGGGTTTCTCTTCTGTTGATTATCGCTTCTGTTGATCTCTGTTGAGAGGAGATGATGTTGGGTTTCTCTTCTGATGTTGATCTCTGTTGAGAGGAGATGATGTTGGGTTTCTCTTTTGTTGATCTCTGTTGAGAGGAGATGATGTTGGGTTTCTCTTTTGTTGATCTCTGTTTGAAGAGATAATGAAGATCTATGTTTGAAGAAATGAAGACGATCACGTTGATCTGAGAGGCCGATCAAGATGATGATGATGATGGAGGCCTCTTGTTGGCGAGTGTTCGGTCAGATTGATGATGATCTGATGAAGTTTGTGCTTATCTAATGAAGTTTGTGATGATGATGGCGGCTTCTTGTTGGCGATTGATTGTTTGTGTGTTGTGATATGTCGTGTGTTGTGGCTGCGTGGAGAAGCAGAGATAGTGAGATTGGGTGGCTGCGTGAGGTGGTGTTTGGCGGTGCTTGATAACGTTTAACAAGCAAGAAGGATTATCGGCGCAGCGGCTCAAGTTTAGTTAACTAGAGAAACCTCGCTCTGATACCATGTAAAGAATTTTATTGATATATAATTGTTGTTGTATTTTGTTGAATAGAATACACAAGTTTATAAAGCTAACTCTGACCTAACCTTGTAGAGATAGGAAATCTAAGACTTCTATTCTATTCTGACATTCCTAACCTATTCTGTAACATAGGTGGACTTCTATTCTTTAACACATATATATTATACTTAATTGCCCTTTGAGTTTGATAAAGCATGCCATATCGAATTCCTACATAGTCCAAACCAACCCCCCATCCACTCTCATTTTTTTTTTCCTAATGATTTAATAACAACATATTCTTTAATTTTTTTTGCTTGAGTAGGAGATGTTGCTAACAAACACTAAAATAAAATTTCTATTGTGGTACACAGTCAGCGATGTTTTAAACTAGGACCATTTTTTTCACGAGGGCCCGACTATTTGACTCCATTGTACCGGCTTTTTTGGGATGTTTAGACTTTGTCCTAAAATATGTAATACTGACTAAGAAATTTTTTTATCAATAAAAATCATTTGATGATTAAATTTTCTTATTATGAGCATTAATTTGTGATTGATGAAAAAAAAAAAAAAGTAAATGTTATTAATAAAACTAAACTTCAATCACAAATTCTTAACTTTCAAATTTGCATACAAACATCAAAGATACATTAACTATCGTCACAAGCTCTACAATAAATAGCAAACACTATAGTAGATTGTGTAATAAAAATAAGAAATACGTCTTAAAAAAATCTTATAAAACAAACAAATTCTTTCTTCTCCATGCATCTAATCTAAAGTACAAAACATTACAATGTGGTCACCAAACAAAGAGGGGTTGAAAAATAAATACACAAAAATATTTGGTGAGTGCATCAATTTAAAAATATTTGCAACTATTTTATATTTAAAACCAAAAAAAAAATCCTACATCCAAAAATTCATAATTGAAATCCTTTCTACAAAGTCCTTGATCAACAACATGAATACTCCTCTTCTGATGGTAATTAATTAGAATCGTTTTAAGGTTAACAAAATGCGGTTGAATTTTTAAAAGCCAAATCTAAAAAATAAAAGTTTGGGACATTGTTGAGCCAAACATTGGATTATAAATAGCAACTCCCTTTTAAGAAAGGTCTTAAATAAATTCTCAAGACGGGGCCAAACCCATTCATTGCACGTAGGGTGCATAACAAAACTATCAATATGACACAAAATTATATCAAAAGAGATGGCAGGCAAAAAGTCAATTACCAAAAGCAAGGCTTTAATGTTGGTGTCCGTAAGCTTTCCACCTTCACCATCATCTGCCTCGTCTTTCAACCCAAATAATACACTCAACAAATCTGTATGAGGTACATCTCCTGTTCCAGCACCCTTTACTCCATGTTCCTCTAATATCTTGCTCAAGAAAACATCAAACCTTTTATGCAATTTCTTCATTTTTGAAGCAACACCTTGTAGATCCAACCATTCCAACCAAGTCACCAATGTTAAACACCCCAGCCAAAACCATCATTTCTACCACCATTTCTTTGAATTCGTCAGATTTCTCGTCTCCACTTCCATCCCCAAACACTCGTTTTTCCTAACATCACCCTTCCCAGCGCATTTGTTGTGCACACATTTAGTAACTTTGCCAAGTTTACTGCCTCCTTTGCCCTAAATGCTTCTGTTAGTGCCTGAGTTAGCACCATCACCTCCTCCTGCACCATAATAAATATAAGACCATACAGTAGAAAATGAAAGGATTGGCTAATTATGCTTTGCTAGCTGTCGAGGGTTTGGGCGAGGAAAACAGCGAGGGAAATGAGGTGGAGGGGGTGGAAACCGTCCACCCTCCTCGGGATGTGAGCGTTGACTTTTCACGCGCATATCCCGAGGAGGGTGGACGGTTTCCACCCCCTCCACCTCATTTCCCTCGCTGTTTTCCTCGCCCAAACCCTCGACATTTAGAATTTCTCCTAATTATAATACCAAAACTTGAGGCTTCTCTAGCGACAAATTCTTTATTTATTTATTTTTTATTTTAAAAAAAAAAACTCCCAAGATAAAATTTTGTCAACACTACAATTGTCTAAATCTACAAGACAAGAAAAGAACCGGATACAACGGAAAGCCTCCATGGCTTCCATATTATATACTAGATTCACTACGATCCAAGGATTTTGTTTTCACAAATTTTCTGTTTATATAAAAATTAGGAAAAGAAAAAAAAGGCGAAAGAAGAAATTCTATTTTTGGAGGGTTTTTTCAAAAAAAAATTAGTTTGTTTCGTAAATTTGTTTTTCATTAAAATACAAAAATCAGCTATAGCGTTTTTTTCATAAATTTTGGAGTTTTTCTAATTATCATTCATTCTAATTATTTATTAATTTTCAAAACCACTCCCTATTTTTTTAATTATATCTATTTCATGTGTCCTAAAAATAAAAATAAAATTATATATATATATATTTTTAGACATGGAAATATTTCGACCGAAATTAACTCGAAAAACGAAATCACTATCCTTGCTTGGACCTAACATGATCTCGGGACTCAGAAATATATATAGAATCTAAATAGTGTTATTGTTGGAAAAGACAAAGAAGCAAACCTGGCGAATATAACGGAATCGTCCAAGGCTTTGGCAGGGAAGAGATGGAGGGAGCAGATCTTCCTGAATATATGCCACTTAGGTCCGTATGGGGCAAAGACCATATCCTGATAATTATAAGCAATGTGTTAGCACCAGAATTAGGCGGCCTGCTGGAAAAATTAGCATCGTGAGTCTTAAAAATGGTGGTAGCAACTGAAGAAGAAGCGGCAACAATAACATCTACTGATCCAAGACGTAGATACATAAGGGAGCCATAAGTCTTGGCAAGTGTAGCCAAAGAATGGTGTGGAACTGGGCCTAAATAAGGGAGGTTTCCAACTATGGGCCATGGTTTTGGACCGGGAGGAAGACGAAGAGCGTTGTTGGCCTTGGCCTTGCGACCAAAGGAGAAGAAACTCATGTAAATGAAGATGGAAAACACAACAATGGACAGAAGAAGCTCCAGGGGTGTCATTTTTGTGGGTAGAAGATGATTGATAGATAGATGCACAAGAAAAAACTAGTGTGGGTTTGTAATTTTAAATAGAGCTTTGTTAGGTACACGTGTTCAACTATGTATTGTTAGTAGCAACCACCTACGTACCAGTGGTAGGTAGCACTTGTGGTCGATCGCTCACAAGCCACCCACCCACCTCATTTCCCTCTCACTTAACACTTCCCTTATACTTACCCTCCAATCTCTCTCCCTCTCTCACGCCCGCCCATTCGGTCAGTCAGTTATGTATTGTTTTTCACATATTAGGTTACCATGCTTTACTACAACTCTTTCCGTACGTTTGTTTTCTAGAATTAATGGATAGCTTTTTATGGCATTTATTACTAGTATATCTATATTATCTGTAATTATAAAATGTATAAGTTAAATATGAAACTTCAATTTATATATATATATAAATGTTGCAAGGTTAGAGTAATTAATTAGTTTTTGCCAAATTGCATGCAATTCATGGTGGATTCATGAAACCAAGTAAAGATTAATCTCCCCACCACTCCATCAATCAATTCACATTCAACTATGTTTAACATTACAAACTGATACTCACATTTTATGTTTTGAAAGTATATTTTTCCGCCTATTTAGATGTTGCTTCCTAGTTAATAGGTGAAATTAGGGTTTCATCCAAAGTGAACATTAAACTTGATTTTGGTCCCAAATCTGTTAGTTGACTAATTTGTCTATTAAGTAAGCACATGCATATTCTTAAGACTTCAATTCCTCTAATCATAGAAGAAGGGAAAAAAAAAATATATATATATATATATATATATATATATAGAAAAAAGTAATCAACATTTTCATTATGGAAAAAAGTATAAGTTAAAGTAATCAACTTGCAGTAGGCTTTCCCAAGTGCTTCTTCGGGTGTATAACTTGCATTTGTCCGTATTTCGAGAGTAAGTATCTTCAATGTTTGACTCCCATTACCATAGAACTTAATAGAATAATTCATCCTTCGAATTGGCAACTAATGGAATTACAATGCCACCCTTTGCAAATTGCAATGTGTGCGATTGACTTAATAATATATTATAACCTATTCATTTAAGTACTTTGAGTTTTTCAACCATTCATCTCACATTTTGTTACAATCAAGAATTGTGATTTCGTTTTTTGAATTAATTTTGGTAAGTTGATTTTAAGAAATATTTTGTTGTGTATAGAAAAACATAGAAATTTTGGTTGTAATTTTGAAGTTATCAATATAATTTAAGTATTTTAAACTCTTACATATTACATAAAGAGTAACACAAGACTCATAATGTTATACAAAGTACATACTGCAAAGAATCACTTATATAACAAAATTTTAATACTAAACTAATGTTATAAAGGGTTAAAATGTACAGAAAATTGAGATTGATTTAATGAAAAAAAAAATCGGATTTCGAATGAAATTTCGGCAACTAAACAAAAAAGAAATATTTCATGAAATTTCAACATTTTTCGAGAAATCACATTCCTTGGTTACAAGTTTTTCAAAGACAAAAACTCTTGCAATGGCATTTTCATCAAACTTTTTTTGGGCGTGTGTAACATGTGTTAAGGTACTAGTCTTTGAATTTATTATCTTATCAAGAAGGGCATTTAAGTCTTCAAAGTATGCATGTGCCTACAAAACAGACTAATGACAGTCAACTCTAGTCAACTAACATATTTGGGATCAAAACCAAGTTTAACAATCACTTGGGACCAAACCCTAATTTCAGCAACTAATCAGGGGCCAACATCTAAATAGTTGAGATTCTCCACGTGTTCGAACTCCATGGATGGCCAAAAATAGCCTTTTAGAAAGGCAAGCTTTGTTTGACACCACCAAAAATATTGTCTCACATCACCATCCAGGTTTTTTTTATCTCCTACACCACCCCTTTTATCTTCCACACCACCATCCATCTCCCACACCACCAATATAAATAGCTTGTGCCTCTCCCAAATTCGATTCTCTCTTCCCTCCAATCGACTCAATCTCTCCTCCACTCCATTTTTTCCCCCAATTCTTGTATGATCTTCATTTCCACCACCGTGACTCTCTCCTACACTCCACACTCTCCTAAATCATCTTCAATCACTCCCCCACTCTCTCAACTTCTTTCCCCAAATTTTGAATATCTTCTTCCCTCCCATTCCACTAATTCTCTTTTGGTCTTCGTCTTCCCTCCCACACTCGTCTTTGTCTCTCCCATTCACTCAACACTTTTTCGTTGTCCCAAAGGATTTGTGTGCGATCTCTTTAAAGATCGATTATGTGCGATCTCTCGAACATGTAATGTCGAACACTAAATGGAACACTAAATTGAGCTCCAAACCGAACTCCAAATGTGGAACAATAAACAATGACAACAACATTCTTCACTGCAAAATTTAAAAAGTAGGGGTGTTACAGTATATACAACTCAAAAGGAATCTCGTCCCGAGATTCGCGGAAAGTGCAAATTGAACACTACGGATATCAAAACCCCTAAGAAGAAAACAATACGGAATAATGTCACGCAAATATCGACATTATAAATAAGATTACTCGCGCACACACAAGTCAATGGAGCCTCATCATGAGATTCACGAAGAAAATGAAACAAAACTAAAGTTTTTCAGGTTCACCCTTGTCACTTCATCTTAAGACTTCTACACTCCTACACACCCATATCCACATTCCGATGATCACCAAGACTCTACCCCAACCTAAGCTAACCAAATGCTCTGATACCAAACTGTCATGCCTCGATTTTCGAGAAAAATGAAATCCTAAAATCCACGTAGGATTATCCGTTTCCCCAAAACTCGGGACGTGAAATTCAATAACAACAGAAACATTTAGCAGCAATGACAAAAATATAGTTTAGAAAATAAGAACAAACTAAAATTTATACAAAACTCTAACCAGGAAAAACTGACGTCGCTAGCCCCACTAGCGAAACTCCCGTAACGCTACTCAAAAGTCTCTAAACCTGAAAAGCTAATCGGCTACATTCCCAAAGGAATGTACCCAAGAAGCAAAAGCTCACTTAGGTCAGCAATAGAGCTGGTGTGTGAAATCTTCATCCCAAAATCAATAAAATTGCACGTGATAAACATCAAGCTAAACACAAACAATACACAAACACACCAACAGATAGTTCCTCAACAAGGCAAAAGTGTGATGCAAGAAAACACAGTTCCAAGAATTTAGTTCCTCATCGAGGCCATCATATCATCATCCCAATTAAGTAAAATTGCATTTACTTATACTTACCCTATAGGAGTCGACTATGGCAAGTCTGACCTGCAGAAATATTAGTGGACTTGTCATCCTGCATGAAAAGGATTAGAAACAATATAAACATAATTTATTCGTTTTTATTTGAATTTGATTCATCTTTTTAAAGGATTGATCACTTAGATGATACCACATTCGCACCACCTCCGTGCCGAACATACATGCTCGTATGCCTCTCTCATATAAAGGAGGACTACTCCGTCATCCATGCCCAAGTGGGGACATCACATACAGGCATGCATCGCGGATACTCCTAACTATATGAGTACCAAAAGTCACTCTTGGGCTATCAATGCGCATAAACTCACGTCACATTTTTGACGGATAAATATCGAAGCCTATCTTAGGCATACAAATTCACCTCATTTCCGCAAGACTAACCC
The DNA here is from genome assembly GCA_963556465.1 of Berberis vulgaris. NCBI lineage: Eukaryota > Viridiplantae > Streptophyta > Magnoliopsida > Ranunculales > Berberidaceae > Berberis > Berberis vulgaris. Next base: position 54,667,648 of record OY747124.1, on the reverse strand, counting down.
GAGGGTTATTTTAGTTTCTCGAGTAAGAAATGGGTGCCCCACCTCTGCAAGACGACCCACTGGTCATTTAGTTTCTCTAGTAAGATATGGGAAATAATAAAGAAAAGAGGTGTGGTAGTTCTAAGTGATACAATTTCAGGTGATTAAATTTCCAGAAATCAAGGTTTATCCATATTATTTATTTTTGATATTTTGAATTTCCTTCACAATGACATTTTGTCATTCATAAATAAATCCACCCATTCTTTCGGGGAAGCATAGCATATTCATAAATCATGCTTTATAATAGCACGGTGATCAAGTGACATTTTGTCATTCATAATGAAATCCCCCCTTCCTTTGGGAGAACATAACCATTTCAGGATGCATACATACAGAGGAACATCATTAATCTTAAATGGTCCTACATCAATAGAATCAACGAGACATCAAAACAAAACAAACCATAGTGCAAAATCAAACACTACTACACATAGTACTCTCCATATGAATGTGATTTTAGGGATAAACACATACATCCTAGTTTGGCAGAAAGTATCTCAAATGCTAAATCCAACAAAGCCACTACCATAACCACATGAACTCTTTGGGTGATCCTGATATCCACTTTCAACATGCCAGTTTCCTGTATGAAGGAATTAATCCCAACTCCTCAGGAATTTAAATTCTTGATTCGTATTAGTGCACCATTTCTTCTTCTTCTTATAGGACAATCCCAGGATCAAAATACACACACCTACTCTATATGAACCCCAATGTAGGTCCATCTATTTTCACTGTTCCAATACATACACTTCACTTCATTCCAACCTATACCCATGCTTGCATTAGTCCCTCTATCTCAAAATACCAAACTTCACACTAAAACTACTCCCACAGAGTTTCCATTTCCCCTCTAACCGAATATATCATCCAATCCAACACACCCTCTAAGTGCAATCTCTTTAGACAAAAATTGTACCAAGATTTCAAAAGAAAATCCAGACACTCAACATCCACCATTAACTCTGACTGTTCAAAACAGATCTGACACTGCACCCCATAGAAACTAAAAAAAAATCTAATGCGGAGCTTATGAACCAGTTGGCATAAGCAAACCGAATGGCTGAAACAATCAAACATTCCACAAAAGCTTCAATTTCGATGTAACACTTTCAGCATAAGAAATCACAACAACTTGCCATTGACCATTTGAATTACTAAACTACCAAACTATCAAAAGAGTACAATTAATAGGGTCCTCAGCCATCAATAAGATCTAACCGAATTATAAAGATAACTTTATCGGGCAGGTTGATCACAACAATGAAATTAAGAAATCCTACTGACAGGCACACTAAGTATTTGCATGGTAGCACTGAATGTGTATTGACCATTCCATATGGGCATTCGAGTCTTGCCACAACAATGACGTCTCTTGAGCAAAACTAAACAATCAATGCACACTTGTCATCTCTCCCCCCACTAATCTGACATATGAACCAGGCGTACAACTGAATTCTACGAGGTACTGGTAAATATCAACACACAGCAAATTTTAAGAAAATTCCTTGTGTTGAAAAGCGTTATTGAAACCACTCGATAGGGTTTCGAAAAAAATAATAAACAGATGACAACATATTATGACATGTATTCTTCCCATTTCAAACTTAGACCTCCAGAAGCATATGATATTAGTGTTTAAGTTTCAACTAGAATCTGTTGTACACACATTCCATCAGATCCACACAACATGACTATCTCTAATACATATTGAAAGAAAAATAGCTACACTTGAGTAGCTTACACCTAGTTTCAATGTAATGACGCATCTTGTTGCTTCACTGTTGGGGCAATCACAATGACATTTGAACATTCTGTTCATACATGAAACCCTAGTTTTTTCATACCAAGAATCCAAGTTTTCTTGAGACAACAATCAAAACTAACTCCAAAATAAACCCTACTACTCTCATAAATACATCTTCCTACGGGGCTAAGGGACCTACGTTATTACTAAACACGCCTAATATACTAGAATATTCTAAATACCATCGCAATCAAAAGACAACTGATATAGAATAATCTTGGATAGCATGACTGCAAATTGAGCATTGCAATCATTACTAAAACCCTAACCCACATTAGCTGAAAACAACTTTTCGTAGTGCACACCTTGATCCTCATAGCTGCACTTGCTCTTGCATCAAATGGTTAAAAATTCACAACTGCAAACAATGTACACAAAAAAAAAACAATGACCGTCACTAGCAATCAACAAGAACGCACCTACCACTTCCAAAGTGTGTGTGTTACTAAAATATATACAGACCCAGATGAGGCTATTCTACTTCTCATTTATGTTCAACCCCTAATCAGTATTTTAATTCTGACCCTAGACCCCTTCTTTCCACTATTCTGATTAATTTGCATGTTCCATCCAGTAGCTCACTACGGTAATCGACGCTTCATCTAGACCTACAGTCCTCTTTTTGCTCTGAACTCCTAAACCATTGGAAAAGAAAATTTTCAAGCTAATTGACCCCAATCCATAAAAATTGAAACTTTATGAAACCAGTAGCAGCTCTAATAAAAAGGATGGAAAGAAAACTCACATATTAGTAGCACACCGCCCTCGGCACAAAAGATCTCTCTCACCGCAACAATCACCTCGCCGGACCACCACCAAATCGCCATCACAGCACCACCTTCGTGCACAGTCTCCATCGCCATCATCTCGCCGAAGAGGATAAGATGAAGGAGAAAAGAAGAGAAATGAAGGCTTTTGGGGCAGTGGGATCGGCTGCGACGTGCGGTCACAGACCGTGCTCGCCGCCAATGAGGAGAAGAAATCGTGAAGGGGAGAAAAATGAAGGAAGAAGGAAGAAATGTTTTCTCTTTATAAGGTGGGTGGCTATTCGCCCCCACTGAACTTCTGAAAGCACCCACCTTCTAAACTCACCAAATAAAACCCTAAAATTTTGAAACCTGAATTTAATTAAATGTAACCCTATTTTATTTCATTTGAAATAAAATAAATTAGTTTTATGAAATTTAGGGGTGTTACACCCGAACCGTTCCGGACCCGTTTCACTATACTGGGACCGGAACTGAGATAAGCTAAATCCCGGACCGTGCCCACCCCTAGCAACTTTAGTAAAAAGATCATTAGATAACTCAGAGTATTAGATTTTTTGTGTTTTGAAGAGCTTGAGAATCGGTCTCTATCGATCACATAAGTTGGCTGAAAGTCAGGGACACTACCATGTTTTGTTTACTAGACAAATTTGAGCGACTTTAGTAAAATGACCATAACTTGTTCATTTCAAAACATTTTCAATTGATTCAAATTGTGTTTATTAGGTAACTCAGAGTAATACATTTTTCGTGCTTTGATGAGCTTGAGAATTGGTCTAATTTGAACGTATCAATTGACCGAAATTCAGGGACAGTACCCTATTTTTTTCGGACAGTTTTGAGTAATTGTCGTAAAATGACCATCGGTTTCTAAATTAAGACTGATTCCCAAGCCCATCACAACATAAAAAATTTAGTACTCGGATTTATCTAATAAACACAATTTTAATCAATTAAAAATGTTTTGAAATGAGCAAGTTATGGTCATTTTACTAAAGTCACTCAAATCTGTCCAGTAAACAAAACAGGTCTCTGCCTTTTGGCCAATTCATATGATTGATGGAGACCGATTCTCAAACTTATCAAAACACAAAAAATGTAGTACTCTGAGTTATCTAATGAACACAATTTGAATCACTTGCAAATGTTTTGAAATGAGCAAGCTATGGTCTTTTACTAAAGTCGTGCAAATCTGTCCAGAAAATAAACAGTGTGTTTTTACCCATTCGCATTGTACAATGTGAATGGGATTCTCAAATTCGCTCAGACCAATGTGAATGAAAGTCTCAAATTCGACCAGCCCTATGCGAATGTGAGACTTTCACTTACATTATCTCATGCGAATGCGTGAAAATGCATACTTTGTCCACATTTTTTTCTTCTGATTTCGAGTTTTGAAGTTCTGTTTTATACCGCTTTTGTTGAGGTTGCAAGGAGTTATCCATGTTCAACTTCCCTCTCATTTCTCACTCTCAAGTCGTGTGTGTTGTATTGTAAATGACATTGTGAGACAATGTGGGTTGGTGAAGAAATGGGGACCCATATATTTTCCATTTCTGCACTTAATTCTTGTTATATGCATGAAATTAGTCAGGCACGTTTGAAAGACACTTGTATGAATTTAAATCATGAGTAGGAAATTTGAGGAATTGTTTTGATGGAATAGAGGAGAATAAGAGGAAGAAATGAAAAGATGAGGGGAGAAGAAAAATAAGGCGGGGGAGGGGGTTGTGCATGAGAAGAGAGGAGAATAAGAGGAAGAGATGAGAAGGGAGGGGAGAATGAAGGCGGGGAACGGGTGATGTGGCCGGTGGCGGGTGGTGTGGGGTGGGTGGTGTTATTCCTTGAAGAAGATAAAGATGAAAGGAAAATGAGAGAAGAGAAATAGAAGAGAATAAAGGCATATTTAATGGTGATGTGGTTTAATAGATAAATAAAATAATGAGTAGTGGTGTGATACAATAGAAATTGTGGTTTCAAACAGTGCTTGCTTTATCAATGTGGTGAAACAATGATACTAAAAGTCATTGGAAGCTTATAGCCAGATTTAGAAATACTAAATACCTTTTAGGCGGTCATGACAAATGTCAGTTAGAGGAGAGCGCACTTAACCAACTCTCAATTAGGAATTACTTTCAACTTTTAATGGGATATCTTCAATTCACTGTTAATGCATGCCCAACCAACCAAAATAATAGTTGTTGGCATGGCTACCAAATCAAGTAGATGATCTAAAGGTGGATTATTTGTTGTTGGTATGGGAGTAGAGTGGTAGGAGAAGATTAAGTAAATTGTACCTTTAGTTTTAGATGATCATAATATAAGATATTTTCCTTTTATTTTTTAGATGACACTCAATGCATAATTAAAGTTCCATTGTCAATCTTCTATATTACAATTTAAAATGGTGTTTTATTATTTATTGTTGGCTGGGACAAACGTCAAATCATAAGGAATTGGAGATAAAAGATGGTCAGGATTGAAAGTTGAGAAATATGTTGAAGGTTAAGATTGATTTTCTATAACGACATTTTTGTAAATATATAACATGTAGAAAGAAAAATGTAGACATTATGAAGAAAAAAAATCGGTGGAATCTACATGTGGCAGATAAAGAAAATACTATTTTTTCATTTTTTTCAAAATGAAATTTATCATAACTATGGACGTTGTTGTCGGATTTTTGTAAACTTGGTATTGTTGAATTGCAATTTTGAAGATTTTTCCAACAAAATCAATGATTAATACAAACACTTAAAATTTTAAAATGTGTATTTTATTATTAAAATATGTAAATATTTTCATGCCTAAGTATAATTATTCAAAGAAACGAATGAACATTTTAATGAAAATTCAAACAAAGACCCCGAACATTCAATCAATTCTAATTTTTACTGAGTGACTTTAAAAGAATTAGTATTTTTACCATAAAATAAGCTTGCACTTCAAAAGAATTAGTTTACATTCTAAAATATGATTTTTTTTATAGAATTGATTGCGGACAATGGTAGGGATGGTGGGGAGCGAGTACTGTGCATTATAATTAGCAGCAAAAATGTATGTGAAATGTCAACGACACAGGTAATATACTAGTATATCTTACCAATCAGCTAAGTTTTTCACTATTCATAAGGAATTTGAGATAAAGGTGACTAGGATTGAAAGTTGAAAAATATTTTGAGGGTTAAGATTCATTTCCTATAGTGGTGTGTTCATAAATATAAAACATGTATAAGGGAAAAGAAAATGAAAAAATTGGTAGAATGTACACGTGGCGGGGAGAGATATTTGTGTATGTTTTTTCTCAAAATTAAAATAATTGACATTACTATTTACTTGGTTGTCAAATTTTGGTAAACTTGGTATCACTGTAATGTATTTTTTGATGATTTTTTCAATGAAATCATGATCAACACAAGCGCTAAAAAATTATTTTATTATTAAAACGTCTAATGCATTTCATGTCATTAGTATTTTTCAATATTTTCAAAGAAATGAGACTGGTTGATCACACCAGAAAAAAATTATATGACAATTTTAATGCACATTTAAACAAAAACCCTAAACTTCATGTTTTGGCGAAATCAAAGTTTGGGGGAAAACTCTCTATCGGCGTTTGAATTTTTTGCCAACTGATTCAAATTTTGACTAAGTCTAAGTCTAACTCTAAAGTCTATAATATATATTTTTACTGCAAAATAGGCTTGCACTTCAAACTAATTGAGGTTGAAAGTGGGGATGGTGGCGGAGGTTTTAGTACATAATATTTAGCCAAAAAAATGGTATGTAGAGTGCTAGCTAATGGCACATGAAATACTCTAGTTTATCTTATAAATCAGCTAAGTGTTTTACTATTTATAAGAAATTGGAGATAAAAGATGGCTAGGTATGAAAGTTGAGAAATATACTGAGGGTTGAGATTCATTTTATATAATGGCATGTGTATAAATATAAAACATGTAGAATAACAAAGAAAATGAAAAAAATGGTGAAAAATATTGGTGGAATGTACATGTGGCGAGGAGAGAAAATCTTAAGTATTCTTTTTTTCACAAAATTAAAATTGTCATAACTATTTTTTGGGTTGTCGAATTTTGGTAAACTTGGTATCTTTGGGATGCATTTTTGAATATCTTTTCAGTGAAACCAATGATCAATACAGGCACTAAAATTTTTAAATATATATTTTATCACTAAAATAATGTCTAATGCATTTCGCGTCATTAGTAATGTTCAAATAACTGAGATAGACTGATCATGCCAGAAAAAAAAATGAGACGAACATCTTAATGCACATTTAAACAAAAACCCTTAACTTCATGTTTTGGCAAATCAAACTTTGGAAGAGAACTCACTCTCGGCGTTAAAAATATTTCCCCAACTAATTCAAATTTTGACTTAGTTTAACCCTAAAACTAATAATATATATTTTACCTTAAAATTGGCTTCAATTCAAAACTAATTGAGGGCGAAGGTGAAGATGGTGGCGGGGGTGTTCATTACATGATATTTAGCAACAAAATAAATGTGGAGTGTCAACCACATGGAAAATACCCCGGTTTATCTTATATATCAGTTAGGTGTTTCACTATTTATAAGGATAAGGAGATAAAAATTACTAAGATTAAAAGTTGGCATATTTTTACATATAAAACATGTAGAAGTGCAAAGAAAATGAAGAAAAAATTGAAAAAAAAAATTGAATGTACATGTGGCGGAGGGAAAAATTTTATGTGTTCTTTCTTAAATTAAAATAGTTATAACTATTTATTTAGTTGTCAATTTGGTATCGTTGAAATGCATTTTTGGAGATCTTTTTAATGAAACCAATAGTCAATACAAATGCCAAATTTTTAAGAAAATTTATTAAAAATGTCTAATGTATTTCACGTCGTTAGTATTTTCTATATTTTTCAAAGAAATGAGATGATTCGATCATAACAATAAACAAAATAAGAAGAAATGAGACGCACATCTTAATGCACAGTCAAACAAAAACCCTGAACTTCATGTTTTGCGAATTTAAAGTTTGGGTCAGACTCAATCTCGGCATTTGAAATTATTTTTCTAACTGATTCAATTTTGACCGAGTCTAATCCTAAAGTTTATAGTATATATGTTTACCTTATAATAGGTTTTCACTTCAAAACTAATTGAGCGTGAAAGTGTGGATGGTGACGGGAGTGTTCAATACATAATATTTAGCAAAAACAAATGTGTGCGAAGTGTCAACGGCACAGGAAATACCCCAGTTTATCTAATAAACTAGCTTAGGGTTTTACTATTTCTAAGGATTTGAAGACAAAAGAATGATATGATTAAAAGTTGGGGAGATGTTAATGGTGGAGATTCACTGTAAACAATGACATGTGTGTAAATAAGGACAACAAAAATGAACAAAAAAGTTGATTAAGTATGTGGAATGTACATGTGGCGGAGAAAGAAAAAATTGCATTTTTCTTTTCTCAAATTAAAATTGTTGTAACTATCTTCTTAGTTGTCGAATTTTGGTAAACTTGGTATTATTGAAATGCATTTTTGAAGATTTTTCCAATGAAACCAATTACCAGTATAAACACTTAAATTTGAAAACATGCATTTCATGACGTATGCATTGTTTTTTAAATTAAAAACAAAGATCGCGAACTCCATATTTTGGGGAAATGGAGTTTAGGAACAACCTTTTCCCATTGTTTGAAAATATGAATGTTTTCTATCGGTTAAAATTTTGACTGAGTTTTACTCTAATGTCACAACCAACTTTATATTGTGCCAACGACACAGGTAATATACACTAGTCTACTTTACAAATCAGGTAGAAGTTTTAATATTCATAAGGATTTTGAAGATAAAAGAGGGCTAGGATTGAGCGTTGAGGGTTGAGATTCATTTCTTATGATGGTATGTTTGTAAATATTAAGTTTGTAGAAGGGCAAAAGAAAATAAACATAAAACTTAAAATGAGTGGAATATTCATGTGGCAGAGAGATAAAGTTTTTGTGTTTTCTTTCATCGAAATGAAAAGTATCATAATTATCTACTTATTTGTCGGATTTTGGTAAGCTTGGTATTGTTTTGAAGATCTTTCTAACAAAATCAATGATTAATACAAATACTACAAAATTTTAAAATATGTACACATCATATGCTTATTAAAAATAATATAATACATTCCACGCCGTGAGTATTTTCAATATTTCAAAGGAATGATAAGAGGTTCTCAAGGCATATTCAAGATACTCGAACTCCACTTCCATTATTTGAAACTTTGATCCTAATATCACGACATTTTCTATCGTGCCAACAACACGGGTAATACACTAGTCTATCATACAAAACAATTAAGAGTTTTTACTATTCATAAGGAATTTGAGATAAAATAAGGCTAGAATTGAAAATTAAGGAAGATGTTCAGGGTTGAGATTAATTTTCTATAATGACATGGTTTTTAAATAATATGAATGTAGAAGAACAAAAAAAATAACAAAAATATGAAGAAGAAAAAAATTTGTAGAATGTACATGTGACGGAAAGAGAAAATTTATGTTTTCATTTTCTCAAAACGAAAATTACGATAATTATTCTACTTACACTACACCAAATTGACATTTTTGTAACAACACTCAAAACAGTATCACTTTTGAGCTATAACAGTCTACCAAACAATTTCAAGTCAAAACTAAATTCAATTAAAAATAAAAGGCAGCTTTCACAAAAAAAAATTGATCTAATAAATTGGATCACCATGAATAGTATCACTTGTAGCACCATGCCCATCATGGTGATACAATTATTGTATCAATTTGTTTGTGAAAATGTGTAAAATTTGTTTGTGAAAATGTGTAACATTATGGTATAATGTTAGTTATCAAATTTTGGAAAAACTTGGTATCGTTCAAATGCATTTTTTTAAATCTTTCCAATGAAACCACTAATCAATACAAATAATCAAAACTTTTCAAATATGCATTTCACATCATATGTATTTTTCCAAAAAACCCACGTCTAGTGCATTTCTATTTGTAAGTATTTTTATTATTTATCAAACAATGATAGAAAACTTCGCCCATTGCAACAACCAGTCTCAAGCCTAAATAAAGGAAGAGGGTTGGTGTTAGGCTCATGACAGCCAAATGTAAAAAGATCATTCACATCTCTTTTCATGAATTTTGGTTCAAAAATATTAATGCAGAAGGTTAGGGCGTCCCCCGTTGTAAGTGACGTGATGCGCCTACGCTCGAGTATAGTGACAAATGAGCAAGGCGCGCTGCAGCGGGGACCGGCTGTAGTGTTAAATAGGCAAGGGTTCTTGCACCATTCTGGACAGGGGTGGGTAAAGAAGCTAGTCCAGGCTATAACTAGAGATGGAATGATTAAATTAGCCCAGAATGATTAGATTAGCCTCTTAGAACGTAGGAACCTTGACGGGTAAGTCAATAAAACTAGTGGACGCCCTGCGTAAGAGGAAGGTAAACATAGTTTGTTTCCAAGAGACAAAGTGGAAGGGAAACAAGGAAGGGAAACAAGGCTAAGATTTAGGAGAAGGGTTCAAACTTTTCTATTCTAGAACAGGTGGAACTAGGAACGGGGTGGGAATAATGGTACATAAAGTTCTTAAGGATGCGGTAGTTGACGTTAGAAGGTTTAAGGATAGAATTATAAGTATTAAATTAGTTTTAAAACTAGAGATAGCGCGTATGCGTCTCAATTGGGTTTAGACGAGAAGACTAAGAAGAAATTTGGGACTCTTTAGAAGAGTTAGTTCATGGAATCCCCTCTTCTGTAAGGGTTTTCCTAGCGGGGATTTGAATGGCCATGTTGGTAAGGATAGAGTTGGGTATGAGAAGGTTCATGGAGGTCAAGGCTTTGAGGATCAAAATACTATGGGAATTTCTATTCTAGATTTTGCTTTAGCTAATGATTTCGGGATCGTCAATGCTTTTTATAAGAAGAAGGAAAATCAGTTAGTAACCTTTGCGAGTGGGCGTAATAGAAGTCAAATTGATTATTTTCTTGTTAAGAGACACAATCTAGGTATATGTAAAAATTGTAAGGTTATATCAAATGAGTTTCTGACAAACCAACGTAGGCTGCTAGTCCTCAAATTTTTTTCTTAATAGTAGGGCCCATATTGCAAAATGACAGGTTAGATTGAGAATTAAGTGATGAACCTTACAAGGGTATGTGTGCCAGAAATTTGAAAAGAAGAATTTGAGTGGCCAGTCAGTTGTAGAGGGTTGAGAGAATCTAGAACCAAATGATAGGATTAGTAGCGCAAATATTTTGAGCATTTGGCAATCGAATAAGAAGAAGGGCGAAAAAAGAATTATAATAGGCCAAAGTACGAGGTAGATATGATTAAGAGACGTGGTGGTGGAATGTTGATGTGCAATACCATTACAAAAAAGAAAAAGATGTTTTAAGGAGTGACAAAGAGATAGATACCTAGAGTCTTATGAGCTCTATAAGCAAGCTAAGAGGTTGAATAGTAAAGCAGTAAGGGAAGCTAAAAAGACATATGATGTTCTATATAATAGGTTAGGCACAAAGGAATGTGATAATGATATTTTAAAGATAGTTAAAGCGAGATAACAAAAAACTAGGGATTTGATTCATGTTAGTGTGTTAAGCATGAGGATGGAAGAGTTCTAATGCAGAATAAAGTTATTTAAGATAAATGGGCTATTTTAGATAAATGGAGGGATTACTTTTGTAACTTACTGAATGGGACACATGTAAGGGATGTAAACTTAGAGGATATGCTTTACAGGAAGGAAGGCATTGCATGTTCTATCACAATCTCAAAGAAGTAAGTGAAACTTTGAAAAGAATGAAGATAGAGAAGGCAGTTGGACTGGATGATATATCAATTGAAATGTGAAAATGTCTGGGAGAAGTTGGGATTCAATGACTAACTAGGCTCTTTAATAGGATTTTTGAAACTAGAAAAATGAAAGATTCGTGGAGGCACAACATTGTGGTACCAATTTATAAGAACAAAATGGAAAATTAAGAACTGTTGAACTATAGAAAGATAAAGTTTATGAGTCATACAATGAAACTTTGGGAGAGGGTCATAAAGCGAAGACTTAGAAGTTTAACCACTGTTTCGAATCATCAATCTGGATTTATGTCGAGTAGGTCTAACACGGAGGCCATCTTCTTGCTTAGGCAAATTATAGAAAAATATCGAGAGGAACGTAAGAGTTTGCATATGGTTTTTATTAATTTGGAGAAAGCCTACAATAGAGTGCTCAAGGAGTTAATTTGGTGGGTGCTTGGAAGGAAGAAAGTGTTTTAATGTTATGTCGATATCAATGAGGATATGTATGAAGGGGTTGTGAAAAGTGTTCGTTCAGTAGGCAAGATGTCCGGTGAATTCCCAGTATTAGTGGGACTACATCAAGGGTCGGCATTAACTCCATACCTATTTGTTTTGGTCATGGATGAGTTGACGAGACATCTTCAAGAAGTTGTACCTTGGTGCATGTTGTTTGCAGATGATATTGTCTTAATTGATTAGACTAGTAAAGGTTTAGGTTGAAAATTAGATAGGTGATGGGAGGGATTAGAGAGTAAGGGTTTTAGAATTAGTCGTTCAAAGACAAAATATCTAGTGTGCAATTTTGGTTGTGAATCAAGAGAGAGGAGTAATTCAATTGAGATCGAAGGTGTGGAGATTCCAGAGTGTGAGCCTTTTCAATATCTAGGATCTATAATTCAAAAGAATGGGGATATTGGAGAAGATTGACCATAGGATTAAAGGTGGTTGGACGAAATGGAAAATGACGTTAGAAGTATTATGTGATAGAAGGATCCTTATTGAAGAATCAGCGGATGAGTTATGGTTAGGGGTGAAATGTCACTTCAACCCAGAGCTAGCTGGTTCTCCCCGAAATGCGTTGAGGTGCAGCAGTTGACTGTACATCTAGGGGTAAAGCATTGTTTCAGTGCAGGCCGCGGGAGCAGTACCAAATCGAGGTAAACATTGAATACTAGATATGACCCCAACAGGGATCAAGGTCGGGCAGTGAGACAATGGTGGATAAGCCTCATCGTCGAGAGGAAAACAACCCAGATCACGAGCTAAGACCCCTAAATGACCACTTAGTGATAAAAGAGGTAGGGGTGCAGAGACAGCCAGGAGGTTTGCCTAGAAGCAGCCACCCTTGAAAGAGTGTGTGATAGCTCATTGATCGAGCGCTCTTGTGCCGAAGATTAACGGGATCGCCAAAGCTGTGGGATGTAAAAATGCATCGGTAGGGGAGCGTTCCGCCTGAGAGGGAAGCACTCGCGCGAGCAGGTGTGGACGAAGCGGAAGCGAGAATGTCAGCTTGAGTAACGCAAACATTGGTGAGAATCCAATGCCCCAAAAACTTAAGGGTTCCTCCGCAAGGTTCGTCCACGGAAGGTGAGTCAGGGCCTAAGATCAGGCCAAAAGGCGTAGTCGATGGACAACATGTGAATAGTCTTGTGCTACCCCTTGTTGGTTAAAAGAGAAATGCTATAAGATAATTGTTCGACCAGTCATGCTCTACGACTCAAAATGTTTGGCTATTACGGGATAACATGCATATAGGATGGATGTAGCAGAAATGTATATGTTAAGATGGATGTGTAGTAAAACTCGTAAGGATAAAATTAGAAATGAAAGAATTAGGAGATACTTAGGTGTAGTGCCCATAGAGAACAAAATTGGAAAAGGGCGTTTAACGTGGTTTGGTCACATGCGGAAAAGACCAAGCATGACGCCAATTAGAAAATGTCTAGATTGACAAGTTAGTAGAGGGTGTAGATGGAGGAGACGACCGTTGTAAACTTGGATGAAGACAGTAAAGGAATACATCCTTGAACTTGGATGAAGACGGTAAAGGAGAACCAAAATACATGTAGCTGACCCCAAGAGTATCAAAAATGTACTTTGATAATGATGATGATTAAATAATGATACAAATATCTTAAGACATATTCAGATAAAGACCTGAATTCCATATTTTAGAAAATTAAAGTTCGACTTCAACAATTTTAAAATTTAAAATATTTTTTCAATTTAAAATTTAAAATATTTTTTCAATTATTTAAAATTTAATCAAAATTGACTAAATACCGTGACACACTTTCTATAGTTCCAACGGGACTAGTAATATACTAGACAATCTTACAAATTAGCTAGGTGTTTTACTATTCATAAGGAATTTGAGATAAAAATAACTTGGATTGAAAGTTGGAAAAAATGTTGAAAGTTGATATTCATTATTTATAATAGCATATTTGTAAATATAAAACATGTACAAGAGCAAAGAAAATGAAAAAATTGTGAAAAAGTTGGTGGAATGTACATGTGGCGTAGAGAGGAAAAAAAAAATTTCAAAATTGAAATTTTCGTAACTATTTACTTCGTTGTCGAATTTTGATAAACTTGTTATTAGTGGAATGCATTTTAAGATCTTTCCAATAAAACCAATGATGAGTACAAACACTAAAAATGCTATTATAACAGGAATAAGAGGAATTTCACGTCGTTATATATACAAACACTAAAAATGCTATTTATTAATTTTTTATTGCTAAAAATGTCTAAGGCATTTCACGTCGTTAATTTTTTTCAAAAAATAAGAGGAGCCCATTATAACAGGGTAAAGAAAAAAAATGAGACGAACATCTTAATATACATTCAAACAATAACATTGAACTTCATGTTTTGGCGAATTCAAAGTTTATGGGAGACCTCACTCTCGGTGTTTGAAAAATTTCCCCCCCTGTGATTCAAATTTCATAAGGATTTTGAGAGTTAAGGAAGATGTTGAGGATTGAGATTTATTTTCTATGATTGCTTGTTTGTATATATAAAGTATGTAGAACGGCAAAAGAAAATAAACATAAAACTTAAAATAAATAAAATGTACATGTGGTGGGAAAAAGTTGTGTTTCTTTATATAAAATTATCATAGCTTTCTACGTGCTTGTCGAATTTTGATAAACCTGGTATTGTTGAAATGCATTTATGAAAATGATTCCAATGAAATCAATGACCAATACAAACGCTTAAAATTTTAAAATATGTGTTTCACACTGTATAAATTTCAAAAAAAAAAAAAAATCTAATGTATTTGACCCCATGAGTATTTTCAATATTTTCAAATGAGTGGGAAGGGCTTCTCAAGGCATATTCAAACAGATAACCCGAACTCAACTTCCATTATTTAAAAAAAAATCATCTAATTAAAACTTTGACCAATTTTGACTTCTAAAATCACCACACATCTTTTATGGTCCCAGCGACACAAGTAAGACACTAGTACATGTACATAACCTCAATATTCACAATGTTTAATTTCTTTTTGACTAAACTAACGAAACAACATCACATCATCACACACATCAACTAGTGTAGCTACATAAATGACTCATCCATACTGCAAATAAAATTATTCATTTGAAAATTTAATGTACCCAATCATCAACAACTCCACTTAATGACTCGTCTATTCTACAAAATAAACTTATTAATATGAAGGGGTAGTTGAATTATTTGGTCTCTCAGATTTTACACATTCTTTCTTGGATACTATTTTCTTTGGAGACTAATATGCTTGGGCAAAAAGAAAGTAGCTAGCTAGATATGCAATGTCAAGTAAGTAATTCTTATTAAACTAATATTTTGAATAGGGCTTAAATTATATAATGATATCTATAAGAGGTGGCATTCATGTAGTTAGGGATGACAACGGGACAGATCTCGTCATATTCGTCCCCGTCCGTTCAAGAAAAACCATTCCCGTTTCAACTATGTTTAACCATTTTTTTTCAAAATCTGCCTCGACACAGATCGCGGATCCCCACTCGCTTCGTTTATACCCCGCGGGCTTCTAACTGATTAAAGGTCTTCCTACTGTCCAAACTGTCATTTTTGTAACAACTCCCAAAACAATAATACTTTTGAGTTGTAACAGTCCACCAAAAATTTCAAGTCAAAACTAAATTTAGTAAAAAAAAAATGAAAAACAGTTACACAAAAAAAAAATGTTATAATAAATTGGATCACCATGAATAGTATCACTTGTAGCACCATACTATTCATGGTGATACAATTATTGTATCACTCTGTCTGTGAAAATGTGTAAAATTGTTTGTTGGACTTTTACAGCTCAAAAGTGTTATTGTTTTGGGGGTTGTTACAAAAATGTCAATTTGGTGTAGTGAAAAGAGCTCCGGTTAGGTTTAAATTAAAGGATCATTCTGGCAACAACCACAAGTCCTCCCGCTCATTGTGGCAAAGACCCATCCATTTTGTCAGCCCAATAAAGCTTAATTAGCTCAGAACCCAAAGAAAACTTCAAGTGTCTAGGCTAGTTTTATAAGAACAAACACACAATATGGTTGACTTTTAGGTGATGTTGGACTATGTTTGCAACATAAAATTTGAAGTGTGCTAAGTATCATGAAACTTGACTTTTATGTGATGTGGAACTATAATTTATAAATGAACAATTTAAAACTAGAAAACCTAATTTTGGTTATACTTAGTATTTGGCTTGAAAATTTCTTGTTGCACCTTACTCGATATCGTTAGTTGGTGGTAATGGTGGTGAATGCGAATATGGTTTGGAAGAGATGATGGAATGGTTGTAGTTGTGTACCTTGTGGTATCATTGGTATGGTAGTGGTGGTGATGATGATTGTGGTTGTTGGTGGCGGTGATGGTAATGATAATTGTGGTTGTGTATTTAGTATTTGGCTTGGTGATTCCTTATTGAACTTTACCCTATCTCATTAGCGGTGGTGATGATAGTGGTTGTGGTTTTGGTATCGTGGTGGTGGTGATTGCGGATATAGTCGTGGGTGGTGGAGATGATGGCAATTGTTGTGGTTGTTGTATGGTGGTTGTTGGTGGTGGTGGTGGTGATAATGGCGTGGTTGTTGGTAGCCGTAATGATAGTGATGGTTGTAGTTGTGGGTGGCAGAGGAAATGGTTGTGGTTTTGGTATAGTGGTGACAATTGCTATGACTATAGTGGTGGTAGTGGAAATTATGCTATGGTGATTGTGTCATTGGTTGTGATTTGTGATGGTGTTGGTGGTGGTGGAAGTGGTTGTTATGGCTATGAAGGTGTTGGTGACAGTTATCCTATAGTGTTTGCGATGATTGTGAATATGTTGGTGGTTATAGTTGTGAAAGTGGTCATGACATGGTGTATGAGGGTTGAGGTGGCAGTGATTTTGTTATAGCATCTCCAAGGGATCCCCTAAAAAGCTAATTTGAGGGTCCTAAATCCAAATCCTAATAATATTTTAAAAGAAACTTTCAACTCTTTTAATTTGTCAAATTAAAATTAAGTGAAAATTAATAATATTATAATTAAAAAAATATCTAAATAGTATAATTGAAATTAATAATAGTATATATTTAATAACAGCATAACTAAAATTAATAATAGTATACTTATATTAAGTTGAAATTAAAAAAGTAAAAGATATATTTAAATAATGATGAAAAAGTTAAAGTAAGGAATGTGGTTGGAAATAGGGGATCCCTAAATTTAGCTTTTGAAAAAAATGAAATATCAAATTTAACTTTTACCCTTGGAGATGCTCTTATGAGTGTTGATAGCTATGCTAATGTTATGGTGGTTGTAGCAACGTGGCGATGATCGTGGGAGTGAAGGTGGTGATTATGTTACGGTGATGCCAATGGTTGTCAGGGTGGTGGTGCAGTGGTTGTGAAGGTGTTGTAATTATGCTATGGTGGTGGTGGTGGCAACAAAAAATACATAATAGTCATTTTGTGGCGTAACTAAATAAATGAAATAATTTGATGATAAACTTGTTAATGTTAATTTAAGCAATGTAAGCGAGCGTGAGTCTAATAATTAGTTTTGTCCACATCCTCTAAAAACAACATATAAAGGTTTATAGTTCTATAAAAACACAGGGATTTGCATTATTTTAGATGTGAGTCTAAGAGGCTTTGTATCATCCTCTAAAAGGTAAACATAATAAGTTCAAAAAAAAAAAAAAAAAAAAATAATAATAATAATAATAATAATAATAATAATAATAAATGGGTCCTGCAATACATTGAGTTGGGTTAGGCCTAATTGGCTTGAAGCTTTATTGGCTTGGATATGACCAATCCAACAAATTATATATATAATCGCATATCTGTAGTAGATATGGCCAAATCTGTATCTGCTCAAAATTCGCGACAGTTTTGATTTTCTCTCCCCAAATCAACCTTGAAATTCGTCAAGCTAAAACCATGGTCCTGTCAACCCTACAGGTTGCTAAGGTCTCGAGAGATAAAAATGGAAAATGGTAGGACACTCATTTTGCTTGGGAGCAAGGATAAGACTTTATAAATCAAGAAGAAAGAAATTGATCTGGCACTCACAATTTTTTTGGGGAGCAAGGACACATACGATCATAGCATCAACTATCAAAATCCTTGAGGATCATAATCAAAGTAGTTTGAAAGTTTTTTCCTCAATCCTGACACTTCATTTCATGTTTGATATTTTTAGACGAACTCAACTAAAATGGAGGTGAAAAGTCTCATAGAGTTTCGTCCACAACTTCTAAATTTTAGAGATTTGTGTTCGCATTGCCGTATCTAGTTTTTTTTCTATTTTGCATCCTAAGTCTTTAAAAATAAAATAAAATAAATCTGCCCCAAAGCTATTCACAGCCATCTACCAATTGCGATTTGGAAAAACTGTACTAATAAGGTAAATGGTTTTAAAATGTTTATATAATTTTATCTTACAAATCAGCTAGATGTATAATTATTCATAAGAAATTGAAAATAAAAAATAGCTAGGATTGAAAGTTAAAAATATGTTAAGGATTCTCTATTCATAAGGAGTTGGAGATAAAATATGGCTAGGATTGAAAGTTAGGAAAGTTGTTGAGGGTTAAGATTCATTATCTATAATGGCATGTTTGTAATTATGAAACATGTACAAGGGCAAAAAAGTATGTGAAATATACATGTGGAGGAAAAAGATTTTTTTTTTGTGGTTTTTAATCAAAATTAATTTTTCATAACTTTCTATTTAGTTGTCGAATTTTGGTCTACTTGATATCATTTGAATGCATTTTTTAGGATCTTTCCAATAAAACCAATGATCAATATAAATGTTTAAAATTTTAAAAAACATTTGATTATTAAAAATGTATAATGCATTTGACATCGTAAATATTTTCATAGAAAGGCATCTTAATGAGGGTTCTATATTCATAAGGAGTTGGAGATAAAAGATGGCTAGGATTGAAAGGAAGTTGTTGAAGGTTAAGATTCATCATCTATAATGGCATGTTTGTAATTATAAAACATGTACAGTGGCAAAAAAATGAAAAAAATGGTGAAAAAGTATGTGAAATATACATGTGGCGAAAAAAGAATTTTTTTTTGTGTTTTTTTAATCAAAATTAAAATTGTCATAACTTTCTATTTAGTTGTCAAATTTTGGTAAACTTGATGTCATTTGAATGCATTTTTGAAGATTTTTCCAATAAAACCAATTATCAATGCAAATGTTAAAAATTTTAAAAAGTATTTGATTATTTAAAATGTATAATGCATTAGACATCGTAAATATTTTCATAGAAAGTAGATGGGCATCTTAATGCACATTCACAAATACTTCGAACTTCATATTTATGAAATGAAAACAGTCATAATTATCTACTTAATTGTCAAATTTTGGTGAACTTAGTAATATTAGAAATTTTCAAGATCTTTCACCAAAAAAAAAAAGTTCAATGAATTTCACATTACACAACCCATTTTCCCATTTTTCTATTGTGCCAACTGCACGGATAATACCCTAGCTATTTTCAGAGCACATTGACAACCAAAGTTAGAATATGACAACGAAGTCGATCTACAAAATCAGGTGCTATGCGCGTCAGGGTGCCAGCCACAAATTTATCCCTTGACCCTTCTTTGTGCTTATGCATGGAGTTGAATTCACTATTGCAAATTAAAACATGGCAGATGTTGTGGACCGTCTTTCATTCAATTTTCCACGCTGGGGTTGGGGGTGGGTGAGGGACCTTTTGACTTTCAGAGTACAATAACTCTTGAAGAAGATAAAAATAGGCATTGACCGACTGAACTGAAAGTATGACCCTCACCCAGGTCATCCATACTGTACATAAAACAAGAACAAACTGAGAAATCTCTAATGACATAACCTCAGGGATAACTAGGGTAAAGATTTTTCTTTCAGCTCCATTAACAAAAATAAAATACTCAATCGGGCATGGATTTATGATTCCCAGTATGACCCAAGTTTCAGTGCTAGCTAAGTCTAATCACAAAAAAGATTGAGAAATTAACAACCATGAATAAGTTGGCAGATTTTAATTTTTTGTTCAGATCCCTTTCAGAATATTAGCATGGGCAATAGATAACAACATCTACACCAATGCTCTTCACTTTCAGTATAAATCAATTTTATTCTTATCTAATGAGTTTACTAGGCTCAACAAAGATCTCATCATCTACTCCATCATGTCATTATTTCAAGTTGACGGTTCTATTTAATGTTCGACAGAGAAAAACCAGTAAAAATGATACTGTTACCTATGTTTGATTTCCCCTTAAAATATGAACAGTACTATGACTTAAAGAACAAATATGTCAATCCCTCCAGTGAAAACTGTCATGGTCCTCTGTTTTGATTCCTGCAAAACCAAAACACCTAAATTATTTCAAAACAACGTAATATTGCAAAGCATAGTAAGCATGCGTGGAAATCAATAGCTCGAAAAAAGGAGCACTGTGCTCGATACTTCAGTAGGCCATCTATGCATAATCATTTTGCAATTGCAAGTGACAGGTGAAAGGGTAAGCAAATGAACATCTCCAATTTTGGATTCCAAGGAAGAGATACAGATGCTCCCGGATCAAAATTCAATTGAGAAAATAAAGAATATTACATATTCCACAATTTGCATGAGGACAGTATGCATTCAAAAAGAAGAGTACATGCAGAACCACGTATGTTGTGGATGTTGTGCTTACTGTTTAGTTACTGAAATAATGTGATATACTACATGGGTGACATACAAATCATATCTAACAGTTACAGCAATAAATAAATTTTCAGTGGGAAGTACAGTTCATCAAAATGATGTATTACTTACGTCAATGTGATTGTCAAGATACTCATCATTCATCTTCATCACTATCACTAACAACCATTCTCCGATGGGCGATGGCACCCTTTCTTGGAGGAGAATCAATATCTGACTCAACTTCCTTGCTTTTGATACCACTTACAGTTCCCTTACCCCGTCTTGGCTCCTGAAAAAGTACCCAAAGAAACTGAAAATTAATTGGCATTCAAATGGAAATCAAGGCCCCCATCTTAGGAAAAGGGAAAGAGAAGGGAGAGTTTGAGATCAAAGATGACCACCAACCTCATGTTTTCTCTCAAAATCACGAGGGAAAGAATACAAAAGGTTTTAGGAGGTGCGGAGAATACTTGAAGATCTATCACACCAGCCCTCTTTAGTAGAAAATCATTAAGATACAGCATTACCACCTATATTTTAATGTGTGGGGGGATGGTATTGGTGCTGGTCTAATCCTTAAAATGTGTATCCTTGTCTGTAGATACCAGAAATAGACAAACAGTTCTTTGAAGAAAAAACCAGTAAGCATAATATCGAAAGGACTAAAATACCTCTTCTTCCTCAGATGCTTCATTTTCTGCACCTGCCTCATCTTCATCTGGGCCATCATATTCCTCTTCTTCACGCTCGGGCTCATTGACTCTCTTACGAGGGTATGACCTCTCATCTTCATATTCATCTCCATCACTTTCATCTTTATCAGTGTCAGAGTACTCCTCTACTGCACGACGGGACGATCGACCAGCGGAGAGTGATGATTTTCTGGGAATGTCTTTGCGTACCAGGGACTGATTTTAAAACAGGGTTTCAAATTTCGATTAAGCAATAACAAAACAAGAATGGAGCAATCTGTTCAAGTGATCTAAGCAGTACCCTCTTTGCATTCATTATGCGTTTCTCAGCCTGAGCTTCTACTTCTAAGTCTTCTTCCAAGCGGCGGTGGGTGCGACGAGACTCATAATAATCAGGCTCATCATCCTGAAAAAATGGGGGACAGGGAAGTTAAGTAACTATCTGACGAGTAAGAAAGAGAAGTGGAGGATATCTAAATTGTGTTTGTCAAAACCAGTTGAGATAATCAACAAAAAAAATTATTTCTGTTCAAAATAATCAGCAAATGAAAAAGATGACATCTTTGCCATTAAAATTTTACTATTATCTTATTAGTAAGACTATTTTTAACAGATCGTGAATTTTCTAACAGAAAATGAATGGACACATAACTAGATGAAAACCTCATCGAGTGCTTCCTCCAAAAACGTAGGTGAAAGTTGCCGCCCCCTATCCACTTTCGGTGTATATTTCCGGTTAACTTTTTCCCTCTTCCGATGCAGAAGTTCATTAGCTCTGATTGTTTGGCCTGCCACCTGCATAGCACCATACGAAGAACACGCCATATTTTAAAAAAATTAGATATTCAAAGCACAACTTGGATTTTAACTTTCGCAAGTAGGTGGCCGCAGCTGTGGATAGATGTAAAATCTTGAGAAGATTGACACAATGCATCCGTCGACATTATGCATAAGTTTAATACTATCAAATCAAAGTTCAAATTGGAAAAACAATATACTGAAATGCCAAATTCTAGAAGTTTCATCTTCATAAATAATTACCTTCTCTTTTTCCTCCTTTTCCCTCTCCGGATCATGGTCGGTAACACAGTTCTTGACCTTATAGACTTTTTTATGGCGTGAATCAACTAGAGCTGTCAATAATCGATGAGAGTTTGATGTCAAAGATGATGGCATAAATCTCATCTTCCTCAAGAGTCTTCCTTGAGACTGGAGGATTCCCTGAATTCATAACATACAAAAAGTTGAAGATATTGCCAACAAGGGAATTCCTGAAAAAAAAATGCTAAACTAGATATGTATTAGCACAAATCATTTCATACAATTCCACCTGCATGTGAACTATCAAATGGTTAAATTAGGTCCAATTACTTATCTCATTTTTTATTTTATTTTTATGATTAGTTTTTCATGAAAGTATAAAACCAAAACACAAGAAGATCATACTTAATAGATAATGATACATGTCTTTCTACCAAACCTCAGATAAGGGTATTACTTTATATATAGAAAAACAAAAACAACTATGTGTCTGGTGAAGATTTAAGCTACAAGCTTCAATGTTGGAGATTATATATTTTCTTTGACATTGTGCAACTTAAGAAAAATATTATGAGCTTGAAATTCCCAATGGTCATTCATGGGCTTGTGCCAAATAAATCAAATAAAGAAACATTAATTAAGAAAATGTTCATTATCAAAAGGCTTTGACCATATAAGATACACATTATTACTTTCAGAAATTCTATTGCAAGTGCCCTCTTACAACCAACCGAAGCATGGCCTTAGTTTTCTGCTTGTCTTACTTGAGCGTTGCTATTCTTCTATTTTATTTTTTATTCTTTCCCTTCTTCTGGATGAGAAACTTGAAATAGCCCAAAAATGATGCTCATTCAGCCATAAAGAATGAAATGCACAGAAAATACAGGTATGTGTGTTTCATTTTACTTCTAGCTACAAAGCACTAAAGAAATTTGTTCATTACTTTTCCATGTCGAAGAAAAAGGTGTGCCTGATCATGCTCTGCTGCTTGTACTGAGATGTCAAGAACTTCATTCCCAATCAACAACTGTAAACTGCCATCTGACCACCTTACAAACCGTGCATTGCTTTCATGCTGCATAAATAGGGAATACTTTTTGAACATGTACTAGAGGATTAAAAATGATAATAATAAAAGGAATAATATTTCATAGAATTTGAACGGCAAGCTTCAAATCAATAATAAAAACATTAGTAATAATTTCAAAATATAATCAAGCTAGAAATAGCTTGCAAACCACCATATAAACCCAAGTACAGAAAATAGACAAGCCATTCCTTATCCAAAGTACTCACATAGTAATCGCTGTAAACACTATCCATTGTCTGTGCAACAAGAAGACTGTGTGGACCACATTATAATAAAACCAATAAGATTGTGCATGACACCTTTCACCAATCTCAAGGAAATGGACGAATTCGAAGAGGATGAAGCCAACCAAGCAGATGATGAAAATCGAAGATTCAATTGAAGCGAACATCAACTATGAAATGCCGCTCAACAACGAAAAACCACAGCCATAATGGGAGTTGTGAAGCACAAATGGGGCATAAACAAGCCATATTCTAATTTCAATTGGAGTGATGAGCAGGGTGTAATGTGCAGTGGAAGAAATTGAAACTTCTTAAGGTGGTCCTAAAGAGATGGAAAGACCGAAAAGCTAGAAACTCTTATAAACAAGGAATAGGAAAAGCTATTAGAGCTCGTCAGAATTGAAGAAGGTAGAGACCTCACTCCAATTGAATGGGACAGTAGAATGAAAAGCACGAGAGAGTTTAACACTTTGACTAAGAAGAGTCCACTTATGGGAGGAAGAAAAAGCTTGTGTCTAATGGGGGAGAATGGTGACTTTTCTACAGAACTATTTCACATCCTTGCAAACTATAGGAGAATCACCAACAACATAGATGCCACTTTGATTAACAACTCCATCTAAATGGAGGATAGCCTGATCATTAATCACATAGTCTGTCACTTTAAGGAAATGCGCAAGAGAAAGAAGTTTGAAGGCTTTAGCTGAATGGGCTGGTCTTCAAAACCCTGGATCTCTTCAAATCTGATGAATTAGAGAGATGTCACATAAGAAGAGATTAAGAAAGCAATGACAGAGCTAACTCCAGTAGTGGCAGCAGGGTTAGATGGATTCCCAGACGATTTTTTCCGCAAAGCTTGGAATACAGTCGGAACAGATATCGTGGCAGTGGTCAAAGACTTCGATGAACATATCTGGATTGGAGACTGAAACTCATCACTGATTGATTAAAGGCTCTCCAGCAGGTTTTGTTTAAAGCTTCAAGAAGTATCAGGCAAAGTGACCCTCTGTCCCCACTCATCCTCACAATTGTGGCTAAAGCTCTCACTCAAATGATCATCAAAGCGGGCAATCTCGACCTCATTAAGGGTTTCAAAGTGAATGCCATGAGCACCCATGTCCCCATACTGTGTCGATACCATCATCTTTTTGGACCCTTGCCAGTCCAAGTGGTTTTATGTGATTTTGGTCTGGGAATCAACTAATCCGCCCTGTTCTCAATGAGAACATTGAGAACAGTGCACAGTATGGAAGAATTGTTAGATGCCCTCAAATGTAATGATTCTTCTTTCTCGTTATTCACGAAGTATAATCTGGTTTAAATACAAGGATTAGGACTACAAATGATAATTACTCTCTAACCACTAACTATAGTCATTAATCCATAACCACTAACATCCAACACCCAACTAATTACATTAATCACATAGAAACCACACAATTCTAATACTCCCCCTCAAGGTTATGCGAAGATACTTTGCATTCCAAGCTTGCTTATTGAACTTTGAAAGGTAGAATTGGGTAGACCGCCAATGGCATGACAGCTCAATGGTTAGAGGTTGGCGGATGGTACCACTAGGTCATGGGTTCGAACCCAGCCGGCGGCATATTTATCAGTTTATGGTGTGTTGATCAGTTCTGGTCTTTGATAGTTATGGGATCCTGAAAACCCAGCTCGCCTTCCAAAAAAAAAAATTTGGGTAGATCTTTTGTGAGAACATCTGCTAGTTGACCACTTGAAGGAACATATGGAACACAGATATGTCGTGAGCCAAGCTTTTCTTTGATGAAGTGTCTGTCAATTTCATGTTGAACCGAGTTGTGTGCAATGTTTATTGTTGCCTTGTTGTCACAATATAGCATCATGGGACTTTCTATTTTGATTTTTAAGTCAGAAAGTCCTTTTCTTGAAGGGGAAAAAAAAGTCCTTTCCTGGGGATCCTTTCAAGTATCTCAAAATTTTATAATCAGCTTCAAGATAAGATTTTAGAGAAGCATGCATAAACCGGCTAACAACACTAATAGCATAGGCAATGTTTGGTATTGTGTGAGAAAGTATATAAGTTTACCTACAATTCTTTGAACTCTTCTTTGTCCACCGGTTTTTCTACTTCGTGTAATTCCCCAATCGATGATTAATTTCAATTGGAGTATCAATTGGCTTGCAACCAGCCATTCTCATGATGATTATTTCAAACCATAGAGAAACCTTTCAATTTGCATACCTTATTAGTTATTACTTCTCAAGCTCTCATGGAATCCTGGTGGCATATCCATGTACACTTCTTCTTCCAAGTCTCCAAAGAGGATTGCATTCTTCACATCTAGTTGTTGAAGTGGTCATTCCTTTATTGCTGCTAAAGACAAGAAGATCCGGATTGTGTTCTATCTTTGCAACAGGTGCAAATGTTTCATAATAGTCTCGAGTGTATCCTTTTGCAACAAGTCTTGCTTTATCTCTCCAATGTTCCATCGGGATTGTGTCTTGTGGTAAAGATCCACTTGCAACCAACAATCTTCTTTTTTTTGGAAGATCCACAATCTGCCAAGTCTGATTCTTATCTAAGGCTCTTAATTCATCATCCATGGTTTAGAGCTTCCTGAACAAATGTAGGAATTTTTAGGACAAAACAGATGTAATGAAAGTTCTATATTGGGGTGAAAGATTCTGCAAAGATACAAAGTGAGACATGGGGTGTTGGATACAACTCTGAACCCTCTTTCTTAAAGCAATAGGCACATCAATATCAGCTTTAGGAAGAATTATGGAGTTAGATTCAAGTTTGGTGTATTTTTTAG
This sequence comes from Berberis vulgaris, assembly GCA_963556465.1. Classification (NCBI taxonomy): domain Eukaryota; kingdom Viridiplantae; phylum Streptophyta; class Magnoliopsida; order Ranunculales; family Berberidaceae; genus Berberis; species Berberis vulgaris. The sequence goes on along the minus strand of OY747124.1, from coordinate 54,641,167 downwards.
AGGTGGTGACATGCTTTTTCCTTCTAGAATACACCTTTGGAGTCGATGTCTGAACCTCAATATCCATCTCGGGTTGGCCTTCAGGTTGAAGAATGTTATTAGGTTGGTGGTTTGGTTGAACGGGCTTAGGCGGAAGGGTCTCACGTTGAATGGGCTCAAGTGTAGGAATCTCAAGTTGAGAGAGAGAACAATTTTTTGATAAAGATATACGGGGGGTGGCCTAATTGATTATGCCAAAGGCAAATCTGGTCTGAACTAGTAGTTTGGAAAACAAGACATTGAGGTTCTTCTTCACCACTCCAATTAGTATCCAGGAAGTAGAGCCCATCTCTCAGATTACCAACCCCAATCATCTTCCCTGATTGGTCCTGAATCAAGTGTTTTGTGAGGCTTTCTATTGACAACAAGTTATAATTAAGGTTGGAACACGAAGAACTGAATGTAAGGTTATGTTGTTTGAGATTTTGACAATTCCTTGACCAACAACCGAGGAAAAAGTTCCATCGTCTACTTTGATTTTTTCTCCACCTGAACCTGGTGAATAGATAGAAAAGATTTTAGACCTATTGGTCATGTGATCGGAAGCACCTAAGTCAATGATCCAGGTGCAAGAATTAGGAACTAACTGCATAATTGAGGCTTTTCTACGTGAGAAGGCCATGGAACAAGAACCTGTAACATTTGGGTTGGAGTTGTTGGGGTTGAACCAGGAGTCTTTAAATGTCCCATCGGTTAAGTATATCCGACCCTTGTCCATTGCTCCCCTCCATGGTTGTAACTTGATTTGCTTGACTTGAATGGTTGGGTAGAGAACCTTCTCGATTGGCAAATTGCTTCAATTTTTGTGGTTTCCCATGTATCTTCCAGCATGAAGCCCGTGTGTGCCTTAGTTTATTGCAATAATTACACCAAAGATTATCCTTGTCTTGAGATTTTTTGTTGCCAACAGGCTTTGACACTGATAGAGCCGAATTTTTCATATTGCTCCTCCACTTTCCATGGTCTTGGTACTCACGAGTTCCTTGTTGCTCTTTTCTCCTCTAATTAAAGCAAATGCTTCATCAAGATCTGGGAGAGGATCTTTCCCAAGGACTCGATTTCTAGCTTGATCATAATCTGAGTTGAGTGACTTGAGTCCTAACAGAAATTATATGACTCATTCCCTTTCCATGAGATCCTTGATTATCTTTGCACCGTCAGAAGACTTAAGTTCCGTTGGTTATCTTTCCATGAGATCCTTGATTATCTTTGCACCGTCAGAAGACTTAAGTTCCGTTGGTACATATCCAACTCAGTCAGCAGTCCTTTGAGAGTGTTGTAGTAGTCTGTGATGGACCTTTGTTTGGTTTTGTAAATCTGCCTCTTTGTTTGGAATATTTGTATAACAAAACTAACTTTGGAATATGTTTTGGTCACAGCATTCCAAACCTCTTGAGTGGTGGAAAGAACCATATAAGTCTTCCTTAGCTTAGACTCCATGGAATGGAGAAGCCATGACATCACCATGTAGTTCTCGGCATCCCAACTCTCAAATTTGGGATCATTCTCAGTTGGTTTTTTTTCCTTTCCACTTATATATTTAAAATTTCCCTTACTTTTGAAATCTTCACAGATTGGCTCCATTCCATGGAGTTCTTCCCATCAAGTTCGGAAGTAGTAAGATGGATGGTAGGATTTTCAAAATAGATAGAGGTGATAGGCATAGGGGCTTCTGACAGAAGGGAGCAAGGGTCACAAAGAAAGTAAGAACAGCGCTGGAACGAGGAAACTAAAAGCTTTGACAGATGGCAATGAATGCCGAAAAAAATAAATCGACAATGAAGATCGAAAAATGTCCTAGAAAGGGGCACTAAAAGCACCTTAGCCTTTTGATGATGTCAACTACCACCATGCCAATTTCCATTGCAAATGATATAGGTGCATAGATGCTAGTTGAAAAGGCATCACTTGGTGAACTGAAAAGAGGTTTGTAAACCTAAATAACCAGGTGCTTTGGGCACCAAGAGACTTACACAGTTCAATAAGACTCTTCTATCCAAATGGATGTAGAGAACAATTTTTCAAGAGAAGTATGGTCCGCAGGAGAAGGGATGGTGCGCTGAACTTAGTAGTTAGTACTGCTCCTTATGATTGTGCTTGGTGGAGAGCAATTTTGAACCTCGAGGCTGAATATGAAAGGAACATATCCTTTGAAGTTGGAAAAGGTGAGAAGGTGGGCTTTTGGGTTGACCTTTGGTGTGATAAGAACCACTTATGCATCAATCCAGGGCTATCTTCCAAGACCCCCTCATGAAATCAATCACAGTAGCTCAATCCTACATGGGTAATCAAGGCAACTTGGCCAGTTGGGACCTAGCTTTGAGAAGGGGGTTAAGAGACAGTAAACTCTGTAGTTTACTGCAGTTGATTGAATTACTTAAAAGTGACACTCTATCTGATGAAGAAGACAGAATGATCCGGAATGATAAATTTTGCAAATATTCGGTTAACAGCATGCACCAAGCACAAGAATTTTTATCAATAACATTATGTTGTTATTTTCTGATAAAAAAAATCAATTAATGATAGGCTACAAAAAAGGAGAAAAGGAAGTTGTAGAGAGACTCATAGTCTCACGCCAAAGTGACCATTGCATTATTGTAAATTAATTACTTTATAGTAGAAATGACTCCATGAGCTCGAGAAGTACCCAACAGTTTTTGGGGAACCACTTCGACAAATCACGTCTCTCCTATCCATTTACTTCTCTTTGTTTTTGTTCATCAACTACAATTATAAAGATTAATACTGATTATCTGCAGCTATCTAATACCCATCTAAACTAAATAAGTGTTGGGGTTGATCTGAAATTGCACCGATAAACACTTAAACCTCTCTCACTTGTAGTGATTTATCTCTCAATGAATGACTAACTTCTTCCAGTAAAGTGAACTTCTTCCAGTAAAATAGCAGAATTGTGGATAGAAAACTATACTAGCAACCTGCCAAATTTGTCGTAGAAATTCTCAGGAATGAATGATTGGAATATGCAAAATAGAAATATCTTTTCTTAGGTAAAGGAGTAGATGACTCAAGTTCCCCTTCCCATTATTGTTTATTTTGTAGCCAATTATTTTTTGTGGTATTAAGCACTATAAACCCCTTGACCAAGTCTCATATACCAGTGTATTCAGCTGACACTCAAACATGCTCAAATGCACCTCATCAGCTGATAAACATTAAACACAGCTATCTTGCAACCTAAGATCTCATCATTACTTCCCGTAGCATATAGATATAAGCATGACCAAGACATGTTTACTAATCATGGCCAACAACTAAACCAGTTGCAGTATTGTTTTTCTATTTCACAAGTTGAGAACTATATTAATTCTAGGAGAATCAAGCAATCAGAGAACCACGCATCATAAAGTCCTTTGAATGAAATTCAGACAACATCAAGGTAAAACACATTACTAAAAAAAAACTAGAGAGAATATAATAGAATGGGTCTTCACTTACAGATACTGTGCCATCTGGATTCCTCATGCTCCTCCATCTAACAATATTGTTTTCCAAGCGTATACGCTTCCTAGCTCCAGATTCATCTGTTACAAACATATCTTCTTCCACATATGTCTTGGGATCAAATGGTTTTGGCTCAACACCCATTATATTAGAAACTCTGATCATATTCATCTGCAATAACATTAATTCTTGGTAAGACACCAGTCTAAAAAATTACAATTTCTTTTTCTAAATGGATAGAATCGAGTAGCTTATTTTCAGAGGTAAGTTTCTCGACAACCTTCTCCAAATGTTATCAGCCTTTTGGCTTTCTCTTCTATAATAATTAAGAAAAAGAAAAAACACTGAATACTTTCAGCAATAGTGAGGGAGAAAAAATCAATAAGTTCTAAAAATAATGACACTAAATTGAAAAGAGAATTTCACACAAAGCGAACAGATTGCTGGATAATTGTTTTGTTCACAGACAAAGTTTGCAAAGTCTTTTATGTTTCTCTTTATTCCCTCTTTTTATTTGTTTGTTCAACAAATAACATTAATTGCTCGCAAATAACATAAAGAAGCCGAACTGAAATGTCCCCTAAGCATGCAAAAGGGATAATAGACAACCTTATCTGATCGGCCTGGGGGTGGACACAACGGAATCTCTAGTTCCAGAGGGGGGCCAACCGGTTTTTGTTTCAGTTTTGGCTCAATATTATCTTCAGAACCATACTGAGCATCATTGTCTGGCACTATGTCTTCTGGTCTCACATTATTCTCATAGCTCTCTTCTTCTTCCATAGGAGATCTCTAATAACACAACAATGCAATTTGTTTTGGTTATCATACAGATGACAGATTCAAAGGTCATGCAAGGAAAAACCAATAGGAAGCAACTTCAGAAGATATATTGATCTCACCTGGGACTCTTGCTCAAGGTCATTTTGATTTGCATATTCTGCAGGCCCCTCCTCATCAGAATCGCCAAACACGTCACGAATCTCAGCAACTGAGTGTGAAACATGGGTTTGGTCTTTCTCTATACTTGGTGATCTGCAAACAAAAAGTCATAATGGCCATGCTTGTCAGTATATATTGCACATCTCATGCTTATTCTAAAACCTTACGATGTAGAGAACCTTAAGTGATCTTATTAATAAAAAGACGTAGGTCATTATTAATAAAAAGACGTAGGTCATCATAGCACATTAAAAAGGAAAATGAAATAGAGAGATTACTAAAAAGAATGTGCACAACAAAAGCATTTCAGAGGTTAACAAATAATTTTTCAATCAAAAGAAGATTGAAGCATGACCCAATGTGGATATATTACTAGAATCAAGTAACTACGGGACCCGGTCCAGAAGACCTGGTGCCTAGAGAACCCTGGCTTTCAAAGCATGGGCATAAATCCTTAAGAAATCTTGCATTACGACCATAGAATATTCTAACATTCAAAAATTAATGGGATGGAAATATCTCATCTCTAAAGTCTCCTCAAGATATGCCCATCATGTACAAGGCCTAATAGCTCTTTCCAGGTCTTTGTGTTTATTGGAATGACCTCAAAGTGTTAACAAAATCAGAGACAACAAGGACTATTAGACATTGTATGATTGTCAGTCTGTGCCTTCATGTGTGTGACTAAAGTATGAGAAAGATACTTAAGCTAGTTACCTCGATTTTCTAGCTTGATCAACCTCCTCATCTTCATTCCCAACATAATAGTCCTCTGATCTCTCTGATTCACTATCGGCTACCCTCTGTCTCCTTCCAGTTGCTGCTGTATGTCCATACTCTTCTTGTTCATCACTATCAGCTTCCTTTTCTTCACCGTCTGCATTTTGATCATTAACTTCTCTTTCTGGGGAACTTTGAGCCCTTTCGCCCTCACTTTCTCCTGGATCAGGATCTACATTATGTAGTTCCCCTTCACTCTCCACCTCTACATCCCCTTGCTCCTCATTTTTAACTTCAACTTCAACCTCTGCTTCATCCTGAATATGGAAACAGCGAAAAATGATACCGTAATAATAAAATGATAAGACATACGCAACTTAGTTTCCCCTGGTTACTGCAGATTCCCATACATCATTAGACTACAGGCACAGTGAATCATACACAGGAACGAACAACCAAGTTAAAATCTCAAGATGAAGTCGCACTCAAAAACCAGGAAGCTTCTAACAGAACACATGAGTGAAAAGCTATGAGAAAAACAACATAAAAAGTGCACATGACTGAAAAATAACATCCCTATTTGCTGGAATCCAACACTTGAGCTCTTTAAACTGAAAAGCAGACGTAGAAACTGTATCTTTAAACGCAATGATGAAAATTACTCTTGACAGAGACCTTCAAGTAAGGACTTAAAAGCAAGGAAAGAGAATAAAGTAATCTTCACATATTCTTAAAACTACATAATCCATTAGACAGTGTCAAGCCTATTTTTAGAATCCTAACCAGTTCGAATGTTCAAAAAAGGAAAAGGACTGGGATCATTACAAAATTTAAACCAATCCTTTAACGATCATTATTCGATAAATATAGTAATCTTAGTTCTAAGTTCTAACAAAACTACTACATGAAAATTCCACAAATGCTTGTTATAGGATTACAAAACAATTTACGAAATATATTTATACAATTATACTGCATCTGGTCTAGCATTTCTCTTATTCCTTCTCTTGTAATATGACTAAGAAGCATTCATTACGGTCTTAATATCTCACTCTTGGAGATATGGTTGAAGTGTAATAGGACTTGGGGGGAGCACATCAACGTCGACAGTGAAAACGTGCACTTGGATGTAAATAGTTGGTGTCCAGTGTTTGCAGAGTTTTGAGGTGTACAATTAGAAGACTATGTTGTTAGACCTTCTCTTTCCCTGGGGAAGAGTCATCTTTTGTAGTATATGTATATCAAGGATACATTGGACTATAGAGTTACATGTAAATCCTATAGGAATGTGATATGCGGATAATTAGATTATAAGGGCATCTTAGCCACTTTGGGGAGCTTTTTCGCTGCTCACTGCATGTCTTCATTAAAATTTGGTATTTACCTACACAAGTGTCCTTGATTAAGACAAATGATGAAGCTTCCTCGCGGACATAATTAAGCTGTAACTGGTCGCGAAAGGTCCAAAAGGAGCTCAAGATGAGGACAGAAGTAGATGAGCAATTGCAAGAAGGTTAAATGTTTGATGGACTGATTTTCCTCTTGTAGTTTTTTTGTAATCTATTTTCACTCTCAAATCAAAAGAAACAGCTTATCAATGATTTTCATTCTCAATCACCCAACTTCTAAGTAAATTTATTTCGTTATTTATATTTATTAGCTAGTTTTAAATCCTTTTCAGACTACTCATACCATATTGTCTTCTTACGGTATTGATATATCACTCTTGTTTAACATGTTAACAAATAAAAGGAAGGAGAGAAGAAGATCGAAAATAATAAAACAAGAAAGTGTTCTTAATGTGATTATGTTGGTGTATACATCTTCACAATACAAAGAGAGAATGACGGCGAAAAGCTAGAGGCCTTCCTTTTTAGCACTTTCTCTTTATAGATACATTAGATTTGAGAGCCCGTCAAATATTTTAGTAATTTTGTTGACACATATTTTTCTTCGCTAATGATATTCATGAACTGATTTTCCTTTGCTATATACATAAAAAAAAAAAAAAAAAAAAATCATTCATCATTTATCATTAAAATTTTACTACAAGATGATGTTATTAGAATAAAGGTACCCAACTTCAAGATGCACCAAAATCCAAAATATGTTTGCAACCATTGTGTATGTTGTTCTTGGTCCATTGGTTAAAGGTTTGGCAAATCAAACGCCTTTTGAAACCAGTATAACCACAATTTATTTACTTAACCCAGTTTTTCCATTAATTAACTAGCCCAATTTTAATTCAGCCTTCAGGTCTTCATAAGTCAAACTTACTTATTTTATTGTCTTATCTTTTTCCATTAATTAGCCCTATTTTAATCCAAACTTTTGGTCTTGATAGTTCAAATTCACTTAGTAGTTGTATCATTTTCCATCTATTAAACCCATTTTACTACAACAGTAGCAGTAGCAGTAGCAGTAGCATGGATAGTTATTTTAATCTAACCTGGGGTTTAGCGTTAAACATTTTAGCCTTGTCGTTATAGTTAAAAGTATATACAGAAGAGGGTTGAGGTAGTCTAGTACCAACAAATATACCTAAACACAATAACTTGGTAATGAATGCATGTTTTGGTTGAATGTTTGAAAGCTCCAAAAGAAAACTCAACTTCCTTAAAGACGTGGATGACATTAATACAAAGTAGTACGTCACTACCCTCCGTTCAAGTGTAGTATTGAATGAGATAACCCAAAAACCTCGAATAATATTTATTCATGGATAGTACACTCGGCTAGGACAACCAAGTGAAAAAATTTATTATAGGCACGTTTAGAAGATGTCATCAATTTATAGATGAAGGGATATTAAAGTATGTATACCTTTTTACAGCTTTTAAACAAAAGTTGATGGTTTCCTAGCAGATGGTGTCACAAGATAGATAGATATAGGTGAAAATATTTTAACAACATTGAGCAGATAGCGATGATGAAGGATCATTAATTATTACCTAATAACCATCTTGTACGCAAATAAATAAATAAATAAATAAATAGAGAAGATGAACCCAAGCCATGAAACAAAGTTGAATATAGAAACAATTAGCAGCGAAAGCAAAGAAATAGAGAGGAATTGTTGGGGGAGGGAAAGCTAAGAATGGAGGAAAGAATTCAACTTACAGAGAAATAGTCAGGTTGTCGGTTGGATTCGTGTTCGGATTCGACTTCCTCCTCCTCCTCCTCTTCTTCTTCGGATTGGTCTCCGAATAGGTTTTGCATCATCTGATGCCTCTTCTCTTCTCCTCCCATAGCGGAAAGCGGAATTGTGTTGCTTCTTCTTCAATATCTATATGATTGTGCTTGAAAAAGGAAGAAGACACTTTCCTCTCCAATTCCAATTCCAATTCCAATTGTGCCATGTTTATTTTCGTCAGTCAGTCAAATACTTGACATCATAATATTTTCATTTTCCTTTGTTTTCTCATTTATCTCCATCTTTTTAGTATATCGAGGAATATTAAAATTTACAAGTGTAAAAAAAATATAAAAAAACTCTAACTTGAATGAAGGGGTAAAATATAATTTTATTTAATACATCTGATGCGAGGATTGCAATGTTGAAAATCTTGTCAAAATCAGAGTTATGCTTTGCACTTTCAATTTGGTCAAATCCTGATAAAAATAAATCAAAGTTTGGTCAAGCTCCGGTCAACAATCAACTTTATGGTAAAAAAAAATTAAATGGTCAACTCTGGTTAGCAATCAACCATGGTCAACAGTCAAGGTCAAGAGGGTTTATTTTCCTCGGTTTCTATTCCATGGGAGAGTGGACGAATTGGAGAGAGAGAAAATAAAATATATTAATTTGATTCTATTCTTTGGAAAGAAAATTAGCCATAAAATTTTGGGCTATCAAACATCCTTAACATGCATTCCAAAAGGAACAAATTCATTTTTCATGGAAAATATGTGTATAAAATGGACCCTACGTTATTTGATTTTGGCTTCTATAATCTCATCCCCACATTGATAATTTTTTTATTCGTCTATGAATTTTCCTCATTTTAATTTCACCCAAACTTTCTATGCATTTTTTTGTTTTTAATTATCGCCACCAAGATTACTCGGTGCATCCCTATTTTATTTCTAGCATTAGGCCATGGGTTGTGTTCCTCGTGAATTTCATCATTGCTCCACTTGCTACTTTATTGACTATACTTAGGAAGTTGTTGGAGTATTAAGCTCACTTCAATTATCCCATAAGATTAAATTTTCATATGTTTATCCTTAGTTGCACGGTGTGAGTTTACGGTGCAATTGTACTATTGGTATCCACCAACGTATATTGAAGTCTCACGCTTCCGTTATCATTTTCACTTGATATGTGACTAGATTTGTCTTTTCTACATATTCAAGCTTTTAGATAATTGGTAATTTATCATGATATCAAAACATTGATCCTCGGAGGTCATGGGTTTGAGTCTTGTCTAACACAATCGTTGCAAGAATTTTTAGTATTTTCTCCGAAATCTAATCACATACCAAGCGAAAGTTGGAGAAAGAGGCATGAGTGGACTTAATATTTCAATAGAAACGCAAGGGAGGAAGTGGTGTTTAGCCTTTCAGAATCATCAAATGAGGAAGTGACTAGTGTTTTGATTTTTCACTCCAAGATATCATCAAGGTGAAAATTGTAACAATCATCTTCATTACCATCATCATCATCATCAAATCTCATTCCCGATACTTTCGGGGTCAGCTACATGGATTTTGGTTCACCAAGCAATGCGATATTCCCACATATCTTCGCATAATCCGAGTTCAATGATGTCTTCCTTTACGGCTTTCATCCAAGTTGTCAAGGGTCATCCCTTCCGCATGTGACCAAATCACGTTAAATGTTGTTCTTTAATTTTGTTTTTCTCTATGGATGTTACACCTAAATATATCATAATTCTTTCATTCCTAATTTTATCTTTATGAGTTTTATCACACATTCATCTTAAAATACGCATTTCTGCTACCGTCATTCTATGCATAAGTTATCTCGTATTAGCCCAACATTTTGAATCGTATAGCATGGTTGGTCGAACAATTGTCTTATAACATTTCTGTTTTAATCTTGCAGGCATCCTTCTATCGCATGATACTCTTGACGTTATTTTCTATTTCGTCCAACTAGTTTTAATCCTATGGTCTACATCTTCTCCAATAGCCCAATTCTTTTTAATTATAGATCCTAGATATCAAAACGCCTTCAATCTCAATTGCATTACTCCTCCCTCGTGATTCACAACCAAAGTTGCACACTAGATAATCTGTCTTCGAACGACTAATTCTAAAACCCTTACTCTCTAAAACCTCCCGCCACCTATCTAATTTCCGACCTAAATCTTCGTTAGTCACATCAATTAAGACAATATCATCTATGAATAACATGCACGAAAGTACATCTTCTTGCAGATGTCTCGTCAACTCATCTATGACAAAAACAAAGAGGTATGGACTTAAGGCCGACCCTTGATATAGTCCTACTCACATTGGGAGTTCATTGAACATCCCGCCTACTGAGCGAACACTAGTTACAACCCCTTCATACATATCCTTATTGATATTGACATAACATTGAATACTTTCATATTTCCAAACACCCACCAAATTAATTCCCTGGGGACCTTATCGTAGGCTTTCTCCATATCAATAAAAACCATGTGCAAACTCTTACGTTCCTCTCAATATTTTTCTATAATTTGCCTAAGCAAGAAAATGGCATCCGCAGTAGACCTATCCGGCATTAATCCAAATTGATTATCCGAAACAGTGGTTAAACTCCTAAGTCTTTGTTCTATGACCATCTCCCAAAGTTTCATCATATGACTCATAAACTTTATCCCTTTATAGTTCGAGCAGTTCTGAATATCTCCCTTGTTCTTATAAATTGGTACCACAATGCTGTGCCTCTACAAATCCGGCATTTGTCTAGTTTTCAAAATCCTATTAAGCTTACTTAACCATTGAATCTCAACTTCTCTCATACCACATAAATACCACAAGGTGAAAAATGAAACCAGATGATCATATATGTGAGTGTCATCACTACTGCTGCATTACTATACCACATAGATATCACCATAACCAATTAACATTCAGGCAACACAACTACCACCACCGTGATGCCAATCACGATCACCACTTTAGTCACATTCATAACTATCACCATGCCATCATCACCATCATTTGCACCATGATAACAATCACCATTACCTACACAAATTAAACTAGCCAAAGAATGATATTAATTTGCATTTGGGTTTTATGGTTTGTACCAGTCTTGAGTTTGAGTTCCTAAGTTTTTCAATTTTGAGTTGGGTTCTAAGATCACGTTGACCATCATTGAATGTTACTTAGATAAAAGAGTTATGATAATAAAAAATTTAACTCTGTTAGGGAGAATAGTTAAGTGCAACGTGTTGCATCTCTAGATGCCAATTCTACGACTATAAATTATTGAATAATTTTTTTTAATAAAAATTTAGAAAATGTCATTCTCTTATCTTCTTCCTCTTCCCATACACCTGAAAAACCTAGCCAAAACTAAATCCAATTAGTTTGAATGGAAGAGGAGATTGAGAGGGTGATGGTGGTGGTGGTGGTGGCGGCGGTTGTTGCTTGATGTGGAGGAGGAAGGAAGTTGCAGGTGTTGGCGAAGTGAAGCATAAGGGGGCAAGAGAGGGTTTGTCACGACCCAATCCACATAGTACTATGTTTTTCGCTTTGGACCCAAGGCCCACACGGCACAAAGTGAAGCATAAGGGGGCAAGATAGGGTTTGTCACGACCCAATCCACACAGTACTATATTTTTCGCTTTGGGCTCAAGGCCCGCACGACACTGCTTTAAAATGCGTAGTACTTTGTAGATCCAAACTCGTACATATATAGTACATCACTCTCCTGCACCTAAGCAATGTGGGACTATGATCTTCCCCTTTGTAGCTTGTCAACCCTTTTGGGATCCATGAGCTCTTGAGCTTCTCCCTCACCCTCCCCCTCAGATCCGTCCACACAAGGGTATCACAGTCCACCCTCTTTAGGAGCCCAACATTCTCGTTAGCACACTTTCGGCTGGGTCAGGCTCTGATATCATTCTGTCACGACCCGATCCACAGAGTAATATATTGTCCGCTTTGGGCCCAATGCCTGCACGACTTTAAAACGCGTAGTATTTTGTAGATCCAAATTCGTACCTATATAGTACATCACCCTCTCGCACTCAGGCGATATGGGACTATGATCTTCCCCTTTGTAACTTGCCAACCCTCTTAAGATCCATGAGCTTTTGGGCTTCTCCCTTACCCTCCCCCTCAGGTTCGTCCATACAAGGGTATCACAGGGTTGGCAAGTGCAAAGTGAAGAAGAGGGAGGGGTTGTCATTCCTAAAACGTGGAGAAGAAGGGGGCGCTCGCTGGGCAGTTGAGGAGCATATCTTGGTAGAGGTGGAGGAAATCGGAAGGGTAGAATCAAGAAGAAGATTGGGGTGGGTTTTCAAGTAATTTTTTTAATTTTGTAATTTTTAATTTGGTTATTTATCCCCAGGATTACGTCGTTATACACATTAGAGATCTAACATAACATGAGGGTTTTTTTGGTTGTTTTACAATTGCCAACAACCTTTAGGGCAAAAAGTTGTTCTAGGTTATGATTTCTTTACGATTGAGTCAACATGGTCTTGGAACCCTGACTCAAAGTTGGACAAGCTTGGGATCCAAACTCAAAAGTTGTAGAAACTATGCAATCTATTTCAATTAATTACATGGCCAAGATGAAAAAAATTGAGATCACTGATACGTGAACACTGTTGCACTGACAAATGAGTAAATGGGTGCTTCCCTAAGATATACAATAATAGGAAAGTTGAACCCGTTCATAAATGAAGAAACTACATATATGGCCAAGCAAATGGCTCAAGGCTCATCGCATATAATATCAAAAAAAATAAAAATAAACAAGAAGTGCAATAAGACAAATGTTACAACAAGAACTTGTATTTTGGTAGGTGCTTAACAAGAACAGTTATTCAATCAACACCTTGTTCTTCGGAACAAAATAGATTTAAAAGGAAAAAAACAAAAGAATAAAAACAAAAATGGATGAATGAATTGCTTCAATTGACATGAGAATTGAGCGGATGAAGCTTATAGGGTAACCACACTTGTCTACAGCTTCTCCACAGACCCACTTTTACAATCTTTGAATTCCAATACTCCGAGCGAATGATAAGGTAACGCTGCCTCTGATTGATTCATGCTCTGCCAATGGGAAGAAGAGTCAGAGGGCTAGGTTCAATACGGTAATGACAGCATTAACTTATATCTATTTGTGTGCTCATCAATTAATGACCAAACAAATAATGACAACTGCCACCTTGAATGAATCATGTTATGCCAGTAAGAATTGTATTATGGTAACAGGGTAGGGTTTATGTGCTTCTCCCCCTTCTTTTTATCAATATCTACATATCATACTTTTGAGGAAAAATATTTTTTTTCCAAGGATGATTGCAAATGCAAATCTACATAGAAGGCAGACATTAGTAAAATTGACTCATGTACATACCTTGTTGGAAGTCATTTTTGTGGATGTCAATGGCTTCCATATAGATTTACAAGTGCAATCTAGTGAACATTCAAAGATTTTCCCATGAAAGTTTCCAATTGCAACCAAAGACAGCTAAAAGGAAAATCCCTGAAAGGCAAGTAGTAATTTTCGATAAGTTTAAGACCTAGTACTAGAGGTCTTCTATGGTATCTCCGAGAGGCAGACATTAAACATTATAATCAAGCATTGACTTCCCTAATTTACTGAAACATCAAGTTAAAAAATTACCAGTGTTGGAAATTGGATTTCTCCAGGTATGTGAAATCTCCCAGTTCCTAGAGTCAAAATCACTTTTTCAAGAAAGGCTTTTGGCAAACAAGCAGCCGTTGGTCATTGTCATTTTGGAGCTCAATAACCCGAGCATCCCAACGGACCTGTGAAGCCAGTGAGCGTGCCTTCTCTATCGCGTGATGTTTATCACAGAAAACAACCCATCCCTGACAACCATAGTCCTATTTAGATCAGATTAAAGAATCTTTGACTTGTGTTTCATCCATGAAAGCTAGAAACAGGTTAACTTAATCCATAGAATCCTTCTCTGTTAAGTTAATAGAGATTAGACATATAATTGACCCGACATATAATTGAATTCATACTTGCAACGCAACTTGAGAATGAAATAACATTCAATGTTAATTGATGAATTCTGGAGTGGCAACCAAATGCACATGCATTGCATGTGTCTGTTAATTAAGATCATTTTTTCATTTCTTTAAATGTGGCTACAAAATATTTTACCACCTCATGTCTAATAGGTGAGTGTAATCTCCATAAATATAAAATCAAAAGGGTAAAGAACAAAAATAGGGAAAAAATAAAATCATATTCATGATACCTCTGTCCCTGGAAATTGCAGATTTTTGCAAATGTTGGTGGCATTTGACTTCACATTTATATCTTTCAGTTGTACAAGAACTAACAGACCCTCAACACAATCTTTTTCTACGTTATCTTTATATGGTTAGGGGATAATTTTGGAATAACAACAAAAAGCGCAACATGTCTTTATATGTGTTTCCTTCTTAGATTCTAAGTTACTATGATTTGTTGACAAATCCAATACAGCAAATAAAAACTGAAAATGGCTTTCTAATGTTTAAATAACGTTAATAAAAACAACAACAAAAAATTTTCAATTGTTCAAATGAAAATGCGACATAGAAGTAAGCTTAGTCAAACTTCAACAAAAAGTTTATGGCTTTTCAATTCTAGCAAAAGTGTAAAGCTCAACTGTTTCAGGGTCTACCTACAAAATGCACCCTTGAAAAAAGTAAGAATATATATAACAAAATAGAGCACATCTTCGTTAAATAAAAATTAAATGCACTGGTACAAGCAAATCTCAGCAGTTAATACACATTTTGGCAATTAAAGAAAAAGATAAACTAATAAATATAAATAAAAATTAAAGAAGTTCAATCTGAAGTTATCAAAACAAAAATTATATGGCTTACTTCTGGGCGTAGAATACGATCCATCTCCAAGAATAAATCTGTCATGTCACAGTTTTCCGAACTGAGAAGATGTGAGAGAAGCCCATTTGCATGAAGCAAGTCATATGTTCGAGGGTATGTAGGAAACGATTCACACCTGTGCAGTAATGAAAAGTCATCAGTATATGGTAACACATCTATGCTATAACTTCTACAATAGAAACAAATTAATGACATTTATTTTCAAGGCTTGCTCACATAAAAGGAGGCGTATGTCTTCACCACAGTAGCCATCCATAGCAAGAACTTAAAAATACTCGACAAATAAATAAAATAAACAGAAAGAAAGGGAAGAGATAGGCAACACTTGTGATTATAGGTGCGGTCTATGATACCAGATACAGCTCTTCAAAATGATTAAAATTTTAACAGAATGCGAACATGTATGATAGGATGATACTCTTCATTCCAAAAACCAATTTAACAAATAGGTCATGCTAAAATATTGTTAAAATCGTTTTGCAACTTTAATACTTTCAAAGCCAAGCAATGTTTTATGTAGTATCTATAATCTACTTAAAACCTACGCAGATGACCCTCAAGCGCAGTTACCAACTGATAACCCTGGAAAGATTAGGAGAAACCCAAAGTTATTGACAATTTAGTCAACAGTTGTTCTAGAGAACTAATACCCCCTATGATGACTGCTGGAAAAAAACTGCAAATTTTGAGGGGAAAATCAACGAAGACAAGATCCATTCACTCATCAGTACATTACAAAGATTATGACATTTGATTATTATTCTTATAATTATCTTCTGATGACCCCCAGCAAAAGTTTACTTGGAACTTCAAGTTTTGGACCCAAGGCAACTAATATGATCTTAGTTTAAACAGATACACATATAAAGACAAGAATGAAGGAAAGAACAAAATGGTTTATGTAGATGATGTTCATTGCCTAAAGTCCTAGACAAGCACATCATCTTGAATGAGAGAAATGGATAAGATTCATTCATATAAATCAGCAAAAACACTTGTAAAAGCTTCTAATATTTAAAGTTTCTTTTCACATCAACAACCTATCTCTTTCTGACTAGGATTGGGTTAATTTCCTTGGCCATCTTGGTGTGGATTGGGCTCTCCAACGCGAATTGTTGAAGTATTTAGGTCTTGAAAATGTGCAATTTTTTTTGGTCAGCAAAGATAACTTCAAAGGAACAGAAGTAGCTCAAAGACGGCCTAGAAAAACAAAAGGAAGAAATATTCCATATCTGTCAATAGGAAGTTCCCATCTCCCACAAATTCTTTAATGGCCAGCTGTAGTGCACTGATCTGCACTTTAAAAAACACAGGCTTTCTCTCCTTCAACAGGAATCGCGTGATAATGTCTGGAAGCCTATATCAAATCCAATCTTCCACAGTAGTCAGGTTCTCCCTCTTCCAATTGGTAAGTCACTCTCTAACGGAACCCTGAGGCGATATGATTTCTGAATTCTACCATGAAGTACTTCCAAATCAATTGCACATATTGGCATTGTTTGAGCAGGTGGTCAATTGATTCATTCGCCTGGTCCGACATTTTACAGCCACTTGGAGCACCCAAACCCCTTTATAAAGGTTTCCCACTGTGGGAGTTATGTCGTACATAGTTGTCCAAACGAAGAAACATACATATCCTTGGAGGAATCGAGGTTGCCCAAATTCTACTGATATTGACGAAAGAATGGAAATGATTGGCAAAGGTGGCTTGGGCAAGCAGGGCAAAAAAATACCCGTAACTATTCATCTTTGCAACCCCCTCCAATTTGATATTCTCCTTCACTGAGGAGATGGTCCTCTAAAGCATTAGAAAGTTCACTTGCCCTGCTGGATCTCCCTGTAGTTAAATCGCCTTCTAAAACCTAAATTCCATCCCTCACTGAAGTCATTGGGTGCCCAAAAATCTTTGACTGAGCCTCCATAATGGTACTCAGCACATGGATTTCTAGGAAAGCCTCTTTGGGAGGAGAACTGAGGCACCAAATATCCTGCCAGAAACTACCCTCAGAGTCTGACTTAACTTTGAAAGAGATGTTTTTTTTAATGAATAAAAAACTTATATTGAAAGGAGAAAAGGGGGAACAACAACAAGAGAGCGAGCTGCTCCAAAAACAGAGAAAACAGGAAAATACAGGAAAAATAAAAACAGAGAGACACACAATCCCTCATACACTGGAAGTACATCAATCGCCGGTAATCAAGGAGTCTCACTTGAGCAACAACTCAGGGATGGCCATGGGAGGGGCCCTATCCCAAGCAATAATAGCCTATTGGATCAACATAATTTTGGCCATCTTCCAAATGGCTGCCAGCTCCAATTTACTATCTCTAAAAATTATGTTGTTTCTTTCTAGATAACCCAAAAGAGCGATAAGGAGAAGTCTATCCCAAAACCAATGTCATCAAAGGGGAAGGCATCTATCATTCCATTGGTCAAACCATTGCACAAGGCTTCCATTGGGAATGAACAGCCAATTGGCAATGAACTATGCAGTTAAAACGGATAACGGACCCATACGGTCTATGAGCGTTATAGGTTATAACAAGATATAACGGCACATAACGGAATATTTTTTAAATATATTTTTTATACTCCCACTAAGTATTAATGTATTAATGTGTCTTTCTAGAAATCAACTTGTTCCCCAGTTCCTACTTGGAAAGAAAGGTGTCGCTGAAAGGAAGTCCTCACACTCTATATTGCATGCCACATAGACAACCATAAGGGATGGTGGTGTCCTTAGTAAACCAACCAAATTTCTCTAACCCATATTTTTCAGAGATGGAGTGTCATAGAGCTTGTCTTTCGGTTTTGGAACGCCACAACCACTTTGTCAGCAAAGCTTTGTCCATATCTGTGATTTTCCTGATTCCTAATCCACCTTGCCATTTTGGTAAACAAATCGTGTGCTAATTGATGAGGTTGTATTTATGCCGGATGTGCCCCAAAGGAAATCTCGACATAACTTCTCAATAGTGGAAGACACGAAAGCAAGGTTGACGACCATGGAGAGAGTGAATACTAGAATGTTGGCCACGGTACTTTTGATCATCAAAGTTAGATGACCCACTTTTGAAAGATATTTGCCCTTCCAAACAGCTAGTTGAGATTGAAGTCGCTCAATGATTGGTTCCCAAATAGCCTAAGATTTGTGTTTGTGTCCCAGAGACAAACCAAGATAACGGGTAGGGAGGAGGGAGTGGCTGTAACCCATGAATTCAACCAACGTTGTTATATCCTCAACATCTTCAACAGGGTGGAGAGTAGTTTTCTTTTAAGTTAATTCTTAAGCCTGAAATAACTTCAAACCAAATAAGCAAAGATTTCAAGTGAGCAAGATCAGTAATGTCTGGATCAAGGAAAAAAATGTTGTCTTATGCAAATTATAAAATGGGAACTTGAGTACCATCCTCCTTTGATTGGAAACCTTTAAAGAGATAGCTGAAATGGTCATTTTGGTAAGGCCTCTCCCACCAATGAGAAGATTAAGGGGAGATGGGATCTCCTTGATGGATACCTCTCGATGCTTTAAAAAAACAATTGGGGCACCATCCAGATTAATAGAGAATGTTGTTGTTCAAATGATAGTTTCAACCCAGCTGCGAAATTTGGGAGAAAATCCATTTTGAGCAAACATGATCTATACATTTCCAAGAGACAATATCAAAAGCCTTAAAAAAATCAATTTTATGGGCAATTCTTGCTTGCTTTGAGAGAATATGCAAGTGAACTATCAGTGGCCATCAATAAGTTGTTTACCCGGCACAGCAGCGGATTGGAAAGAGGAGACTAGATGACTCCTAACTGAAGATAGGCGGCAGGCAATAGGTCTGAAATCCTTAATTTTGATTGTGCCAGCAACTTTGGGAATTAATGAAATCAATGTGGACTTCAGTCGCCAATCTAGGAAGGATTTACGACTGAAGTCTGAGATCACCTTCATCAAATCACCTTTGATCATTTCCCAACATTTAGCGAAGAATTTCAAGGTAAACCCAACAATTCCTGGCACACATCAGAGAACAGAGCTTGAATAACTGGGAGAACTTGTTCAGTGAAATCAGCGTCCATAACAAGAGCTTGATTATCAGATAGGTGCTTAAAAGGGAGATCAAGTGTAGAATGCCATTCATACTGTTCTGTGAACAAAGAGATGCGGATAGAGAAATTCCCGTCTTGAACAATGATGTTCTTTCATAACACACATCATATATCATGTACTCAGTTTTAGCTCCACAATCTTCCCTGCCTTCGCCTTAAACAATTTCAAGTACTGCTCCAACCAAATACCCTAAAGAATGGCAAAGAGATAAGACTCCAAAGCTTTTTCTTACTTTGGAGGAATGGGCATAATTTTTGAACATAAGAAGAGGTACCTAACTTTTTATGACAATCCCCCACTTCACCAATCCAAATCGAGAAATCGAATGAACTATAGAATAAAATGTATAATTTGAGCATGCCTATGTCTTTTGTTTCACATTTCAAAACTCCTCACATTGGTATTACTGAACTAAAAGTTTGGATCAGATGTAAACAATTAGTCAACTTTTTAAGTCCCAGTTTTAACTATCGTATATCCTTCATGTGCATTTCCACTAGTGGCAAAGCATCAACAGAAACATTTAACTTTGGATATTGCTACGTAGACATGAAAGATAGTTTTCTAATCTAATTGACTTAAAAGTGGAAAGTTTATCAGATTTAATTCTTAAAAGACATGTCATTGGTTTTACTTTCATAAAAAATAAGTTATAATGCTACGTTCCTATCATTCCCTATTTCCTAGTTTTATATTTCCTTTTCTCTACTCCTTGTGCCCACTTTCAGTCTTCCCATTTTGTTGCTTCTTATGGTATTGAATAAATTTTAACCTTTTCATACAAAAGATTAAAAATTAAATATTTTTAAAAAAAATTACATTCTATTATCAAGGCAGAAGCCAACCAATGAGATGGCATCCTTGTCATAACATTAGGATAACTAGAGAATATGCATGTGCTTCATGTGTTACTAACATTGTGAATCAGTCAATCACTTTTTCTTACATTGCTTTTTCCCTACAAGATTTGATCCTCATTCCTTATGGAATCTCAAAATAGGGGTGGATTTAGCCATGCACTGTGAGGGAAATTTTCTTTCTTGAAGAACAGCACCATCCTCTTCTAAATTGAAGAAGCTTTAGGCTTTGATTCTGTGTGCTAATTTAGGGTATATTTAAGTGCTTCTAATAATCTTATTGTAATCAGACTTGTGAATTTGACTTAAAGGTTTAAAATCAAGTTAAATTTAATGAAAGCCAAAGAAAAAGAGAAAACATTTCAGAGAGAGACACATAACATATGCATTTCTGATTACTGAATACAACGACAAAACCCATACATGGGTGCAAACTAATATTTTCAACAGTTGGCATTTTATAGTAAGGGCAATTTTTTGGGCGGATACACCATGCCACAATCACAGAAAGAACATATAGCTTTGTAAGAACTCCTAAACAAAGAAACCATCAACTTCAGAAAGAAAATAATAAAAAAAAACGTGAGTAGAATCTCACCAGTTGTGCAAGACACCAGCAAAACCTCGATCAAGTATGAGAGGTAGAGTATCAGGGGTCCTGATTGGCACGACGTTCATCACCCATACTGATTTTTTTGCTTCCAAAAGTGCAGCATTTAACCCTCCATAGTGAGCATTCATGTCCATCACATTCCGCACCATGTTATAGGGAGGTAACGGGTCTTCATCACCTGGTCTCTTTGGATGATCAGAAAAAATCAAGGGGGTAAGCAAAGACCAATAATTTCTCAAGGCTGATCTCCATATCTGCAAGTCTTCGGAAAATTCTTCTGGATGTACTCCTGTTTGAGAGACCCATTCAATAAGTGTACTAAGTCTCAACAATAACAACCTAGCAAGCTCACTGGACAGCAGATGGAAAATGGAAGTACTAAGTAAGAGAAAGTGCAACACAAACTTATTCAGAACAATGCTTACCATGAACTTCAAGCTCCACTGTGCTCAATTGGGAACCAGCAGACCGATTTTGTATGGAAACCCAGCGTTTGCTGGAGGTTCCTCCAATACAAGATTGAAGAGGCTGATAGTATGATTGGGCATCATATTCTTCTTTACAGAGAGGAGGTACACCAGACTGCTTGCTACATTCAAAATAAAGACAAATTATGTGTTAAACTTCATGACAGAGTTTACATGACTTGTTAGTTTAAAACCATTAAGAAAAACTAATTTAGTCTTCGTGTCCTCACCGAGATGCATAGCAATTAATATCTGCAGTTTTCTGCCAAACAAAGGTCTCATCTTGCTGAGATAACAAACTCCAACAAATTTTCTGGGTGAAGTCTTCAATTGATGTAAACATGATCTTCTTCGTATTAGACAAACCTCCTTGGGACTTGCTTGTGGGTGATGTTAAGACAAAATAACCACCAGGCCTGAGCACACGATCTGCTTCAACAAGGAAAGCTCCATCTGATTGTCATAATGTGGTTAGGTCTGGATAAAAGAGGAAGTTGCAAGTAAAAGATGATAGCACTTTCATTTTATGAATAAAACACTCTCACTTCATCTTTTCACAATTTAATGCACTGTAACTGTCCATATAAAACCAAATTACAATAACTACTATATAATCAACATAAGTAATGGAGAGTTACAAGATTAATTGGCTAAGAATGTCATATGAGTGAATATCTTTCTCTATATAAAATAAATTCTAACCAAAAATATTTTTTTTAATCTATATTAACTATGGCATTAACATCCCATCTAACAATGTGATGGTAAGCACTAGGTGCATCTAGTATGTTTTTAAGTTTTTTTTTATTTAACAACAAAATTATCTCCAACTTAAACACCACAGACTACACCCATGAGGTCTCGTGTTTTAACTTAAAATACCTCAATGTCTCACTGGACGAGTCACCAAATTTATGAAAATAACACCACACAGCCCCACTGCTCACTGTCACTTCGTGGCTGAATGTTTTAATTTTTGGTTGGCAAAAAGATGTATTAATAAGAAAAAAAAGTAAGCAGAATAATCCAAAGACTTAGGAAATGAAATTGCGTTCCACTTTGATATCAATTTGTAACGCCGCCCCTCTCTATACTCCCCAACTTAACCAATCCCACACTTGAGTAAAAGGACCAGGGTGTCATCGAGATCGCCGCATTCATGGATGTTTATTCCCTACTTGAAGTAAACTAATATCACATGAAACTACACCCACTATTGCATGGTCGACAAACAGGTTGATGAACAACTTTCCAAAGTTAATTCCAAATAAAAAGAATTACCCCTAAACAAGTAATTCATATCCAAAAAAAACAACAATGTTTAATTCAAACAAACTACCGATCTATCCTTCTTAAAATTATGAATTCAAATCAAGTCAAACTCAAAGAAGTAAAGAGTGATATTATGAACGTTCAATTGAGCTCATCATATAATGCAATAATGCATGTCACACTCCAAGCCCATTTCTGCAAAACATCGACGGTCCTAGACTATGCATTTAAGAGTTGTTCAGGGAAAGGATTGTATTCCCTACTTGGCTACCTGAGACGGTAACATACCCTGTCCATTTAGGGGTTTGGGATCTTACAGTTAGAGTGAATTCTTAACGGCATTATGCCTCCTCCTTCTTACCTCTACGCATATCTCCCTAATAACCTCCTTTAGTCTTACCACCATCAACCGCCTTTTGAATTCCATCGAGATTCAATGCATTAAAACATTTTTGTGTTTTATCCTTTTACGCATAGCTACTAGTCACTACAATTTTCTCTTGCTGCCATTCCATCGATTTCCACTTCTATTCAATCATCTCTAGAACTATCAGCTCATTTAAGATCATACGATACACTACATTGTTATTCAATCCTTCAAGCAATACAAATAAATTTGTCTCGTGCAAATACTTTCTGGTTAATATTCTCTAAAGTTCTCAAATATCCTCTTCAACAATTTGTACTCGCGAGTTTGCTTTAGCTCCAATGTTTCATCTATGCCATTTAGGTTCTGTTCTTTACTATTGTAGACTTCTCATTTTGAAATATACTATTGTGACTTTACTTCTTAAAAAAAAGTGCATCTTCATTTGAATAATTTTACAATAGAATAACATTGAGGTGAGCACAACTGTAAAAGTACCTTTCTCATCCCAGTTGATACCACACTGAGCGCAGTGAACCATGTCAAATGACAACGATGGATATGGCAGTTCCCTTGAAATGAAGCTACCAATCATTGCTGGAAGACCTCTCTCGAGGGCCATCTGAACTTGACTTCCAAATACCTCATACGCCGCAATGCAAACAGTCATCAGCTTTAGTGAAAGCAAATGAGCACCAAAGCTACCAAATCCACAACCAATATCCAGAACAGTGCTCACCTGTAATTAACATGTGATAACTTCAAAATGAAA
This sequence comes from Berberis vulgaris, assembly GCA_963556465.1. NCBI lineage: Eukaryota > Viridiplantae > Streptophyta > Magnoliopsida > Ranunculales > Berberidaceae > Berberis > Berberis vulgaris. Next base: position 54,617,476 of record OY747124.1, on the reverse strand, counting down.
TGCCAAATGGCATATAAGAACAACTCAATTCCTCAAGCCATCCAGGGCACAGATTGCAACTAGACCATGAAGAATAAATAAACAACTTACACCGGCTTGATGAAATTCAGAATCACTTCCAAGCCCTATCATCTCTGCAACTTGGCGGGAATAATCTTTGACGCCATCCACAATCATTCCATCGTCAGAGTGGAACGCAATTTGATTCTCTTCTAGTAGCATCATCCTATGTAGTTGCAGAAAGAAAGAAAATATGACAAAACTATCAGAAATGAGAGTCATATGTCTACGGTTGCATTCAAAATCAAACTATGTCCACCCAGATCCCATTCCAACAAGGACAACACCTCCACCAACAGTTTGTTGGTATAGGAAGGAAATAAAAATAACGTAGTGTAATATACCTTTTTGTCATGCTCCCAGATGAAAGGAACTGGTCTTTAGTGATCTTCACATTACCACTCCATATCACGTCTCCACCAGCAGGCCACCTCAAAGGAATCTTATAATCCTTGGGTGGGCGAACCAAACACCGTTGTCGCAGTGGTGATAATTCACAATGGCGATCAAATTCTTCCCCGTTTTTAAACCCAGCTAACTGGTTTGCAGATACATTATAGCAAGGAACATAGTTCTCTCTTTCTTTTCCACATAGATCAAATTCCCTTTGGTGAGTTAATCCCAGAGACAAGGACCTTATCTCTAAATAATCACTTGCTGCTTGCTCCTTTAACCTTCTATACGTCCTATAAAAGTCAGGAATCGGAGATGTAACAACAGAATCTAATGTCCTCGAAGACGACGAATCTAAAACTGCTATCAAGGCAAGGACGCAAATAAAGCACAAAAGCAACCAGTTGAGTGGCGGTCTGCGGCCCAGGTTGACAAAGAATTGATTATACCAAGAGCTTCTCATGTCCAGACAGACTGAAAATGCAAAGATACTAAATTGTGAGCTGAGAAATGCAACAAATGACCTCACTCTTGGAGTGAATTAGAGGAAAAGCGCACAAGGAAGAACCCAACATACGATTAAGCTTCTTTTATATCTGAATCTGGAAAACTTTGTAATCATTGAAGCATCCAATTCAAACTATCCACTTCCTCCACTCCAAAGTCAACAAGATGTTCCCTCAAAACACTCAATAATATCCGATTTATCAACAACCGAAACGAGATCTCCTAAGAGAGATCCCACCCAATTACGAATCTGAGAAGAAGCAGAAATTTCAGATGTAATTCTTGCAAAATTTTCAACTACCGAATCCAAAATTTGCACTCAATTTCTTTGATCACTCAAACAACCTGCAATTCACATCAAGAAGATCCACATTTATAACATTCATCATCGAATCCAAAACACATGGGAAACAAAATGCAGGCTTAGATCCGACCAATTCAATACAAAATCTACCAAAACACGATTTAAAATCAATGCACACAAAATCGAATCAGAAACAACAGAGAGAGAGATCTATCTCGTTAGTTCTAGGGTTTATGTCCTCCTACCGAGAGATCCAAATCGCGTTGAAGAAGAGAGAATGAGAGGAGATTCAGTTGTTCGATCGGTCCTGTTTTTGCGGAATCTCGTTTGGAGACAGAGTGACTATTTTTAGACAAAACACACCACGGAAAAATCATTGAGGGACATAATAAATGGGGTGGTGCGTGGGAATTATAATTGGATGGAGAGCGATGAAGAACAGGGGAGAGCGATTATTAATTGGTGTCTGTGTTTTTTTTTTTTACTATTAACTTTTACTTACATCTTTCTTATTTTAATTTACAGGTTATAAACTTCCATTGACATTAATAATGAATTTTTATACCATAATCTGCCTATGACCACCTATTTTTTTCACTTTGCAGGCCCTTGTGGTTTTGACCAGTATGATGGTAGTTGAACGACTAAAGAAGTATGGGACACCATTTGCATTAAACCAACTACGGTGTTGCCAATATTTACTTGTTTTATTACAACCTTTTAATAATAAGTAAAAAATATTATTATAATTTTATATGCTTATATATAGTTTACAAATAATTAGGGGTTTTGAATAAATTATATTAGGGATTTAAGTATAATTAAAAATATTTAAAAAACTATTTTGATCACAAATAATCTAAATTTGATAAGGTAAAATGGTACATGTGGAATTTTTCATTAAAATTACAAATTATCCCTGATCATTGTTCACTTTTATATTGATTTTTTCTTGTAAATATGATAAATTGGGAGGACATTTTGGGCAACCTTAAAGTCAGGTTGAAGACAATTCTCTGTTCATTTAGGTCAATTGTGGTTATAGACGTTCAAATTGGTGCTTACGTATCAATCCACACTGGTTTATGTGTGATTTGTCATGTGTTGTGTGCAATTGACCGTAATTATTAGGCAAATTATTTTAGGCAACGACTATTCCACACCATCATATATGTTGTCTCACACTATCACACTCTCTCACACCACCTGTTTTATTTCCCGCACCAACATTGTTCTCTCACACCACCAATATAAACAAACATCCACTCTCACCCCCATTCAAAATCAAATTCTTTTCCCCATTCAAAATCACACTTTCCCTCTATGCCCTAATTGAATCTTTCTCCATTCGATTACTCTCCCCCTTCTCTTGCTACTCCACTCTCTCCCCCATTCGATTGGTGGGGATGATTGAGATGATAGAGGTAAAAAACAGCCCATGACGAAGTCTCACCGAAAGGCGAAAGCAGAAAAGGGCAAAGAACATGCAGAAGAACGAAAACAAAAAAAATTAACTCATAATTTTTTTTAAATAAATGTAAGGTTAAACTTCAGAAAATTTTCAACAAAAAATTTACTGTTCGTCAGGAACAATGCGGGGTTTCGCCATTTCCTCACGTGGATCAATGCAAGGCATTGGAAAAATCTCGCAACGTTACAGGCGAGGAGATGGTGAGAAACAAACTTTTTTTCCTGACAGATTTGCGTGACTTTAGTAAAATGACCATAATTTGCTCATTGTAAAACATTTTCAAGTGATTCAAATTGTGTTTATTAGATAACTCATAATACTACAATTTTCATGTGTTTATGAGCTTGATAATTGGTATCGATCGAGCATATAATTTGGCCAAAAGTCAGGGATACTACCCCATTTTCATTGCGAGACATATTTGCGCGACTTTAGTAAAATTACCATAACTTGCTCATTTCAAAACATTTTCAAGTGATTCAAATTGTGTTTATTAGATAACTCATAGTACTACAATTTTTGTGTTTTTATAAACTTGAGAATCAGTCTTAATTGATGGTTTAAATTGGTCAAAAGTTACCATGTTTTTATGTTACTATTTTTTTCAAAAACATTTTTTGGGTGGCATGGGTTAATAGGAAAAAAAAAAAAAAAAAGTACATGGTGGTGTGGAGTAGTCGTTGCCTTAATTTTACCAGGGTATTGATGTGTTCTACGTGCATGAATATTCAGTAAATTTTTTTTTTAATTTTATTACAACCTTTCAAGAATAAGTAAAAATTATTATGGAAATTATAAACAAAATAATTATTTATAATTTTAAAGGGCATATGTATAGTTTACAAATAATTAAAGGCTTTAAATAAATTATGTTAGGAGCTTAGGTATAATTAACAATATTTGAGAGGGGGCGGGTTTTTATTGTAAATAATCTGAATTTGGGATGGTAAAAGGGTATATATGTAATAGTTTTTAATTTAAAATTATAAAATTACCTCTGGTCACTATTCAACTACCTATTGATTTTTCTTGTAAATATAATAAAATTGGGAAGGTATTTGGGCAATCCGAAAATCAGGTTGAAGACGCACGCTTTTCACTGTTCAAGGGAAACTTGCTTTATATAGTCCAGATAAAAGGAACTAAAATAATTTATTCTATTAATATAAGACACCAACATCAAATTTATCCAAAAATAAATCAAGCATGATCTATACATCTCTGTACTCAACATTGGATCTGAACAATATCACAAAGTCATTGGATCATGTTATCTAATAACTATGATATGTCAGAATAAAGTGGTTAACCAATTTACCAATAATAAGGGAATGTGCGTTTTATTCCTTAAAAACCCGAGTCTTTCTCTCACTTCTCTTCAACATTTCAATAAAAAAAACTTGTAACTAGTATCATATATTGTAAAAAATGGCAATAGAGATGAAGAAAAGGTCAATGTGATTCTTCAGCTTAATATGATTTCTACGTTTAACTTGGAGCAGACCATAATTTGCTTCTTCCATGCTCGTGTATTTGGCTTATTGACCTTATCATTTGAAGTTTGATTGTTTTCTTTTGCGATCCATTCTGTTCTATAATCATCATCACCCCTATCAAATGAGCATATTATTTTTCAAAGGCATGTGATATGACCCTTTTTTCTTCAACATGTCCCTTGTATTGCTCCAACAATTGGAGATAGTCTCACCAATCGACTCCCCGAACAACTCTTGATGAGCCAATTTGGATGACTAAAAATAAAGTCTTCATCACCACACCACAAATTGTCATTTATAACGTGCCAAAACCGCTATTACAGGATAAGATAGCATTATCAGACACGTTGTGTCAGCCCATGCTATTAAAAGTGTCACTTTATTATAGCGTTTTTGGAATACTATTAAAAGTGTACATTTAATAGCGTTTTGGAACGCTATTAAAAGTGTAAATTTAATAGCATTTATAAAATAAAGCATTTTCGACGATTTTTTTGTATGCTCATTTGTTTTAGCTTTACGTATCATTTCCAATATGTACCTGCTACTTATACACAATCCAACTATATAAAATTGCAATATTAAATAGAACCCGACTATATAAAAATCACATCAACATTATATAATCCAACTATGTATATAAAAGTGCAACTGTCAATACATGGTTCTTACAAAATAATTAAGTCTCATCAATACAATACATAAAATCCAAAATAAGTCAATACATGGTTCTTTCAAAATAAGTACACGATACATATAATCCAACCATGTACATAAGATGATAGCAATTGCACCACAATTTTACCATCTTCAAAAGGCTGAGAACATGTATCGACAAACTCTATCTTCACGCTTGAAAAATATATCAAGAAGGCAATAAGAAGAAATATCCACATATCAGACATACTAGAAATAAGAATAAGACATCGATGTAGGAAGGTCCTCATTTGCAAGGACCAGAAAGACTACTTTCCATTTTTATTTTATTTTTTTAAAATAAATTTTGAAACTTTCATAGCAAAAGACATGTAACCAACACCCAACAGTTTCATATTTGACCAATATCACCGAATGACAAGCCCACATCCACAAACACAAGATAGAGATAAATGAAGACTGCTACCAAACTCTCAAAACATGACAACAACTCTGCATTACCAAAACAACTGGAAATATTATTACAAACAAGGTCTTACCAGCTTGTAAAATAGCTCGCAACAACAAAACAATCAGCCTGACAATGCATATAAAAATCTGATCATTTAAATGCCTCAATGCCAATCTAAACCTCAACATGCAAACCAAGATACACAACAACTCATAATCAACTAAAACTTAGCAGCACATACTTGTTTGGTCATTAACATTAACATGCAAACCAGGCCAAGCATACAAACACTTCAAAATGTCATTTGTAAAACCAAATGAGTCCGAGAAAAACATATGTAAAAACATGATTTAACGTCCTCTAATGTAAGCCATGCACTTCTTGTCTAGACTAATCAAAGCCTTGGCTCTGTCATGCAGATTAACTGAGCTTGTTTTAGTAATGTCAAAATATAACTCTAGGTTTGAATGAACAAAATGTCAAAATGATTGTCAGGCATAAGTAAAATATTTTGCATATTTTCATCTAGAAAGTCCATTTTTATTCAACATCAATACAAGTACATTATTACAATTACAAAGTGACAATATTTTGCATATTTTCATCTGGAAAGTCTGCTTTTATGCAACATCAATTATAGCACCTCTAACTCTCTATATAAAGACCAAAGCATGGCCATGTTTCTGTATTATTCAAAACCTTTAAGCTTTTGTTCAACATTAATAATTTTTTTTTCTTTCATTATCATATGTATCTGCTTCAACCAAATAAATTGTAAAACAATAAGTACTTACCAGTTCTGTGGCCGCCTAGGAGAACCAACGAGCTTTTTACTACAGGGCTTAACAACTTTGTCAACGGGTCATGCTACTCGACATCCAATTGCTTCTTCAATAGAGCTCATTTCTGATGAAGGCCTCCATAAATGTGCATTTGGTTTCGTTGCAATATCGACCCAAACACATATGGCATTAGGTCCTAAAGGAATATTATGAAGAATTTGTTTCGGATCACTTGAGAACCATCGCCCTTCGACTACTGTTTCTCCTGACCCACACCAATCCAACAACTTGCACATGTTCTTTGAGCTACTGGCCCTTCAACATCTGTTTTTCTTATATTAACCAAAATACCTGAAAATAGCACAATGGACCTGAGATGCATGTGTGTATTACATGAATAATTACAAAATTTGCACTACCTGGTGCTGTGGATTTGAACTATCATAGGAAATTTCAACACGTCTTTGTAGCTTTATCAAGCTTTCCTCCTAAAAACAAAAAAAACAATAAATGTTATCCCATCAGAGTTGTTTTAAGTAGCCCATTCATAAAGAAGACCATGCCTTACCATTTTCTTATTGAACAAGTTTGTATAAGATAAAAGTCAGCTAACACATACCAAAGGTTAACTAGTTTACGACCGAATAGAAATAATGGAAACTACAAGCTTAAGAAAATGACACAACAATCATACAAATGCATGTTTTTCATGTCCACAAGCTAAATGTAAAAAGCTTTACAGAGTTTATTTCCTTATTTCATTACTAACACACGAAATTAGCGTAAAGCCACATTAATAGTAGGAAAAGATACTGATTTATCTTCAACTTTAAAACACTATGTAAATTTTCCTCAAGTTCTTTTTGTTTGGAGAAAAGATTCGGGGTTCTTTTTGTTGGAAGGAGGGATCATTGACAAAGTTCTTACACATTTTGAAGGCACCTTCTGTAAATGAGAAGCATTCACACAAGCTGGAGGACCAGTTGTTAGAATATAACAAACATATAGGTTGAGTTGATGTATAAGATCCCATGAAGGTGGGTTTTGTAGTGTGCATGGTTAACAGTATGACCAAAAATGATACAAAAGATATTGATAGAAACTTACAAGCAAAAAGAATATGGGACTCCAAGAGATTGAGCAAATACTGATTTCGTATAGTTAGTACTTAGTATACAAGACCCATTTGGAGATAATAAGCTAATAGCATTGCTAGCCCGAAATCAATATATGAGCAAATATGATGGTAATATTCCCAAAACATGTTGCAATCAATAAATATGCTTGTTATTATGACAACAAAATGGATACAATGCACTTATGAAGCCTACACAGAGATGAACCAAAAGACAATTTTTGCAAAAAGATTTCTAACAACCAAAACATAAAGCATGGAGGTAATCCCTTAATTCTGTAAAGAAATAAGCTTTCCAATTTCAAAATATACATAAAGACATTGGTATTGGCAAGCACTGCAGTTTCTGAAAATAGTTATCTAAAAATTGCTTATCCCATGTATAACAAAGTGTAGAGAGGAAAAATAACCCAAGGCCACGAAGAGATAAACGACATGATGTTCATGAACAAGGGAAAAAAAACTGAAGACACTGTTGACAATGGAGAAATTATGAATGCCTATGAGGATGCTACTTCCTTAGGGTACCTGCCACTTATGAATGCCTATGAGGCTGTGACCAACATAGAAAGCATAAGCATAAACACGATTATAAGAAAAACTTGTATGCATTCACCACCTTTTTGTTTCCCTTTCCATGGATATTGCCATCCCGATAACTAGGCATATATTTCCTTCTTACAACTCTCATTTATGTGCCTTGAGTTTAGCATCACTTAGAAGAACCTCCTAACTACTTGCTAATCTGTCTAATTCCATCATCGCTTCTTTGTCGGAGAACGCGTTCCGTGCCTTGCCTGCACACTCAAATTAAGTATTTGATTTACTAAGTAGATCACATATTAATTCAAATTGTAGATAGGACTGTTACATGTTATAGTGAGTCTCGCCAAAATATGAAAGAAAGGGTATACTGGCACTTAGATTCTTCTTTAAAAAAATCCAGTATATAATATGATAAATTTTCGTTTGGGTTTGCCAACTCCAATCACTATAATACACAAAAGAGACTGATCACCGTAATGAGAACATAGTACTCTATTTTTTCTAAGTTCATACTACACACCTTTGAGAGATTTGCAGTGTTCGCCTGTTCGCAACATCAAGTGAAACACTCCTAATGCCCAAAACTTTCCACCTCTAACTTCGATCTGAACTCAAAGCAACAAAAACTCAAAACTAACTAGTGCGGAATGCAGAACAAAAAACAACTGAACTATCAAAAGATCATGAACTGTACTAGCCAAACAAACTGAAGTAAAAACAAAACTATTTTCGAAAAATTCCAGAATTAAGAACCCTGGAACACCACCAAAACCGAGCAAAATGAAGGCGAGACACGCCAAATCTGAGACTTACCAAATAGATGTGATCCTTCAAAGCTCTAAAACTACCATTCCTTAACTGCAAAAAGTGATACAAATTCAATCAAACGAATAGAATAAAATGTTCAGAGATCCGAAACACAGATTCAACAAAACAAACTGAAAAGTGAAAAATAAATAAATCAAGAATTGAAAAAAAAAAACAGAGCGAAATCAAGAGATTTGATGGCGTTGAAAGCAAAACAAAAAAGAGTAAGTTGAGTTACCTTGAATGAACATGAAAGCTCAATACGAGAGAGGGAGGGGTCCAATCGTCACAGAATGTTGCGGTGATGTCTGTGAAGCTGAAGAAGATCAAGCAAACCCACTGCACCCTTGAAGTTGAAGAAGACTAAACGATTTGGTCTGAAACTTTCTCAAAATCGATTTCGCTTTCTGCAAACAAGTCAAAATTCTACTTCAATCCAACTCTATTGGGCAAAAACCAAGTAAGCGAAAGAGAGAACAAGAGGGAAGTTACCTTTATTTGCTCTTTGTTGGTTAGTCGCCATTGAAGAAATGAAACAAAGAGAAAAAGATGAGAGATAGGGTTTGGGTGAGTTGAGAGGAGAATCAAAATTGAAATGAAAGAAAAGGAGGAAGAGAATCGCAGTGGCTCTATAGTGGACAAGATATTCATAGTCGACGGTGGCGATCGCTACTTCCCACCATAGGGAGGAGGAGAATCGCAACAGAGAGAGAGAGAGGAGAAGAGTCTGCGCAGCTCAATTATGTTTTTTTTTAGGTTTGAGGGAGAGAAGAATCGCGCTATGTCAAATATTTGGCTAAGCGCTTTTAGCGTTTTAAAATCCCGCTCAATTTTAGATAGCGTTTTCAGATTCAATAGTAACTAAACTTAACTTTTCATAGCAAAAGTGTAAAAAACGCTGTTATTAAATGCTATAAAAGAGGACTTGTGGTGTTCTGTCACATGGTGCAAAGCAAAATTGTGGGATCCTATCTTAGAAATCAATTCTTTGTGGTATGATATTTGTCGAACTAATATGCTTAACACACATTAACTCTCATTGAGGACGTGATCCTCCATCCATATAGCCTTCATGCATCTTTGCGTTAATCACACTTTGATAGACATCAGCCACACATGGATCCGCAATGACGATATCATTACCGAGGATAACATACTTACGGAATACTCGAGAAGGGTATACTTTATCTGCACAATACCATAGAACAAAATGATGGCATAGTGCGAAGAGAGGCCAAGAAGACATAAAACCGTCTAGTTACAAAACATACAAGCCGAGAAACCAAAGGGGATGATCCAAACACCATCGTTGAAAGGATATTGGCAACAAGCAGGTGATTTAATTGCACCTTTGAGTGTGGCGACCTTGATGTGTTTGATCAAAAACAATATTATTGAATCCAAATGTCCAAATTTTGAATAGCGACCTAAGACGACCTCTCTTATTTCTGTGATCTAAGCTGTAACTCCAAGAGTACACTTGAACTAATCGATTATGCCATTCATTATCCCATTTCGGTTGGAAAAAAATAAAAATAATCATGAATAGAAAACTGAATTTTTTTTACCTGATTATGGATTTTTAAACCATATTAGATATTTGTTTTCTAAATCCCACGAATTGGAACTAATCCAAGGATAACCAAAGAATGCTAAAAGAACATCACTTTTATAATTATTTTAGGTTGTGTTTGATTGAAGGAATGAAGTTCCACGAAACGGGAGTCACTTCCTTGAGTAGGAAAAAACACATGAAGTTTCAACACACCACCAACCCAATAAAAAACCTAAAAGGGGAGTTCAATGAAGGATCAAGATAGGCTCTTTCGAGAAAGAAGAAACACATGAAAAATGTGTTTGAGCTTAGGGATTTATCACTTTTCTTATATTACAAGATAACAAAACTCTGCAAATTCCCAAACCTTCCATGCTAATGAGAGAGAGGAAATAGAAAACATTAGGACTTATCACTCTCCTCAGATCATAAGACAAAATTTTCAAACATTAAATGCTTATGGGAGAGAGGAGATAGGAACGTGAGATAATTATGTGCAAACAAGGCAAAGGGAAGAAGAACACGATTTGGTTTGTTGTTGTTCTTCTTCAATTTTGTCGAGCAACACAGTGTATTCTTTGGGGGGTAATTAGTAAATTAATTTGAGGAAAAAAATAAGATTACATCACAAGAAAATAAAAACACATCAAACAATAGAATTTGGTCTAATTATGTGAAAAATCGGGTGTAATCAAACACAACCTAGAAACTTTCAGCGGCCGTCCCGTGTAGCGGCAATAATAATCTGGACATAAACCAAACCAAATAGACCAGCCCTAATTTTGAAGAAATGTGGTCAAAACCCAACCCAAAACCCTAAGCAAACGCCCGGCCTCTTCTCGTTTCTTTCTTGGCTTGCTCTGCTCCAACTCAACAACACCAAGCGTCCTCCGAGTCTCTCATTTCGCAGCAGGTGTGCAATGCTCTCACCGCTCTTGGGTTAGAAGATTAAATTTATCTCTATTTCTTCTTCTTGTCGTTGATTTCCATTGGTTCTTTCTCTGTGTCACAAGTAATGGAGCGCAATGGAGACGTGGAGGCATCGAAGCGGGTCCAAGTTCGCTTCGTCACGAAGCTTAAACCTCCAATGCAAGTTCCACCCACTTCAATTGCAATCCCTTCCCACCTCACTCGGTTGGGTCTATCTGCAGTAGTCAACAACCTTATTAAAGCCGGTTTATTACCTACCTCTTTCTCTCCATTGCTGCTTCCATTCATTGTATTCATTCACTAATGTTTGCTGTCCCGTATTCTCATTAATAATTTGCTTCGTTGATGTTATTAGGAAACCCTGATTGGGAGACTCATCCTTTTGACTTTTTGATTAAGGGAGAGTTCATTCGCATGTCCCTCGAGAACTTTCTTATTGCAAAGGATATTACTGCGGTAAACTACTTATTCTACCTAACCATGTACTTATTTTCTTCAAATTTCTTAATTACCAGCCTTTATTTATTACAGGAAAAGATACTTGATATTGAATACATAAAGGCTATAGCCCCAATAAAGCAAGATGACCCTTTTCCACATGATGATTGGGTCAGTGCAGTCAGTGGTGCTGATCCTAGGTAACCACATTTGTGTTGCAATTTTACTATTTAAGTACATTGGTACTGTACAATATAGATTTAGGTCGGATTCAGCCTATTTATGGCTTGTTATACCAGCTTCCCTGTTCCAAATGCTCATATGTTTCATCCTTTACCCACCCCCTTAATTCAAATTATTTCTGAATTAGAAGCTTGAATCGTTTGTCTGAGGTGCATCATTTCATTAGTGCAAAATGCCAGTGAATGTGTAGATGACATTCTTCAAGGTGTCGACTATTTCTGGATAGGAGTGGAGATTTGAATCCTTAGGTGGAACTTGTTCCTTTGCCCCTCTGCAATGTGACCTCTTGTTCAGTTAGATTCTCGATATTGTTTATGCGAATGATGTTTAACTGTTCTAGCAGTGTTCCATTCTTAAACTTTTAGCCGATTTATTCTTGTACTATTAACTGTACTCATACAGGTTCATAGTAACAGGGAGCTACGATGGTCTTGGGAGGTAGGTTTAAAATTGGTTTTATTGATTCAAGTTTCTTTCTTTAAAAAATTCACGTGGTTCTCAATATTGCTTTTGCTAGGATATGGAGAGCTGATGGATCATGTACACATATCTTAGACGGGCATGGTGTTGAAAATGGTGCAATAACTTCAGTCAGTGTGTTCAATCCAAAAGGTATTAAAAGATATGATGGTTATTATTGTTTTTGTTTTTACTTTATTGTTTGTTCAATCCCAAAAGGTATTATTAGTTGTTGCTCTAGCTAGGGATCCTCTCTGCCTGATTAGCTTTGTATCCTCTTTTCCCTTTTGTTATATTGAATACTAGGATATTCCCCGTACTGTTGGCACTACCGTACTACAATGTTGAATATTTTTATTGCGGCTCATCAGTGCCTTTCAGGGCACTTTTACTGTGTTGAAAAATCTTCCGGTACGACTCTGGGGATTTTAGTTCAATATGCTATTAGCACCTGGTACGTGGGCTTAAACTAAATCATAATTAAAAAAAGGATTAAAAAACTTATCTATCCCTTCAACAAAAAATCAATGTAAATGAAATAAAGTGAAAAAATGAACATTTTTCGCTACTTGGGACCGTTGGCATGACCATTCAACTTCTCATATTTTATGAGAAATTTTTACAATCGCCCTTGTTTCTATGGGAAAAGAAAAATAAAGAGTCGTGCAATGCGTGTAACGTAGCATGGTAAACATATATGAATTGTTCCACAAAGGGAATTAATGAATAAAACTCAAATAAATAAGAATTATTGAGAAAGGAATTTAGCATGAGCCAATTTATTCAAATAATAATTAGATGTTACCATATATTGTCATTCAAATATTATTATATACTGTCATTCAAGACGTGTCACTAATCATACCTCAAGGTTGCGACACATGTATCATTACTACTAAACATATTTTTTAATATCTATCATGACTTTCATTCTTGTAATATTCATTGCGGCATTATCTCAACCACAAAAATTTGGTCTTTCTATAACAGTAGCTTAAACTAAATTAATCACAATTTTTTTGTGGAATTTTGACAGTCTAACCTTGTAATACTTGTAAATTTAAATGTGTAATTCATCAAATAAATAAATATACAGAATGAACCACTATAGCATTATTCTACATGCTAAATGTTCGAGTAGGATAAATAAATAAATATACTTACATGCCTAATCATCATCATCAACATTTGAAGAAAAATAAATATCAAAATGTTGGATATGGAAATCGAACTGATGCACGCATATTGGGGATTGACTGAAGTTAAGAAATAAAGGCAAACTTTAAGTCTCAACCATTAGATCTTTATGTTTGGATAAATCTCAGCCGTCTTTTATCTCCCAAATAGTGAAAATACTTACGACATGAAATGCATTAGATTAGATTATTATTTTTTTTTGAAAAAATGCATATTGCGTGAAATGCATATTTAAAATTTAAAGCGTTTGTATTAATAATTGGTATTAAAACTTTAAGCGTTTATATTAGTGATTGATTTCATTGGAAAGATATTCAAAAATGCATATTAACCACACCAATTTTACTAAAATTCAACAACTAAGAAGATAGTTATGACGATTTTCATTTAAAAAAACACAAATTTTCTCTCTTCGATACATATGCATTCTACAAACTTTTTTTCACTTTTTTGTTATTTCTTTTGTCCTTTTACTTGCACCTTATTTACAAACATGCCATTGTTGATAATGAATCTCTACCATCAACATCTTTCGTAACTTTCAATTCTAGCCGTCTTTTATCTCCCACCCTAAACACCATTCTGATTTATAATATAGATAGCCTTATTGACTTTAACAAAATCAATAAAATGCGGACAATATCAAGAAAACCGAAAGGCAGGTGGAATGCTAGTGAGGAACTCACACAACCCCAACAAGCCTAAGGCCCTAAACTATTACATACCGGAGCTGCGTTTCTAATTCGTAGGTTGGATCATCTAAACATACAAGATTGATGAGGACCATCACCTAAGAACCCCAACCAACTCCACACTCCATAGTAAGTTTCATTGAAGTAGGATTTCTAAACTTATCCACCAACACCCCCACCCCCACACACGTGCCTAGGTGAGAGTTCTCCCTAGACCTATGATTCAAATGAGAAGGTTTGTTTTGTAAAGTTTTTGTACTGGTTAGTGGAATTCACCAACATTTTGAACATATGAATACAATACATTGTTTTTCTGATCATCATCAAAGCCTATTCCCGATACTTTCGGGGTCGGCTGCATGGATTTTGGTTCTCCAAGCAATGCAGTCTTCCCACATATTATTGCTTAATTCAAGCTCAAGGATGTTTTCCTTCACCGCTTTCATCCAAGTTTTCAATAGTCGTCCCCTCTGTCTGCACCCTACATTAACTTGCCAATCTAGACATTTTCGAATTGGCGACCGTGCTTGGTCTCCTCTGCGCGTGGCCAAACCACGTTAAACACCTTTATCTAATTTTTTTCCTCAATGACGCTACACCTAACCATCTCCTAATTCTTTCATTTCTAATAAATTATTTTTCTGATAAAAAAAACTTTGAATCCCCTATTCTTGCCATTCCATACCCATTATTACTCTCATCGGAAAGCTGAATTCCTTGGAGCTGAAGTTTTCTGAAGAACTTAGCTACGTCCTTAGGTGCCCCATAGTTGAAATCCATCCCCCAATTTAGGACCATATCTCCTTGACTCTGACCTTTTATAATCTAGGCATTCTGCCACCGAAGTTGCACTTTTGTTGGATATTGTGAATGAACTCTGCAGGCTGTTCATCGCCTATCTTGCTAGATTGTGACTTTCTCAAACCAGTTCTCACATTGAAGCTAATGTGCTTATCAAACTTCAGTTGCCAATTCATGATTACCTTCCTCCAGGAACCTGCATGAGCTTGAAACAGAGTTAGTGAACCAAGCTCTTTTATCCATTCCTTATTCTAAACAATAACAGTCCACAACCACTTTGATAATAGAGCAATGTTAAAATCTTTCAATTGTCTGATTCCAGAGTGCAAACCTGATTCCAATTGACTAGATGGTATTTCTTCCACAAGAAATCTCTAATAATTTTTTCCAGCTTGTAAGCAATTGAGAATGGAATTTTAGTGGCTGGTAACACCTATTTCTGAATGGGATGATGGTTGATAGGCCAAAGGAAGGATTAATTTGATTGCCAGGATCTGGTATGCGCTCGGATCACAGGTCAACAGAGTGTCAATATATAGAAGGATTGTGATAGAGGTTCTTTGTTCACCCCTTAATTAAATCCTTGCTTTTAGCTTTCAGAATCATGGATGTTAACCTGTGCGTCACCAAGGAGAAGATCATGGCTAAGATAAGGGAATCTTTCTCCATAGAGAAGGGAGGGGTATTGTGCGTTCCTATTTCTTGAGCCATTGATTGGGTGATTTGGCAAGAGAGGCATTTACCCTTTTGGAAACTCATTTTTGTCTATAGGTCAGATTATTGTAGATGTTATGGGTTTTTGGTACTTTTGCTCCTCACATTGTGTGGGTAGCTTTGTCCATTAAATGGCCACTAGGTTTTTTTTTATTGGATCCTAGAACCATTAAATGCCTTTGGCAGGGTTCAGATCATTGACTTGTGATACCGTCCTGCATCTTCCACAAGTCTTACCAGTTAAGCTAACACCCGTTGACTTTGTCTAAGGGGGAAATTTTATGAGGCCCTCCTGATTGTTTTGGGGAGGAGTTCGGAGATCTTTGTAATTATTATGTTATGAACCAACCAACTCTTCCAAAAGTCCGAGCTGTCCAAGAGGGGAAGGTCCATAACAAGGATCATAACATTGCCTCACGTTTCCAAAGCCGACATCCTCGTCGGCCTACTCTATCAACACTGGCCCAGTGAGCCTTCTCTCAGCTACCAGTATTCAACAACTTAGCACTATGCCCATACATAATGCTAAATTATTTTAATCCAGCCTATAGGTCCCCCCTGCCAGGATTCGAACCTTGGATGTGGGGTTTGGCTCTGATAGTTATGAATCAACCAACTCTCCCAAAAGCCCGAGCTGTCCAGGAGGGGAAGGTCCATAACAAGGATCGTAACATATTATTTCATAATTTATTTTTTGTACACTTTTTGATTTTAATAAATATCAAATCTTTCTTAAAATAAAAAAATCTCTATTCCAAGTGGTGCTTTTTAAACTCGTGAATTATTTTCATGAACTCCCCTTTCACCAGTTAGCAACACTTTTTAAAGAAATTTACTGCTTTGATTTGCTATTTTGTTTTTGGTCTTGTACACTTGATCTGTTTTAGAGTTCTCGTTTTATCAAGGTATGGGTAAGGCTCTTAACTTCTCTTTCCGGGTCCTTGTGCTAGCTGGGGAACTATTGGTCTGGCTTTGGATTTCATTGTAAACTTTCTCTGTTTTAGGGTGTGTTTGTTTTTTGTTTTCCATGGAAAACATAAAAATAGTGGAGACATCATGAAGAGAGGAGAAAAGGGAGAGGGAGTGAGAATGAAATTTGTGACCTTCCTCCACCTATCTAATCTCAAAATCATGGAAGAAGACTTTATGGGGGTGTTAAAAATATTTTTCTATTGAAAACTCAAGAAATATGGCTATCTTCAACGTGGATGAAAACTTTTCTCACTTGATCTCCACATTTTCATGGTTTTCCATGAAAAAAAGTCATACACACCCTTAGAGCATCTCCAAGGGTAAAAGCTAAAATCATCCCCTATTTTAACCAAAAACTAATTTTAGGGCCCCCCCCAATTTCATCATCACTCCAACCACATTCCCCATTATAACTTTTTCATCATTATTTAAATATATCTTTCCCTAATTTTTGAAAATTTTTATTTAAATTTATTTGATTGGAGGAGAGAGAAGGAAGAAAAATGATTTTTTTTAATATTTATTAGGATTTGGGGGATGGAATGGATGCCCCCAAATATAGGGGGAAGGAAGAGGAAAAGTAAAAAATGGGGGTTTGGATAGGGAATCCCTTGGAGCAAAGTTTTTCTCACATGAGACTCCAAAATAGCTTTTTGGCTATTTTAGGGGATCCCTTGGAGATGCTCTTACCATTAAAACAAACATCCAAAATGTACATTGGAATAGATTACCATCTTCTAACATGCACATTTGCATTTCAAGCCAACCTCACAATTTTAATGTAAATCGTTGAAATACAACAAAAACCCGATTCCTTTCGCCTTGCAGGGAGCTTCAACCTCAGGTGCCTCACTTTGTTTTTCATGGTTTACCATAAAAAGAAAAATCTATTTTTCCTTGATGAATGAGAGGTAAAAGAGAAAAAATTTGTGCAGATAGAATTAGTTTTTTGGTACATGAAGATGGAGATCTTCATTGAATAATAGTTGGGTTAGATGAGTGCAAAATTCAATCAACCAACTTGACAGTCGTAAGATGTTGAATTGTGAATCAAATCATCAGTCATTTTCCACTATTGTTGAATTGATTTGTAGATTCAAGGTGGAATTTTTAAATACATAAGAATACTTGAGGTATATAAATAATTTTCTTAATATATCATCTCCTGTATTGGTAAAAAATATACATGTTAATTTGTAACAACTTTACGAAAAATTACCCTTGTTAAAAAAAAACCCATCATTCTTCATAGTATCCATTTAAGCTAAAACATTATGCAGTCTTTGAGGATGTTAAAGTGCAAATTGTACAAAATAGACAAGTTATTGTCACATTGTCACAAGGATACAGCCTGAAAGTATCAAAGAATAAATGATTATAAACTAGTATTAACTAATCACAAAAACAAATCCTATCTATTTTGTGTTATTATTAATCATTAAATCGCGTTAACTACTGGGTGAAAAACATATAGTTGTACCTATCTTTATTTATTTATGTATTTATTTATTTATAATGCTTCTATGAATTATGAATCAAATCGTGAATCTAATTCACACCTTTTCCTATTCAAACGTGCAAGGGGTATTGATATGCTGGATTCAGCGAATTGAATTGATACTCCAATAGTGAATAGTTTAGAAACTATTGTCACAAGATGTAGGCACATGGTACTACCTGGCACATGCTTTCCTATATCAGTTGACCAACAAGGTTTTGGGCATGTAGTGTCAATTAGTTTCACGTATGAAAAAAAATGGGTTCTGTAGGTTTATTGGTATCGAGTTGGTTTCAAAACTCATACTGCTTAACTTTTCTGCCACAAGGAGTTTAATCTTAAACCTCTCTATGTTTTAGCAAAATTTCTCATTTGAACCTGGTGGTTCTTAACACAATGGTAGAAGAGAGACATGGATTGTGTTAAGATTTTCAAAAAAAAAGAAAGCTTAAAGCAGTGAAGGAGACTACACTCTGCGAAACAGAAAAAAAATAATAGTAATAACAAAAAATAAACATAAATATCAAGAGAGTAGTTTTAATATACGTAACCAGTTGCTCTCTATGCCTTCAAAGATTAGATTATTGCTTGTTTTTAAATACCAGGGTCCTTACTCGAGTAAAAACCCGGGCTTGCCTCATAATGTTTGATGTTTTTTTTAATCAGAAAATCACTAAAATTTGGGCATGTCAGGTTTGCCTGTTGTATTCTGGGATAGTACAACTGTACCATTGACTAAGTATGCTTTTATAGTCAGTTTCTAGATGCCTGTCGCTTTCCTACAAATTTCTAATAGGAGTTTCTTATTGGTTGTTTACCTGGAAATACTATACTTTTATGCAGGTTTTGAAGGTGATGCCAACTCACATATTGCTACAGCTTCTCAAGATCATACGTTGAGATTGTGGAAGGTAAAGATTTGAAGCTTGTACCCTTAACCTTATCAAAAAACTTAGCCCCTGGTTAATATCTTCTTTTTTCTCAAAAGTTTCACACAGAGGAGCGCCTCAATCGTCCTGTGAATATCAGATCATATGGAATTTTGAAAGGGCATACTGCCTCGGTTCAAAGTGTTGCTGCACATGCTTCTGGAGAAATGGTAGCTTCTGTTTGGTTGCTGTTATTTGTGAAGACATATTGGAAAAGTAGTGCATTTTAATCACTTAGGTTTCACTTTTCTTTTGCATTTATTTAGATGTGCTCTGGTTCGTGGGACCGTACGATCAGTTTATGGCGAATAAATGAGCCATATGTAGAGAGTGACTCTGCATCATTAAAGAAGAGAAAAGTGGATAAAAATGCCAGAGAATCCTTGTTGGAGGTATATTCTGATTGTGGTAATGTTCGTATTGTGGCAAATTTAGAATGTAAAAATCATCTGGTGTTTGAATGTTGAGCATCCTATTGTTTTCCTGTATTTGATATGGTGCA
This sequence comes from Berberis vulgaris, assembly GCA_963556465.1. Classification (NCBI taxonomy): domain Eukaryota; kingdom Viridiplantae; phylum Streptophyta; class Magnoliopsida; order Ranunculales; family Berberidaceae; genus Berberis; species Berberis vulgaris. The sequence goes on along the minus strand of OY747124.1, from coordinate 54,597,937 downwards.
ATGATCTGTGTATCTTCTCAAAAAAGTTATTACCCCACAATCTTCCCTGATCTAAGTTTTAGGATCTTTGTTCACAAGGGGTTCATTATGCTGCTAGTGAAGTCTTGTGTACTTGTATCTTTATAGGATATTTGAGAAGATATACTTGTGAAATTATCATATCAGAATGACCCTTCATGCGCTGTAACTCCTACATGATACATTGTTCCTTTTCCGTCGCCCCCCCCCCCGATCAATTTAACTATATTGGTCCTTAGTAGTTGGTAGAGAGATGTTGAAACACGATAAAAATAAATATTAAATATCAGGATTCCTGAGAATTTCCATCGTTTGTTGGTTATCTTTGTTTAATAGGATTCATGTTGCCAAATGTAAGTAGCTAATATTTGATGAGGCTGTTCATCAGTTTCTAGAGCAGGATTGTGGATGACATTGATTTTTATGTGGCAATAAGGTTGAGCCTGTGTCATCACTTGTGGGGCATACAGACTCTGTATCATCTGTGGTCTGGCCGAATGATAATATTTATTCTGCATCATGGGATCATTCTATTAGAAGATGGGACATTACAACTGGGCAAGAAGACATGAATTTGGTACGTGAAATAGCTTCAAATCCTTGTGCTTTTTAAATCAAAATTTATTTAACTCTTTGGAGCAAGGCAAACATGGTTAAGTTGATGGTATTGAAATTGCTTGGAAATGTATTACAGAAGGACCAAACTTTTTGATATCTTTATTGCCGACGTTTTATATACTCTTTGTTACTGGTTATAACTGTTTTCGTCCAATTTTCGTCTCATATTATTTAGTTCAGTACAATGTAGTTGAGGCGGAGGCGAGGCGCACATGGTTGAACACCTGGATGCAAGGCGATGAGTGACATGAGACGCACTTAGATTATTTTTGGATTTCTTTTCTTAGTAGCATACTAGCATACATCATAACCAATATATTTTTGATTTCTTTTCTTAATAAATAGTAGCATACTAACAATGTTATAATAAAAACAAACAAGTAAAAAAAAAGTTGCAAAAAAATCATACCCAAAAAAAAAAAAAAAATTGGCATTAAAAACAAAAGCACAAGAAACCTAGTTTTCAAACTTCTAAAAAGGAGAAGGGAAGAAGAGTTGGATAAAGCAGGAGAAGAAAACAAAGAAAACCTTCTTTAACCCTTGTTAGCAGCTAGGTTTGAGGATTTGATGGAGGGAGGGAAGATTTGGAGTTGTGTCTCTTTCAACCCTTGAAAGAGTGGGCTTTGGGCTTTGATTTGTTAGCAGCTAGGTTTTATTTGTTAAGCAACTCAAGCCCAAAATCTAATGGCAAAGAGTGGGCTTTGGGCTTTTATCTTTATAGTGAAGCTATCTAAACTAATCTATAAGTATGTAAAAATAAAGATGATAAATAACCATGTAAAAATTGTGAGGTGTTGCCTCACGCTTGAGGCGCTAGGCGTAAAGCTCAAAAAGGTGCACTGAGGCGAATGCCTCATTTTATTGCACTGCATTGCCTCATCTTGAGGACAGGCAGATTTTTGTAAAAATGCCTTGAGGCGTGCCTAGGCGACGCCTTGACTACATTGGTTCAGTAAACTATCAATAGAAGTCCTTTTTATTAAAAAAATAAAAAATAAATAATAGAAGTCCATGCGTAATCATTTTTGTTTGGGAGTGTTGATGTTTGATGAGTTGCCAATGATTCCTCATGCACAATAAAGCGTCTCGCTTGAGATGAAATCAAACTGCAGCTTGGTAAGGGTCGTGGAACTATTGGAGCCCATCATATTTTTATCACTGAAAGTACTATTGGAGCCCTTCATGTTTCTATCACTCAAGATTGATCCTCCTTAAGTACTCCTAGGCTCCTAGCTTAGATAAAGTATTAAGTTAGTCAAGGTTTCAGTATTTCCCCCTTTTGTCAGATTTAAGGTTAGTATAAATGTAGAATCATGTTGGGCTGACTGTTTTTACCATAAAATGCCTTAATGCTAACCCAGCATATCAGGCTGAGGGACTGTAGCATCTCACTGTAGGATGGGCTACTATGCTAATGCTTTATATTTAAATTTGTACAGCCCTTTTTTGTTTGCAATAGCCCTATTCATTATACATGCTCATAATTTTCTACTTGTAGTCATGCGGAAAAGTTGTCTATTGCGTTGATGTTGGTGGAGAAGGCTCTAAACTTGTAGCCGCTGGTGGTTCTGACCCTGTCCTCAGGATATGGGATCCGCGCAAACCAGGTGAACTAGCCGGATAACCGGCTAAACATGTAGCAGGTATCATCTATCCATCTGTATCACCACTTCTCACTGAAAGTTGCAAATTTCTACAGGAACATCAGCTCCAATACAGAAATTCTAAATGTCGAGGGATTGAGCGAGGAAACCAGCGAGGGAAATGAGGTGGAGGGGGTGGAAACCGTCCACCCCCCTCGAGATGTGAGCGTTGACTTTTCGCTCGCACATCTCGAGGGGGGTGGACGGTTTCCACCCCCTCCACCTCATTTCCCTCGCTGGTTTCCTCGCTCAATCCCTCGACATTTAGCAAAGCTCGCTCCAATATATCAGTTATTCTCATCTCATACCTCGTTTATCTCGGCTTTCAAGTGGCATGCGAGGTCATTTTTTCATTTGCTTTCTGCATCATATGATGGAAAGGTCATGTTATGGGATCTACGAACTGCGGTATTTTCTTCTTTCCTGGACCATTTCAGCATTTTTCTTATAGATTTTGGTCTTTGATTAAAAATTCCTTTTGTTGCAGTGGCCTGTTTCTGTTATAGATTCACACATGGATAAGGTATTTCCTTTCTCCTGTAGATACTTTTTGTGCAACACCAATTGGACATTTAAGTTTCCCTCAAACAACCTAGTCAAAATGTAGGTACTATGTGCTGATTGGTGGAAAGGGAATACTGTTATCAGTGGTGGAGCAGACTCAAAACTGTGCATATCTTCAGAAATCCCTATCCCATGAGGTAAGTGATATGTAATGATCTTACCCTATATAAAGGGCTCCTAATTTCCTCATTAAGTTCGCATCAATTTCTTCTATCAACCTAGGTACAGGAAATCATGTATAGGTCCTCTCAAAATTGGCTCACACTTTTCTGTCATTTAGCTTGTAGATATAATCGTTGTTATTCTATAGCAGTCGAGTTGGTTTCAACAAAAGATGTTGTCAAGAAGTATTTGTTTTCTGCCAGAGGGACCTGTTGCTTCATTTGACATGTCACTGCGTTGTTAGAAAAGTTTTCTTCAAGGTTACAAGTTGGATACTGCAATTGCTAGTAGTTATGTTTTGGTTTGTACTTTGTACTTGTAGTGAGAATGCAACTTTATTTATAGTCGAACAGTTGTGAGGGAGATTTTATATTAGGTGGGCAGCCAATATGTTTTATAAATATTCTATTGTAGAAGTAGAATTGGAGTACTAGAATACTAAAAGTTGTTGATTTCAATCTCATATTGAAAATTTGTGCAAATCAAATTTTGTTTTTGCTTTCAGTTGCCACAAGATCATCTGATTAGGCGTGGATCCACTTTTGCTGTCCAACGGAAGCTGTGAACAGAATTTTGATCCTTGTTCAGGCGCCATCTAATCAAAACTTTTGTTTCATTCTTTCTCAAACAAACTGATTATTACATCACCATGTAAAGACTTTAAGATAAAACTTACATCCACTGATGACTTCGTTCGACACTGCAACCTAATTAATCAAACTGCATAATATTGCTGTAACTGATCACTCTGCATAAGCCCGCGTTGGTAGCCTGGGTCGCTGTCCGGACCCTCCTGGGCATGTGCCTGGGAGGGTGTTTGGCACGTGAACCCAACACCTCGGCTCCCTCAAGCGAGTAACCCCTCCTCTCCTGCGCCTCCTCCCTCAAGCGAGTAACCTAGCCTGCGCCTCCTCTCCTGCGCAAGCTCTTCTCTTGTGCCTCCTTTGGCAAACACCCTCCCTACTCCTCTGCTCCTCCTCACGCCAGATCTGCTCCTCGTCACGCTCCTCTGCTCCGCTCGCTCTGCTCCGCTCCTCTGTTCTGCTGCTCGGCGCCTCCTCTTCTTCTTCTGGTACATTTTCAAACCTGCTTAATATCTTGAAATTATACTGAAAATGCTGCAAAATCTGGTGTGATGTTTGATAATCCTGAAATTATACTCAGTCTCCTGAAATTCATACTGAAATTAACAAAAATTTGATGATAACACTTTTACACTACTGAAAATTATACTAAAATTAACAAAAAGTATGAATTTCAGGTAAAAGTGTAATTATTCAGTATAATTATACAAAATTTTTGTCTTATGACTTGAAGAGGGTTGATAGAGATAGTTAGTGTAAAATTTTTCTTAAATTATACTACTGAAATTCATGATGATCCTGCAAATTTTTTGTTAATCCTGCAAAAACATGGATTTGATTAGATTTTGTTAATTTTTTTTTTTTTTTTTGTATAAACCAATCATAATTTTAGCCTAGTTGTAAAACATTTTAAAGATTAGCTAATTTGTACAAAATGCTGGTTGGTTTCAACAGCCACCATGTCGAAAAAATCTGGTTGTAAAACATTTTAAAGATTAGCTGAATTTTTTTACTGTGTTATTGGCATCTATAGCTTAATAACATATTTTTTTTTTATGTTGAAATAAAGATCTTAACCCAACAATGACATACAAGGCATATGTGGTATATCGCGGTCGTGTCCCTGGAATTTACGCAACTTGGCAAGATTGTTCAATCCAAGTAACATGGTATAGAGGTAATTTGTACAAGGGTTTTGTCTCAGCTGCCGAAGCTCATGCTAGTTATAAAGAGTGGGTTTGCTCAGAAGTGGTGGAATATAACGACGGGGCAAGCTCATCATCTGCTGCAGAGGTGAAAAATAAGAACTACGAGGCAAGAAATCTCTTCGAAGATAGGAATAATCAGTATCACGCTCGCGCGGGTGAAGCTCAAGCGAACAATGATAAATGGGCATTGACAAGGGATTTGATTAATACACTGCTAGTGGTGTTTCTTATGATAATGGTAGTTTTTTTGTTCAAACTTGTGGCTTTTTGAATACTCTGTAAGTGATATTTCAAACGTGTATTCAGTTATGTTATGAATGAATGTACATTTTGTTAATATCAGGAATAAGAATGCTTATATGTAATAGTTGCAGGAATGCTTATATTGGATTGCCCTAATTTTCAACTGCATTTTAGTGTTCTACCTCTGGTTTTGTAGATGCTAAGTTTGGACTTCTTTGAAGTTCGGAAATGAGTGTTTAGGTCAGTTTGGGTGTCGAAAAGAAATTGTCAGCTTTTTTTTTTTTCCCTTTTTTGTAAGAAAGTTTTATGATTTATGGGTTTACTTGGTAGCTGATGGATGGGAAATGGGTATAGTTTAAATGCAGTAAGAAGATTGTTTTGAAATTTAGGGAGAAGACATTATAGATATGCTATACAGTCTATAATGAGCTTGCTATTAGAACTTTTGGGCATGATTACTTCATTGAGGAAAGTTTAGGAAGTCCAAAGTGTATACACTAAATTTTGGGGATTTGGAGAGGTGGTTGTAACTTACAACAACAGATAATGTACTTAACATTTGCAAATCTTTGTAACTTACAACAACAGATAACTTGCAACACTAGATAACTTACAACACTTGCAAATCACATCCCATAATATAATTCCTTTTTCAATAACCATAAGTTCAAAACACTGATTACAGAAAACACTTAACTCATCAACTGGTTGCAGAAAACACTGACTGCAACCATAACCATAAGTTCAAAATGCTCGAATCTTAACTAATGTGCTTATATGGACTGAAAATTGGAAGACCTTCGACATCTTAATGGCCTCAGTCTTGAGCTCTTCAGCATCAACCAATACACCACGTAACTCATCAACTGCAAGAATTAATTCCTCATAATGGATCAAATGGATTAGGTTAAAGCTAAAGTATCTCACTTAAAAAGGGGCAAATGCATTATAAATTTGTCACACAATTTGAAAGGGAAAATGATTGAACATGTTTCATTCTGTCAAATATGCTAAAGTATCTCACTTAAAAAGTAAGACGCAATGATTCAAACCAAAATTTTATGCAAATGGTAGTTTAAAAAAATTCTCATAGGGAAGAACATTGAGTATCTGCACCTCATTTACGTTTGTGATTTTGTTAGCAGTTGGGTAAGATGGCGGAAGCTGAAAATCTGCCAAACACAGACACATTCAGAATACAGAATGGACAATGGGAAAGGTCAAGCTTCCAAAAACTTGATGCGGATTTAACTGACCTAAATTAATAAGTTAATTCAACCCACTTGTAATAACCGCAAGTGCACGGTGTCTAACTAGTAGACAACTGCAAGTACGGGTCGATCCCACGAGGAAGGTGGATGCAATTGAAATTTATAATTTAATTTAAACTAATTTAAATGGAAAATGGGGTTACAGCATTTTAAAACTAAACTAAAAATAAATTTAAAAATAAGAAAAGTAAAATAAAAGAAAAATGTGGATTTTGTGGGCTTGGACTCACCAATGAGTTAGCAAAAATTATTTAAATCTAAATTACTGAATTTAAAAACGAGAAGTTTTAGGGATGAGAATCCCTTGTTTACACCGAATATATGATCGTTAAAATCAAATTAAATTATATCATGTTTCTATCAAACATTAACAAATTATTTCAAGCAAAAGCAATTTATCAAAAACTTTCATAAATAAATTGTAATTAACAATTAAGCACACAATTCAGTAAAATCAATCACAATAACTTATACAACCCATTTAGTTTGTCGCAAACTCGATGTGGTGGTACTCAGCAGATCAGCAGTTAGTCCGAACACGAATCCCGAGAAAATGAAGTACACAAGCTCTGTGGTGGTACAGAGCGGGAACCGAGGGTGCAAATAGCAAAAATTAGAATTTAACTCATTCCCGCGCCTCTGCTACAGTTCCCTTCTTCTCCAACGCGACAACGCCACTTGCGGTGCTGTTCTTCGCGTCTGTTGGTTCGCTCCTCGCTCCTCCGACTGGTTCTGAACCTGCAAAAAGAGAGAGAGAAAGTGAGGAAACACTGAATTAAGGAAAGGAAGCAGAAAGAAAATCAAAACAGGGAGTTTGCGGAGCCCTGTTTCTCCTGTCGCGGTGATTTGTGCTGCCTGCTGAAGCGCCGCTTGCGACGGTTGTAACGACCCGATCCGCACAGTAAGATATTGTCCGCTTTGGGCCCAACCGGCCCGCACGGCTTTAAAAGGCCTCTTACTATGGGGATCCAACCTCGCACATATATAGCACATAACCATCCCGCACCCAGGCGATGTGGGACTATGATCCCCCTTGGTAGCTAGCCCAACCCCTCTTGGGATCCACGGGCCTGTTGGGCCTATTGGGCTCCAACCCTCACCCTCACCCTCACCCTCAGGTCCGCCCACACAAGGGTCTCACAGTCCACCCCCCTTAAGGCCCAACGTCCTCGTTGGCCACACAGGCACAACGTCCACGTTGCCCGAGGGCCCACCTCCACGTGGCACACTTCCGGCTGGGTCAGGCTCTGATACCATTCTGTAACGACCCGATCCGCACAGTAAGATATTGTCCGCTTTGGGCCCAACCGGCCCGCACGGCTTTAAAAGGCCTCTTACTATGGGGATCCAACCTCGCACATATATAGCACATAACCATCCCGCACCCAGGCGATGTGGGACTATGATCCCCCTTGGTAGCTAGCCCAACCCCTCTTGGGATCCACGGGCCTGTTGGGCCTATTGGGCTCCAACCCTCACCCTCACCCTCAGGTCCGCCCACACAAGGGTCTCACAACGGTGGTCGTGAGAGAGGGAGGCAGGAAGGAGCTCGAGACGAAGAGAGGCCGAGAGAAGAGGAACAGTTGCGGCGGCGAGGTGGAACAGAGCCGCGGTGAGGCTCTGTTTCGCGGCGTGGTGGTGGTTCTCGGTCTGTTGTGATGCAGGAACAGAGAGGGCGAGGTGGAGGAGGGAGAGATCGTGGAGAAGAGAGGAAAACAAGGAGCAGGGTCTGTGGCGAGGCGGAGGTCTGACGCGAAACAGGGTTGTCACTCCCCTGTTTTGTGGTGGTGGCGGAGAGAGAGGGAGGGACGACGAGATGAAGGGTGATGGTGGTGATGGCGAGGTGATGTCTGATGCGAAACAGGGTTGTCACTCCCCTGTTTCGTGGTGGTGATGGTGCTCGCATGGTGTGATGAAAATCACTTTGTGAGGAAGAGGGTTTAATTTTCTGTAATTTTTCTTTTCCCTTCTCTTCCTCCCCTTTCTCATCCATTGAATTTTTGTATTTATAGATAATTAGGAGAAAATGAATATGGACAAGTTCAGGGGAGGGTTCAATGAGTGATTTAAGGCAAAAATAAATCAAAATCTTGAATAATTTAGGGAATGTGTCTAGGGTTTGATTGGGCTTAGCATTGGATTTGGATTTAAGTTATGGGTTTGGTTTTGGGTTTAAGGGTTTATGGGTTAGGTTTTGGGTTTAAGGGTTTTATTTTGGGTTTGGTTTGAGTTTAGGTTTTGGGTTTAGATGTGTGACCCTCTACTTTGTACCACTGCTAGAATTGACCAATTATCGTTCCTTAAGTTGTCGCCTTAATACGATTTCATCGTTCACGCTCAAATTCCTACAAAGACATGAAAACGAAATAATTACTATAAAATATAATAATCGAAACACTAACATATATAAATTGAAGGATATATTATGTAATAATTATGTGAATATCACCACACAAAAAATGTTAGATTCAATTTCACGCTGCTAACAACAGGCTAAGAAGGATCATCCCTCCAGAGTTAACAGATCTATATTCCCTAGCAAACTTCACTGTGGCTCGCAACAACTTATCAGGTCGAACATCAGATGCAAAAAATCAGTTTGTTACATTTGAGGAAACAAGCTATGAAGGAAACCCTCTGCTTTGTGGACTTCCATTGCAAAAAAGTTGCAACACTACTGAGTCAGGAGCCATTTCTTTCGAAAAATAGTGAAGATGATAATAGCTTTTTCACAAGTTATTGTAAAACAGAAAAAATGATGCATGGAAAAGAAAATATTTGGGGTCAGTAGGTGTGAGCACAAAGTTAGGGAGAAATGGCAAAGAGAGTAACAACATAGACGGAGAGAGAGATACCCAGAGTGAAAACATTTTGAATTCACAACCACCTATAGTCTGGCAACTCTATGTCGTTGTTTGAAGCCGGTGTTTGCCAAAATAAATAAATAAATAATAAAGAATTGCACTGCAAAAATAACAGCAATATTACGAAATAGTGTGTCCCTTGGTTTATATACCTGTGAGAGGAGCGAATAAATATGATTCATTCCTGCTAATGCACCAGATTGTGACACAATTGTTTCATCCTTGAAGTCGACAAATACAAATCATAAGTAAACAATCATAAGTGATAGTTACGCGTCAGTAAATATATTAAAAACAAACCTGGGTATTTGAATTTATTGAATGCGGTATCAAATATTCTGATCCTTCAATTCCACTCTGGGAACAACCCTACAAATGACATGTGTACATACAAATTTAATATTCTAGACTTAAGAAATTAAATATTCAAAAAAAACATATTGCAGAACATACCACATTCTTCTCAAGGGCGTGATCTTTTTTTGCTTGTTTATTTTTTTTCCTTTGTATTTTTTTACAAATCTTTTCAAATGTGGGTTGCATCCTTGAATTAGAGCGTCGGCCTTTGCTACGAACCGGTAATGGACTATGAATGTTGGATTGCATCCCAGAACTAGTAGTGTTGGACCCAAATTCCGTAAACCCATGTGAATCAACACCCTCATCACCATCATCAGTTTTGAGTTGCTCCATTATCAAAGTGATCCATTCATGAACTTGGCATGTCTTCTTTTCATCCTCAGCGGCGTAGTCAGCCATTTCATAGAAGTGACTGCACATCTTGTCAAACCTTTGATTTTCAGGCTTCATTCCCGAATCTGAATAAACAATCTTAACCCTTGTATGAGCCATCTTCACATCTTTCCTCCACCTCCGAAGAACATATTTATCTGGTATAGCATGAATATGTCTTTCAAACAACACTTTCAATACATGTCTGCATAAGATCCCCTTGAACTCAAACAATTGACAATTACACTTGATATTGAAAAGCCAAACAAACTCTTCAACGGCCTCACCACATATCAATCCACATCCCAAAAGAATTGATTGACCGTGATGGTTCACCCCAAAAAAAGAAGCAAATGGCATGTCATACTTATTTGTTAAGTATGAAGTGTCAAAGGTAACAACATCTCCAAACTCCTTGTAAGCTGTTCTGCTCCATGCATCAGCCCAAAAGACATTTCTCAATCTCCCTTTATTGTCCAAATCCATCATATAAAAGAAATTAGCATTGTTAGCTTGCATTTTTTGAAAGTAGTTATGAATGGCCTCCGCATCCCCCTCCCCAAGTCTCAACCTTCTCATTTTATCCAGATAATTGTAACAATCTTTCTGAGAAAATTGCAGAATATCATGACCACCAGCTTCAACCACACATGAAGTAAAATTCTTATTTGGCCTAATACCTGCCCTATCATTATAATCCAGCTTCTTCTTCACATATGAGCTCATAACTCTATTTTTCGGATAAAATCTTGATTTTTCGGGGCTCAATTCATGATTGTGATCTACTGTTACTTTTGTCACTAACACATCACCATCAGAGAGTATTTTACCTCTAATTTTAGCCATACATCCACATTTAGCTGTACCCCGCTTGTTTACAACACTTTGTGATTTACTTGTATGCTGCCCAGACCGACCACATGCAAGCGTTAAGAATATAGTTTTTCCATTTTCATCTTTTTCTGTATTCTTTATTTTCACTGGAAATCCTATTTTATTACCATAATCATGATAATAACGTTTGTACTCATCAATGCCGCTGAATTTCATCACTTCTGTAGGATCCCTTAACTCTTCTACATTTTTTTCATTCTCCATCAATTCAATATCTTCTACACTATCCATCCCTTATCTCTTCTAAAGTTTCTTCTTACTGAACCTATTAAAGGGGTAGTTATCATCAGATATGTGCGTAAGAGTATCTACATGTGTATTGAAACACATATCAAAACGCAATAAAAAATATAATTCCATGACAAAAAAATTTATTATTCTCACAAATTTTCACATTTAAGGAGTAAACTGTACAAATTAGCTAATCTTTAAAATGTTTTACAACTAGGCTAAAATTATGATTGGTTTATACAAAAAAAAAAAAAAAAAAAAAAAAATTAACAAAATCTAATCAAATCCATGTTTTTGCAGGATTAACAAAAATTAACAAAAATTTTGCAAGATTATCATGAATTTCAGTAGTATAATTTAACAAAAATTTTACACTAACCATCTCTGTCAACCCTCTTCAAGTCATACGAAAAAAATTTTGTATAATTATACTGAAATTCATACTGAATAATTACACTTTTACCTGAAATTCATACTTTATGTTAATTTTAGTATAATTTTCAGTAGTGTAAAAGTGTTATCATCAAATTTTTGTTAATTTCAGTATGAATTTCAGGAGACTGAGTATAATTTCAGGATTATATCAGTATAATTTCAGGATTATCAAACATCACACCAGATTTTGCAGCATTTTCAGTATAATTTCAAGATATTAAGTAGGTTTGAAAACGTACCAGAAGAAGAAGAAGAGGAGGCGTGAGGAGGCGCCGAGCAGCGGAACAGAGGAGCGGAGCAGAGCGAGCGGAATAAAGGAGCGGAGCAGAGGAGCGTGATGAGGAGCAGATCTGGCGTGAGGAGGAGCGAGCGGAGCAGAGGAGCAGGGAGGGTGTTTGCCAGAGGAGGCGTAGGAGAGGAGCTTGCGCAGGAGAGGAGGCGCAAGCTAGGTTACTCGCTTGAGGGATGAGGCGCAGGAGAGGAGGGGTTACTCGCTTGAGGGAGCCGAGGTGTTGGGTTCACGTGCCAAACACCCTTCAGGCACGTGCCCAGGAGGGTCCGGACAGCGACCCAGGCTACCAACGCGGGCTCCCTAGAATTATTCCTCTGCATATACATCTTCATGTTATTGAACACTTTGCATATACATTTATGGGTACTTATAACGATGATGGAAAGCCATCACATGTATATGCTCCTGGAATTGTATGATCTTGAGTTTGGCTACTATGGACCACGATCTTCCTAATCATCAAAATGCAGACTTTGTCAAGAAAATGTAATGGTTTAAAATTTGCAAACTGTTCTACTGTTCTTCTGATGTTACACGATCCATCAATTCAGAATATAGCACAAAGAGATCCCAGACATAGAGCTGAATTTTGGGATAGTCTAGCGTTGTGGTTGATAAATGATAAATGATAATAGATAGTGTTAAGGGAACTCAAAACAAGGTGGGTGTTCTCACCACAAATTAGTTTAAGAAAGGGGTACTCAGGAAGACAAATATCAATGACAATTCGGTAAAATTTTAACCTTATTAATAGAGAACAGTTGCTCGTCGCGAGCATAATAGAAAACACAAATGGGGGGTAAACAAACAGTTGCACAAATAAGCACAATCCACATCTCTACATCTGTAACGAAAATGGCCCGTCACTGTTCTGTGACGCAAGCTTTCATCCTATTTAACTACCTTTGTCGACTCTAAGAGTGTGTTTGGTTGCATGAAATCCTATGTCATGGAATCCATGAAGGGACCCATATATTTTAGGCTAATTTGAGATATAACTCCACATCTACGATTGTGGGAATGGAAGTCCCATGAATATGAGAATCACATGCCTTGGAGGACCAAGGAGTGAGATTTCCATGTCCCATGAATTTGGAAAATATTTTTTTTTGGAAAGCGAGCTGGGTTTTTATAGGATCCCATAACCTATCAACAAGGTGCGACCTACAGGTCAACACCATAAGAAAGTAACCATGCCGCCGGTGGGTCTCGAACCTAGGACGTGGGGGATAAACCCACACAGCCCTAACCACTAGACCATAACACCATTGGCGGAAAATATTTTCTTTGATACCACTATGAAAGCATTTCTCATAATTTTAGACATCGTAACAAAATTCATGCTCTCTATTCTCACATCCACAACTCTTCCTTTGATAATTTTTCTTGAAAATATTTTTCTTTGAACTAAATATAACCCAAATTGACATGCAACAAAAATCAGTCGGACTAAACCTTTTGGGTTTTGCCCAAGGATCCTAACAACCTTTAGGTTTGTGGACTAAAAGCATCCAAACTGCTCACAAGTCATCTCTTCCTATCGTTGAGTTAGTCTCTTTTCTATAACTTAGAAGAGCTTAAAATTAAAGGAGAATTACTAAAAACAATTAGGTGCACTAAAATGACAAAAACTCTTGCCACATAAAAAATGACGTCTATCAAAGCTTGAAAACAAACAGAAATTTGTTTTTTTTTCATTAGAGAAGCGGTTCCCAACCCTGCAGTCACAAAACCTTCCACTGTTGCTACCCATCAAAATTTTGTTTTATTTTTATTTTTAATTTTTTTGAAAGGTGAGCATGTCTTGGGTATCAAACCCAAGAGATGGGGGTCAAACCACCACAGTCTTAGCCAAATTTGTGTTGGTCATTGACAATTGCCACTTGCCAAGATAACAACATAACAACAACAATGAACACACCACATTAATTAATTTATTTCTTATTCAGAAATACGACTTAAAGAAAATACAATCCTTCATAAGTAGGAATTTCGTCTGCATGTACCTCATGTAGCATAATTAGAAAAAAAATCACACATCTAAAGTAAGAAAAAGCTTAAAACATACTCGGTGACAGAAACTATTAATTACTCATACACGATGACACTTCTACTGTCTTGATTCTCTCTCTTCTTCTGTCATCTTCAAAGCATTTTCTTCTCCGTATTTTTTTTGATTTCTTTTGCATCATACAAAAAAGAGCATGTCGACTTTGATACCAATTGATAGAACTAACGAATAAACTGAATAAACAAAACAATAAATTGAAATAATGAAGCAATACTCGAAATAAACGAACAAAAATCAAAATAACTATAATAAAAAGCTAATTAATTTAACTCTAATTAACTAATAATGCTCTAACTACTATTTTAGGCTCTTACTAAATAGACCTAATTATTCTTATATCAATATTAGTAATCTAATATTTTAATATTGCTTACATCAAAAGGATAGAGACTTGAAACCATGAAACGTAAACTTATACAACATTAATAAAAAAATCTTAAAGAGAAATTTTAAATCATTAATAAATTCTGTCATAAATCATAAGAATTGCAATCGAAAGATATGACACAATTTCAAAGATTTGTATAATTTTCTCATTTCCACATTGAATGGTCCAAGTTCCACCATTGCATGAGCTACAAATATGAAGTTAAGCTCACTCCCACGGGTAATGCAAGAGGTTTTTCACTTAGGCTTCGCTTGGTAAACTGTAAAATAATGCATTTTGCAAATTAACGCAAATGCATTAGTTTACATTGCATTGGTTTGCAATGCATTACTTTAAAAGTGCTTGGTTTAATTAAATAAAATTAATGCAATTAGACAAGTGATTGTTGGTGGTGGTGATGATGGCGGTAGTTGTGGTTGTGGTCGTGTTGATGGTGATTACGAATGTGGGCGATGATGGTGGTAGTGGTGGAAATGGCGGTGATTTTAAAATGGTGGTAGTTGTGGTGGCTAAGCTATGGTGGTTCGGTGAATATAAAGGTGGTGGTGGTGATGGGTGGTGGTTGCGGCAGTGGCAATAATGAAAGTGGTGGTGGTTGTAGTGATTATGCTATAGTGGTGGTGATGGTGGTCGTGGTGATTATGCTATAGTAGTGGTGATGGTGGTTGTGCGATAGTAGTTGTGGTGGTGGTACTGGTGGCGGAGAGGACGATTATGATGGTATTAGTGAAGTTGGTGGTGGTTGTGGTATGTTATGGTATCGGTGATCTTAGAGGTGGTGGTGATGGTGGTAGTGGCAGTGAGATGGTGGTGGTTATGGTGATTGTGGTGGTGGCAATGACAATGATTTAAAAATGGTGGTGGCTAAGCTAATTAGTGAAGTTGGTGGTGGTTGTGGTATGTTATGGTATCAGTGATCTTAGAGGTGGTGGTGATGGTTGTAGTGGCAGTGGGATGGTGATGGGATGGTGGTGGCTATGGTGATTGTGGTGGTGGTGGCAATGACTGTGATTTAAAAATGGTGGTGGCTGTGGTGGCTAAGCTATGGTGGTTAGGTGAATATAATGGTGGTAGTGGTAATGGTTGTGGTGGTTGCGACAGTGGTAGTAATGAAAGTGGTGGTAGTTGTGGTGATTATGTTATAGTGGTGGTGATGGTGGTTGTGTGATTATGATATAGTGGTGGTGATGGTGGTTGTGCTATGGTAGTTTTAGTGGTGGCGGAGGACGGTTATGGTGATACTAGTAAAGTTGGTGGTGGCGGTGGTGGTAATGGCAGTGGAGTGGTGGTTGTGATGGTTTTGTTATAGTAGCGGCTGATTATGGTGGTAGTAGTAAAGGTGGTGTTGGTTGTGAGTGATTATGCTATGGTAGTGGTATTGGTGGAGGTGGTGGTGGTAGTAGTGGGGTTGGCGGTGGTTGTGGTAGTGGCAATGGCGGTGGTTGTTATGGTTATATTATGGTGGTTGTGGCGGTGGCGCACGATGACAGAACGGGTGGAGGTGGCGGTGGTGGTGATGGTTACGGTATGGTGGTGGTGGTGATGGCTGTAGTTGTGAAGGTGGTGGTGGTTGGGGTGTTTATGAAGGAGTTGAGAATAAAATTCGAGTAAGATGAGATGATGAGAGTTTTGCAAAGTAATGCAGGAGATTTTGTCTAGCAAAGTTGTACGAAATTTTATAACTAGGAGATGTGGAGGTCCTGAATTCAAATTCCAATAATTGTTTTCCATAAAGTCAACCAAGCACCAAGTTTATGTAACCGTCGTAAACTTTTGCATGTGCATTCTTTTACCGTATACCAAGCATCGCATCTCATTCACTTTCACAACCAAGGATTGTGATTCGCGAAATTATACGTAATTTCACCGAAATGTGTTTTTTTGGAATTACGAAAAGAAAAATGGTGAAAGAAAAGATTACATTTTTTTCGAAATTTTTTGAAATAATTTCAAAAATTTTGGGATTTTTCGTAAATTTCGGAGTTTTTGTTTTTCGTTTTTTCATAAAAATACAAAACCAACTACTACAAATTATATTTTTTTCGAAAAAATTCTGAATTTTGAGTTTTTTTTTCTTCTAATTATCATTTATTTAAATTATTTATTGTTTTTTGAAACCACCACCTAATTTCCTAATTATCACTTATTCTATTTATATATTGATTTTTTAAACTACCCATTGATTTTCTAATTATAGGTTTTTTGATTTCATTTAATATGTTTAATACATTTATTACTTGCTTATTATTTTTTCACATATTTATTTACCCTCAAAATTCATTATATATTTTATGTATTCTCAAAAAAATTTCATTTTTTCTTTTCGTACGGAAATATTTCTTAAAATCAGGAAACCGAAATTAACTTTGAAAAACAAAATCACGATCCTTGTTCAACATACAACTACTCTCCACTCTTTACTCTTACAATACAATGATGAATTTTATATGTATTCGCATTTCATACTAACCAAGCAGGAGAACTTGGGACAACACAATTACTCTCCACTCTTCTTCCTCTCCTCCTATCTCTGGTACCCATCTTCTCAGCATACCTCTTAAAACTATCAGCAAGATCAACCAAACCCACTTCCTTCAATCTCTTCCTCCAACATGACGACACCTTCCTCGGTAGAGAAGTAATGCAACAACTTATTGTAATCAAACCTAGGCACCTTAACACTCTACAAATTTAGCACCTAGCTTCCATGTCTTGAGCAATCCTCCTATAAATATACTCTCAAAATTCACAAATAGGTCTGCTCCCTTTCTCCCTCTCTTTCCCAGATGTCCTTGCAAAAATCATAACATATGTGCGCATTATCCCTAACCCTTCTTGATAATTTCTCCAAACACTTGAGAGTTGCTTCACTTGCTCTTTTCAACTTCAACAACCCTTTCATCAGATCAGCCCATGATAAACATTTATATCTCTGGCTCTTCAACTCCTGCGAAAACCTTATAAGCTTTGTGAACTCTCCCTTTACTGGAAAGACCATAAACTAGCGCAACAAGTGTTTCATTATCGACGTGAATTTCTTTCTTGAGCATTTCTTCAAATAGTACATAAGCTTGAGAAAGCTTCCCTCTTTTGCACATCCATTTATGACAAGCTTGTAAGTCGAAAGGCCGAAATCAATCAATCAATCGACTTAAAAAGCTTTACCCCCTCATCAAATTGATTGGTTTAAAAAAGAGTCTCTATCATCTTTTCTACTGCATCCATTTCCAGTTCAAACCCTTGCTTGATCTACCATTAAATTCAAAATTTTGAAGCTTCAATCAACTCACCAATCTCACAAATTAAAACCCAATAATTAAGTAACCCCAGATGGTTTAATCCACTGCTTGAGCCTAAAAACAATGAATTTAGCTTCAAAAACCATTTTAGAACCAGAAAGAGTCTGTACAACCTTGTTGAGAGTGTCCACACTGCAAACAACCCCATGAGCATTCATGAAATGGAAAAAATGATCCCTCGCTGAAGGCAAAGCTTTCAAAGCAATTCTAAAGGTTTGATCGTTCACAACCCTCGGATGGGTAATTTCCACAAGGAGACTCCAAAGAAGCTCAATGTTGTTCGCGTTGCCAAACACGTCGACCAGTGGTCCAAGTGTGAATGAAACTGGGTTGGGATTGAGTGAAGTGGATGAAGTTGTAGACTGGTTTCCATGAATAAGGGGACTTGTTGCAGACTTTGGAGGAATAATTCATGGAAATCACTGGATTGGTGTCTTGACTCGGCCGAGTTTTTTTTGTTGTTGGTAGAGGATAGTGCAGACTCGGTCGGAGAAGCTGAGCGGGGTTGATATTGATGGGTGATGAGTTGGGGGGCTTGCCTAGTGAATCACCACTTACTAGGGTGTTTGTTTTTCCTTATTAATAGAGTTAAAATTTTTAATAACAAGTGGGCTCTAAACATAGCTTTTGTTTCCAGTTCTGATTATAAGTTGAAGTTTTGATTGGAAGTAAGCACCTCTATGGTGTTGATAGCAAAAATTTATTCTAATAATAACCTTACAATAAATTGCTACTATCCTCTTCTATACCAATTATCCCATCTTTTCTTCACCTACTATTTATCATGTGAGTAATGCTGCCACCACCCTCCCTGGCCTCCCCCCATCCTCTTGTGCCTATTCCTCTTTCTCTTCATTTCTATTGAAAATTGTATGAGGAATGGAGAAAGATATATGATGGTTTTTGGTAGTGGTCTCAATGGTATTTGAAGGAGAGAAAACAAGTAGAGAATGGAGGGTTAATGTTGATGGTTTGTGGTAG
Organism: Berberis vulgaris; assembly: GCA_963556465.1. Lineage (NCBI taxonomy): Eukaryota > Viridiplantae > Streptophyta > Magnoliopsida > Ranunculales > Berberidaceae > Berberis > Berberis vulgaris. Next base: position 54,579,439 of record OY747124.1, on the reverse strand, counting down.
GCGGAGAGAGTTGTGGTGGTGGAAAAAAATGTAAAAATACTTCAAGTCAGAACCTAAAAACAAAGATCATTTAATTTTACATCTTTTAATCAACAACTCATTCAGAAGCAAAACAAACAGATCATAGAGTTAGAAGTTAGATTCTAACCACTTAATTTTTTTTTTTTTAAATGCTTAGAAGCTAACTTTAAACTGAACAAACTTTTAAATGAACTGCTTGTGTTTATTTCTGAATGAGCTGATTAGAAGCTGTAAAATTAAAAGATGTTTGTTTTTTGGCGTTGACTTGAAGTTTTGTTTTACATTTTTGTCTACCACCAAACTCCCACCGTCCACCACAAACCACCAACATTAACCTCATTCTCCACGTGTTTTATTTCTTCCAAATACCATTGAGACTTATTTCCACCACTATCAGAAACCATCATATATCCATCTCTATTCATCATACAATCTTCAATAGGGAGGAAGAAAAAGTGAAAGAGGAATAAGAAGAAGAGGAGGATGAGGGGAGGGTAAGGAGGGTGTTAGCGACGGTGGCGTCACTCTTCGCATGATAAAAACAATGTAGAGAAAAGATGAGATGATTGGTAGAGGAGAGGGGTAGCAACAATCATTACGAGTTAATTGTGAGGTTATTATTGGAATAAATTTTCATTAAATACTCAGTGTTAAGTGATCAACACCCCTATGGTACTTACTCCAATCAGAACTTCTACTTTTGATCAAAACTAAAAACAAACACTCTTTTTAAAGTGTCCCATTTCTTATTAAGACTTATGAGTTTGTTCAAAAAAAAAAAAAAAAACCCTTAGTAGTCGGAATTGGAACTAGAACTGGAGGTGAGACCAATGTTTGATGCTTCGATTCATTTGGGATTTGTGTAGAGTAAGGGAGACTTCTTTCTTCATAACTTGTCTAGCATACCATTACCATGTCACAATGACGACCGACCAATACATACCAAGCTACAAGAAACCAAACAAAAATCATTAGCATATTCTTCCAAAACCACTACCCGGGCAATCCACAAAGAAAAATACACAACTATTCATTTTCAAACTCTCGACTTGTGATACCATTTACCACAAGTCTACCAGCTGAGCTACTACCATAGTTTGGCAAATCAAGCTGCATTGTTCCATAGATTAGGTTTTTTTTTTCTTTTTCTAGATTAGTTAAATAAACATTCACCCGTATTGTAAATGAAAAGAAATAACATTTATCTTATAAGACATCATCATGTCACGAAACCATACAAGAGATATCCAAAACTCGCCAATAATTCGAAAAAGTAAAATATAATTTTTTTTTTCAATCATAAGGGTTTTGTCTGTGACATAAAAACGAATAGTTGAACCACTTCTTCTGGTCGACACAACAAGCATAAGAACTAAAAAACATTAAACCTGAAGTGATTCCTATGCTTGTACACATTTTCCTATAAGACAATAGAACATAAATAGCCCTTCTAGGCGGCGAGGAAACGCGCGAGGGGGTGTGTAACCACCCATCACCCTCGAGATGGGCGAAGGCGCGCATCTCGAGGGGGATGGGTGGTTACACTCCTCCCCTCGCACATTTCCTCGTCGTGTAGAATTCCTGGAACATAAAATAAAAGGGTATGGAGATCCAGATAAAACAAAAGCAAGTAAATCAAAATTTACTCAACTAAACAAGCTGAAAACAATCGGAAACTAAAGTTAAAAATCACGTTATAACAATTTACTAGCTTTGTGGAAAACCATAAATCTAGCAAAAAACCCCTAATAATTTACCTATATTTAAGATTATAATATTATATATTAATTCAGTAATTAAGTATTCTGGGGCTACCAATGAGAACCCACCTAGGAATAGCTATGAAATCCAAGATTCATTACAGTTGTTTTTAAAGCAACTGGTTGCCTAAAAGGCATTTACAAACTTACACAACTATTGAATACAAGTAAAGTAAGGGAGATTGAGAGGGTCCACATCGTTCCTAAACTCACAACCAAAATGCATCACAAATCGTATTTGCAAGGGTGAAATTTTCTTAAGAACATCCGCAACAATCCTCACGAATCAGCAATATGCAGCGAAAAGATCATCCACCTTCAAAATTTGTCTCTTGTGTTTATCAAACCAGATAGAAAAAGAAGGAGATAGAGAATTGATTTGGAATCAGGACCTCAACCGTATATATGGAGCTATAATTCTATTATTAGCCCATCATCAATAATAAAATTATATTATGACTTAAATTAGTATCTATACATAAATAACTTTCATACTCAATTTAGTAATACATATCAAGACATAAAACATGTAATTAGAAACGTGTTTATGACCATTGTCTGTTTCTTAATGATCACAACTAATCGGGTCTAATCAAACATCACTCACCTATAGTTCGACAGTCTACAACATATAATAATATGAACTATGTAGATCCACCTTAATTGAATATTCAAAAAATCTCCCACTTGGACTACATAGATCATCTATAGATTATACATTATAAAACTTTATGAGCTCAAAACTTGACTGTCGAGAATTGTGAGTGTCGTCTTAAAACAATCTGGTCCATTGAAAATATCAATATAGGATCATAGCGACCTTCACCACATTTATCGTGGTTGGACCCATCCATGGTCACAAATACCAATACAATCAATGACATAGCCCTGATTCTAGATAGCCAGGCCGACCGCGCCAGGCCCGCGCCAGGTCGGCCCATCACCATTCATCAACTTAGAGATGGACCCATTTTCAGCATATCCAAGATGATGGATGGTGATGGGCCGACCTGGCTCTCTAGCAAGGCTCATGACATAGATCAAAGTATGGACTTGTAGCATGAAAATGACATGTGATCCCTGATCATGTCCATTTTCAACTGGTCCTACTTTATAATTTAAAATCGAATCGCTTTGTTCCACTTAATCAGACTGTATATGTGCAACCATAATTGAAAAAGTAGAAATCTTTATTTCAGAATCATCAATAAACTAAAGGTGATCACCAATGACAATTAAACATGAAAATATAGACTCCCACTAATTAGGAGCATTATAAGAACTAACCACACTGTAAACGAGCGACATGCTTGTTGAACACCTTATGTGGTACATTTTTAATTATAATAAGATGATTATGAACTCTTTCTTTAACGACAAAAAACTTGAAGTCGATATAATTTAGAATGAACAATTGTCATTCTTTGGATAAAATTAGCGGCTTCATTTATAACGTTTCTGAATGAAACCTATAGCGTGAAGCCATTGAATAAAAATTCTTTATAACCATAATGTTTGATCACATGCTTTACATCAAACAAAGAATTTTTCTTGGCATTACACTAAAATTTTATTTAAATATCTAATCAAATTGATTAGATTTGTAGCATGTGAGCATAAACATATGTTCTTTTTAAATACTGCAATAGCCACTGATACATAAAAATGATAACACCCCTGAGCCATACACGTGCCATGATGATCTCGAGAAATTACGAGCCCCAACATCAGCCCAACACTGATCCGACCCAAGCGATTCTAAGCCTGCCCAATCCAGTCCGCCAGATGGACCCGAACTCTTACAGCGTGCTAGACCCACACGTCTCACAACTATCCTCAATACCAATGAGTCGTACTAAGGCAAATATCTCGATGATCAGCTTTGGACATGCAATTACAGCAGCTTTCTACTTCCAAGTAGAAAACAAATACCATAATACATTCCACACAGAGAATCTTCCTTCTACGGATTGCTCTCGTATTAAGAACTATCTCATGCATATCTAGGAGTAGAAGGCTAACATGAAACTTCCCTCCTACAACATGAATCCTAATTAGAGAAGGATTTCCACGAAGATCTCCTTCTTAAACTACGCTTTCGATGGCCTGGTAGAACTAGAACTCCTTGCACTATAAATAAGACATGAGGTTGGTAAGCTAAAGTATGCTACAAATTTCCTATTACATCATTACACTTTCCTCAGATCCATGCCTGACTTTAGCATAGGAGTGTCACCGACCATCGCAACAATGGTTTGTGGCTCACGTGCGTTACTTGTGCAGGTCAGCGAGATTAGGTCAAAGCAGGGAGCCAAAATCGAGTGCATCAGTTTGGCGCCGTCCGTGGGGACGACAGAGTTCTTAACTCTTCATTAGCGATGTCTCCTTTTAAAACCTAGAGAGATGGTGACCACTAGGTCACACAACAACGAAGAACAGGGGAACACATCAAACGCTTCGGTTGGCGCAGCACCGCCGCTTTTAACGGCTCTTGTCATACACCGACTGCAGACTCACCCCCCCCCCGCGCCGATGACAACAACAGCGAACCCTGAATCGATAGGCTGACATCTCAAATACAACAGATAGCCAAGGCGGTGAAAGCTTTCATGCGACAAAATCCACCACCTGCCAATGGAAACCAGAGCACATGGGTTTTCGTCTTAGGAAGATGGCAGGTAGCAAGCACAGAAAGTCAAGCCCCCACTAGTTCTCACTAGACTAGGAGAGGCTGCGCGGGTAACGATGAGCCCACTGCCAGAGCATAAAGACTCGACCCTCAGAACCCCCTCCACAGAGGGGAACACGACCCAGATGTACTGTACCACCTCTCCGTCCCACCATTTGTGGACCAGATCATGAATGAGGGCCTTCCGAGGAAGTTCACTCCCCGAAGCTCGACTCCTACGACGGAACCACCGATCATTTCGACCTCCTAGTCTGAAAAGCTCAGCACTATCATGGTTCCACAGTCTTCCGCCAAGGTCGATCGACTCCTTCAAAACACTAGCAAAAGAGTTCTTGACACGTTTCGTAGGGAGCCAGCGTTTTCGAAAAGGTCCACATTATATACTCTCTCTAAAGCAGAAGTCCTACGAGACTCTCAGAGAGTATGTCACGCGCTTCAACAATGAGCTGACTCTCATCGACTGATGCAGTGACGACACGGCCGTGACAACCTTCACTGTGGGCCTCAAGGAAGGAAAGCTCTATGATGCCTCACATTGGAGCCCCCTTCTGGACATGACAAAGCTCCTCAATAACGCTCAAGAGCATATTACCTTGGAGGAGCTGAGAACCGTGAAGAGGGAAATCGAAGGCAAGAAGAAGCCTTCCGCTACTAAGGACAAAAAGAAGGGAAAAAAATGCAAAGACGAGGAACGAAACAAAAATAAGCGCAATGACAACAGGTCAGACCCTAGTCGGTCCAAGCCGGAGAAATCATCCAACTATGTTGGATCTAGAGTTGTAACCCCCCCTAAATGCTAATCTGTCAGACGTACTAAACTCCATGAAAAACTGGGAGGATCTGAAGTAGCCCCCGAAGACCCCTCCAAGCATGACAACGAAAAGTACCGCGCGTTACCATAAGGAGGGTGGCCACGATACCAATGACTGCAAGAGTCTGATGTATGATGTTGAGTACTAGATCCACAGTGGCAAACTAAAAGAATTCCTGAACTCTGAGAAGTGACCAGAACAAACTAGGGAAAGGGGGGAGCCAGTTAAAAAAATAGCGAAGGACACTCCAGGGATAATATATGTGTCCTTCAAGGAGTCAGACCGAATGAAGACTAGTCATACAAGTCTCGCAAGCGGGATCTACTGGAGATGCAGACGCAACCTGTGGACAAGGATAAACACATCTGCTACTCATGGGTACAGAGCCCCATTCCCACCTTGACCTTTACTGACAAAGACCTCGAAGGAGTCCGAGCGCCGCACAACGACTCCCTAGTCATCCCGGTCTCCATCACAAGGTGGGAGGTAAAAAGAGTTCTGGTGGACACAGGGAGCTCGTTCAATGTCACGTTCTACAACGCGTTCCGCAGTATGGACCTCAAGGAGGAAAACTTGACGTCCTCAAACTACCCGCTGATTGGATTCAGCGGAGAGAAGTGCTTCCCGATCGGGAAGATAAGTTTGGCAACAGTGGCAGGAGAGCCGCAACTAAAAAATGTCATGTTTCTTGACTTCATGGTCGTAGATGCACCGTCGACCTACAACTTTATCTTGGGAAGACCATGGTTTTACCAGATGGATGAAGTAGTCTCCACCCTTCACCAGTGTGTTAAGTACATTGCTAACCACTCAGAAGGGACAATACGCGGAGACCAACCTACGACGACACGAGGTTTTCATTATGCTGCACTGAAACAAATAGAATGCTCCCAGATCCAGCTACATACAGTGCCTGAACCAGTGCCGGGCCAAACGATAGCGAAGGCATCACCTTCAAACAATGCAGGAAGAATAAACTCCTCCTCCTAGCGAAACGGAGAGGCCAAGGCAAGCAAGAATACATCCCCCGACGTTCCGTCGGTACAGTGATTGACCCCTCTACAAGGTTTACTCTTCAGTAACCTCTGAAGTGTCTCGACAGTCCGCTGAATGATCCACAAGAGCAAACCGAATTCACTTCAATGCCATGATCAATTTCTCTCTGTCGACAGTTAGTCTACTTTCAGTCGTTTGTTTTCCTTTCCATAGTCAATGTAGAGTTTTAGTTCTTAAAAACTTATGTGATTTGCAATCATTTAAGAAATAAAGGAAAAATTACGAAAACAAACTCTATTGATTATTGGAAAGAAGTAACAACAAGCGCCTTAAGGCGGATACAAAAGACTACATACTACAAGCATCTAAATACAGTGCGACACGAAGTAAAATGCTCATTTAGACAATTCTACTACGATTCTACTACAATGGGCATCCGAAAAAGACTGAACTGAGCAATATCAGGAGGAAAACATCATGTTCAAATGCTTCCACAGACATACCCCTCAAATATGGTTTGAGATGGTACAAAATTGGCAATCGGGAGCACCGACAAAAAATAGTAGCCCAACTCACACTCTGTGAACTTGGGACAAGTATCAGATGAGCTCGGATCGCATATACCTTTCCACGCAAGGAAAACAAGAATATTTGGAAATCAATGGCCCATTCCAATAGGCCATGTTCAACTCTACCTCGACCCAGATGCCGACTTCCAGCGCAAGGCAAAACGATGGAACTAATTGAGAAGTGGTGGGGGCAGGCACTCGGACGATGGTTACTAATGCTATCTCTGAAATTAAACATTCAGGAACAACGATAAGGCACCAACAGACGAACGTCAGACTCTTTCTTTGAGGGAGAATTCGTACTACTTCTCCGCGATATGAGAGAAAATTACGAGACCTCAGCAGATCAGCTACGTGCCTACCCAGAACAAGTGACCACGCATAACAACAACTATTGTCGTGCCTGATCAGTGCAAATGTCAGAACACTCAAGACTCCATTGCTAGAGATCTCCCTTCTGCCTTTGGAAAACCCAAAACATATTTTTCAAACAAGAACATTAAGGAAATAAGCTCTGCGAAATATAGTGCCTACAACGATTGGAAAACACCATTTTATAGGTGTAATGGTTCACCAAACGGGCCTCCTGCATTAACTGCTAAGCATAGAATACCGTGTGGGAAATAAAGAAACGAAGGTTCTCAAGGAAAGTGCGCAGACCATGTTCGCTCAATTACTAGCGCTACACGCAACCTCATCAATCCAGGGAGAGTAATCGGTACTCAAATGTCCCACAACCTACGTCGTACACGTGTCACCGTGCGATCTACGCCGTACATGTAGCGCAACCGTACACGTAGCGCAACCGTACAAAAAACCCTAACTCTTCCTTTGTGGGCCCAAAGGCTCGATCCACTTGGCCCACCATTCAAACAGTATTCTGCTACATGCTAGGCACGAGCGCAAATTCAAAGAAGCCTTGATGCACGGACCGTACCTTCGGATCACTATTTGTTTTAAGGCAATACCGTCCACATAGTGTGCGACACTAGCGGACATGTGTTCGCACACTCTCAAACAGGCGGAACTCCTCTCCAACCGGGCAAGCTTAGTCAGCCTAAGCTGATGACGACGACTTCCGGTGCCCAAAGCCTAGCCCGCTGCGCACGGACCACGACAGTCGAGGAAGTGGGAGTCTAGTCAGGCTGGATTACTGCCTTCCAACAGACAATGGTCGCCAAACTTACCAGGTAAGCTTAGTAAGTTTGCGACTGATGACAATGGCTTCTGGTGCCCAAAGCCTAATCCGCTCCGTGTGGATCACGACGACCGAGGAAGTGGGAGTCAAGTCAGCGCTTGTCCACTGATGACGACTACTCGCCAAGGGATCATTGCTATCAATGCAGACAATGCATTGATGATGATGATTTGCCAAGGGATCATTGCTCTCAATACAGACAATGATTGTCGAACTTACGAGGTAAGCTTAGTCAGTTCGCGACTGATGATGATGACTTCTGGTGCCCAAAGCCTAATCTGCTCCGCACAGATCACGACGGCCGACGAAATGGGTGTCTAGTCAGCGCTTGTATGCTGATAACGACGACTCGCCAAATGATCATTGCTCCAAATATAGACAATGATTGCCGAACTTACTATATAAGCCTAGTCAGTCCCGAACTGATTTCGACGGCTCGCCATGGGACCACTGCTTTTCTGCGTGGCCATCGAATCACCAACCCTGGACTTGTAGCCCCCATTGCGCGGGTGTAGATAGAAGGTTGGGAGCCTAGTCAGCCACGAACTGATTCCGACGGCTTGCCATGGGACCAGTGCTTTTCAGCGCGGCCGCTGAAAACTCCCAAATTTGTAGATTGTAAGCTTGATGTGAACAGGTGTAGATGATTTGGAAGGTGGGAACCTAGTCAGTCTCAAACTGATCTCGATGGCTTGCCATGGGACCACCATTTTTCAGCCTGGTCGCCGAACCCTTTTTACTCAAACTTGTAGCCCCCACTGTTGCAGATTTAACTAACCTAAATTAATAGGCTAATTTAACCCACTTGTAATAACCGCAAGTGCACGGTGTCTAACTGGTAGACAACGGCAAGTACGGGTCTATCCCACGAGGAAAGTGGATGCAATTGAATTTAATAATTTAATTAAACTAATTTGGAGGAAAATGGGGTTACATCATTTTTAAAGTTAAACTAAAAATAAATTAAAACTAAGAAAAATAAAATAAAATAAAAGATAGATGAGATGGATTTTGTGGGATTGGACTCACCAATGAGTTAGCAAGAGTATTTAAATCTAAATTACTGAAAATTTAAACGAGAAGCTGTAGGGATGAGAATCCCTTGCTTACACCGAATATGTGATCGTTAAAATCCAATTCAACTTATATCATGTTTCTATCAAACATTAACAAATTATTTCAAGCAAATACGCTCTTACCAAGTATTAAATGTCTTTTTAGGGCACACTTAATCAAAGTTTAAGCTTAATATTTTTAGCACATGCTTTAAATATTGATAAAGGGTAATTCTAACTACCAAACATATCAAGTTTAATTTCTCGAACATGCAAGGTGAAAGCAATTTATCAAAAATTCAGAAATAAATTGTAATTAACAATTAAACACACAATTCAGTAAAATAAATCAAAATGAATTATGCAACCCATTTAGTTTGTCACAAACTCGATGTGGTGGTACTCAGCAGATCAGTAGGTGGTCAGAACACGAATCCCGAGAAAAATGTTCCCAAAACGCTCTGTGGTGGTACAGAGCAGAACCGGGGGTGTGAATAGCCAAATAACAGAATTTGACCAGTTCTCCCGCCTCTGCTACAGTACCGCCTTGCGCTACAGTGCCTGGTCGTCGTCTCCAGCGAGCAACACCGCTGCTCCGCCTTCCTCCGTGCTCCTCGCGAGGGTCCTCGTCCTCCAAATATCTCCGGAACCTGCAAAAGAAGAGAGAGATGCAATAAGAACCTAAAAAATAGAGAGAGAGAACAGGAAGGAGACTCCCTGTTTCGATTCCTGTTTCAGCAGTGGTTGTGCATCGCAGACGAGCAGCTCTGTGGTGGTTGTACGGTGGCAGAGAGACGGTAAGGAGGCCGAGACGAAGAGAGGACAGAGAGGAGAGGAGGACGACCTGCTTGGCTCTGTCGCGAGGCGGAACAGAGTCGCGGTGATGGCGGCTCTGTTTCGCGGTGGTTGTGGTGGCTCGCGATGTGGTGTCCGAAGGTGATGGTGGTTGATGGATGATGTTGGTTGATGGATGATGGACAAGGAGAGGGACAGGGACGGTGATGGAGGTGGCGCTGATGCGAAACAGGGTTGTCACGCCCATGTTTCGTGGTGGTGGCGGTTGTGCTGTCCGGAGGTGGTGGTGGTGCTCGGGTGATGGTGGTTGATGGATGATGGAGGTGATTGCTGAGTGATCTGGACAGAGAATGAGTGAGAGATGGATAGGTGGTGATGGTCACCTTGTGAGAAAGAGGTTTTGATTTTTTTCTAATTCTTCTTTTCCCTTCTCTTCTTCCCCTTTTTCTCACCCTATTCTCTTGTATTTATAGAAAATGATCAAGATGAATATGGATGAGATGAGGGGATGATTCATCAATGTATAATTTGGAGAATATTCTTTGGGTAGGATTGGGTTTGGCATTGGGTTTGGGTTTAGGTTATGGATTAGGTTTTGGGTTTAGGTTATGAATTAGGTTTTGGGTTTAGGTTTGTGACCATCTGCTTTATACCACCGTTAGAATCGACTAATTGTCGTTCCTTAACTTGTCGCCTTAATATGATTTCATCGTTTACGCTCAAATTCCTACAAAGACATGAAAACGAAATAATTACTATAAAATATAATAATCGAAACACTAACATGTATAAATTAAGGGATATATTATGTAATAATTATGTGAATATCACCCACCGCATGGGGCGGGTGTGTTCGAAAGGTGGGAGACTAGTCAGTCCTTAACTGATGTCGACGACTCGCCACGAGGCAACTGCTCTTTCGCATAGTCGCCAAACCTTCACTCCCGAATCTGTAGCCCACATTGCTCGAGCATAGATGGTTCAAAAGGTGGGAGCCCCAAGCAGCTCGCCACGTGACCACCGCTCTCATTCGAAACATCGGCCGCAAACACGAATCTAGCTAAGTTAGCGTCTTCATGCACAAACAGACTGACATTCTAATATTAGCAAAGACCACTCACGCCGATACAAAGATCGTATGACCAATGCCGAGATAAAAGGTACTTAGGATGCCAACACAAGCATACGGCGCCTGACTCGGCACAAACGCTTTGACACATATGCTTGGCCATCACAACTTGCCCACAACAGCAACTGTAGCCGACCGATTAGACAAGTGAGATAAGCCTCAAACAACTTAACTTGGGGTAAAAACACACAAAATTTACTCCTTATCAAGAGAAGGTACATAAATAGATGAGCTAAGCCTAGTAGAAGAAGGAGTAGGAGTTGCGTCCACACGCGCCACGGCTTTGACATCAGGGCCCAAACTGTCTTCCAGTTCTGATCACACCGAGGTAACAGACAAGCCTACATATGACATCTTATAACGGTCGAGATCCCACTCCGGATGCTCCTCCTTCATCAGCGCCATCAGTTCCAACCTGTCATGTACAACCCAGTGGAACTCGCATTTGCCTTGTTCATGAAGAAGCTCCTTCTCTCGCACATTTGCATCAACAAGTTCATGCTCCAATAGCTCCAACTTTCCAGTCAGCACGTCGACCTAAGACTGCTATGTCGACAGACTACTCTTCATATCACTAAGCTCATGTCACTCCAATTCGAGCTGGTCCTCGACCTTCCTCGCCTCTCGAGCATAAAACTCCACATTGGATTCTAACTGTTTCTTTTGAGCAGCCTAGTCGGCCTCTTTTGAAGCATTCTCTACAGCAAGAAACCGTAGTTCAGAACACACCTTAGTCGCAACTTCTTGCACAACCTCTACATCTCGACGGGTCCGATCAAACTCCTGTTTTAGTTTATTTTCTCGGTCACCGCTTCTGACAGATCACGCTCAAGGACCTCCAGATAAGCCCCTTGAGTCTCAGCGGCCACGATTGACTGATCCAGCCTCTTCTCCTCAGTCTGCTTATGTAGCAGATCAATTTCATAAAGCGCAGAAGAATACATCGCTTGCATGTGCAAGAAGACATGCTCCAAGGTATATACTCTCTCACGAGCCGCCTTGACTTTCGTCCGAGCAACGACACGTGGCTCAAGTAAGACATACCCAGCATAAGGTACTTCAAGCCTTTGTCCATACACCCTTCTAGCGTATCCTCCTGGGGTTTTGGAGCGCAATCCATCAACCAGCTATGACGCTTGCTTATATGCTTCCTCGAAGCATACTCTACGTCCACATCTTGGTGCCAGACATGTGAACTCTTCTTTACCAAGTCCGGTGCAAACAGACTTATTCGTGCATCCGGATGAAGTTTTCCCAAATCAGGCATTACACCAACACCACTTTTCATGGTTGCCACTATCCTCAGGCTCTCCTCCGTGGCCTTTCCTTTGTCACAAACAATCGACCCTTTAATGCGAGACTACTCAACAGGATCCGAAGGGAGAGAAGGGAGTGAATATTCCGAAAGACCTTCCAACACTTCTAGTTGTGGCCTGGAACAAGACGGTGAACAACGCAAAGTGTGGGAAACCTGCCCCACAACACCATGACCACTGTCAGAAAGTGCACCAATAGGACGATCAAAGTCCACAACCTCAAGAGGGTCTTCACAGAAGCCTTCTGTTGGAACATCCCTGCGCGAATCAGCAATAGTAGAAGCAGCCATTACGACCCGCACCAGACGATCATTCAAAGCTTTAGCTTGCGCGTCACTGAGATTCGATTGTCTTCAAACCCTGCAAACTGCAGGTAATCTTTCTCCTAGCTAGATACATCAGTCTCTGCCCAGACAGGCTTACCAGTCTCACGTTTTTCTCTCACTGGAGCGGGTTGTGCTAAAGGCAACCCAATTCTAACACGGGACCTCTTCCTCACAAAAGAGGCAAGGGTTTCAGACGACTCTTCCACACCAAACAGAGCGGGAGCTTTGGCTCTAACAACCTTCCTCTTCCTTGAAGGGGCCCCATCTTCCAACTTAATTCGCGATACTCGGTACAGAGTGGGGGCAATGTGCCAGTTGTCCCACAAGCCACTACGGATGAAGTTGGAAACTCTTATGACATCGACCACGTTCCTTTTTGGCAAACGAAACACTTATGACATCAACCACTACCTATCAAGTGCTAATTTAACAAATATCTGATGTGATAGACCAATAATACTATATGATCAATGCAATTAGTTTGCATGCATGTCTATCACAAAATATATTATAGCAAAAAACTTTAATACAAATTTTTGTTGAATGGAATAAAATTATAACACAATTTTCAAGTAGGTTTTCATCAATATATAGCACTAGAAATTAATAAAATTTGGTCACACTAATCTTATGATAAACACATTGATCAACCTAATCTTCCTAAAAACCAAAAGAGGAAATTAATCGATCAAACCTTTTTATACCATTAACGAGATGTCTGCTTTAAGCCGTAGATGAATTTTTTTTTTTAATTTGCAAACTTTATGTTCTGAGTCTTTAATCTCAAAACCCTGCAACATTTCCATTTAGAAATGCAGTCTTAACATCCATCTGATGCAACTCTAAATCATAACGAGTTACAAGGGCCATAAATATTCTAAAAGAGTCTTTCGTAGAAACTGGAAAGAAAGTATCTTTATAATCAATGTTTTCCTTTTAAGTAAAGCCTTTAGGACAAGACGTGCCTTATATCTTTCGATGTTACATTTAGAATGACATTTGGTTTTAAAAACTCATTTGCATCCAATTGGTTTCACCCCCTTAGGTAACTCGACAAGATCCCAAACGTCGTTGCCCTTCATAGACTTTAACTCATTTTACATAGCATGTTTCCAATCTAAAGAGTGAGCACTTTGTTTGGCTTGAAGAAAAGTGATAAGATCATTTCCCATTCCTATATCAAACTCATGCTCATCAAGATAAACTATATAATTCTCCGAAATAACAAACCTCTTCTCCCTATTGGATCTCCTTATTGACATTTGTAATTGAGGAGGTTGAGGTGTTTCTGGATTAGTAGAAGACAATCCAACTATATCTTCGTGATTTGCATTCGCATCCTGTTGAAGAACATGTATGATCACGTTAACGGGTTGAATATCCATCATAGGAATGTCAACACGTTCTTATTTAAAACTAATATTTCTGGATTATGTACTCTCATTATTCTCAACATTCTCAACAAACTTGGCATTATCCGTCTCAATTATGATATTAGTAAAGGGGCAATAAAACTAGAATCCCCTTGATATTTCTAAATATTCAATAAAGTAGCAACTAACAGTTCTGTAGTCCAATATTCCTTCATGAGACTTGTAAGGCCTATCATCAGCTGGAAACCACCAAATATGTAAGTGACGAATGCTAAAACTCTACCAGTCAATAGCTCTCATGGGATTTTGTTGACTGCTTTACTAGGTACTCTATTAAGGATATAAACTGCAGTCTTTAGGGTCTCTCCCCATAGAGACTCTGGCAAGGTAGAATGACAAATCATGCTCCTAACCATGTCTTTTAAGGTTCGATTTTGTCTCTCAGATACACCATTTTGATGTGGTGTCCCTAGCATGGTGTACTGAGGGACGATGCCACATTCATGTAAGTACTTCGCAAATGGACTTGAATATTGGCCTGAACCGTCATATCTACCAAAGTATTCACCACCACGGTCAGATCTAACAGCTTTAATTTTCTTGTTATGTTGATTTTCAACCTCAGCTTTATAGGTCTTGAACACATCCAATGACTGTGATTTTTCATGTATTAAGTATATATACCCATAGTTAGAATAATCGTATGTAAAAGTGATATTGATCATTCCAAGAAACTGTAGGAAATTGTACACAAATATCAGTATATATCAAATCTAAGACACATGAACTCCTATGTGCACCTAACTTCCTGTGTTTGTTTGTTTCCCCTTTATGCATTCAATACAAATCATAAAATCTGTAAAATATCAGGGTACCAAGAACTTCAGTAGACACAATCCTTTCAATCTTCGGTCGAGAGATATGACCTAGACATTTGGTCCATAACATAGAAGAGTTCTCTTTAATTAATCTTCTCTTAGTACCATAATTAATAACATGCAAAGTTTCATTTGACTGTAAATGGAAAACATCTAAGTCTAATTGATTATTAATCAGAGATCCAGTGCCAATAACTTTGAAATTTTGTATGATACTAAAACTTCCTTTTCCAAAAGAAAAAAGTATAACCACATTTATCCAAACTGGAAACAGAAAATAAATTTCGTTTAAATGACGGTACATAAACAGTCTCATCCAAATCCAAATAAAAACCAGACTCTAATTGCCTCCACACAAGCTTTATTGTCATTCCCCATGTAAATGAATCTTTCGGCATCATCTGGTTTCTGATTCCTTATGCAATCTTGCATGGAAACACTAATGTGAATAGTTGCACTTATATCTTTCCACCAAGAATGACTTGGTAACTCAGCTAGATTAAATTCAAAACAAACAAAATTAAAATTGTCACATTTATTTGCGAGCCACTTCTGATATTTGAGACAATCCTTCTTCACATGACCGCTTTCTTGCAAAAAAAAACATGTGGCGACCTTATCACGTTTTTGCTACACATTTGTCTATGAAGTCCTATCAGATGCAGTTCCCTTATCTTTAACATAAATATTTCTTTTCCTTTTCTTAATGCCTGAATTGTAGTTGGAAAATGTTGTCATATGAACACTTTTTGTCTTTTCTCGTTTTAGACATTACTCTTCTTGCACACACTGAGCAATGAGCTCATGAAGAGTCAATTTCTCCGTTTGAGTATTATAATTGATCTTAAATGGACCAAACTGTATAGGAAGAGAATCAAAATAAGGTGCACAGGAGATCATTAGAAAACTCTAACTTTAGTGTCATCATTTTGGAAACATGATTAGACATTTTCATTATGTACTCCTTCATGTTTCCTTTGCCAGTATCCACATTGTAACAGTTTGCTAAGAAGCGTACTTGCCTCCACCTTTTCCAATGCAACAAATCGGTCTGCAACCTAGCGTAGAATTTTTCTTAGCATTTTCCTCCATAGGCATGGCACCACGAAAAGTTTCAGAAATAGAGTGCTTCATTATCATAAGACTAATGCGATTAGAGCGCTCCCACTTTTTATAAGAAGCCTTATATTCCGCTGAACTAGAATCAGTAGGCTTAGCGGGTTCCATACACCCAATAACGATTATTATATGCTCTTTCCATTTTCAAAATTTGATCAATTAAGCATTGAAACGTTGTTTAAGTTGGCAGATGTTGAAGAAGCATTCACTAAAATAATACAAAAGAACAAACTCACATCAATATATGTACTTCCCATCAACTTTAATGCATTGATATGATAACAGAAAAATAAATAACTAGTAATGATTCATGCAAAATTTTGTCTAATTAAGGAGCAAACAAATAAATGAAGGGCAAAACTTAGTACATATAAATTTACATCTTTAATAATGGGCCCTTATGAGAAACCGAACACACCATTACAATTCAAGTCTTTGGACAGACATGGTAATGTGTAAGTGGTTATCTCAAAACAACTAAGGCTAATTAATAGAAATAAAATAAAATCGGGCTTGGCCAAACAATGACCTTCCTTTGGGCAATCATTAAATGCATAAGTGAATCCCACAAATATTTTACTTAAATTAATTACCTTATACCGTCAATTAACATGCCAAAATAAAAACTTCCTTTGGGCTGATTGTTATTCACATGGGTCATGACGCAACCATATGCAATCTACAAAAATAACTGAAATTCAAATTCAAATTCAAATAAAATTTCATGAAAGAGGTCACTTAGGCGACGTAGGACAAAATTTCACCTAAATTTAAAATTTGGATTGCTAATTAAAATATATTTTAGGTGCTTCAAAAAAGTTTCCTAAATGCAGGAGTGGAGAAGGCAAAAAAATTCAACTGTTCCAGCCACACAGGCCCCAAAATCGGTCTAAACAGGGCTGAACCGATCCAGTTCAACTGGATCAAACCAGATTTAATGAATCAAACCGGACTGGACCAAACTTAATTCTAGGCCGAACCGGTCCAGCTAGACCAAAATCGGTCCAGCTGGACCATAAACTAGCCCATTCAGCATCAAAAGACAACCCATTCAACATTAAGAAACCCCCATTCACAAAAATAAAGCCCAAAATAGGCCCATTAACGACTCGCTTTTTCAAGCCCAAAAAGAGGTCGTCTTTTCCTTTCTCCGTGAATTGAAGAGAATAAAAAAACATAGATGATGATACACAAAAAGGTAACTTTCCTGAGCCATACAATGTCATGATGATCTCGAGGAACTACGGGTCTCAGCGTCAGCCCAACACTGATCCGACACAAGCGGTTCCAAGCTCGCCTAATTCAGTCCGCTAGACGAACCCAAACTCTTACGTCATGCTAGGCCCACATGTCTCACAGTTATCCTCAATACCCGTAAGTCCTACTAAGGCAAGTATCTCGAGGATCAGCTTCGGATAGGCAATTACAACAGCTCTCTGCTTCCAACTAGGAAGCAAATACCAGAGTACATTCCATGTAGGAAAAATTTCGTTTACAGATTGCTCTTGGATTGTGAACTATCTCTCGCGTATTAAGAAGCACAGAGGTAACATGGAACTTCCCTCCTACAACGTGACTCCTAATTAGATAAGAATCTCCACAAAGATCTCCTTCCTAAACTACGCCTTGAATGGCCTGGTAGAACCAGGACTCTTGCATTAGAATAGATATGCTGTCATCTCAAATACAACAGATCGCCAAAGCGGCGGAGGCTCTCAAACAACAAAATCCACCACCTGCTAATGGATACCAGGAACAGCATGGGCCTCCATTTCCAGAGGATGGCAAGTATGAAGCATAGGAGAGCCAAGTCCTTGCCAGTTCTCATTGGACTATAGGAGGTCGCGCGACTAACACTGAGCTCGTCGCCAGGGTAGAGAGGCTCGACCCTCAGAACCCCCTCCGCAGAGAGGCACACGATCCGGACGTGTTGTACCGTCTCTCACCATTTGTGGACTGAATTATGAATGATGCCCTTCCGAGGAAGTTCACTCCTCCAAAGCTCGACTTCTATGATGGAACCACTGACCCATTCGACCACTTGCGCCATTACCAGCACGTAATGGCTCTCAAAAAAGGATTCGAGTCGGTGATGTGCAAAACTTTTCCCACTAGCCTGAAGAAGTCAACACTAACGTGGTTCCACAGTCTTCCACCAAGGTTGATCGACTCCTTCAAGACACTAGCGAATGAATTCTTGACACGTTTTGTTGGGAGCCAACATTTCCGAAAAGGCCCACACCACATACTCTCTCTAACTACGTAAAGGTATTCGAAGAAGACTCCACTCCTCGACCTCTTCGCGAAGACTGGAATGAGTAAGAGCAGGATGAAAACATCATGTTCAACGCTTCCGCAGAAATACCCCTCAAATATGGTCTGAGATGGCACCAAATCGGCAACCAGGAGCACCACGCAAATTTACGGCCAACTCACACACTCGATTCGATCAACCAGATGAACTTGGGACAAGTATGAGGTGGACGCGGAACTTATGCACCTTCCCGTGGCAGGAAATACAGGATCGTCTAAGAGTAGATGGCCCACTCCGACAAGCCATGTCCAATTCCACCCCAAGCCAGATGCCGACTTCTAGCGCAAGGCGAGGCGACAGAGCTAATCGAGAAGCGATGGAGGCAGACACTAGGAAAATGGCTGCTGGCGCTATCTCTGAAATTAAACATTCAGGAACAACAATAGGCATCGACAAATGAACGATAGACTCTCCCCATGGAAAAGAGTGTGTACTTCTTCTCCGCAATATGAGAAGAAATTACGAGATCTTAGCAAATCAACTACATGCCTACCTAGAATAGGTGACCACGCATTATGATCGTGTCTGATCGGTGCAAATGTCAAAACATTTGAAGACTCCATTGTTGGAGATCTCTCTTCAGCTTTGAAAAACTCAAAGCATTTTCTTCAAACAAGAACATTACAAGAGATACGCTCTGCAAAAGATAGTGCCTACAACGATTGGAGAATGCCATTATATAGACATGATGGTTCACCAAATGGGCCTCCAACCTTAACTGTCAAGCATTGAATACCATAAGAGAAACGAGGAGACGATGGTTCCTGAGGAAACTGCGCAGACCATGTTTGTCCAATTAATGGTGATGCACGCAACCCAATCAATTGAGGGGGAGTAACCGATACTCAATCGTCTTGCAGCCTACGTTGTACACGTGTTACCGCGCGATCTACGCCGTACACGTAGTGCAACCGTGCGGGAAACCCTAGCTCTTCCTCTGCGGAGTCATAGGCTCGGTCTACTATTCAAACAATATTCTGGTACATGCTGGGCACGAGCACCAGAAATCAAAGTCAACTCTGACGCACAGATCGTACCAACGTATCGCTGTTTAACTTAAGGTAATTTTGTCCACACAATGTGCAACACTAGTGGACATGGGTTCACACGCCCTCAAACAGGTGAAACGTCTCTCCAATCGGGTAAGCTTAGTCAGCTAAGGTTAACGTCGACGGCTTCTGCTACGTCCTGACACCTAATCCGCCCAACACAGATCCCAATGGTTTAGGAAGTGGGAGTCTAATTAGTGCTATGACGCCTGGTGACGACGACTCGCCAGGGATCGTTGCCCCCTTCGTGGTCAATGATCGCCGAACCCGATCAGATAAGCCTAGTTGGTGACGACTAGCAACGAAAGCTTTTGATCAAAGCCCAGACCTGTAGCTCCCACTGCGCGGGTGTAGATGATTTGGAAAGTAGGAGCCTAGTCAGTCCTGAACTGATTTCGATGGCTCACCTAGGGACTACTGCTTTTTAGCGTAGCCGTCGAGTTACCAACCCTGGACTTGTAGCCCCCATTGTGCGGCATAGATAGTTTTGAAAGTGGGAGCCTAGTCAGTCCCGAACTGATTTCGACGGCTTGCCATGGGACCATTGCTTTTCAGCGTGGCCGCCAAATTGCAACCCTAGACTTGTAGCCCCCATTGCGCGTGTGTAGATAGTTTAGAAGGTGGGAGGCTAGTCAGTCTCGAACTGATTCTGACGGCTCACCACGAGACCACTGTTTTTCAGCGTGGTCGCCGAAAACTCCCAAATTTGTATCTTGATGTGCACAGGTGTGGATGATTTGGAAGGTGAGAGCCTAGTCAGACTTGAATTTATTCCGACAGCTTGCCATGGGACCACTGCTTTTCTGCCTGGTTGCCAAACTCATTTGACTAGAACTTGTAGCCCCCACCGCACGGGTATAAATGGTTTGAAAGGTGGGAAACTAGTCAGTCCTCAATTGATGTCGACGGCTCACCACGGGACTACTGCTCTTCAGTGTAGTCGTCAAATCCTTACTCTCGGAACCTATAGTTCAAATTGTTCGGACATAGATGGTTCGAAAGGTGGGAACCCCAAGCAGCTCGCCGCGCGACCACCGTTCTTCTATGAAACAATGACCACAAAATCGAATCTAGCTAAGTGTCTTCATGCTCAAACGGGCTGGCATCCTATTAGCAACAAAGACAACTCGCGCCGACACATAGATCATTCAACCAATGCCCAAATAAATGCTACATAGTGTGTCAGCCCGAGCTTACGACACCTGACTCAGTACAAACGCGTATGCTCGGCTATCGTAACTCGCCCATAGCAGCAATTATTGCCGACCAATCAGAAAAGCGAGGCAAGCCTCTAGTAGCTTACCTCAAGGACAAGACACAGCTCGAGCATACCAACCCCTGGCTAAATTGTCCGCAACACGCCCGCTATCGGACATGACTATGCAACAGTGACTCTGAGTCATTCGCAACGTAAATAGTCAAGCTCCTCGCAGCAAACAAACCACTCGATGTCCTAATGGTTCAACCAGCTTATGCCAAAGCAAATCAACAAGGCAAAACAAAAAACATACAATAGAGGCAACAAACACAAAACATATAAAATTGTTTTCATTAACGGTCGAACAAAATGGGTACAAGAATATAGAGTTCATTCCTAATCAGGAGAAGGTACATAAACAGAAGAGCTAAGTTTAGTGGGGGAAGGAGCAAGAGTTGTGTCCACACGCACTATGGCTTGGGCATCAAGGTCCAAACTGTCCTCCTTGTTCGATGACGCAAAGGCAACACACAAATCTACATACGACATCTTCTTATAGCGGCCGAGATCCCACTCCGGATGCTCCTCTTTTATTAGCGCCAGCAACTCCAGCCTGTCGTGTACGATCCAGTGGAACACGCATCTGCCTTGTTCCTGTAAAATATCTTCCTCTCACTCCTTCGCGTAAGCAAGTTCACGCTCCAACAACTCCAACTTGCCTGTCAGTGCGTCAACCTGAGACTGCTCTGTGGCTAGACTACTCTTCACAGCGCTGAGCTCATGCCATTCACATTCGATCTATTCCTCAGCCTACCTTGCCTCCCGGGCATTGAACTCCACATCAGATTCCAATTGTTGCTTCTGAGCAGCCCAGTCAGTCTCCTTCGAAACATTCTCTTTAGCAAGAGACTGCAATTCAGAACGTGCCTCAATCGCAGCTTCCTACGCAGCCTCTGCGTCTCAGCAGATCCGGCTCAACTCCTACTTGAGCTCGTCTCTCTCGGACACCGCCTCTGCTAGCTCACGCTCAAGGGTCTCTAGACAAGCCCTTTGAGTCTTGACGACCATGGCTAATTGCTCCAGCCCCTTCTCCTTAGCCTACTTCTGTAGCCGCTCAATTTCATAAAGCGCATTCGAATATAGTGTCTGCATGTGCAAGAAGACACGCTCCATGGTGTATACCCTCTCACGAGCTGCCTCGACTTTCGTCCCAGCAATGGAAACCTAGCTCAAGTGAGACATACCCAGCATAAGGTACTTTAAACCCTTATCCATACACCCTTCTAGCGTATCCTCTTCGAATTTTGGAACACAATCCATCAACCAGTTGTGACGCCTGCTTATATGCTTTCTCGAAGCATATCAACCTCTTGGTGCCAGACCTTAGTGCTCATCCTTACCAAGTCTGGTGAAAATAGGCTTATCCGCGCATCTGGATGAAGCTTTTCCGAATTAGGAATCACGTCTGCACCACCCTTAGCAGTTGCCACTGTTCTCAGGCTCTCCTCCGCGACCTTTCCCTTGTCATGGATAGTCAACCCTTTAGTGCAAGAGGGCTCGACACGATCCGGAGGGAGAGGAGGAAGCAAATTATCTAAAGGACACTCAAACACTTCGAGATGTGGCTTGGAATGAGACGGTGAACAATGCGGACTACATTAAACTTGGCCTGTGCCACCACGACCACTATTAGATATCATAGGGGTGGGCATCCCATCCCGCGATCCCGATCCCATCCCGTCCCAATTTTTTCGGGTCTTAATGGGATTGAATAATTCCATCCCGATCTAGAATGGGATGGGATGGGATGAAGATTTTCAATCCCGCCAATCCCGTCCCGAACTAATTTTTCAATATTTATTATTAATATTTTTATGTATTAGTTAGAGTGAGTCAATTTCCGTTATTCTCGAGTTTTATCCTATCACTATTGCATTTTGTTCTCTTTATTTTTGAAAACTGCCACTACCTGTTATTGCATATTTTCTTAACCTTATATAGACAAAGTGATGGCCTTCTGACTTTTCTATGGGTTTATAAGCTTAATACAAGCAAAACACAGTCCTGAGTCCTGATTCAAAATGGTGTAGAGATTTGGTCATTGAAAAAGAAAGAGTTGCCTCAGTTTTTCTTATGCTGAAATGACATGGATGGGTTGAAGTTCCTTTTGAAACAGGGAGCTTATGTTATGTGCTGTGGTGTAAACAATCTCAGTACTTAATCAATTTGGACTTTAGGGTAGAACTGTTGTTGCATTGCCTCAATCATCTTATTTATATAGCCAACATCCCAAGTAAATGGTTGGATTGCCGAACCCTTGTCGATGATAATCTTCGCAGCAGTCACAGGAAGCACGCTGATCCCGTCCCGTCCCGATCCCGTATGAACGGGATGGGATAGGGATGGGTCTATCTCGTCCCATCCCGTCCCGTGCCCACCCCTAAGATATCACACCAATGGGACGATCAGATTCCACAACCTCAGGTGGATCTTCACAAGAACCTTATATTGGAACAGTTCCACGCATACCAGCACCGGCAAAAATCGACATTGTAACCCGCACCAGCCGCTCATTCAAAGCTTCAGCCTGTGCATCACTAAGATTCCACCTGTCTTCAACCCTGCAAACCGCGGGTAATCTTTTTCCCAGCCAGATACATCAGTCTCCGCCTTGACGAGCCTATTAGATTCGTGTTTTTCTCTCACTGGAGCGGGTCGTGCTGAAGGCAACCCAGTTCTGACATGGGACCTCTTCGAACTTACAAAAGAGGCAAGCGTCTCAGACGGCTCCTCCACGTCGGACAGAACATGAGCTTTGGCCCCAACAACCTGCCTCTTCCTAGAAGGGCCCCCATCTTCAGGCTTAACCCGCGATGTTCGGTACAGAGTGGGGGCTACATGCCAATTGTCCCACAGCCCACTACCGATGAAGTTGGGGATGCTTATGACATCCACCACGTTCCTCGTTGACAAGCCGCGGAATGTCTCCAAAATTTTTTGCTCCTCTAGGGTAAGGGGAGTAGTGAGAAACCTTCATGCGAAGAAACACAAGCAATGATTAGCTAACCTGTAATCAAGCATAGAAAAGTCAAAAGGAAAGGCTACACTTATGAAGCGGCCTGAATTCGAGCGAACGACCCTTGAACCTGAAGTACTTTGAATTCGCAGGGGCCAAAAAGCAATACTTTTGCCAATACTTGAAGTCGTCTGGCAAATTCGTGAAGCAGGTCGGCGACATCATCTTATAGACGTCAATACCCTTCAACCGAGGAGAAATCAGCAGTTGGATTACCCGAGGAGTCACGCGGACACTAGCCTCCTTTGCTCTGATCAGAATGAGCCGTTAGCCCTTAATTGGGCCGGAGGAATCCCAAGGAGGTCCAAGAATTCCCAAATCACTTCCAGAGCGGGAAAACACACTCTAGTCTGAAGCATCCCACGATGCAAGTAGATGAACTCTGCCGGTGGCGACATTGGTGTCTGGTCACCCTTCAGTTAATACAACGACAAGTCCTCGGGGACCCTAAACTTTGTACGAATTTCAACGAGCCTGGGCTCAGAAAGTAACATGTCTTCGAAAAATTCCAGGCCCCTGGCCAAGGTTGCGTCATCAAGAAGGTTTTGTTGAGCCATGAAAAAGATGAACAATATTTTCTAATAAAAAATGAACAGAGCAGTATCTTCAAAAGCAAAGAAAATAAAAGAGTCAGACTCCGCACTTATGCCCTAAATGGGGATTAGGTTCCTGCTTCTTTTTAGCTGAACCGACGCATGTTCAATTAATGCAACGTGCGACTCAAGCTACGATTCAGACTCAATCGTCATGAACGGCGTATCTTTTCAAGAGATGACTTAGCGAATCGATGTGACGGCCCACTAACTCGGGGGAATAGCTAATGATAGACAAAAACAGTCACATCCTTGAGCCATACGCGTGTCATGTTGATATCGAGGAACTACGAGCCCCAGCGTAAGCCCAACACTGATCTGGCTCAAGCAGTTCCAAGCCCGCCTAATTTAGTCCTCCAAACGGACCCGAACTCTTACAGCATGCTAGGCCCACACTTCTCACAACTATCCTCAATACCCGTAAGTCCTACTAAGGCAAGTATCTCGAGGATCAACTTCGAATAGGCAATTACAACAGTTCTCTACTTCCAACTAGGAAACAAATACCAAAGTACATTCCACGCAGGGAAACTTCCTTCTACGGATTGCTATTGGATTGGAAAATATCTCCCGCGTATCTAGGAGCACGGGGCTAACAAGGAACTTCCCTCCTACATCACGACTCCAAATTAGATAAAGATCTCCACGAAGATCTCCTTCCTAAACTACGCCTTCGTTGGGTTGGTAGAACCAGAACTCTTGTACTATAAATAAGACATGAGGTTGGTAAGCTAAGGTACACTACAAATTCTCTGTTTACAGCATTACAACTTCCTCATATCCCTATCTGACTTTTGCATCGGAGTTCCATCGGCCACCACAATGGTGGTCTGTGGCTCACATGTGTTACTTGTGCAGGTCAGTGGGACTAGGTCAAAGCAGGGAGCAGAAAATGACTGCATCAATAGATTTTTTTATCAAACATCCATTGAGAAAAAAATGGATCAGACAAGCAAAACCATTGATAAGGAAGGAGAAGGGTTGCTGACCAACGATCGTTTCCGACGATCAAAGGTAGACAACCCAATTTGATCAGGTCTAGTTCGATGTGTCTAGAACTTTTCACATCCTCTGGTCAAGAGCAATGATCGACCGGAGAGAGGACTGAAGCCCAGCGATCGAAGGAATTGATCGAACAAAGATCCTGACTACAATTTACTGGAGAGATGGACTGGTAAGAACTCCACGTTGTGGTCGTGGAGATCTGAGCTCGAATCTGGGCAACCACACTTGAGTTTTTTTTTAACAGTAAATTTGGAATAAAAATAAAAAATTCTAATATTATTCTTTTATCATCAACCATCGAAAAAATCCATATGGGATCGATTGTTGAACGTCAAATCACAATCCAGTCACCGGATCCCACGTGAGGATTGATTAATTAATCAAAGCAATATAACAAAAACAATATGTTTTTTTCAATGATTCTGATACGGAGGCTCTGATACCACTTGTAGGAATCTAACAGATCCTGAACCAATACCTCATGTCAATAATGAAGGAAGAAAAATTGTAATCAATGTGTACCTGAAATCTCCATTGATGAAGAATATCCTCGCAGCAATCCTCACGAACTAGCAACACGCAACGAAAAGAGCTTCCATCTCTAGAACCTTTCTTTTGTATTTTTCAAATCGGATAAAAAAGTAGGAGATAGAGAATTAGGTTTGGAGTGGGGATCTCAACCGTATATATATATAGCTCACATTCAATTATTAGCCCATCATCAATAATAGAATTATATTGGGACTTAAATTGGTATCTACACATAAATAACTTTCATACTCAATTTAGTAATACATGTCAAGACATAAAACATGTAATTAGAAACGTGTTTATGACCCTTGTCTTGCTTCTTAATGATCACAACTAATCAGGTCTAATCAAACGTCACTCACCTATAGTTCGACGGTCTACAATGTATATATAATATTCTAACAATATACTCATGGCAAAGTCAAAGAGACAAACTTTGTTTTAGCTTGCAACATGCTTGATGATACATCAAATAAGCATTTGAACACGACCGTACACGTGGCAAATAACATTTATCACTAGGGGCAAGGACTTCAGTCTAGGCTCGATCCAAGAGGCTCAAAAAGACAAGCCCAATCATAAAAAGGCCTGAAAACGAGCCTTGATAATAAATTGTAATCAAGGGCTTGAATCCAGGCCCATCAGATCTCTTCCTTTAAGAGAATAAAGACGTTACAGAGGAAATAAGTCCTGGCGGGAATCACTCTTCACGGACAGCGCCACCCGAATTTCTCACCCGACGATGCCGACTTTGTTCTACGAGAAATTCACTTCGGCATATGCGAGAACCATCTAGGAGGAAAACACTTAGCCCACAAAGCCCTAACATTAGGATAATACTGGACAAAAATGCAAACAGATGCAAATGAAGTTGCTCGTACTTGTAACAAATATCAAAGATTCGCCCAATCTATATTACAAATCAGAATGGTGTTTGAGGTTGGAGATAAAAGACGGCTGAGATTTACCCAAATATAAGAATTTCACAGATCACAAAAAACTTAAAGCATCAAGAGTGCATGGGTTCGATTCCCATACCCAACATTTTGATATTTATTTATCGTGATATTTAAAGTAGAATAAACTCTATTTATCATGTTATACTTTTATCGTGCCAACGACACAAGGAATACCCTAGAATACTCACATACCAGGTCAAAACCTAATCCCGATGAGTAGTCTGTGACCATTTACACAATGAGGAATGAACATCACGGGACCACTTTCAGTGTCTGACATTAAAAAAATCCTCCTAGTAGCAGTGGATTACTTCACCAAATGGATAGAAGTATAGCCGTTGGCAAAGATAGGAGAAACTCAAATTGAAAACCTTTTCTGGAAGGATATAATATGCAGATTTGGAATATCCAGAGTAATTGTCACTGACAATGGGAAGTAATACGAAGGCAAGAAAGTCAAAAAGTTGTGCGAAAACTTAAGTATAAAACAATACTTCTCAACACCCACCTACCCGCAAGCGAACGGACAAGCAGAGGTAACCAACAGAACAATCCTAGAAGCAATAAAAAAAGAAGTTCGAAGCGTCGAAGTGATTGTGGGTGTCTGAATTGTTAGGCATCCTTTGGGCCTACAGAACAACAAAGAGAACTCCAATCGGAGAAAATTGTTTGCCCTTGCATACGAATCTGAGGCAATGGTACCAGTAGAAATTGGCATGCCAACATTCAAAGCCGAAGAGTTCCGAAAAAGGATAACAACGAAACATTACGAGTCGGACTAGTCTTTCTCGATGAGAAACAAGAAAAAGCCTCGATCAAAACAACAACTTACCAACAATGGATGACAAGTTACTACAATAAAAAAGTAAAGCCCCATACGTTCATCATCGGCGACTAGGTGCTCAGAAAAATCCAACTCAATACAAAAGAACTAAATGCAGGTAAACTGAATCCAAACTGAGAAGGACCATACAAAGTGGTAAAAATCAACAGATCAGGAACATACTGGTTGGAAGATTTGAAGGGTGAACAACTACCATGACCATGGAATGTCAAACACTTAAAGAAGTATTATCAATAAACTTCCAAATTCTAGGAACCCTTCATCTTGTGTTCAAACAATCTAATCTAGTCAGGACATCAAAGTCAGACTAGGAATCTACTCTTAAAATTTCTGGTCCGACCAAAATGCCGAACCACAAAACAAGCTTTAAAAGGGGTCAAGACAAATAAGTCAGACGAACCCATAAAACTTTTGGTTTGATCAACTATGAAGTGAATTTAGTGATTTTGGACGTACAAGTAAGACTCACTCGTAAATCTTCTGGCCCGAATAACATGTCGGACCACGAAGTGTGTTTAAAAGAGTCTGGATGCATAAGTCAGACTCACTCATAAATTTTCTGGTCCGACTAACATGTCAGACCACAAAGTGTGTTTAAAATAATCTGGACGCATAAGTCAGACTCACTTGTAAATCTTCTGGCTCAACTAACATGTCGAATCACGAAGTGTGTTTAAAAAGAGTCTGGATGTATACGTCAGACTCACTCGTAAATCTTCTGGCCCAACTAACACGTCGGACCACAAAGTGTGTTTAAAAGAGTTCGGACGAATAAGTTAGACTCACTCTTAAATCTTCTAGCCTGACTAACACGTCAGACCACGAAGTGTGTTTAAAAAGAGTCTGGACGTACAAGTTAGACTCACTCGTAAATCTTTTGGTCCGACTAACATGTCGGACCACGAAGTGTGTTTAAAAGAGTCTGGAACGAGCTATGTGAAAAAGACTTTTCGCCATATTGGCAACTATCAAACGACTTTTCACCAAGTTGGGGGAATTCGCGATCCAAAGTGGAGTCGTACTTAAAATTTTCCAATGAGAAAAGACAAGTCAAAACCGCATTGGACGAAGCTGCCATGCCCGCCTGCAACAACAAGTTGCTAATAACCTTCGCCTGATCGGTACTCAGCTTCGTTACATCTTCAACTTCCATCATATGCAGATATTCCTTCTTCAAGTCAGGAAGAGAAATAGGGGTCCTTGCCTGAGCATCCCATTCCTCGGATACAACAGCTTCTGCTCCGATGGATGAATCAAGAACATCCCCCACCACTTGGCGTCCCTCTAAAAAAGCCAACCGCTCACTAGCGGGCTTGGTGGCAGCACGATGCTTCTTGGAACGCGTATTAAAAGAAAACGCCTCATTTTGTTCTGCCCTCATTGACGGGCTCGTAATCTTAACATTCGGAAGCTTTTTCTTCTTCGAAGAGGGCTCACTTCATACTTCGGCTTCGGAACTCTGAAAAGAGTGGGAGCCTCATGCCAATGGGCCCACAATCCAATGCGCTTGATGTTAGAAGACTAAACAACATCCTCTACCCACATTCGAGACATGTCAAGAAATTTTTTCAAAGCTGCTCTCTCCTCTGAAGGGAGAGGCGTAGTCGGGAACCTCCCTACAGAAAGCACAAACAACATTTCAATATGTGATTAACACTGACAAAATCGAGACTGGAACTAAACTTACTTAGTTGTCAGAACTCTCGCTCGATCAGATGACCAGTAAACTCAAAATACTCCAATTCCGTAGGGGCCATGAAACAATACTTCTGCCAAAACTTGAAGTCGTCAGGAAAATTGCCAAAACAGTCCGGCGATGTCAACACGCACATATCATGCTCGTTTATCCGAGGAGAAGTAAGAAGTTGAATCACCCTCAGAGACACTCAGACACCAGTGTCCTTCGCCTAATCAGAAAGGCGATCGCCGTCTTATACACTTTCAACACTAGTTGAGCGGGCGCAATGCCGAGGTAAGCCAATAATCTCCAAATTTCTTTGATAACAGGAAAATAGACGCCCGATTGGAGCATATCTCGATACAGGTAGATAAATCCATCTGGATGAGACACGGTGTCTGACCTGCGCCCAATGTGAACAACACCAGATCATCATGGATCCCATGTCACGCGGAGGCTTTCCAGATTCGACTCAGAGAGCGACCTCTCCGCGAAGAACTTACAACCCTTAGCAAACCGTTCATTAAAAAACTGATTCTGGCCCGCCATTAAAGAACGTACAAACTTTCAATCACGGAAGTTGGATATCAAAAACATGGAAAGTGAAATGACAAGAGTATCCAAGATCGAAAACTAAAGAAAATGAACTCTGCAAAGAAAGGGATTTATATAGAGAACAAAATTCCCGCCTTTTCTCGAGTAGACGCACGCCCATTTAATGAAGCGATACCGCTCGAGGAGACGATTCAGATTCAAGCTAATCATGACCGCTCAGTTCCTATACGACACGACTTGGACTGATGAACTAGCCTACCAGCTCGAGGGAGTAGCTTATGTTACACCAAACCGTTATTTAATCCACACCGTACGCGTGTCATGATGATCTCGTCAGCAGAGCAAATCGGGTCTGATTGCCCACAAAATCTGGCAAGGCCAAGACAATATTAACCCCAATTCGACAGAATCCAGAATGTTGGATCCAAGTTGCAGCGCCCTATTAAGCCCACAGGTCACATGGTAAAACCCAATACCCGTAAGACCTAATCAGGCAAGTATCTGGGGGATCACCTAAGACGAGCAGGCCAATAACACATTAGTTCCGACTGTGAAATATATACCGGAATATAAGTCGTGCTTGAAAAATTCATTGCATAGACAACACTTCAAAAGGGAAACCTCTCCCGCAGATTTAGAAGCACCAGTCATGTAGGGAAACTCTCCTACATGGACGACTCTCAACTAGGAAAGGATCTCCAACAAGATCTTTTTTCCTAAACTACGCCACAAAAGGTCTAGCTGAACGAGGACTCTCACATTATAAATAAGACACATGTTTGAATAAGAAAGCTACGCTACAGAACCTAATTTACAATTTTAAGCATTTTCAAGCCTTGTCTGACTTTAGCATCGGAGTGTCATCGGTTCCTATAACGGTGGTCCTTGGCTCACGTGCATTTCTTGTGCAGGTCCGGGTCAAGGTCAAGGAGAACGGGATTCTATTACATAAAAAACTATTAGCAAAAAATGGAGATTTTAGTTTTGTAATTTTACTTTTATCAAAGTGAAAAAAAATATGGTAAATTTCGGGAAATCACATTACATGCATGACACACAGTACAAGTGAATTCGTGCAAGAAAACACATTAGGGTTGAACAAAAAATCGACCAAACCGAATTGATCGGTTTGGTTTAAGTTCGGTTTGGTTTCGATTTTAAAGAATTCAAAACCTAAGTGGTCGATCGGTTTTCGGTTTGTATGTGATTTTAACCGACAAAACCGAACATACCGAATATATATTTTACATAAAAATATTATAATATGTTTAAAATAGTCGATCAATTGGGTTTTGTTCTGGTTTGGTTCGGTTACAGTTTGTATAAATTAGAATTGGTTCGATTTCGATTCAGTTTTATTAATGGTCAATTCGATTTCGGTTAAAATTTTTTAAAACCAACCAAAATCAGTTCGGATTTAGTTCGATTTCCAACCCTAAAGCACATGAAGTCAAATGAGAGTTTAGTGGAGATTGTATTTAGTAATTGGTAGTGTAGGCAATCATCCAATCCCCCACCCCCAATAAATAAGAGATTAATGGGCGACGATGTCAATTTCTATAATGATGGGATGGGATGGGATGGGATGATTCTTCTTTGACCTTAAGACCGACCGGGCCCACCGCCTTCAACTTCTCTACTTGCCTACGTGGTCCACAAACTGTCCTAATGGATAATATGTATGTCCTAATTTCCTAATTGTCTTTGACCAAAATACCCTCCCATTCACCATTCTCTCTTCACTCGATGTAGTGCTGTGTATTGTGTTTTTGTATTCAACTCTCCCTCGTTATTTCCTAGGAATTAGTTAGTACTTGGATCATGTATCTCATCCAACAGAAAAACACAACTAACATGCTCCTCCAATTCACCAAAATACCCTTCTCACCTGGTGTGGTGACAATGAATAAAGCAACCCCCCACCCCACACTTGCTTTTTTTTTGGCCTATGGCCTTTCTTTGTCATGATATAAGGACTGCTGAACTAAATGCCAAGCATTCTCAGTATTTTTCTACTTTTGACAAAGCAAGTGCAAGTGCAAGTGCCTACTCCTCACTGCTAGTAAACACAAACTCAATTCAAGAAAGCCTAGTGAGTGAGGAAAGGACAAGTTCTTTTTCCTCCTCAACCTCCTATTAACACACTACAGTAACTCTCTTCAACTTTAGGCACCTAACCATTGAGGATGGTGGCAATGGCATGGAGGTTTAATCCATGAAAGAAGCAGTTAACTTCCACTTGACTTCTAGTGCGTTTGACTGAACCCCATTTGAGGGGGCGCCGAGTGACTCGAACTCAATTGAACTATGGATCAAATATTGCTTCCATGTTTGTGTACGATTGGAGCATATATAGCCTCCTTAAGAATAAAGAATCCATGAATACTACCTGTACTACTACTCACTAATCTACTCTAGTTAAAAGAAAAGAAGAAAGGGAAGGGAAAGAGACATCAACAACACATAAAAGAAAGATGCGTTGTCATGTTATATGGTAGGTGACTAAACAACCACCTTGAGCTCACATGCCATCTTCTTGTCTAATATTGTAAAGATATGCTTTTTAGGAGGAAGGGTGACATTACCCTTTGTTAATTTCCTCATGACTTCATCATAAGCCCCCCATCCATCATTTCTTATCCAATGTCTTCACACTTCAGTCTCCTCTAAGTAGCCCAACTACTCTGTAATTTCTCTGTAATCAACAAGAGAAAAAATTTTTTCTATAGCTAGCTGTTAGCTTCTACAATGGTTAGCTGTCAAAACAGACTAACAAATTTACTAACAGACTGACTAAACAACTCATCTAACTCATAGCATAGCTAATTACTTTTAACATCCCCCTCAAACTAAGCGTAGACGCATCAACTACACTTAGTTTGTCACGTAGCAACAAGAACCTGGAATTACCAAGAGCTTTGGTAAGGACATCAGCAACTTGATCAACTGCTGGAATGTGGTGAACATGAATAAGTTTGCGAGCAACTTTCTCACGCACAAAGTAAACATCTAATTCAATATGCTTAGTCCTAGAATGAAGGACATGATTGGCACTAAGCTGAACAGTATTCTTGTTGTCACACCAAATAGTAGGAGTGTGACAACCAATCTTCAGTTCAGAAAAAAGAGATTGTAACCATGTAAGTTCAGCTGTAACAGCAGCAAGACTTCTATACTCTGCTTCAGTACTACTTCTTGAGACAATGCTATGTTTCTTAGATAGAAATGAGATTAGCACCCAAATAGACACAATAGCCAGAGGTAGACCGTCTGTCAGTGGGATCAGAAGCCCAATCAGCATCACAGTAACCAGTCAACTGAAAAGAATGAGTCGGAACTAGATGAAGTCCAAAATTGGGTGTAGCCTTGAGATAACGTAAGATTCTTTTTACCACTCGCCAATGTGATTCAAGAGGATTCTGCATGAATTGACAAACTCTATTCACAGAGTATGCAAGTTCAGGTTTGGTTATGGTAACATACTGTAAAGCACCAACCATGCTTCAATATAATTGAACATCTTGGACTGGATCACTACCCGTAGCAAATAATTTTTCACCACCACTCATACGAGTAGGTAATCCATTTGCAAATTGCATCTTAGCACGGCATAGGAGATCATTGATATACTTAGACTGAGACAGAAACAAACCATTGGCAGTATGTTGAACCTGAATGCCAAGAAAGTAGTGAGCAATACCAAGATCTTTTAAGGAGAATTGGGCATTCAGTTGGTGAATTAACTGTGAAACATCATGTGAATTAGCACCAGTGATAAGAATGTCATCTACATATACCAGAAGGAATATAGGAGATGGAGAATGCCTGATGAAAAGAGAAGAATCTGACTTAGTAGGAGCAAAACCAAACATGAGAAGGGTATGTCTCAGTTTATCAAACCAAGCCCGAGGAGCCTGCTTCAACCCATACAAAGCCTTGTTGAGCTTGCAAACAACATTGGGACGAGAAGGATCAATGAAACCAGGAGGTTGCATCATGTAAACATCTTCTTGCAAATCTCCATTCAAGAATGCATTGTTAACGTCTAGTTGAAATACTGACCAACCATATGTAATAGCCACTGAGAGCATGACTCTGATTGTAGTGGGTTTAACAACTGGACTGAAGGTCTCTGCATAATCAAAGCCAGCAACTTGTTGAAACCCTCTAGCCACCAAGCGAGCTTTGTATCTGTGCACTGATCCATCTGCATTCTCTTTGATCTTAAAGAGCCATCTACAGCCAACAATGGATCTATCCTGGGGAAGATCTACCAGTGACCACGTATTGTTTCTCATTAAAGCCATATACTCATCTTGCATAGCAGAGAACCAATGAGGAGTATCTAAAGCTTCAATCAAGCTTGCAGGTTCGGCTGAAGTCATGTACACCTTGGGCTTGTAGACACCAACTTTCGACCTAGTGACCATTGGATGACCAGAAGCAATACTAGGAGCAATATTGAGAGCAGGACTAGGAGCAGGATTGAGAGCAGGACTAGAAGTAGGAACAGTAGTAAGAAAATTATTAGGAATAGTAGGAGAGGGAACCAATGGACTATGAGGAGTATTTGGAGTCAATACTGGATTAGAAGAGGGAACCAATGGACTATGAGAAGAAGTATTACTAGAAATGGATGACTGTCTGTCAGTAGGTGTAGAAAAAAAAAGTAATAGCAACAGGAGTAGGTGTATTAAAAAGAGTAGTGGAGGTTGATGAACTAGTACACCATCTTGTATAAGGAAAGTGACTTTCATTGAACAGAACATCTCGAGAGATGTAGATACGACCAGTGGATGACAAACATTTATACCCTTTATGTTGTAGGCTATAACCAAGAAAAATACACTCAACTGACCTAAACTGAAGTTTATTTGAATTATAAGGTCTTGTGTTAGGAAAACATGAGCAACCAAAGACTTTTAGAGTATTATAATCAGGGACCTTGTGGTAAAGTATTTCATATGGAGAATGACTCTTAAGAACAGTAGAAGGAACTCGATTGAGAAAAAATATTGATGTCCTAACTGCTTCATCCCAGAATTTCATAGGAAGTGAAGCATGTGCAAGAAGAGTTAGAACAGACTCAATAATGTGTCTATGTTTTCTTTCAGCAACTCTATTTTGCTGATGTGTAGTTGGGAAAGCAAGTCGATGGCATACTCCATGCTGACTGAGAAACTTTGAAAAAGACCTATATTCCCCTCCCCAATCAGATTGAACACACTTGATAGGAAGACCAAATTCTAATTCAACCTGAGCTTTGAACTTAGGAAAGGTTGGATAGGCATCTGACTTGTTTTGTAAAAGAAAAACCCAAGTGAAACGATTGTATGCATCAATGAAGTGGATGTAATACTTGTAACCACATGAAGATATAGTGGATGCAGGACCCCATAGATCAGTGTGAATGAGTTCTAATGGCTTATTATACACAGTAAAAGAACTAGAAAATGGAAGTTTATGTATATTTCCCAAGCAACAAGAAGAACACAAGTCCACATTGACAGTATTAGGAACAACAATATTACAACTGGTAAGAATTTTTTGTACAAGAGGATACGAGGGGTGACCTAATCTAGCATGCCAAAGAGACAAAGAAGAATAGGACTTAGAGATAGTTGTATTGACACAAGCATTATTACTGACTGGAATGCTTTGATTGCTGCTTACTGGAATACTTGCTGGAATGTTGTGACTAGAATACTTGCTGGAATGATTACTGACTAGAATGCTGTGACTGAAGTTGTGGGATTCTGACTTTGAATCAGCAATGAAAGAGTTGGACTTTGAATCAGTAAGAGTCATTGATGGGAAGACATATAGACCTCTTTTAAGCTTCCCTTCCAAGAGGATTTGATGTGTGACCTGATCCTTGACAAAACATAGATCAGGGTGAAACTCAAAGAAAACATTATTGTCTCTTGCAAACCTATAAACACTTAATAGATTCTTAGTTAATTTAGGAACCTGAAGAACATTCTTAAGATGCAATACTCTTGAGGAGTTAGAAGATTGTAGAGTAGACTGACCAATGTTTTCAATTTGTAATGCAGTGGCATCTCCAACAAAGAGTTGTTCATTGCCATGATAAGGGACTGAACTCATCAAATTCTGAGGATATGGAATGCAGTGATCAGTAGCTCCTGAATCTGGATACCACCTACTATCAGAAGGTGTAGAAGCAACACATGATTGCATCTGAGACTGTGAATCAACTCTCCAAGTAGGATGAGTAGGCTGACTGGTTGAAGCAGAGAAAGCATGACGAGGACTTGAATTGTTTGGTTGATATGAGATGCCAAAAGAAGAGGTCTGTGAAGTGGAGTTCCATGGATTTGAAACATTACTATCAAACCTATTATAGCATTTGAATGCAAGATGTCCAATTTTGCCACATATTTGACACTGAGGACGATTGGATTGATAACCAGATCCAGATGGCCTAAACTTTCTCCCAGATCCAGATCCAGATCTTGCACCTCTGGGTGAGAAGGGATTATATGAAGCTCTGGACTGAGGTCTCCAACCCTGTGAACTTGACACGAATGATCTAGGTGAGGGTTTGTATGATGTATGAGCCACATTTACAGAACTAGAAACATCAAGATCTTTCATGTGTCTTTCAATTTTGGATTCTTGAGCAAGCAAAAGAGACTCAACCTCTGCAACACTGTAATCATCTGATCTAGAACTCGCTGATACTACAAATGAATCATACAATTGTAGTAATCCATCAAAAATAGCATTGATATGATCTTTTGGAGAAAGCTGATGTCCTACGGATGCTAATTGATCAATGATGGACTTAAGTTTCAGTAGATATTCATTGATAGAAAGATCTATTTTCTTGAAGTTCTGTAGCTGAGTTTTAAACTGAGAGATCTTGGCAACAGTTTAAGAGTTGAAGAAGGTTTCAAGAATATGCCAAATGTGTTCAGGTGTTTCGCAACCTACTAACCTTGTAAGCAGTGATTTAGTTATGGAAGAAACCATGAAAACATAAGTTGATATTGTTGGTCCCAGATGAGAAATTCTGGATTGACATTATTGTTTGTTTGATCTTCAATGGAGAGAAATCGTGATGGAGGTGAAGCTTTCTCAATGAACTTCTGAAGCTTATGCTCTCTAATTGTTGCCAACACTTGTTGTTTCCACAACAAGTAGTTGTGTTCATTCAACTTCACAGACAACACATGTGTAAACATCACTGGTCTTGACTCTGTCATGACAGAGTTAGTAAGTGGCGTAGCATTGGAAGAAGTTGAATCTGCCATTAATACTACTGAGAGGAATTGAAATGAAGAAGAAGAAGAAAAGGGAAATGAAGACGCTTTGATACCATGTTAGCTTCTACAAGAAGTATAAGAGAAAATTCTATTGAGTTTCATTGTCTTGAAATGTACAACTTACATGGTTTATATAGACAACTCAAAGCAATGGCTAGTTGTCAAAACAGACTAACAAACTTACTATAGACCGACTAAACAACTCATCTAACTCATAGAATAGCTAATTACTCTTAACACTAGGTAACCACCCCGATTGAATTTTTCATCTTATTAACTATTAAAGGCTAATAGAGACTCTAGTACATCCCCCATCTCCTCTTCTCTCTTAAGTTAATCACAATCAAAATCATTCCCACACACAATGCACCAAGTTAACTGTCTTCACATTTTAAGGAAAGAAACATCACATCAAAATAATATATGTCAAACAGATCTCTTTAGTTAGTTCATCAACCATGCACTTACTCCACTGAGAAAGATGACCGACTTCTTAACAAGTTGTTAGCCAAGTTAATTGCAGAGGATGCAGAGCAATTTGGGTTTCACGTGAACATTCAAAGATCCAATATATAAGAACAAAAACCATCAAGTTCAGCTGTAGTACCAAAATTTCTTAACAAAAACTTAAAAAACTAGAGGTTTGCTTCTTCGATCAAGCATTATTTTCAGAATTGTAAAGGAAAATAAAAATAAAAAATCCAGAGGAGTGAAACTTGCTACTTAGAGCTATAAGCAGCAAATGGAAGTGTTACTTCTTTAGTTCATATGTTTTTAAACTGTAAAGAATTAATGAAATAGTATCCACCAACACCAATGACCAAGTTGTCTATACACTCCTGCATTTTTGCGGTGAGTAACAATCAGGCACTTCAGTTTCAGATCAGACCCACTACGGGTGCCTCATGCTTGATGTTGCTTCCGACCCACCATGGCTTGAACCCAATGTGTACATTGATGGCATCTTCTTCAACTGGAGCCGGGAGATTAAGATCGAGCAGGTCACGAATCTCTGGAACCATTTTCTGAATTACAATGCCCTGACTGCCACCTCTTGCCTCTGACCCCTCAATCACATGAGACCTTTTGTGGCCACCCAAAGCTTGCCCTGATGCAAAGACTTTGAAGCAAATTGGGCACTCATGCTTGTTCTTCTTCGATCGAGAACTAGTATCAGTAGTAGTGCCATTAGGGCTCACATTGCTGCATAAAAACTTGATGGCCTTACTATCAGCTGTTGGTTCAGGAGTAATCTCAGTCTCAATGCTGTTCTCACTAGTCTCAACTTTTGACGCAAAACAACCTTTAACTTTCTTGTGACTTGCCCTGTGACCCCCAAGAGCTTGGTAAGAGTGGAAGGTCTTGTTGCAAGTTGAGCATTCATATTTGCTTAGTTTAGAAGAATACTTGCCAACTTCACTACCCGAAGCATCAGATCTCATCTTCTTCAAAGATTCGAGCCCATAAGCATCACATTTACTACTTCTCTTGCTTGGGCTATACTGACCACATTCCGAATCAGCTTGTTCATTAGCATCCTCGATCAAAATTTTCCCCATTTTAGCTTCAGTACACTTGCCAGCACCAATTTTGCCCAGTTCAAACTTATCTTCCCCAATAAAACCGTCAACAGAAACTTCTGATTGAACATTCTTGAACCCATTCCTTAGAAACCCAAAACTAGAATTAGCCAATTCAGATCGTTTTTTCTCAAATCGAGCATTTTCAGACTCCAAAACAACAGATTTCAACTTCTTACCTCCTCTTAGTTTCTTCACAGTCACAATCTGACCAGCATTATAATCCTCTTCTTTATCAGCATTTTCTGTAGCTACTAAACTGGATAATCTAACTTCTAAAACAACTGAATTATTATCCGAAGCTTCGACAACAGGATTGACTCCACCCCAGTATCCTACATCTCTAGACAACATCATCAAACTCATAGCTACTTCCTCTTGCTCTTGCTCAATCTCAGACATAGAAGTAAAACCATTTGCAAATGAAAAAGATGAAGAAGTAGTAGTAGTAGTAGTAGTAGGAGTAGTAGTAGCAGCAGTAACATTAGAGGTATTCTTGTACCTCATTAACCTCGATCTCCTCCGCTTTGGTGCGGCCGCAGTAGCTGCTTCATTGTCTGATTGGTTGTCCATAACAAGCTTCTGATTCTCATCAATCCATGAATCCTCCTCCTCCCCATCCAAGTTATCAGTCTTGTTGTCTGAGTGACATCTCATATGACCAAACAAAGCCTTCCAAGACTGAAACCCTTTACCACATTCTCTACAAACCTTGCTGTCTTGCTTTAGATTACCATCACCAATTGAATCAGAGAGTCTCCAAGTCTTCTTGGGGTTCTCTCTAAGTCCATATCCAACATGAGAATTCCCACCACCACCTCCAGCTTCGAAATCAGTGTTGTTACTGCTGCTCAATCCACCATTCAAAGCAGAGGAGGAGCTCCTCTTTTTCTTGTTATTGTCCAACAACTTCTTCTCATTTTCTTCAAGTGAAGAGTTGTTGCTCATGTGTGACCTCATGTGCCCTCCCAAAGATCTCCCACACAGGAATCTCTTATTGCAGAACTTACACACATATTGCTTCTGTTCTTGATCGTCCTCCATTGCTTATACCAAAAAACCAGATCAGAAATAGACTAGTAAAGAATAACCCTACAACCCCAACTCTCAAATATGCAAGAAAAGTTGGATTCCCAATCTCATTTCATAAAAGAAAATAATAATAATAATAATAATAATAACTAAAATGTGCACAAACAGAGCAAATTGGGGATACCCAGATTAGGAAATGAAATCTTGAGATTGAAATCAAACCCAAATCAATCAACGGAAATGGATCTTCTTTCTTTGATCAGAGAACAAGAAGAAGAAGCCATGCTGGATTTGGAAGTGTTGAATGAGCAAGAATAAGATCTGATGAAGAGAAGAAGTGGAAGTGAAGTGAAATTGGGTTCTTTTCACTCGCTCTCTCGCTTGGGTAGTTGAAAACTACTATGCAGAGGAAAAATAAATATATATATATATATATATCAAAATTTGAAGCAATGGGGGGGGGGGGGGGTCAACTTTGTTGCTAATGATGAAGAAGAAAAATAATGAAGGAGAGTTTTCCCTTCTCTCTATCTCTCTCTTTAAAACTCTCTGTTTGTTCTCTATCTCTTCGTGAGCTCTCTCTGTTTCTTTCTATATTTGGAGGAGAAATCCATGCATGGAAGCAAAGATAAAAAAGAGGAAAGAAAAGATGACAGCACGTGCACTCAACTGAGAATTCTAGGCCAGCTCATCCAACGGCCAGGATTGGTTCAGTATGAGTATCTCCGGGAAATGTAGCTTGAGAGCTGAGACTGACTGATTTGGTACTCTTGTTCGGTAATCGGTTCTGGTTTGTGCTACAACTAACTGCCCCTGCCCCCCCCTTTAACCATTCCTTCCTTTGTCTTCATCTTAACAAAAGTCCTCTCTCCTCCGATCCACTCACACCTCACCCTTCGAATACCCAACCCTTTTTTTTTTTAACACTTTTTACCATCTTCCCCATCATTTTTCTTCTTCTTTATTCCTCATTTTTAACAAAATTTACCAAAAGAAAACCTAATTTGAGGGCAAAGAGATGGTTCATGTTAGCATGTGGAGTAAATCTCGTGTCTTGTTATCTAATCATGTCTTTTTGACAACACAATTCATACATTACTACTATCATACGATGACATCATTTATCAATTACAACTATACCAATATATTCCAGGCTAGAAAACTCGCGGTCCACGCACGATCCAAATAGTATTTCCTCTCTATACTGAATTATTTCGTGATGACTAAGTTTAGGAAGTATGAATACATGAAAGTCAAATGTACAACATGAGCATATGATCGATGCAAACTTTGGTAATTCAAGTTAGTTTGTTTTTAGAGTTAACACATAATTTTTAACTAAACTTTCGGTCAAATTATAAACTTGCTAAGTTTACCATAAGTTGAATAACCAAATGTTGACATTCGTGTTCATGCATAAAGCAAAGCGGAGAGACTTGTGCATTTTTTATCGAACGATAAAGCAAATATAGTAAAATGACTTATTATAAGCCTATTTTTGGACATGATGGATGTAAGAGTTATCTTGAAAGTCTTGTTTATTCAAAAACTAGACCTTGAAAGTCATTCAATGAAAGAAAACAACCAAGATGCATGAACGACCATTGCCAGCCAGTTAAGTGCAGGCTGCTAGCATTCAAGGCTGTCATGGTATAGTGGCTGCCAATGTGCCACAAAGCACAAGAACGACCATTGCGACGCAAAGGAATGAAGAGGCTCTGCGTAAAAAATATGAATATACAATGCCAACCAATGTTGCATCCTCTGGTCCTAGCAAACTTCAAGAAGAAATGGCAATGGTAAACCCTGTCGTTGCACCAACGATGATGAGTTGGGCATCAAAGTTTAAGCAACGCAAGCATACGGGCTCTACTAAACTAATGTATGAACCTCCAGCTATTGTTGAAGGCAGGAAAATAGTACAAGTGTAGACTGCTGATTTTGCGAAAAGAATAGAAGAATGTGAAAGGTTGGTTACTGGCAGCTTTGTGGGCAAGCGTTTGACATATGGTTATGTCAAAGAGTGTTTGATTAGGACGTGGGGAATTCAAGAGTTTGAGATGAGCATACACGGAGATAATAATTTTGTATTCAAATTCAAGATGGAAGAAGATAGAAGTAAGGTATTGGAAATGAGACCTCTACATATTTTCTACTATGGATGAGGATGCCGAGGTGCTTACCTTGATACCTATTTGGGTTATACTGAAGAAAATTCATTTATTCCTATGGAATTCGGAGGGTATTCAAATGATTGCTAGTTTTATTGGAGTGTCTATCATGGTTGACAAAGCTACTGAAGAAAAGGACAAGATTAACGTATGCAAGGGTGTGTGTGGAGGTGGATGTAAACACCCAATTACCCAAAGAAATCTCTGTGATTATCAATGGAGATAAGAAAAAAATGGTTGAAGTTGAGTATGCATGGATTCCAGTAAAGTGCAATACTTGCGCAATATTTGGCCATACAAAATAGCAGTGTTCAAAGAGCAAAGAAGTTAATACTTCAGGCCATATGGTATGGCAAGCTACAGGTAGGACCCAGCCACTAAAAAGACAAAACTCTAATGGTTGAATGATTGCCAAGGGCAGACATACATTCAAGTTGAAGACTCACCCCAGTTTAGAGGGGAGTAAAAGGCCTATCACAGAAAAAACAGGGAATGTCACCAATACATAGGTTGCCATTGAGGCATAGCAGAAAATAAACGATGATCAGAATGATGTCATAACGCAGAGTACATAACCATTGCTACTTGGCAACGCAACGCTTGAGCGTGGAGTTAGTGTGGAGGCTAATGAACACACGCCGACTCAAGACAAAGACAACACTACAACAGATGATTAGAGTAGTAACGAGGAACATGAGCAAGATCATTCTAGTGAAGAGGTTGTAAGAGATTTGGCTACAAAAAAGTTTCCAAACTCTTGCACTAAATATTTTAGTCTCTGCCCTCAAAGATCCTCTAGGGCAAAGAAACCAAACGAAAAGTACAAAGGTTGAATCATTTCCTCCTTATCAAAGGAGGAAGGAAAAAACAAAGAGGTTTCTTCTGTTGGCCGATGCTAGTTGAAGATTATTATAAGCCTAGTAATCGTGTTCACTTTCACTTGAATCCTCTCTTGTGAGAGTTTGTTTTTGCATTTGTTTTTGTTTTATTTATATAAAGGTTTAGAGGTCCTTAAAACCCAAATCTCTTTAAAAATATATATATCAAATCTTATTTTTCATTCTTTAAACAATGTCCTTACTCATTAGGGCAGCGCTCACCATGGGTGGACCTACTAAGGGGCGAGGGGAGGGGGGTGCTCAACTTTTAAAATATTTTTGTATATATACTTTAGTCTTAAAAAAATTGATTATATAATGTAGAATACCATATGACAATTGTTTTAATATGTCTTTGTTGGTGTAGTGGTTGGAGATTTATCATTTTTTAGTGAAAGACCCGAGTTCGATACTCTTCGAGTGCATTTTTATTTTATTTTCAATACAATTTTATTAGTAATTGCAAACATTAAAAAATTTTGAGTTTAATAAAAATTTATTAACATTAAAGAAATGGATTTTTTTCACAAGTGGTATAAAACCTCCAATAAAAAAATATTTAAAATTAATATCTAATATAATAATATATATACCATTAGCCAACTCGTACAAAATTTGAGCCTCATATAAACTATTTTTTCTATGAAATTGTATTATGATCATATTAGGTTCGCAAATTTCAAATTTTCTTTAGCTACATCCAGATACTTATTCTAATTATTTTGCGATATTAATTATATATTCTAGTTATTATGCTCGTTTGCTCCTTGCTAAGGC
The DNA here is from genome assembly GCA_963556465.1 of Berberis vulgaris. NCBI lineage: Eukaryota > Viridiplantae > Streptophyta > Magnoliopsida > Ranunculales > Berberidaceae > Berberis > Berberis vulgaris. Next base: position 54,535,874 of record OY747124.1, on the reverse strand, counting down.
TATCGATAGTGACATTATTTTGGCTTAAAATTGGACTACACTGGATCCAATTCGGTATATGCAATGTATTTTTTATAGTTGTATTTTTTTTATTAATTACTAGCTCAGGTAGAATTTTTTTTGGATTTACCATTAATAACTACTATTATCAACTAATAAGTATTTGCCGCCTTCCCCCACCCGACTAAAATCCTGGGTCCGCCCCTGACGCTCACCCTTCAAAAATATCTGTAAAACAAAATTAGGTCGCCCAAACTACCTGACCATTGTTTTAGGAATGAGAAACTTGACTAGAATCTCCATCATTATATTAATGTAACAAGATAGAGATTCAAAGCTGAGCTCCTTGTTAAATTATATTATGGGGCCTGGGGAATTCTAATTGTCGAGGAAACCAGCGAGGAATTCTAATTGTCTATGGGGCCCTAATGTTTGTTTCTGTTCAATAATCAATATAACCATGTTACAGGTTGGCCAACATGACTAGTATCTAAGTGACGGTGCCAGCCTAGTGTTGGATTAAGCCGGCTCTCATTGCAGTGAACGTAATGTGAATGTCTTATTAGCAACCGCAAATTACCCCCTGTAATTGCGAGTTAAGTTCCTTTCTTCTTGTGGCCAATTTTGCCGGCATCTTTAGTACTGTGTAGTTGTACATGAAGAATTTTTAATCGGGTATCACATACAAGTTTTAAATCAATCCGTATGCATGCGCATTATAATTGTCTTTGGTAGATCCCATGCTAGAAAATCTACTCTATTGATTAATCCTAAATTAAAATATGATTATAGAATTGTTAATATGGGGTCAAGTGGGGAAGATCCCTAGGAGGAAGCAAAATGATTAATAAGAAGAATATATTATAATGTATTTAAATACATACATTAGAATAATGTAATAAATACATACGTTAGAATAATGTAATGTTGATTTGAATATGATTTTTGGAAAAATTAATTGCACTTTGTTTGGCTATTCATCTTTTAGTACTCAAAACAGGGCAAGGAAGATAGATTTTCCCCATGGAAAAATCATATATTTTATTGATTGATTCAAGCAGACCCTGCAACTCAATAATGGTACATTTTGTTCATCATAATTCAAGCATAGGTGGGTGTGGGCCATCATCATTTGGTTCCTCAAATATTGACCATGCAGCACTTCTAGCCGGCCTCGAAAATCACTGTTTTGGGGGTGAAAATACATTTTTACCCCTTCTCTTTAAACACATTTTTTGTGGTGTATGTTTAAAGAGTGGGGCAAAAATATATTTTTGCCCCCCAGACAGGGAAACCAAAGCCAACTAGAATTTCTTATTGACCATGAGAGATCTCTACGTTTGGTAATTCTAGGGGAAAAGGGGGAGGGCGTGAGGAGAGGTGTAACCATCTATTGCCTTTGAGATGAGCGACGTTGTGCATCCCAAAGGCGATAGGTGATTACACCCCTCCCTCGCCCCTAGAAGGGCTCACGTTTGATGGGTGTAAAGTAGGGTTGTCAATCAAAATCCAATATTGCTAGATATTGCCATCAGTCTCTGTTTTGCCATTTTAGATCTTTATCGGATTGGATTTTTAATTCATCCATTCGGATTTAGCAAAACATTAATTTTCACAAAATATTGAAAACCTTAACCTAGCTAGCTAATGGTCCTTCATCCATTCAAAGTGGGGGTATCTGACTGACATATGGCAAACATGCACCCATACATGCATGTTTTTTTTTTGTCATACATCATGATGTATGCTAGATGATGCACGGTATCCAATTGCAATGGAAACTAACCTCTTTACTTGAGAGTTGCTTAAGGAGTGATGCCTGAATGGACAAAAGTTTGAAACCTTACAAAGGAAAGGTTGGTCACTACTTTTGTCTTCTCCAATGCACTTTTTTAACATTACTAGCTAGTACTTGAACATGAGGAGATGCCCAACCTTGGTATATTATATACGCTTGGCAACTTCTCTACACTTATTAAACCTTGTTGACCTAACAGTACTAGTATGGGCATGGGTTGCTCTCACTGAACAAATTTTAACTATTCTAATACTTGTATCTTACCACCCACCCACTCTCATCATGCACCACTTCTTAATTTGTTTTCGTTCATTTTCTTTGTTAGCCAAAAATTTAAACCATCTTCATTGTGAGAGCAAAATTTTGTTTATTTGACTAACATGCTATGCTATGGTGCCCTTCTTAGTTAAGTTTAGGCCCCACAACTTCGATCAATACTTCAAAAGGTAAATTTTGTGGAATAATTCTTTTGTTTGGGGTGAGTTAATATATAGTATATATTTCTTTGCATTTTTTACAGGGATTTTTAATATAATTCATATATAGTTGCAAATTTGCATCCTTAATTAAACTTAAACCATATGATATCACATTGATTGAGGGGATATTTGGAGAGGAAATATTAAAGCGTGAAGTTTCTTAGCCATGCCATCAATGATCAAAAACATGTTCGATATGTGATGTTTTACCAACATAAGGTGCCTTTTTCTTTTTCCTTGTTCGGTTAATTAAGGCTTAATTGACACCTATTAATAATAAATATAATGAATATAGAAAGCTAATATATGCTTGTGTAAATTTGAAGATTTGTTTACTTCCTAACTATTTATTTTGGTAGTTGGGTTTATCCTTAACTAATATTAGAGTAACGTGCCCTATTGCTTTAGTTTTCAAAAATGCAACTAATAATATTATTAAGAACAAATGATATTGAAGTAACCCTAAGAAATTTTATTATCTACTACAAGGAACAAAAAAAAGTAGAGCAAGCAAAGGAAGTAGGACTTGGTGCATGGGAATGGGAATGGGAATGGGAATGGGAATGGGAGTGAGCATTGATGTACTCTTTATGGAGAAAAGGGTGGGTATCAAATGGGGATATAAAAACTCTGTGCAAGCAACTACAAGTCCACCAATTCCATATATTTTATAAATGTTATAATCATAAAGGCCCATGTGTTCCGTAGGATAGGTAATGGTGCTGCATGTGTTAGTGAGCAAAGTTTCCACCAGCAATGCTTGGGGACTACTCAAATGAATAGCTCATCCAAATCCTTATGTTTATATGGTCCCATCTTTCACTTAGTAAATTTTGTTTTTTGGATGGATGGGCACGCAGCACTATCAACTCTATTTTGTTTATTCACTCTCCTTCAGTTGAGTAAGCTAAGACTTGAAGCATTCCTATCCTAATCCATAGACATGTAGTTTAAGATTCCAAGATTGGCTTAGGTAAGACAACTTAGTTTCTCTAACCTCACTTGTACCATATGTGTAGGGAACCCATAGATTTGTTACGCTATATATTTTGGCAGAGAGTGAGAATAGTTGTAGTTGGAAGCAAGTTCTAAAAGAAAAAGGTCAGCTTGATAAATTTTCATGTCAAACAAGAAGTTATTGTGATATTATTTAGGGCACAAAGTGGGTGGAATCGTGTTGGGATCATGGTAACTCCCACCACATCAAATTGGCATTTTTGTAACAATCCAAAAAACAATAACGCTTTTGAGCTATAACAATCCACAAAGCAATTTTACACATTTTCACAAACAAAGTGATTTAATAATTGTTTCACCACAAATAGTATGGGCTTACAAGTGATGTTATTCATGGTGATCTAATTTATTGTATCATTTTTTTTGTAGCTATTTTTCATTTTGTTGACTAAATTTATTTTTGACTTGAAATTGTTTGGTGAATTGTAATAGCTCAAAAGTGTTACTATTTTTTAAGTTGTTACAAATATGTCAATTTGGTGTAGTGTTCGGTCATCCATTTTGAAATGTTGAATCCATATCCCATTCAAATTTATTCGAATCTAATAGTAAACCTGGATTGGTCCATTTTGTGAAATGGAGAATCGTTAGATAATAATGACCCGTCAAGATTTCATCACGAGAAGACACTTTGACTAGGAATCAAAGGCCAATCAATAGCTAAAGGTGAACCTTGGTTGTAAGCCACAATCAATAGTGAGTTTTCCCATGAAATTCATTGTTTGCATCAACTAGGTGACGAACGTTTGGTTGCATGGAATCTTATTTCATGAAAATATCGTTCATTATTTCCCAAAAGCATGTGATTCTCATATTCATGGGATTTTCATTCACATCATTGATCACGAAATTAAGTGGTTGATTCATTTCTTCTCTTATTTCATGTGAACGACCCTATCTTGTATCGAAAGGTTTTTCGTGCTATACACCACGTTGAGAAAGACCAACCTCCTATGTACCGTACTCTATTGGTACCTCGTAAGGGAGGTGCTCCTTCTGTTATGATGCTACGAAATTTTTATCTCAATTTAGCTTAAATGTAGGTGGTCCCCTCATGGATTCTCATTAAATAAGATCTCATGCAAAACACACCCTTAGTGAAAACTTCACATTCCACTTTATATAAGTGGTTGTCACTCTGTATTTTGTAATGGTGCAAACAAACAACTTTTAGTAGATTTCAGGACATTTTGACTCTACCCCAATAAATATTTTATTTAAAAATAATATTTCTTGTTTTGCAACCACTAAGAACTTATTTTCTTCCATCCAACCCATCAATGAACAAAATGTTCAAGAGTTTTCTATATTTAGGTGAAGATTAAAGATTCCACCAGGCATTGAAAGGCAAAAAAAAATTAAGAGATCACAAAATCGAAGAAACACTCGAGAATGGACCTTCGGTGCATTGCCCCGCACCCCTCCAAGCCCAATGCAACTTTTATACAAAGGGTTTGACGATAGACACTTCTTTGGGGGGGGGGGGGGGGGGGGGGGGGGGGGGGTGAGATAAGAAGAAATTTATTTGAATTTGGTCATTCAAGTAATAATGAAATCAATTTGAAGGAAGACAAGAAGTGAGAGAAGAAAAAGACACAAAACCTCGGACAAAGGCATTCCAAAAAATCTAAATTATATATTTTTATTTATGTTTCGAACCAATAAGTAAATTTTGGTTTTGAATGGGATAAATAAAGTATATACTAGGCCATGTGAGAAAAGACGGACGCTCTAATAGGTGGTCTAAATCTTATACATTGACTTGTACAATGTTAAAAATGTGTAAGAATAAACATTTTTTGTTATGCATGGCTAACATTTTCTGACACCCAAGACTCCGTCTGTCAGCCCACCCCGCCCTCGTTGATATCACATCACATCGCCTTTACGGCGATAACTTCCTCCTACCCCACAACTACCACCACTTACTAACTAGATCTCATGGCGCCTCCCACGTCTCTCTGGTACAGGCATGCTAACCCATCCCCCCACATTCAAACCAACTACATTAGTGTTCTAAACTTACTCATAGCATGGCAGTCCCACTTTTGTTTTAGAGCTCTTCAGATGGATCTTTCAAGTTCTTCTTTCTCCTCATTTCAATCCACCCCATTGCTCATTGACCCCTCTCTAATCATGATCCCCACCCCCACATCTCCCTTCCTCACAACCCATGGTTTCCTCACTCCCACAGACTCCACTTCTCCCTCCTCCCTCTGAGTACACTTCCACCCCCCCCCCCCCCTTCTTTCACTCCACTGAGCCTCGAAGCTCATCTCAAGAGAAATCTCACTATCCCCACTCTACATTTTTCCCGTCGCTCGGTTCTTCCCGGCGACGATTCCAACCTCCGCATAGTCGCCAAATATTGCCACCACCAGAGGTTGCGACAAGAGGTGTTTGCTCAGAGAATGGCCGCTCAGTGAGAAACTAAGCACACCTTTGAGGTTGAGTTCCTGGCTCGAAAATGGGACATTGATAACAACTATTACATGATTCAGTTCTCCGACATGTCGGATATGGTCCATGTCCTATTCTCCAGCCCCTGGGTTCTCTTCGGATGGCTTGTAATTACAAAACCTTGGCAAGATGATTACCTCATACTGGACTACTCAGACTTTCCAATATGGGTAAGATTCCATGAATTTTCTGCTACCAAATTGGAAGAGTCAATTATACATATGCTTGCAACCAATTTTGGCGAATTAATGGAGACCGATAAGAACTCATTGCACGACCACAACATCCCCTTCATAAGATTCAAAATATGGTTCAACGTCGACAAACCATTCCCGTTTTCCATGGAGATGGACTTCGGTATCCAATCTAGACGGCAATACACCGTCCATTTCTACTATGAAAATCCACTAACATTATGCTTTTGTTGCAGACTGATTGGTCATGTGTTCGGAAAGAACTGTTCAATGTATTACGAGGCGATACAAATGCTAGCTCATGGTCACTCGTCGGAGTCAATCTCGTCGCCTTTCTCCCGTAAAGCCCGCATCAAAACCCTCTAATAACCTCTCCTCTCCCTAGCTCAACGGCAACGCCACTCTCAACCTCCCATCCACCATCGCTCTTTGTTAAGGGACTCCGATAATCTTCTCCGACATGGTAGCAGTGATACGGTGACCCTAAACTCGGGCAATAGGACGCAGGTTATTGCATCATGTGCCCCTGTGGAGATCATGTGCAATTTGGAAGCCTTTGATTCCACGCCTCTGTCACGTGCCTTGATTGACAAAGGCGAACGTGAAGGTGAAAATGACAGGGCCATGTCATCTAAAATCAAGGTTGACCCTAGAATTTAGGAAAGAGTAATTCTTGCTGGCCTGGGCCCAGCTACCTGGGGGGGGGGCAAAAGTATACATTCGCCTCCCCCCGGCAGCAACCTCGCTCCCTTTCCCAGTCCAGCTAGAATTGGGGTTTAGGAAAAGCAAGCAAGCATAGGACCCACGGTCCTTTGCTTTTCTTCAATTGACTCAAGCTGGATGCAAGTTCCTAACTTTACAACCTGTCCACTCTCAAGCAACCACATCAGAATCAATTGCTTTTGTTGGGCCAGTTTTGGACCAATACTTTAAGTCCAAAACCCTTTCAGGGGCTCTTAATCAAAACTATTCCGGCCCACATATATCGGCCCATGCTATTTCAAATATCCACAATGCAGGCCCTCCTTTTACAAGTTCAACTCCATTGGGCTATTCTCTCATGGACCCAATTTCTATTAGCCCACAAAATTCGGATTCTCTGAGTCTGGGCCATTCTCAAGTCAGCGCAGCTAGTCTCAGCCCACAACACACAACACCTTCTCCAACTATGCAGCTATCTGCGACAAGGATTCTCGACGCCATGGCTGGCTTTGATCCAGGCAGCACAGCTCCTACCTCAATTGATATCGCGACAGCTCTAAGCATCGCCTCATCGGTCTGTCGCCTTGCTCCCTCACCTCTACACTCTCGTCACCTTAGCAGAGCTGCGGGACCTATTCCCTTTGATATTTCAACAGGCCATGCCACAGTCACTGGCATCCATATTCTCATTTGCTACATCTCGTTCCACCCTCCAAGGTGGCACCATGCCCCTTCCCACATCTATTTCCATTACGGCGTCACTACCATAATTTGTCCCTCTCCTCACATCCTCCGGAGCTAAAGAAACAGCCTTCAAGCTCTCGCAAAAAGGTCACTGGTGAATCAACTGCTACTAGATCAGGACCGACCTCACGTAACAGAGGTGGCCGACCCTCCAAAGCTAGCTTCTCTGTAATCTCTTCAGCAGGTTATGGCTCTCCTCTCATCATTCCATTGGCTATGAGCAGTGACGGAGCCAGAATTTTTGTTGAAAGGGAGCGAAGTGACGAATTAATTAATAATAATATAATGATTAATTATAATAGATTTTTTTTAATTTGAATAATACATAAATAACTATACAAAACACCAATTACTAAACAAAACTCCATTTAATTTATGAGGGAAGAAAATAGATCCAACAAGCTATTTTGTAGAAGTGCAAAAGATAGATATATAGAGGCCAATTCAAATTGGTATATAAAATTAAAGGGCAAAAATTAATTTCAAATGTAAATTATATGTTTATAATTTTTTTTTGTTATTTGTGCCCTATAAAAAATATTTAATTAAAGGTTACCCCGACATTAATCATTGTTGCAGCCTCCCTCAGGATTAGCAATCAACGTGTGTTGACTATCAAAAGGCTCACGTTGATTAACAATATGCCTTTCAAACAATAACTTATGGATGAATCTCGAGATACAAGCTTGTATTTTGAGGAAAAATTAATGGGTCAAATTTTTCATGTATCTCCAGAAAAATTCTATGAATAAAATAAAAAACTAGACCTCAATATGCGAATTCATTTCGAGAAAATACTAAAAAAAGAACTATTTTATTTCTTAAAGTAGACAAGAGAGGTTGAGGTTGCTAGTGACAATGGTGGAAAAGGGAAATAAATCAAGCAGAAAGATATGGAGATAAAGAGGAGAAGAAGGAGTGGTTGTCAGTCTCGTAGTAAATAGATAGAGGGGGTAGAAAAAAGGGGGCGGAGCAAGATCGTCGGCGTCACAGAGAATGGAGGAAGAGAAGAAGGGGTGGAACCGGATGGCGTCACTCGCATCGGAGCGTCTGAAATCGCAAATAACAAAAAAATATTTAAAAGTCAGTGGGGGCACTTGACCCCTAGTAGATCCGTGCCTGGCTACGAGTCGAGTTCAGGAAGGTTCCATTAAAGCGAATCCAGTGGTTCAAGCCCGTCGAGAGGCTGAGGTTCAGAAAGGCAAAAGGAAGTTGATTGCCAATCAGGATAATGTGGAATATCAAGGGTATAACAATAAGCAACACTATGCCATTAGTACCTCAGCATTATCAGAAATTTTGCCTTATTCAGGATCACTTATACCTACTACCACAGTCTATGGCTTCACTGTCAGCTCTACAGTAAACACCTCTATTGCTCCTGCTCCTGCTCCCGCTCCCACTTTAGATACTCAGGTTTCGACGACTTCCTCAGACAAGTTGCCACAGTGATCATGATTCTTGCTTGGAACGTTCGAGGTGTCGGGTCTACCAAAACGTTTCGGCATATAAAGGCTCTCTCATCACAATCTAATGTTGATATCCTTTTTCTTTCTAAAACTAAGGCCACTTCCGCTCTCATGGACCGTACTCGCCAAAGGCTGGGCTTCCGACATGGTCTTTCAGTTTCGGTGCTAGGATAGTCAGGCAGTATAGCTATCTTTTGGAAGGAAGGTATCAATCTTACTGTTATTTCATTTTGTAAATACTATTTTAACTGTACTATTTCATATTACTATGCTACTATTATATGGTCGGCTCTATTTGTCTATGGTGAGCATAATCCGGCTCGACGAGTGGATTTCTTGAAAACTATGCTACAGGTTTATAATTGTCAACCACTTCCGGGAGTTATTATCGGTGACCTCAATGCAAGTTATGATCCCTCGGAAAAAATTGGCAGTGTGGCCCCGTCTCTAACGGCACTCAATCATCTTGGGAACTTTGTTGACACTCACCAGCTTCTGGATCTCCCTCTAAAGGGATCTCAGTTTACTTGTTCCAATAAGCGACAAGATAAACATGGCATCAATGCTAAACTGGATCGTGTCCTTGTGATCAGATAATGGTTAGACCTTTTCCCCTAGGCCACCTGCCGGTCTATACATGCCCCATCTTCGGATCATCGGGCACTTTCACTCCAACCGGTCTCTCACCACACACCTTTCCCCAAGCCTTTCAAATTCTTTCATATGTGGGCAAGGTACCCTAGTTGTTGCAACATCATATCAAAGTCTTAAACTCCTCCTAGACAAGGAGATCCTTCCCAAGTATTCTTTACTAAAACCCGCCTCCTTAGTCGCGCTCTCACCAGATGGAATAAAATTGACTTTCACAATATTCAGATGTGCATCGCTGAAACCCGTGCAACTTTTGATGCACTTCAAAATGGCCTTCTGTCTTGTCACAATGTTTCGTCTATAGCATTTTTAGAGTCCTGCCTTGAAGAGCGTCTAATCAGATAAGAGTTCTTATTGCGTAACGAGTCAGGAATTTCTTGGTTGGCTGAGGGTGACAGGAACACAAAATTCTTTCATCTCTCAGCCCTCATGCGCCATAAATCCAATCTTATCCTGCGCCTCAAAGACCAAAATAATTTGTGGCATGTCTCACCCGAAGGTATGGGTCAAATTCTCAATCTTTACTTCTCTACCATTTTTCAAACCTCCCAACCTCGGATGGACTCTAGAATCCTCCAATTGTTCCAACAAAGTGTCATCTCTGATGACGATAATACTTCGCTACTGGCGATCCTTGACGGTGAGCTCATCCGAGATACTCAGTTTTCTATTGGGAGTCACAAGGCTCCAGGTCCAGATGGTTTTCACGCTTTCTTCTTTCAACAATATTGGGATATTGTTAAAGACGATGTTATTAAGGTGGTCCATAATTTCTTCTCCACAAAACGTATGGACCCTAAACTCAATAAGACCTTCATAGCTTTGATCCCTAAGGTGACTAATCCTACATCTCCTGATAAGTTTTGGCCTATTGGCTTGTGCAATGTCATCTACAAGGTCATTTCCTTAAAGGCAAATCCATTACGGATAATGTTTCCATTGCTCACGAAACGTTTTTCCAAATGCAACACTTCAAAAGAAGGAAACATAGTTGGATGGCTTATAAAATCGACATGGCCAAAGCTTATGACCGCGTTGAATGGTCCTTCTTGTTACAAATTCTCCGTAAATTAGGCTTTTTTCCTTACTAGGTCACTTTGGTGGAACAATGAATCTCAACTACTTCTCTGTGAGTTCTCTTGAACGGCCCCCCTGTCCCTTCTATCACCCTCTTGCGGTCTCAGACAAGGGGACCTTCTGTCCCCTTATCTTTTTATCCTTGTGGCAGTAACTCTCTCTCACTTGTTAATTAAAGCTGAGGCGGACGATATCATCCAAGGCATTAAGATTAGGCATCGTTCCCCTTCAATTAGTCACATTCTCTATGCTGATGACCTTGTCCTCTTTTGCCGGGCTTCCTTGGTCGAAGCTCACACTGTCAAATATGTCTTTCTTCAGTATTGTTCAGCTTCGGGGCAAGGCATCAACTTTGCCAAATCTTCATTTTTTTCAGCTCCAATGTTCATCCCAAACATGCTAAGCTCATTTCTAGAATCCTGGGAGCTAAACCGTTCAGTCGCAAAGAAAAATATTTGGGTTCCCCATTACTTTCCTACAAGACGAAGTCTATCTTGGATAAAATCTTCACATGGCTTGCCTCATGAAAATCTAAGGTTTTCTCTCAAGCTGGTAGAACGGTTATGATAAAAGTTGTTCTCAATTCAATCCCTGTTTATACCATGCAATTCTTCCTTCTTCCCACCAGTCTTACAGATCGTATAGATTCTTTGGCCCGTAACTTCTGTTAGAATGGGCAAGAGGTTGGTTGTGCTAGGCATCTGTTCACTTGGGATAAAATCACCTTACCGCGCCACCTAGGCGATCTCAATATTTCGACATCAGAACAAAAATCTAGCCCTCCTGGCAAAAAATGAATGGAATACAATCACTTCCCCTTCTTCCCTCTGATCTCGATTGCTTCAAACCATTTACTATCCTTCCAAGACTCTTTTCCAGCTTGCTAAATATCCGACTCTAGCATCATTCGCATGGCGATGTACTCTCAAAGCTTGCCATGCCATGTTGCTCTTTGTTCAATGGAAAATGCTCTTGGGTGAGGAGGCCAATCCTTGGAAGGATATCTAGGTCAAACCAGGATTATTGTTGGCCGACTGTGTGTCGAACCCCTTGGCCACTAACATGCGCTTCGTTGACCTCTGGCTCCTATCCCCTTCCTTGTCCATCTCTTTGAATGAGGCTCTCCTCCGTTCCTTGCTCCCGGCTCTAGTGGTCCATTACATTTTAAATGTTTGTATCTGTTCCACGTTTAGACCTGATCGCCTTATCTAGAACGGTGAAAAAAAAAAGGTCTTTTCTCTGTCAAAAATGTTACTTGTGCTTTTTCTTCCACCTTGACCGCTAGGACTTCATCTGCGTCATCCCGCCCAATTTGCGAGTCCAAAATCCTTCGTCATATTTGGCATCTGAAAGCCCCCCCTCAATGCCATCATTTTTCTTTAAAAGGTTAGCGCTTGCTGCCCACTATGTCAAATCTGGTTAGAGTTCATGTTCCTCTTGAGAACAAGTGCACCTTCTGTGGAGGTTAAAAGGAGGACGCCCTTCATCTCTTCTTCTTGTGCCCTCTTACTAGATGCCTTTGGTTTCTCACTTCTTTTCCTATTGATTGATGTTCTTCGTCCCTTAAACCAACTTTTGTTCCTCACTTCTTCAAATTTATGTGGCAATCTGCTAAGGCGCATCACCTGTTCATAAAAGAAATGCTCTCTCAATTCAAAACAATTATCCTTTCCATCTGGAAGATGAGGAACAACATCATTTACAATAGATCCAAATTCAACACAATTGAGTTCACTTCCACCCTTTCCAAGATTTGGGCTCCCTAGGCGACTCAATGGTTCAGTCACTCCACTCTGGCCACTCATTTCGCTCTAACATCCGTACAAAAGATTGTCAGTACTTCCCAAACTGTCAACCATCACCAACCCCCTTCTGTCACCTCAATTCAGCCAATGGGCCCGCCAACTTCACTTGTAGCTAGTAGACTCCAACTGATCCAATATCAAATTTAGTTCGCCAGGTCCCATAGGGTTAATAGAGATTCTCCAATTCAACTCCGATGTTTTGACATGTTTGACCCCAATATGGTGATAGTTAACTTTAATGCATCTTTTTCTAACCATTCTAAACAAGGCTCTTTTGGGATGATAGCAATTGACCTTGGAGGACGTGTTCTGGCTACAATGGCGAGTACGATTAGTGGTAAAGTTCTGGGCAGCACAATGGCCGAGTTCTTTGCAGGATAAGCACCTCTCTTACTAATCCAGGCTCAGCGATGGAAACATGGTCTTCTTTTTGAAGACTTGGCCAATCTTTAGAAGGCGCTGATTTCAGAGGATGGTACCCCCTCCCCCCCCCCCCTTTTGTGTTGGACTGGGCTTGGAGCCCCCTTTTTGTAGTATTAAGCGCCTTTTTGTTTTTGTTTAATGATTGGCATTTTATGTTTATTTTTAGAGACCTCAATGTTGAGGCGCATGAACTTGCTTCCTTGGCGCTCTTAACAAAAAAAAAAAAAAAACCCTCCCATAGGCTAAACCACTCAGAGACAGTGGGCCAATGTATAAGTAAAATGTGTATTCTTATATATTTTTTAATATGTATAAGCAGATGTATAGGATTTTAGAAACCTAATGAAACAATTTTTTGGAAATTACTATTTGCACCCACAACTTCCTTTTTTCACACTCACATCCAATATTTTTTAAAGGTACCCACACCTAATATTTAAGTTCCTCTCCAATTAAATTACTCCACACCACATATAAAAGGGTCAGAGAACCTCAAAATTCGGTTTTGCTAGAAATAAAGGGTATTAGAGAAAGAAAAATAGTTTCATTAGGGTTGCATCTAAAAAAAAAAACCCTTCTTCTTATGAAGAAAAAAAAACCTTCTCTCCTCCTCCAAATCCATTATATTCCTCCATTGTTTTCAATTTGTTGAAGGTTCCCAACAACTTTCTCTCTCTTTATCTTTGTGGAGGGTTTCAGTAGGGTTTTCTTTACTCCAAATTGATGCGATTCCTTTATCTTTTCGTCCATTTTTTGATTTCTCGATGTAAATCGGCCTATTCATGTGTTCCACCAACTGCATTAGTGAGAAGGCCCCATGGAACATTTTCCTAACTTGAATGAAGCTTCAAACTCTCAAATCCATGATAACCAGAGCCAACAAGCATCAAAAGAATCATCCTCAAAGTTTTTTCTTTTTCTATCCATATACTCTCTATTTTATCATATTCATATATTGATTTTTGTTTGAATCAGAAATAATTCAGTGAAGAAGACTATTCACACTCATAAATTCAAACATGCATAGGGACCTAAAAACATAAAATTGTGCATCCATAGATTCATTAATCAAAAGACGAATTTCAGTGTAAAATACACACAGAAACCATAGGTGAGTGTAGAGAGCAAACAAACATAAAAAAATTAATAATAAAAAAAAAAATTGCATGAGTGTGCAAAAGAAAACGCATAAAACATTGTGTTTATTTATGTACACCCACGCATGATTTTTCGCGTTCAGCTAAAACCCTATATGAGTGTAGAAAGCAAACAAATGCAGAAAATCTTGTTTGAGTGTGCAAAGAAAAATGCGGAGAATATTGGATTTCTATATGTATACCCATGTTAGATTTTTTTGCGCTGCATGGGTGTGGAAGAAAAATGACACCCACGCAAAAATCTTTGTGTTTTTTTTCTATACTTATACGCCTAATTTTGTGCATTCATGCTTCAAATATTATGTCATGCCTAGTTCAAGCCCTGAATCATTTTTTTTCCAACAAAAAATGATATTTTCTTACCTAAAACTTATATAAGTTGATAAATAGAAGAAATATACATCATAACTTGAATAAACTTGAAAAGTATCGGTATACACATCATTAACACTTCAAATAGGTTAAAAAATACATAAGCACGAAAACTATCTAAATATTACAAGCAGTTTGTTTTGTAATTACATAAACACGATATTTTCTCAAGTTCCTTCGAGGTGGAGGTTCCTTCGTGGTGGAGATAATAAACCAGTTGCATCTTCTCATGTTGTTGCTTGTGCTGATATTGTTGTCTTGATAAAATGTTGCAAAATAATTGCATCTTTTCGCCGTTCCAGCTAGGGTGCTAAGCCTCACCTTCTCTTTGCGAGTAATCTCTAGTTGTGTAGATGATTTAACCATCCTAAAAGACAACAAATATAAATGAAATAGTCAAAACGGATCAAACTCAAGAATTATGGTTACTATAGCAATCAAAAGATAAAGTAATTACTCTGTTGGTATCAAAACACAAACCAATAATTATTGCATGGGTATGAACAAATTCACACAATAATTTTCTTGTGTGAATACATAAACCTCATTGTAAGTTCAGCTTTTAGAGCTTGAAATTATGTATTTGTTTTATAGTTTGGTGGAGTTCAATTTCAAAGATAGCTAAGAAAAGTAAGGGTCGATTAGGTCTATAAATTTTGTAAACATTCAATTCACTCCATTACTATTGAAATGGACTCAGTGGGACTGAGGTGAAGTCCATTTTAATCAAAATTGACTATGGGCTAGGTGTTTTCCAACAAATCTCATTGGAAAATGAGTTTGTACAGATGATCAAATGTGGTTCATATTATTCGCTAAGTTATCGACCAAAATTGTGTCGTTTTGGTCGATAACTCACCTAAACCCTATAAAATCATGTGGGTAACCCTATAAATTCATTTTAGGGTTTTGAAACTCCATTAAACCCTTGAAAAACTTCATTATGGCGGAAAAATGAAAAAAAAAGAAGTCACCAGAGTGTTTAAGCTTCAGAGAGTGGCCGAAGATTTACCCATTCAACTGTAGGAAGATTGGCTAGAGTTGCAGAGTTTTAATTCCTCGCAAGTGCCTTGAAAACTCCTTAACATAACCTCCAAGACTCGAAAACGTTCGAATCCCTGCGAAACACAAGGATTTGGATAAATTTTGACAAAGGAGGTTAGGGTTTGTATGGAAGAGAGAGAGGGAGTTTAAGTAAAAATCGTGATTTCATGGTATGTGGGTGTATTAGTAAAGATAGAGACTATTTAACAGCACATATTATACTGCCCACACCACTACCCCTACTTTTCTCTCCCACACCACCAATTAAAAAAATTTCCACATAATCTCTCTCATTCTCCTCTATGCTTTGTCTTCTCTGAAAAAAAAACTCCTACTCCATCCCTCTTCGCTCCTCTCTTTTCTTGTCAGCAGCACCACTACGCCAAGCCTCGTCATTGCCGACATCACCACCAATAAAAAAAAACTCAACACAATCTCTATTCTATTCCTCTCAGTTTTGTCTTATCTAAAAAAAACTCCCACCTCTCTGCTCTTCTTTTCTCCATCAAACATCACCACCCCGCCGACAACACCAAAACGCCACCGCCTCATTATTTTCCTATCTTCTTCTCTTATTTGTTTTTTTTTCATCGCCTTCGCAGATGACTTTGCGAGGAAAAATTTGGCCCTTGCAGAAGCAAATGGAGAACCCATCCTCGCAAAGATCTCTGGGCGTGGGGGCTCTCCATTCGCATGAGCCTTTTGCTAGGGCCAAATTTGTTTGCCCTCGTAAAGGCCGCCGCGAGTGGGGAATCCATCCTCACGTAGTCCTCTACAAGGGCGATGGGGAAGGAAAAAAACAGAGTTGAGAAAAAAAAATAATGAGGAGGGGACGGGGAAAACTTTGGACTCAAATTAATGCTATTTGACCTCGAAGTCATCGATGTTCAACCGATCTAATCAACCCCACACAAACCCCAAAATAAAAATCAAAACTTTCACACCAAACAGACATGAAAATCCAACCTTTACACATCAAAGTTGAGATCCTAATTGAGAATTGTGGTTGTGCTGCATTGTGAATTGACGCTGCAATAAAATGAGATGCCTGGAGCTTGGAACCCATCGAATAAGAGAAAACTGATGAAATGAAATAAAAATCATTTTTTATACAATTTCCCCTCAAAATTCTTGATGGATAAGAGAGGAAAAGTGAGGGAGGGAGAGAAAGGTGTTGTGGTGGTGCTTGACGAAGAGAAGATATGAGAAGAGGGGGAAGGAGAGAAAGAGATGTGTTATTGTGTGTGTATTTTAAAAAAAAATTTAATTGGTGGTGTGGAGAAAGAAAATGAGGGGTGGTGGTGTGGGAAAGTATATGTGGTGCTAAATAGTCTTTGCCATTAGTAGAATGTGGAGATAGCTAGGGGTAGGCAAATGGGTCGAGGAACTGCGAATTTAAATTGAACCAGACCGTTTTGCATCAAATGGTCCATATTTGATTTTATAAATTAATAAATGGCTCGGATCGGTCCGGGTCCGTGTTAAGAACAGTTCGAGTCCGGTTCCAAAAATCTAAAATCAAACGGTTCGGTTCTGATCCGTTTGCATAATACATGTACACGTGTCTTAATATGATTATGCCCTGAAAACCCCAAATCCACGCACCCCTCACCCACTTGTCTCACTCTCACCTTCATTTCCTTTTCCTCACCAAATCCCCTCACAGATCTCTCTCACAAAGCTCTCACTCATGCTTTACTCTCTCTCCCTCACGCTCTCTCGAACAAATTTCTCTCCATCCCTCCTTCACAGATCTCTCGTACTAGTCCCTGAAACACTGATCTCTCCCACAGATTTCTCACTAATCCCTGATCTTCGTTACTCTTAACTTTCTCTTTACAATCTCACTCTGCACTTTCGCTTCAAATTCTCTCCCTCATTTAATCAATGGCGAACAAAGATCTCAAATGCAGAGACGAAGAAGAAATAGAAGAGATCGTAAAAGATGAAGACATTGGAGCTCAAGTTGCCTCGATCATAAGGCTCGAAGAAGTGTCTGTAACCACATGCGAAGAAGAAGAAGACACCTTTCTTGATCTGGAAAAAAATTGCATTTACTTTAAGACTTGTAGGGTTTCTGATCCAGCAAGAGTAACGACTCATCTCTCGGTTCGTTGCTTCTCTTTAACAAATGTGTTTGTTAAACTTATGTTTGGTTAGATCTAGGGTTTAGATCTCGATATTGTGTGCTAGTGGTTTCTCATCAAAGATCACTCTCAATTCCTTATTGTTTGTGATGCGATCAAGGATCTATATTCGTTACTGCTCTCGATGCCATCAACAATCAAATTCTGCTCCTCCTAGTTAAGCTCCCTTCCCTCCGAATCACTGTTCTTTCTTTTCTTTTTTTGGACCTCTCATCGATTGATTCTTCTAACTGTCAAAACTATTGATTTTGATCATTTGCTCCCTTTATGTCTATCACTCTGTATGATATTATGATTTAGGCATAAAGAAAGCAAACAAACATCACCCGATAAAAACCCCAATCTTTTCCACACTAGAAAAACAGTTGGAAGAGCATGACCAGTTTCTGCAACTACTTTAGGACATGTTTGTTTTCTGTAAGTGAGATGTAATGTCTCTTTACCTATCAGTATTCAGTAATGTGCACTAAAAAATATGAGATTTTTGGTTCACAATATTATATATAGGCATGCAAATTCATAATTATGTATTTCAGTTGTTAAGCTGACTGATCTAACTTGATGTGGAAGAAATAAAATCAAGTTTTAACTTTTGAATTGTTTGAAAGAATACTTTTGAATTGTGCATCCACACATAAAACAAGATTGCAATAAAAGATTATTTGGTGGATTGGAACCGTAGGAACCAGACCGTTCTAAACGGTTCGAGTTAGATTCGGTCCCAATGTTCAAAATGAGAAAATCTAGACCGGATCAGATCAGTTAAATTTAAACGGTTTGAGTTAGGTTCTTCAAAATTTGGAATTGATCCGAACCGTGCCCCCCCCTAAAGATAGCGAGTAAGATTGAAAATTTGAAATGAGTGTGGTTGTAGAAACGGAAGTTGTGGGTGCGAATAGCAGATCCCGTGTTTTGGTTTAGACTTGTAACGGAGATGGCCTTGAAAACGATCCAGTTTAAGTTTAGCATGCCGAAAGTCGTGTGAGGTGGGAGATCCAAATCACGGCCCAGGCCCGAGAAGTTCCCTCTTCTTTCTTCTCCTCCCTCGCCCCTCTGCGAATCATTCTTTTTTTCTTTCCACCAAAACCTCCTTCCTTCACTCAACACAAACTCTATCATCTTCTTAGGGTTTAACAACACTACGTAAGTGACGTTTTCGCAACTGACCGCCTTCCCTCCTTGGCATTCTCTTCCTTTTCTCCCAAGTTAGGGTTTCGTTCAACCTGGTTTAAACTATAATTTCAAGGTAAAGCAATTCACGGAGTATTGGAATTCTTGCCTATGTGTTTTTTGTTTGATTAATATGATTTGATTGCAGTCGAAGCAAGAATGGTGGACGATAGAAGTCTCAAAACTTGGGTTTCAGACAAATTGATGTCCCTTTTGGGATACTCACAACCCATGGTTGTCCAATACATAATTGGATTAGGTACTGTTTGTTTCAACTCATTTGTTTATTGTGGTACTTCAGTGTAGAAGATGTTCGTTTGGTGATTCCATTCTATAACATCTTAATGTTTACAGCTAAACAAGCTTCTTCGCCTGCTGAGGTGATGGGAAAGCTTGTGGAGTACGGGCTGTCATCATCTGCAGAGATGAACTCATTTGCACAAGAGATTTTTGTCAGAGTTCCCCGTAAATCTGGCTTGAGTGTAAGTCATTATTTCAAATACTTGTTAGGAATAGTTTTTTTTTTTTTTTTTTGAAATCTTATTAGGTAGGATTTAGGTTGGATGTGTTGTTTATATTACTGACCCTTTGTAAGGAATCCTTCTATCAATTTCTTACATGAATATTCATCCT
Organism: Berberis vulgaris; assembly: GCA_963556465.1. Lineage (NCBI taxonomy): Eukaryota > Viridiplantae > Streptophyta > Magnoliopsida > Ranunculales > Berberidaceae > Berberis > Berberis vulgaris. The sequence goes on along the minus strand of OY747124.1, from coordinate 54,516,532 downwards.
TGTGACAAGTATTAGGCAGTTGGACATCATATTCCAGGTAAACTTAATTTAAAAACCAAGTAGCTAATACCAATCTTAATAGACTGTGAAAATTTTTAAATCTCATGGATTTTAAAATATTTCAAAGGAGTTTACAGAATCCACTGAACTTTGATATATTTTAAGTGACTGAATTTTGTGGATTTTACAGAATCCACTGGATTTTGATGGATTTTTATTATTGGATTTTCTGAATTTTAAATAGGATTGTTATGGATTTCTATTTATTCTTATAAATTTCTGTAAATTCTTATGAATATGCTATTAATCATAGGAAGTTATGAAATAACGTCACCTACATTGTTATCCATGTCAATACAAATCATAAAACATCCCTCAAATATCAATAAAACAATCGTTTGTATGCTACGTGAATTTTATTTCAAATTAAAAAAAATTCAAATACATTGAATATGGTCCAAAAGTAATACAAATAACTATTTTTCTTTTGAAAAGAAGAAATAATGCAAATAATTTCTTTTGAGGATCCTCACTTAATATTTTTTTTGGGAACACCTTAAACTTGTATGTGCAAGCAAAAACAAAATACAAATGTGTATATAAATAACAATTGTTGATATTTTTTTTTTGGCTCTAAAGCAAAATGTAGCAATGGAATAACATCAAATTCTATTTCATAAGTATATACAACAAGCAAAATGTAATCAAAACTTCTACAAATGAATTTTGTAAACGATTACCATGCAGCAAACTTGGAGAAATTCAAAGCTTATTTTAGCAAACCAAATGTTCATTGGATACAGATAATCTTACCAAATGTTCAGAAAGAGAAAAAAAAAGATGAAGAGAGGACAAGAAAAAGAAAAAATAAGAGGAAGAGAATGAGAAGAAAAATAATAATAAAAAAGAAGAACAAGAACAAAAGAAAAGAGGAAGTGCGGGTGGTGGTGCAGCCAGCGGTGGTACAACATGGTGGTGTGGACGAAAGTTGTGAGGCAAGGTGGTGCTACTCTTGTGAAGAGAAGAGAAGGGAAGGTGGTGGTGTCTTTGAGCAGATCACAAAAAAAATGGGATGGTAGCGTTCTTTAGCGAAAATGGTGGTGTTATTTAACAATAGCCAATATAAATCCGTTGAAATATGAGGGGGGATGTTGGATTTGGAATAACTCTTGTTATATATACTTTTCACTCACAAATCTTTCAAAATCCACAACTTTAACAAATTCATTAAAATTTACTACTTTTTGAATACCCCCTAATTTTGGTGGACTTTTGAAAATCATGAATTGAATACTCCCTGATTTTAATGGATTATAAAACAATCATTTAAAATATGTATTTGAATACCCCTAGATTTACATGTATTGTTTTAAATCCTTAATTGAATACCCTGATATTTTAATGGATTTTAAAATCTTCTACAGTCTATTAAAATCCATAATTGAATACCCCACTGTAAGTCATTATTTCAAACTTGTTAGGAATAACCTTTTTTTTTTTGAAATCTTAATAGGTAGGATTTAGGTTGGATGTGCTGTTTATATTACTGAACCTTTGTAAGGAATCCTTCTATCAATTTCTTACATGAATATTCATCTTTGTGACAAGTATTAGGCAGTTGGACATCATATTCCAGGCAAACTTAATTTAAAAACCAAGTAGCTAATACCAATCTTCTAACTGGAGGAGGATTCCTAATGTATTATCACACGTTGAAGTTTGTTCCTGGAGCATATGCAATTACAAATTAAAAGTAAAAGAAATAAATGTACAAATACCCAGAATCTGAAGATGCTATAAATTGAGATCAGCTTATAGTTCATCCAAAGATGCTTTTGATAGTTTTCTGTTGTAACTTATTTTTTGATTCCATAGAATAATTCTTAAAATTTTAACTCTTCTCTTGTTTTTGTTGTTGCATCAGAATTATCAAAAAGAAGAAAAAGAAGCAGCTATGCTAGTGAAGAAGCAAATGACTTATGCAATTTTAGATGTTGACGACGATGAAGATGATGGGGGTGCCAGCCACCAAATATCTGAAACAAAGAAAGTTGATTCCCACAAGAAACACTTTAGGAAAAAGCGTGAACATCAAGAAGATGAAGAAGAAGATGATGAGGCATAATCTTATACTATTATTCATAGAATTCATTTTCTGTTTTATATATGGTAAGCAACTATGTCAACGCTCTCGTGTTAACCCTTCTTTTGTTTTGACTGACTCTCTTGTAGGTTATTGCACAAGGAGAAAAAGAAAGACGAGTACGAAGACACATTACCGAAGAGGATGATGACGATGACATAGAGGTAACCATTTATTTGGGAAAAAAAGTTTTTTTTTCTTTCCGTGTTGCTAAAGATGCTTCACTACACAAGAAAAAGACAATACAAAGAAGGTTGAGATAGTCTTAAAAGAAGAAAGAAAAGGAAACAAAAATGAACTAAAATTACAACAAAAGCAAATTCTTTCCATTGACAATGTAATCCTCAAAATGAACCTTTTTGAGCTCTAAAAAACCATAGACTAATGATGGAGGAAACTGTTAGTGTATTAACAAAGACAACTCGATCGACCTTATACCAAGTCACCTCAAAATTATGGTATCATGCTCTATTCTTCATAGGGCATAAGACTCTAAAGCATCGTACCTTTAAAAGTAGTCCAATTCTTAAAGTGAAGAATGACTTAACCCTGCTCGGTGCACTTACATGGAATCACTTAGTGGATCCTTGAGTCAAGAAAATAAGACCAACCCTGAAAGGATAAAGGCAAAACATACATTCAATAATAGTTTTTTTTTTTGTCTTCTTTGTAAGATTGTCGTGAGTCAAAATCTTATTGAGGATAAAAGACCTTATATAGGGCCACTATGGTTTTACCATGTCATTTTGCGCAATAGGGGGGTATGTCCATTTTATTTATTATTATTATTATTATTATTATTATTATTGTTGTTGTTGTTATTATTATTATTGTTATTATTAGTTATTATTATTATTGATGCAGTTGATTTTCGCTCTCTGTTTTGACTTTGACTTATTAATCTACTGACCTGCACAAGGAACGCATGTGAGCCACGGACCACCGTTGTGGTGGACGATGACACTCCGATGCTAAAGTCAGACAGAGATTTGAGGAAGGCGTAATGCTGTAAACAGGAAATTTGTAGCGTACCTTAGCTTACCAACCTCATGTCTTATTTATAGTGCTGAAGTCCTGGTTCGATCAGGCCATCGGTGGTATAGTTTAGGGAAGAAGATCTTCATGAAGATCCTTCTCTAATTAAGAGTTGTGATGTGAAGGAAAGTTTTCTTAGATTTGTGCTCTTAGATACGCGAAAAATAATTCTCAATCAGAGTGTTGTCCATAGATAGAAGTTTCTATATGCGACATATATTCTGGTATTTGCTTCCTAGTTGAAAGCAAAATGCTGCTGTCTTGCCTGTCCGTAGCTGATCCTCAAGATACTTGCCTTAATAGGCTTACGGGTATTGGGGATAGCTGTGAGACACGTGGGCTTAGCAGGTTGTAATGATTTGGGTCCGTTTGACGAACGGTATTGAACGGGCTTAAATTCACTTGGGCTGGATCAGTGCTGGGTTGACGCTTGAGTCTGCTATTTCTCGAGATCATCATGACACGTGTACGGTGTAGAAGAGAGATTGTTTTGGTGTATCATCAACTACTCCCCCCGAGTTAGTGGGCCATCGCATCCGTTCACTAAGTCACTTCTTGAAAAGATACGCTGTTCATGATGATTGAGTCTGAATCGTTGCTTGAGCCGCGCGCTTCATTAATTGTATGCGTCAGTTCAGTGGAGAAGAGACGTGAAGCCAATATCTATTTAGATTTCCCTTTCTATAGATATTGACTCTTCCATTTATTTGCTTTTAGATACTTTGTTCTATTCGTCTTTTGATTGAAAGTTTGTTCACTTTTTTCATGGCTCGCCAAAATCATCTTGATGATGAGCTTCTAGCTAATGACCTCCAGTTCTTTGAAGATAGGTCGGTTTTTGAATTCGAAAGACGTTCGGGGTCCCTGAGGACCTGCCATTCTATGCTCTGAATGATGATCAAGTGTCGATGTTTCCCCTGGAAGTATTCATCTGTTTGTACCGCGGGATACTTCAAACTGGAGTCTGTTTTCTTGTTCTTGACGAGATCCGAGGCCTTTTAGATTTTCTTGGAATTCCTCTTGCCTAGTTGGTACCCAATGGGTACAGGATTATACTTCTTATTTTGATCAGAAGCGTCCGCGTGACTCTGCAGGTGATCCAGTTGCTGACTTCTCCTCGGCTGAATGATCACGCCGTTTGCAAGATGACGTCGCCGGCTTGCTTTGGGAAGTTGGCAAAATGACTTCAAGTTCTGGCAGAAATACTGCTTCTTGACTCCTTCAGATTCGAAGTACTTCAAATTCAAGGGTCGTCCGCTTGAGCCACTTGTAAGTATTGTGTCACCCTTTGATTTTGTTGCATTGATTGTATGATGATCATGCGCGTGTTTCTTTGTAGGGAGGTTCCCCACTACTCCTCTTTCTCCAGAGTAGCAAGACACTATGAAGGCACTCCGCGACATGTTGCAGATGAGTGTAGTGTTATATTTCCTAATAACTCCAGCCGCAGTGGATTGTTGGCCAATTGGCACGTGGCCCCACTCTTTACAGAATGCCGAAGGTTAGGTCTGAAGGTGGAGCCCCTTCCAGGAAGAGGAAGGCTTCTAAAGTTAAGGCCCCTGCCTTGCTCAACACAGAGGGGCTTTTTGAGACGTTTGCCTCCTTTATAAGTTCAAAGAGGTCTCGCGCTGGGGCCTAGTCGTCTTCCAAACGGTCTGCTCCAGTGAGGGAGGAACGTGAATCCGACCAGCCTGCTAGTGCGGAGGCCGAAGTATCTGGTTGGGAGAAGGACCACCTACGATTAGCAAGGGCTGATGATGCGTCGAAGCTGAGTACCGAGGAGGCTGAAGCTTTGAGCGAGAAGTTGATGCTGGCTGCTATGGCGGCTTCTACTGGTGTTGACCAATCCAAAACCGTTTTACTGGAAGGTTCTGATAAGAATTCGCCTGAGGTCCCAGAGTTCAGTCGTTCTGCCAGTGGATCGTCCTACAGTGGCCGCGGTAGCGTTGGACATCCCTCTTGTAGTCCGCATTGTTCCCCATCTCGCTTCAGGCCCACATCAAGGTGACGGATGGTCTGTTGGACAATTCACTTTTTTTTTTTTCGTCCTTTGGATTTCATTGAGCTATTTCGCAATTAATGGTTAGCTGCTGGCAAGGATGCACAGACTCGGACACGGATACGACACGGTGACTCGACAATTTTCAAAAAAATAGGACTCAGTGACTCGGCGACACGGTCAAACTTAATTTTTTAATATTTTTTTTTGTAACTCATATGAACATAAAATCATAAATAATACTATTAAACAATCCAAACATATCAATAAAACATTCAATTTCATTCATTCAAAATTACAAATGCATCATAAAGTCAAGCTCAAGTCATAAGCAATATAATTTTATTAACTTGATAATGTAAAATGTAAATTGATAATTTAAAAAACTCACCAGCGAGGCGGCTACATCTCTTCTTCTTCATTAACTGGCGGATTAACTAGAGCTCTACAAGTAAAAAAACAACATTAATCTACACAAGCATTCACCAATGGCCAGACATCACAGAAATTTCATGACAAGAATGACACTGGCATCACTTCGCCATGCATCATGACTCATTGCAACAAATACAAGGAGAAGATAACATCCTAGGATGCTAGGAGCTCAAACCATAGAGCTCCTTCACATGATACAGGAAGCTCGACTACATATTTTCAATCTAGCGAGCCGATGATATTTCTATAGAGGTATTTACCTCTTCTTCTTACCAGTATACCACAGTGTTCGGGTGATTTGCAATGATAATAGCTTCAATATTTTAACTAAACAGGGTTTACAAGGATAGTAGCTTTTTCCTCGAACAACAATGTCAATCTTTTATACTCATCACAAGATATTGACAGAATGAAACAGAAAAAAAGGAAGATGGAAGAAGCAAAATAGAGAATGAATAAGCAAAGCAAAACAGAGACAAAGAAGAAGGAAGAAGGAGAAGGAAGAAACAAAGCAAAACAGAGCAATGAATCATTTACCTTGTTCTTTTGGGAAATCCAAGCTCACAACAACCCACATGTCATCATTGATTGGCATTACAGTGACACCCTTTGGAAATGTCATGTTCGGCTTGCGAGGGTACACACGGACCCTGTTGTTCAAGATTGAACTCGCTGGCACAGGCAAGTCTCTACTCAAGCTGGTGGTTTGAAGACTGGAGCTCTGCGAATTTGAAGGCGATGCCGCATGTTCTGGACAGGAAGTTGTGGATGTGAAAGGACCGATGTCAGATGAAGATGATTCCATATTTTTCAGCGCTGAATTTGATGTTGGTTTTGGTGGAGAATTGATAGAGATATCAGCAAATGAATTTGCAACATTGGTTATTTCAGCTGCTTTGACTTCTTGGTGTCCATCTGCAGACAAATAAGAGTTGACTTCTTGATGTTGGTACATTTGTTTTAAAACTAAAATTACTTACAGAGATGAGACATCAGCAACAGGCAGATCGATCCTTCCTCCTTCTCCCTCTTCCCTCCTTTTCTTTTCATTCCCTTCTTTTCCCTTCAAACAGATCAAAGGGTTCGATCGATCCATCGATCGAAAGGGGATTCGACTGTTTCTCTCCCGTTTCCTCTTATTCTCTTCTCCTTCCCTTCTCTTCCCCTCAAACAAATCAAAGGTTCGATATCGATCGAAAGGGGATCGATCGAAAAGGGGTTCGACTGTTTTTTCTCCCCTTTCCTCCTCTTCTTCTTCTTCCCTCCTTCTCTACTTCTTCTTTCGTTTCTCTCTGCTAGCGCTAGGGTTCGAGTTAACCCTTCAGATCTGCAATCGGGAAAAGAATATAAATGGGTCAGTATGGACCGTGTCTGGCCGAGTCTGGACCGTGTTTGGACCGAGTCTGGACCGTGTCCGGACAGTATCTAGGCCGTGTCCAAACCAGTCAACGAATTTTGACCGTTGACCCCGTGTCCAATACGTGTCCAACTCGTGTTGGGCGCGAATCAGTGTCCGACACGCATTTGACGCGTGATACGGAGGTTTTTCGGAGAGTCGGTGCATCCTTGGCTGCTGGTGACAAAGGGAAAGCCGTGGATGAGGGTCTGGGTGTAGTGGCGACTACAAAGGGCGGCACTGACGTAATTCTGCACCCAGGAGAGCTCCATCCGGATGCGCAAATGAGTTTGTTTGCTCCGGACGTAGTGAAGATGAGCACCAGGCTTGACACCAGGAGGTTGACTGCTTCGAGGAAGCACATAAGCAGGCATTACAGCTGGCTAATGAACCATGCTCCGAAGCCCGATGAGGATACGCTGGAAGGGCGTATGGATAAGGGTTTGAAACACCTTATGTTGGGAATGTCTCATTTGAGCCAGGTGGCTGTCGCTGGGACGAAAGTTGAGGTACACCATGGAGTGTCTTTTTGACTATGCATAAGTTGTATTCTGATGCACTTTTCAAGATTGAGCTGCTGATGAAGCAGATTGAGGAGAGGAGGCTGGAACAGTCAGCCGTTGTTGCTGAGGCTCGAAGGGTTCATATGGAAACCCTTGAATTTGATTTAGCAGAGGCGAAAAATGCGAGGGACAAATTTAGGCAAGAGTTGGACTTGGTCCGCCGTGATCTGGAGGTTGCGCAGGAAGCTGCGGCTAAGATGCGGTCTTTTGCCGAGGAGAACACCATGAAGGAGGCCGAATGGGTTGCCCAAAGTGAATAGTTAGAGGCCGACGTGGAATTCAATGCTCGGAAAGACCAGCTTCGTCTTGAGCAACATGAGCTCAGCGCAGTTAAGAGTAGCCTGACTACGGAGCAGTCTCGCTGACCGGCAAGTTGGAGTTGTTAGAGCGTGAACTTGCTGAAGCAAAGGTGCGCAAGGGAGAACTTCTCAAGGCGCAAGGCAAGTGTGAATTTTGCTGGGTCATGTATGAGAGATTAGAGATGTTGGCGCTGATAAAGGAAGAACATTCAAAATGGGACCTTGCTTATTATAAGAAGATGTCTTACTTAAACTTCGGAGTGGTATTTGCATCATCAAAAGAAGAGGGCGATCGGAATCATGGCGCTTAGATTGAGGCGCGTACAGGCGCAATTTCTGCTTCTTCCCCTGTTAAGCTTAGTTATCTTCCCGTATTTGTACCCGTTCCTGATGAGGACACTTGCACTTTTTTTTGTTTCAACTGTTAATGAAAACAAGTTTATTTTGAGTATACTTTGTATCCGCATTGTGTTCGGTCTCACTGTTGTGTGATTTCTGTTTTGCCTTGTCTTTTTACTTTAACACGAGTCTGGTTGGGTTAGCAGGTAGCCGAGTGGTATGTCTGCTGTTGAGAGTTTGACCATTTATGCCGCGAATGATTCTGACCTGTTCTTCTGTGAGGTCTCAGAGTCATTATCGCTCGATTACATCCAATAGTGGGTGTTCTGCAGATGGTTTGGCAGTGGGCTATGATACATAGGTCGTAGCTCATCCTAAAGTAAGCCATTGGAGACTTAATTTGCGTATCCGACTGTCGGTTGCGGTTGCTAGCATGAATGAACTATGGTAGCCGAGCACATGCGTTGTATTTGAGCTAGAACACTTGTCCCGATTCAGGTTTCGTGAGCTCGGACTGACATTTTGTGTAGCATTCGTCCGCGTGTCAGCAGGTTGATTTTCTGAGTTGGCTCGAGTGGTCACGGCTGATAATAAAATGTCAGCCTGTGTGAGCGTAAAGACACTGCTCGAGCTGTAATTTACTTTGGCGGCCGCTGTTTTGAGAGGGAGTGGTGGTTGCATGGCGAGTTGTTGATATCAGTCGGGGATGACTGGGCTCCCACCTTCCGAATCATCTATGCTCACGCGGAGCGGATTACAGGTTTGGGATTGAGAATTTGGCGATCATGGTCCGATGATCCCGTGGCGAGCCGTCAACATCAGTTCGGGACTGACTAGGCTCCCACTTTCCAAACCATCTACACCCGCGCGGAGCGGACTACAAGTTTGGGACGAGGAGATTCGGAGGCCATGGTCTGTAGAAGAGCAGAGGTTCCGTGGCAAACCGTCGACATCAGTTCGAGACTGACTAGACTCTCACCTTCCAAACCATCTACACCCGCGTGGAGCGAGTTACAAGTTTGGGAGTTGGTAATTCGGCGACCATGGTCTGTAGAAGAGCAGTGGTCCTGTGGCGAACCGTCGACATCAGTTAGACTCCCACATTCCAACCATCTACACTCGCGCGCAGCGAGCTACAGGTATGGGCTTTGACCAAAAGCTGTCGTTGTCAGTCGCCACTGGCTAGTCTTACCTGATTGGGTTCGACGACCGTTGTCTGCAAAGGGGTGACGGTCTCTGGCGAGTCGTCATCACCAGGCTATATAGGCTATAGGGCCACTCTTGTTTTACCATGTCATTTTGCATTAGCAATAGGGGTATGTCCATTTTATTTATTATTATTATTATTATTGATGCAGCCGATTTTCGCTCCCTATTTTGACTTTGACCTGTCAATCCGCTGACTTGCACAAGTAACACACGAGAGCCACGGACCAATGTTGTGGTGGCTGATGACACTCCATTGCTAAAGTTAGACAGGGATCTGAGGAAGGTGTAATGCTGTAAATAGGGAATTTGTAGTGTACCTTAGCTTACCAACTTCATGTCTTATTTATAGTGCTGGAGTTCTGGTTCGACCAGGCCATCGGTGGCATAGTTTATGGAAGAAGATCTTCGAGGAGATCCTTATCTAGTTAGGAGTTGTGCTGTGAAGGAAAGTTTTTCTGTTAGACTTGTGCCCTAGATACACGGGAGATAATTCCCAATCAGAGTGTTGTCCATAGATGGAAATTTTCATATGCGACGTATACTCTGGTATTTGCTTCCTAGTTGGAAGGAAAATGTCTTGCCTATCCGAAGTTGATCTCCGAAATATTTGCCTTAATAGGGCTTACGGGTTTGGGGATAGCAGGTTGTAATGATTTGGGTTCGTCTGGCGGACGGTATTGAGCGGGCTTAAATCCGATTGGGCCGGATCAGTGTTGGGCTGACGCTTGGGCCTGCTATTTTTCGAGATTATCATGACACGTATACGGTGTAGAAGAGAGATCGTTTTGGTGTATTATAAATTATTATTATTATTTTTGTAATTAGAATTGGTAACTGAATTATATTATATGATGCTTGATGCATAATATATTTCCTCTCTTTCTTGAGTTGCTAGTACTTCATTTGGGTGATAGCTTGATAAACTTGGAATATCTGTTAGATGTTTTCTGTCATTTTCTGTCAGGTCTGTTTGTTGCAAACTTGGTGCCAAATCATTCATCAAACATTCAAAAATTTGTTGGATTGGAAAATCACTAATCACCTAAATCAAATTTGTCCTTTGGTGAGAATTTTTTAATATTTTTTTTAGCTTTTCATGGTCTTATTACTATTCATATTAAATCAAGAAGAAATGTTTGTTGGAAACTGCTATATATTTTGGTGAGTCATAACTGTTATAAATTTTTTTTTATAATCTATTTTAGAATTTCAAATAATTTATATTGAATGCTGCTATGGAAGTGCATTAATTTTTGTTGTTGATGTTGGATACCATGTGTTCCTATGCAGTCAGAGGAGGCCCGATTGCGGGATCAGGAAGAACGGGAACAATTAGAGAGGAACTTGAGAGAAAGGGATAAAGCTGGGACAAGAAAGGTATGAATTTGAATTAAATATAACCCATTTTCACACACACACATATATATAGTCCTCTTTTCCCATTATGGAGTTGTCCCTTTTCAAAAAAAGAAAAGAAAAGAAAAATGCACATGTTCTCTCGCGATGTTTAGCCAGGATGAGTGATATCAATGATTACCTAATCAACTAATCATAACTTCAAAGTTAAGTTCATTTGCTGACGGGTAACCAATAATGTTTGTTTATTCTTTAAACAACTTTGAAGCACGCTGAAAATGAATCTTTATCGTTTTCTTCTTTAAAGCACACGCTGAAAGTGAGGCTTAAGCTTCATAACACCATATGCCTTAGTTAAGTGAGGCGTATGCCTCATCAACACTGCATGAGGCACCCCAGCTAGCCCATTGATTGCCTCAGTGAGGTGTAGCCTTGATGTGCTCTTTTAGACCATGATTGGATGAGATATTTGGTTGGAGTTCAAGCACATAAAAAAAAAAGCACTAGCTCGGGGACACATATATATACACACATATTCCAACCATAAACCTTATTCGCATTTTCAAATTTTTTACTTGTAGATCAATTTTGCTATATGCCACTAACTTGCCATAATTTTTATTTTATTTAGTTATTATCAATCAAGCATAGATATGTGATAAAAAGGCCAAATTGACATTAGAAAATAAAGGCAATCACATAGAAAATAAACTATCCTGATCAAACATGCACAAATAAAAATTCACATTAAAAATTATAATGGTACCGGATGCCCCAATTCTTGCACTTGCTAGACTAGGGCCTTGACTTTTTTGCAAATGGTATGACATTCCTTTCATGTAGAGAACCTATAGGCCTGCCACTCTGCTAGTAAAACCCTTTTGCAAAGCCAAGGTCCTATCAGCATTTGGAAGCCATATGAAGGAGACACTGAGCTTCTAGTTGAGGCTTCCCGACAGATTGATTACCATATAGGGCTGCAACTTGTGCGGAATGAGCAATACCTAGGCTAGGGTCAGTCATGGTCGTCAGTTTATTCAACCCGAAAAAACTGGGTTGGGCATGGACAATTGATTTGCCCAGCCCGGACCAACCCGAGCTGGGTATCTATTACCATATAAGCTTTGAGTATTGGAAGTGAAAAACATGTGCTCAATGAATTCTTCTTCAGCTTCATTTAAATTGCATCTGTTCAAAATGATTAAGGGACCCATGATTAATCCACTTTTCATCCAATACTAGTATTTTGCCATGACCCACTGTCCCAGTTAAAAAAATTTACTCTACGAGGAACCTATTTTAGCCAGAAATGTTGTGCCTAAAAAGTGATGGGAAAATGATTTGGTTGGCTGAAGCAAGAGAAAACACAACTTGTTTCTTTCATATGGCTTTTCTCCCTGTGAAGATTTTAGTTTTGTTCTCCCATCTCCATTCATCTACTTGGTCATTGCGGATCTTTTGCTGTAGGACTTCTAACAACTGAAGAAGATTGGGGAGCTCTTAGTCTCTAATGCTCTTCTTAGCCCCAGATTCCAGCTACCTGTGTTCCCTTCTGTCCCATGAAAAGTTCCTAGCTTTTCTCTGTGGTACTCCTAATTTGTGAGAGCTCCTTTGGCTTGGCTACTTTATTTTTAGGGTAGAACAGCAACAATATCGATCTTTCTAAGAGATGATTTGTAAATAACTCTGAATCGTTCTTTAAGTGGGGAGTTGCCAATCCAAACATCATTCCAGAAGGCAGTCCTACTCCCATTTCTTAAAACATACGAAACCACCTTTTCAAACTGAGGCTTACCAAGCACATCCATAAAGGGCAACACTTGAACCAGCCTTATCAACCAGTCGATACTTTTCCTAGATGATTCTCCTCCACAGGTTGCCTTCTTTTCCATGTCTCCACATCCATTTGGATAGGAGAGCTTGGTTGAACTGTTTGAGTTTTCTGATGCCTAAACTACAAGCTAATTTGGCCTTACAAACCTCCACCCAGTGAACAAGATGGTAGTTTCTGGTTGAACCATCAGTCCCCCAAAGAAAACCTTTGCAGATCTTCTCAACATCGTGTGCATCTGAAGTTGGCATTGTGCATGTTGGCATCATAAACAACTTTGTTATAGTCCATATATGGGTTTTAAATTGATCCTCCCATAAGAGTTTTCTCTAAGACCCATTTTTAGTGCTGCTAAAAAATGTGTTTTTATTGAATTATAAATTTATCATATACATTTTTAGTAATTATAGTATGCCTAATATATTTTTTGTTATCTAATATATAAAACCCAAAACAAATCTTACAGTCACGATTTGAATTCTAATTCAATTTTTTCCCCTTAAGATGTTCGATACAATTTACTCTTTGACAACACCGGTTTAATCTCTAAATGTAGTTTCATTTTATGTTTCTATTCACAGTTAACAGAGTCAAAACTAACACGCAAGGAGGAAGGTATACTTCTCACACTGTTTTCGTGCTAATAATATGGTATCATTTAGTTCAATCTGATATGCTGATGTACATCAGAGGAAGCAATACGGAGATCCAAAGCTCAGGAGCAGAATGAAACGGAGACTTTAAGGTTTGCAAAACTTACATAGTGGTCGTTAGTACCTTATCTAGTTGTGCTAGTGATATTTTGCCGCGGCAGCACTAGGTAGGTCAGTTTCTTAAAAGTCCTTTACCTGCGCTCTATATCTTGTCTTTTGTCTTTCTTCTCTTTAATGATTAGAGGTGTAGAGGTCTTGTAGGTTCTTTTAGATGCGCATGACGACTTCTCCCCTCCTTTTGGCTCCTGTTTATACTGTTATTGGGTTTTCAGAGTTTATCTGATTAAAATGTTTCTACCTTTTACTGATTGAAAGCAAACATGGGCAACTTTTTTGTCCATTGACTTTGATCCTCAAACATCCACTTTATATCGGGATAGGAGTTAATACAAAAGAGAGTGTATCCTCATTTCTAAATTTCCTATCAAATACCAGGTAGTTGCGCTCCTTCCAAATGGTCCACATCGTGTGAGGATTTCAAATCCACTGTCCAAGGATGGTGAGGCTGCTACTGTGCATATTCACAAGCAAGTCCGTGATGGATCCCGGTGTTGGGTTTAATGCTCTAAAAGCTGCCATGAACTGCAGTCAAACTGTTTAGGAAAACTCACATTGAAGAAGCGAGTGTTCCACAGTTTCGTCAGCCTGATTGCAGAAGCAGCAAACATTGTGGATATGGATTACACATGATTGAGGTTGTCTACAGTCAGAATCATACTGTCCACATGAAAAACTTCATGGGGGGATTTGTTTAACCTGATTTCCGAGGATGGAAGTAAACTTCAACAGGACCCAATTCCCAATCATGAAGCCAGAGATTCCTTGACAGAGTGGGGTCATTGGTTACTCAAGTACTGACTCTTACCTCTTTTATTGGCTGAAAGTCAGAGATTTCTTCAAACAGGTTGTTGTGGGAGAGACGAGTACACCACTTATCATCAGAGAAGCTAACCTCTGATCAGAACCATATTTTAGGGTGGCGTGCGCATGTGCGGGAGGAGTCTGCACATTGCAAACTGACTTTCAAAACAGAAGTACCAAAGGGTTAGTATTAAGTGTCAGCTATCCCACGCCCATCTAGGAGGATTATTTACGTGTAACATAAAACCTAAATCATAGCCCAACAATTCCATAGATAAGCTCAAAGGTTTGAGAGAATACTTCAACCGAACATCTTAGTATTAGTGAAGTAAAAAAACTTTGGTTCCTTTGAGATCACGAAGAGATCAGTTCACATTGCTTTAAAAACAGGAATCAATGATTTAAACATATATGAAAGAGGAGTGGTACTACAAATTACTCCCTATCTTAAGATGGTTTGATTTTATGTTAGAGTGTATTGTATCTCCATAAATTTTTATTTTGGGTGTGTTTGGTTGCATGGAATTTCATTCCATGAAATGTAATCCCTCTCAAAGTTTTTTGCTAGTGTGGTGATGGTCAACTTTTTTTTTTTTTTTTTTACAAAATAGAGAAATCACATTCCCTTGTTTCTCATAAAACATATGGTAATTGGATTCTTTTAAGGGTATTAAGGAGTGTGACTTCCACATCAATGAGAATTGGAGTGCCATCTACACCCTCAGTTTCTCTCTTCCTTTTTTATCTCCTCCTATCCACTCCTCTTTCATTCTCCCATATTCCATGGAATGAGTTTCAATGCAACCAAACATACTCTGTATACCAGTCTATCCTTATACAAAATTTTATTCTGTTAATATTATTCTTAACAACTATATATTGTCATTAGATAGGTGTGGTGGGTCGTGTCATGGTAACCGAAATATTGTACTCAAAAGCAGGGAGATTAACTTTGGTTAAAAACAACATTTCAAGTATTCCTGTCTTTATGATGTCACACCATGCCTATCTCAGTGGTTAAGGACATTGAGAGGATCTGCAAGAACTTTGTTTGAGGAACAGATGGTGAGAAGAAGAATTTTCATTGGGTTGTCAACCAAAGAAACATGGTGGTCTTGGCATCAGAAAACTAACAAATTTCAACAAAGCACTGCGTGCAAGATGGATTTAGAGATTTGGCAAGGAAGAAGAAATTCTTTTTTGAGAACTGTGATCCAAAAAAAGTATGGTCTCAAATGAAGGATGGTACACAGACATCCCTAATGCTTCTTATGGGTGTCATTGGTGGAGAGCAACTATGAGCTTGAAGCTCCAATTTACTCCAGCCATCACTTTTGAGCTAGGAATTGGAGATAGAATCAACTTTTGGCGACCCCAGGAGGTTCAACTCTCCAGCAATCATTCCCCACCATTTATGGCCTCTCATTGCACAAATCTAAATCTCTAGCCGATATGTGTGTTCTTATGTTTGTATGTTCTGAAGGAGGAACTGCTACCTGAATCTTGGGTTGAGAAAAGCCATAAAAAAATATAGAAATTCCACACCTCTTGCTCCTCATTAAACATCTACAACTCTTAATCCCTTCTGATCATCTGATAAATGGAGATGGGATAGCAAGTCAGGTCAATTCTCTGTCTAGGAGATGCACAGTAGACCGATCATCCTGATAAATGGAGATGGGATAGCAAGTCAGGTCAGTTCTCTGTCCAGGAGAGTCTACTACCGTCTAGGAGATGCAAAGTAGACTGGTACTTTACTCACAATCAGCCCTTCCTAATCTTTGCTACCCAACTCTTTTTGGTCATCACTCCTTCTCCTAGGATAAATTTTCTCAATTGTATGATTGGGAATTGGGCATGACAAACTCCAAACAGTTGATAACCACATCAGGAGAGGTGTGATGATCCCTAACAGGTGCTTCATGCAAAGTGGAGACCATCTCTTTTTAGCTGTGATTTTTCTCGAGGCATTTGGAGATTTATTTATGAGGAAGCCAACACTTCCTCCGACTCTGCTCAGAGCTTCATTCAAATGGTTGCAAAGTGGCATAAGAATGGAAATTCCCATAAAGTTACTTGACTGTGGAAGAGAGTGTTCTTTGCATTTATAGGTGATCTGAAATGAGAGAAATGCAAATCACCTATAAATGCAAGAATTTTCAAGGACAAGAAGATGGATCAGGCAGAGTTGTGTTTTGAAGTCAAGGCTTTAGTTTGGCGCTGGAGAAACATATGGGGAATCTCACAAAACATTCTATTCCACACTTGCATGTTTGAGTGGAAAAGCCTCTTCTATTTGTTGCTACAAGCTTGTATCTGTTTCTGTTCTCAGCCACTAGTTTTCTCTCTTTAAAATCTATTTTGTTTTGCTGATAAAAAAATATTGATAGGGAAGGTTTGTGTTGCAGTTTCTTGACACAATAAACAGGTCGTCTATTTCTCGTTCTAGTTGACTATTTCCCATTTCGCTCTCTTGTTGTTTCTTTTTGATGTTCAAAATACTAGCAGAAGAGATAGGATTTGGATCCTCTATGCTGAGGAATGACTGATGTAATGTAGGATTAGTTTATTTGTTTAATTTAGTTTAGTTGTTGGGTCGAGCCTAAGTAAACCAATTAGAATAAGTAGAGAAGAAACAAAGTTTGATTGAAGATTGTTGAAAAAAAATCAAGGTTGAAACTAGCCATTGTCACGTTTCATCGACACTGTTGACAAACGATGTTCATTAGCATTGTTTACTAGTCACATCAATTACACCCTCGAACCAATCAGAGCAACCAACAATGACAAAAATGAGTGACTCATATTATTCCCAATATTCATAGCCATCTTATCCGTACCCATACCCATAGTATTCTATGTCCCCATACCAATATCAATATAGCCCAAGGCCAAGTCTAGTTCAATACCCTGCGGTGTCCAATACCCATAACTAGTTTTACTATCCACAACCATAATACACCTATGTCCCATCTCATTTCAATTTGAACCCCTTTCTACTGCACCACCACCACCCCGAGTGACCAGTGACAAACTCGATTATTACCTCCGTTGTGATGCAGGTTGTGGCAGCCACGAGAACATTTTGAGGAAAGTAGAAGACCGGCTGACAACCTCTCTTATCAAGAAGCAAGGGCAAGAAGAAGCAAGGGCAAAGGAGAGCTAGTAGCAGCTGAAAGTGATACTATGCAGTATGACATTGGCTCAACCTCGACCACCGACTTCCAAGGTCTCATCTGGTCCCACCGTCATGTCTTCAACTTCCAAGAGCCATTTGACTTGTGCGATTTCTTCCCTATTTTCGGTCAAGAGGATGATGAAGTTCCCATAGGGGCAAAATGTAGTTAGTGACAATGATTATTTTGATCCATATTGGAAATATTTTGTGGCACAAGCTTATGCACAAGAGTCTTCCCAAGAAGTATCTTGCAAGTTATGGTTCTTTGCGTCACCTTGCTCCATTTCTGAGTTAGTTTAACTGTTTTTCGCAAGTGTGTATCGTGACCAGGTTCGCGGTCGACTACTTTGCGTGCACTTCGCATTGCTTTTTGTCATTGGTTGCTTGTATTTGGTGTACTTCTTCAACTTAAGTTCTAAGACGAGCTTCTTCAACCTGGGGAGGATGTGAAGGTAGAATTAGTTTATTTAATTGATTTAGTTTAGTTTTATGGTCGGGCCTAAGTAAGCCCATTAGAATAAATAGTGATTAGGGCTCCAACAAAATCTAGGGTTAGGTTTAGTATGAATAAGGCATAAAACCATTATTGTAAGTTGGTTGAATGAATATGAAGAATTGAGTTTTGTTTCTCTTTATTTTGTAGTTTTAGGTTTAGATTAATTAGTTTAGTCGTAGAACTCATTTGATAAGGAATAAGTATGATTGATACGAAAATGATAGATCCATCAGTAAGAAATTCAAAGAGACAGAAAAAAAATGGAAGGCAATCAAAATTTTGCTTTTACTTTTGGGTATTTGAACGTTTAAACCTATTTATAAATCGACTATGAAGCAGCTTTTAAACAAGTATATTTCACTAAATGAAGGTACAACTGAGATCACTACTTTCTCCATAGATTCAGCTGCGATTTCCATATCAGCAATTTGATAGGCATCAACTCCTTTTTAACAGCCAATGCAATTGTATATATACCGTATTTTTCTTTTCAATGTTATTTTTAACATTACTCTTTTTGTTGTTGTTATTTATTGTTTTGCTGAACCTAGCCCTTTTACTGATTTCTAACTGTTCATCATCACTGCACAGAAAAGTTTCAAGAAGAGAATATTTGAAGAAAAGGGAGCAAAAGAAGCTAGAGGAGATTAGGTATTGTAGCAATTGTCCTTGGTGCATCACGCTTCAAATAATTCTCATTGTTGTTGTTAGTAATCAGCCTTTACATGTTATTTGAAATGCCAGTTTTTTAAATATGAACTGTACTCTTCCAACTTCAGGGATGATATAGAAGATGAACAGTACCTTTTTGATGGCGTTGAACTGACAGAAGCTGAAAAGCGTGAGATAAGGTAATTTGGCTTTTACAAATGTTCAAATGTTTCATATTTCATTTTGTTTGTTTCTTGTGTTTATGCATTTCTATTAGTTTATTTTTTTCATTATTTTCATTACTAAAAAGCTGACCGTCAGAAAGTGATATTTTGTGTAGTTTACATTCCTTTTTTTTTTTTTTTTTCCCCTTTTTCTTCCGGAGATAATTAAGGATTATCATATAACTTATTTATCATTAGTACAAGAATAGGGTTAAACTTCTTGATGCAAATGAGATCTGAGAAGAATATTTCACACATGGAAAGGCATCCATGTTCAGCCTTCTAAGTTGAACAGAGTAAAATTCCCTATTAATAAATCTCATCAATGTAGCTGATCTGCTAAGAGATTTGTGTTTTCACATCCAATACATCCTAAGTCATATTGGCCAACCATAAGTTGATAATCAGAAAGGTAAGTCAAGTCAAAAGTTCAAGTTAGGCTGCTGCTTATTTGCTGATCTTGTTTGTGCCATAACTCAACACCTGACTTAGATCCAAGGGCAGATCCAGAGATTGAGTCATGGTCTGTTTCTGTTGAATTCTAACCCACCTGGGTTTGGAGTGATGGAAGGCTTTTGGTTGTGTAGTGGATTCTGTTCACTGCTGAGAACAAAAAAAAGAAAAAAGAAAATAAGACCTAAAACGAAAAACCTGTAAATTGGATTCTATACAAATCCATCTGTTGATTATATATCTTTTTACTGTCTAGAAAAGAGGAAAAAAGTTACTCCTAGGCAATATGTTTGACTTCATACTATTTTCTGTGTTTTCAATTAGGAGGTAACAGTCGTATATTTGAAAACTTGATAAGTATATCTGTGCTTTAGTTTCTATATACATCAAATAACCATCTTGGTTATTAGTGCAACGTGTATATATGTGTAGTATCGTATGCGATATATACATGGTTCTACAAAAAACCTTAAAGGATTTGGTTATTCGCACGAAGAGGATAGCAGGAAAATTAATTTGTGGTAATGTGTATTATTAGGTTAGTTTTCAGTTGATAATGATTCTGATTCACAATATATCTTTTTAATAATTACATATAAATTGTTTAGTTTCTTGCATATTTGTGTTAAAGCTCAGATTTTCATTGATGATTGATATGCCTGGTTTTTGTTTGTAGATATAAAAAAGAAATATATGAACTGGTGAAGAAGAAGACAGAAGATGTTGATAACTTTAATGAGGTAAAACCCAAATTTCTTTGGTTGCGAGGATAGGACACGAGTCTCTGGCCAGTGTTTCTGTTCTTCGTTACCTTTATTAATAATTTTTTACATATGGTTGTTGGCATCATTAAAGTAGCTGCATAAGTTCAATCTGGATTTGTATAGTCTAACTGCTTTTGAGTATTGAAAAGTTATTTAGCTGCAGACTAGTTCAATATTTAAAATCTACTTGTTAAGTCAAGCCCTTTATAGAGGCCCCTCTGAATTGTTAGCATAATGCAGTTGCTTAGAATGTCCTTTTTGTTTTTAGAACCATCAATATCTACAGCTGTTGTATTGCTGTGTTTGTGATGATTCACTAGTTAGAAGGCAAGCTACTAAAATGTTTGAATATCAGATAAGATCGTAGGCGCACTGCTACTAGGAAGACCTACACGGGTGTTCTCCCATAGGATACACTACAAGCTGCTCTAGGCAGTTGCTCCGTGGAAGCTTTAATGCCGACAAAATAAAGTGGATTTTCATTTAATTTTAAAACATTCAAATAATGTTGGTTCTCTTTAAGTAATACGGACTGTGTGGTTGATCTGTATTCTTTGATTGTTTTTTTTATTCAAGATGTAAATGTAGTTATCAATGATTGTGTTCGTTTATAAGTGCAGTATAGGATGCCTGAAGCTTATGATCAGGAAGGAGGTGTTAATCAGGAGAAGAGGTTTGCTGCTGCAATGCAACGATACAGGTGAGTTTGCTTTTCATGCTGCATGAATACCACATATTGACTAGTGGTATTGCAGAAGTACATGTTCCTATTAATTAATTTTATTTCTGTAATTGTTTCCTGTTCTCTTTATTCTCGGCCGCCTTTTAATCTTATTTTCTGATAGGGATTCAAAAGAAGGAGACAAAATGAACCCATTTGCGGAACAGGAAGCATGGGAAGAGCATCAAATTGGTAACTTGTGCTTGAGTTGAAAATCAAGATAAAATAGCTCTTGACGCTGTTCTTTACGAAAAAGAAAGGAAAAAGGAAAAATTGAGTTTTAAATATATATTAACTGATCGGCTCTTTAACTCTAGAATTATCGTCTTGCAGGGAAGGCAACCTTGCAGTATGGTTCGAAAAATAAAAGACAGACAACCAATGATTATCAGTATGCTCTGATTCTTGATCAATCCATTTTTTTTTAGTTTTTCCTTTCTGATAAAACTATTGTCATATCTTTCTCTCTAGAGTATACAAGCTAACATCAGCTTGTGAAGAATACTGAGATTACATCATAATGCATTACATCATTGTTTTTCTATCTCTAAGCATGATACGACATGATCTCATTTTCCACATATTGATTAGGTATGTGTTTGAGGACCAGATTGATTTCATCAAAGCATCAGTTATGGATGGCACTGAGGTACATCATAGATAATATTAACTTATTGTGTTTTCATCAATCACTGCCATCGATTCTTTTGACTTCTGCTTGAATTCTTTTGATTTCTGCTTGAATCTTGTGTACAAGTTACATATTTTTACTTTTCACAGAATGAAGATGAATTGCTTCAAGGTCCAACTGAAACCTCCAAGGAGACATCAATGCTGCAGAAACTTCAGGTATAACGTTTTCTTGTGAAAATTTGTCTGAAAGCTTGTATTGAATTTTTGTCACATTGGACATGCCCTAGTATCTTCTGATAAGTAGATACTTACAATTTTGATACGTGATGTACCACCTTTAATTGGTTGGTGCCTTCATCGATAGCATGCAAATATACAATAAAATGCCCGTTTTAAAGTATTGGCGATAAGTAGTGTCATCATGGATGGTTTGGAGGTTGAGGCCTACTTGTTTTGCAGCTTTATTTTCTAGTATTGCAGTTTTTAGTGTGATGTGAATCTTCTTAATTTTGATATTATCTGTGGGCTTCATCGCTATTTTATTAACAATCCTATTGCTAGTAATAACTTTGCCGTAATCCCCACTTTCAAGTTTCAAATTTTTTACAAAACACATCATTTAATTCTTCGGCATATTAGTTTTATATCCTTGGGCCTCACCTGCATAAAATTGTTATGTTACCATTGTAGGATAGTGTAATTGCAGTAACTTCTCTCATAGGGGTGGCCTTTGAAATTTTATTGGTTAACTAGGAGAGCATTATTGTGTAACCTAAAAAGTTCCTCGAAGCCACATCACCAACTTGTTCTGATTTGCAATGACATGCAGCTCCAATGACAACAAATATATTTTACATCCACAAAATGGAAAAAAAATTATAATAAATAAATAAAATAAAATATAAATTATTTTGCTACAAGTTTGTATAATGCATGTTAAACCTTAGTATTATCAATGATATTAATTTCCGTTTCACTTGTTCATTAGCACAATCATAATTTCTACTATCATAAATATGCTTTTAATCTTCCATGTTCACTCAGGATGATCGGAAAATGCTGCCCATCTTTCCTTATCGAGAAGAGCTGCTAAAAGCTATTGAGGATCACCAGGTTCGTGAATTTAGCTTTCATTTTGATTTCTGTTGCTAATCTATACTTTATTTCATGGTTTTATGTCCATTTGTTTGGAACGTGTTGTAACTTGACAAAAATTGTTTACAAGTTTGGTTCACCACCCGTAGTGATTGTTAGAGATTTCTTGTGAGGCAGAGTGGAAGGGGGAAAAGTTTTCATCCTTTGAAGTAATTGGTGGCGCTTCCAAAAGAAAAAAGGACGATTGGATGTTAGAACATTAAAAAAAATGAACATCACAGTGATGGGTAAATGGCTTTGGAGATTAAACTAGGAGTCGGATAGTGTATGAGTATGATAGAGGGAGGGAATTTTTTTTGTTAATCGATAAAACAAAGGCGAGTAAGTAGCTTGCGACAGAATACACGTCACGTAAAAAGATTGGAGTACACAAGGGAAGATTAGGGGTTGAATAACTTGAACCAATTGAAAATGCATTCGCTAAGTGGGACATTGTCAAGAACTCCTCATGTCTAAACCCCAATGACTTAATGTGCCCTTTACGGACAACACTACCTGACCTATGTGAGATTTGTTTTCCCTTCGAAGATTCTTTTGTTTTTTTCACGCCGTAACGCTACCGTCCTCGTGATTTATATTCCATCCCATATCCAATTTCCAGTTACCGTGAATTATTTCCCATTGAGCTACACAAACGACCTGGTTATAGGATGTTTTTGGACACCTATAAGAATTATAAAAAATGCCCAAACTTCATTTACGAAAGTGCATAGAAAGAAAAGGTGGTTAATCGGTTTTTGTTGTACTTTACATAGGCTACAATGATTAGGAAGTATGGAGGCGGGGTAATGGGTGGATCCCTAATCATCCTTTTTGATCTTGTGGTTTAAACCTGTGGAAATGAATATTAAATGTGGAGCCTTATTTTTCTGAAGGGGTAAACCTTGGTAAATGAGATAAACTATGTTTTTGGCATGCCACATGTGGCAATGTGCCGCTCAAGGTGGGCTTTCCTAGAATTTGGTGGAGGTTAAAGGATCGTCATCTAAAGTCTCTCTTTCTAATTCAAGTTTTTCTAGCTTTTGTAGAATATGGATTAGTATAAAATTAGCTATGTGATACCTAATTAGCTAAAGTGAAGGCCCCTAGATGGTTCTTAATTAATTCTTACTCTCATTTTGCTTTTATTACTTTTAAGTCTACTAATCTTGTATAATTTTCTCTTCGATAGAATTCATGAATAATACTAACAACGATCAATATTTAATTAATTGTTATCTGGGTCTTACCCTACTACCTCCAACTAAAGATATATTAAACAAGTAATAATAATCTTCCTTTTATACACCAAGCCCATGAATCAAAAGTTTAGTTTTCTCCCAACAGTTGCAAAAATAGAGTTGGAAAAATGACCTCCTTAAAACGACTGAGCAACATGCTACATGCTCTAGGGATTACTCCTACTTCTTGATAATGAGCCAAGCTCTAAGAGAAAGATTACTATAACTTGTCTAATAATTTAAGTTTGAGAGTAACTTGTCTAATAATTAAAGTTTGAACTTAAGAGAAATATTACTTGTTCTCGAAGGCATCATCATCATCAAAGCCCATTCTCAATGCTTTCGGGGTCGGTTACACAGATTTTGGTTCTTCAAGTAATGCGGTCTTCCCACATATCCTCGCCTAATCCAACTTAAGGATGTCTTCGTTCACCGCTTTCATTCGAGTTTTCAACGGTCGTCCCCTCCGTTTACACCCTCCATTAACTTGTCAATCTAGACATTTTCTAATTGGCGCCGTTCTTAGTCTATTTCGCACGTGACCAAACCACGTTGAACGTCTTTTTCTAATTTTGTCTTCTATGGGTGCTACACCTAAGTATCTCCTACTAATTTTTCATTCCTATTTTTATCCTTACGGGTTTTACCACACATTCATCTTAACATACGCATTTCTGCTACTTCCATCCTATGCGTAAGTTGTCCCGTAGTAGCCAAATATTTTGAACCGTATAGCATGTCCGGTCTAAGTAAAAGAGAAAAATTAACATTAACAATAATACTAAAGGGAATTTTATTGAATTCAAGAAATATTACAAAAAGGTTTAAGAAAGGCTTATAGAAAGAAGACTTGATTTCTATCATCTAAGACGTCTAGATTCTTTGAGGTTGCCAAATATACCACGCTTGGCAACCTCAAAGATTGTAGTCATCTTAGATGATATTAATAAAGCCTTCATTCTGTAACTCTTCCTTTTACTTTTTAAATATTTCTTGAGTTTAATAAAAAATCTCCTTTGCTATTATTGTTTTTGTTAGATTTTCTATTTTACTAAGGGAACAATGCTAAGGGGTCAAACTAAAAATATCATACAAGTAATAGTAATCTTTCTCATAGAGCTTGTCTCATGATCAAGAAGCAATAATGATCTCTGAAGCATGTTGTTGAATAATTTTTAAGGCAAGAGGCCATTTATCCAATTTTATTTTGCAACTGTTGGGAGAAGGCTAGACTTTTCATTAGTGCCCTTGGTGTATTAAAGGAAGATTATTATAACTTGTTTAATATTAGTGTGCCCTCCGTGCTGTTGGCACGATATGATTTTTGTGTAAATAACCTTATGACATGCCAACCTGGCTTCGTGAACACACTCACTTTGCGCAAGAAATCAATTGAAAAACATAAAAGTTACAATACAAAGCCACTCATTTCACAATATAAAATGTATTTAATAGTTGCCCAACAAATTTGAAATTGCACGCAATGACAAATTCTCAAAAATACCCAACTGTAAATTTATATGTACAAATCAAAATAGATTTAGTAAAAATAAATAAATAAATTAATCATCATCATCATCATCATCATCATCAAAGCCCATTCCCGAGATTTTCGAGGTCGGCTACATGAATTTTGGTTCTCCAAGCAATGCGATCTTTCCACATTTCCTCACCTAATCCAAGCTCAATGATATCTTCATTCACCGTCTTCATCCAAGTTTTCAACGGTCGTCCCCTCCGTCTACACCCTCCATTAACTTGCCAATCTAAACATTTTCTAATTGGCGCCGTGCTTGGTCTCCTCCGCACATGACCAAACCAAGTTAAACGTCTTTCTCTAATTTTTTCCTCTATGGGCGCTACACCTAAGTATCTCCTAATTCTTTCATTTCTAATTTTATCCTTACGAGTTTTACCACACATCCACCTTAACATACGCATTTCTGCTACTGCCATCCTATGCGTATGTTGTCCCGTAGTAGCCCAACATTCTGAACCGTATAGCATGGCTGGTCGAACAATTGTCTTATAGCATTTCCCTTTTAGCCTTGCAGGCATCCTTCTATCGCACAATACTCCTGACGCCATTCGCCATTTCAACCAACCAGCTTTAACCCTGTGGTCTACATCTGCTCCAATAGCCCCATTCTTTTGAATTATAGACCCTAGATATCGAAAAGCCTCACACTCCGGGACCTCGACACCTTCGATCTCAATTGCATTACTTCTCCCTCTTGGTTCACACCCAAAGTTGCACACTAGATGCTCCGTCTTCGAACGGCTAATTCTAAAACCTTTACTCTCTAAAGCCTCCTGCCACTTAACTAATTTCGGACCTAAACCTGCACTAGTCTCATCCATTAAGACAATATCATCTGCAAATAACATGCACCAAGGTACATCTTCTTGCAGATGTCTCGTCAACTCATCCATGACCAAAACAAAGAGATATGGACTTAACGCCGACCCTTGAGAAATTGAAGGAGTGTAAGAGATATTGAAATTTGAGAAATTGTCTAGGATCTTTAGATTTTTATATTTGGGTAAATCTCAGCCGACTTTTATGTTCAACCCCAAACACCATTCTGAATTGTAATACAGATAATATATATTTAGTTGGGGCTTTAGAGGTAGCTAAGACCCAGGTGTCTCGTAGTTTAATATTGATTACTTTTTATTAATTTATTATTTTTAAACATTTCTAAGCTGATCCCTTCTTTTGCTGTGTTGTAGGTTCTTGTGATTGTAGGAGAGACTGGTTCTGGAAAAACTACTCAGATTCCACAATATCTTCATGAAGCTGGGTACACAAAACGTGGGAAGGTAAGCCATGGCCATTTATATTTTTGTTGATTTTAAGGTTCAATCTTGTTATAATTTGATTTAATTATTGTTAACAGAGATTAAGAGAATACTTTCTTATGTATTTCATTGGAAGTATTACATGTATTTATATACAAACTATTAAATCTAAACTAGGAAACTATATCAATTAGAATCTCTAATTGACAGCCTAATTGCCAGCCTATTGACAACTATATACACACCGTAACACTCCCCCTCAAGCTGGAGCATAAATGTTAATCATGCCCAGCTTGTTACAAAGATAGTCAACCCGAACCCTATTTAATGCTTTTGTGAAGATGTCCCCTAGTTCTCCAGTTTTCACATAACCAATAGAAATCGAGCCTTGTTGAATTTTCTCACGAATAAAATGACAATCAATTTCAATGTGCTTAGTCCGTTCATGAAACACAGGATTAGATGCAATATGAAGAGCAGCTTGGTTATCACACCACAATTTCGCTGGTACTGTAGTTTTAAGTCCTACTTCAGTCAAGAGCTGATATATCTAAATTATCTCACATACAGACTGTGCCATAGCCCTATATTCAGACTCTGCACTGGATCTTGACACAACGCTTTGCTTCTTACTCTTCCATGAGACCAAATTCCCTCCAACAAAGATACAATAACCTGAAGTGGATCTTCTATCCATTTTGGAACCTGCCCAATTGGCATCTGAAAAACATTCAATATGAGTGTGCCCATGATTTTTGTACACGATACCTCGTCCTGGTGCTCATTTCAAGTAACCCAAAATTTGTTTTAACGCTGCCCAATGATGAATTGTTGGGGATGACAGAAACTGACTGACAACACTGACTGAGTATGCAATATCTAGACGAGTCACGGTAAGGTAATTCAACTTCCCAACCAACCTTCGATATCTTTCAGGATCTTCAAATGGTTCCCCCTCTTCTGTAAGGTGTACATTTGGAGTCATTGGAGCACTACAAGGCTTTGCTCCCAATTTACCTGTCTCAGATAATAAGTCAAGGACATATTTTCTCTGAGATAGAAATATACCTTGTTTACTCCGAGTGACTTCAACACCCAAGAAATACTTTAACACCCCCAAATCCTTCGTGTGAAACTGAGTATGAAGGAAAGATTTAAGAGATGAGATTCCTCTAGTATCATTTTCAGTAATTACAATGTCATCCACATACACAACTAACAGAATGATACCAGCTGCGGATCGTTTGTAGAATACAGAGTGGTCAGACTTGCTTTTCTTCATACCAAATTTCTCAACAGCCTGACTAAACTTTCCAAACCAAGCACGAGGACTCTGTTTCAAACCATATAAAGATTTTCGAAGACGACAAATTCGCCCTGACTCCCCCTGATCAACAAAACCAGGAGGTTGCGCCATATACACCTCCTCCTTAAGATCACCATGAAGAAAAACATTCTTGATATCAAGCTGATGTAAAGGCCAATGATGGGAAGCCGCCATGGAAATAAATAACCGAACAGAGGTTAACTTTGCAACAGGAGAGAAAGTGTCAGAGTAATCAACCCCATAGGTTTGAGCATATCCCTTTGCAACAAGATGGGCTTTCAATCGAGCAACTGACCCATCTGGATTGACCTTAACAGCGAAGACCCATTTGCAACCTATAGCCCTTTTATCTGAAGGTAAATCGACCAAGTCCCAAGTACCATTGTCATCTAAAGCATTCATCTCCTCTATCATTGCATTACGCCAACCAGGATGAGATATGGCTTCACGAACAGTTTTAGGAAGAGAGATAGAATCAAGGGAAGCAATAAAAGAACAAGAGGAAGACGACAAGTTATTATAAGAAACAAAGGAAGAAATAGGATAAGCACACTGACGTTTACCTTTGCGCAATGCAATAGGAAGATCATCGCTCGGGACTGGATCTGATGACGAAGGAGCAGGTGCAGGACATGAATCAATAGGTGGACGCTTGGAGTAAACCTGAATAATAGGAGGCTTGACAGGAGCTGGTTCTGAGACAGGTGCTAGTGCCGAAACAGGTGTCGAGACAGGTGCTGGTGCCGAGACGGGTGCAGAGGATGTGATGGAATAGACTAACAAATCATCATCCTCCCCCTGGCGAGTGGGAACGGATGAAGACAGAAAATAAGGTGTGTCTTCCAGGAAGGTAACATCAATTGAGACTAGATATTTGTTAAGATTGGGACAATAACACCTATAACCCTTCTGAAGACGAGAATAACCGAGGAAGACACATTTCAAAGACTTGGGATCCAATTTAGTGACATGCGGACGAACATCTCGAACAAAACAAGTGCTACCAAATATTTTCGGATCAACAGGAAACAATGGCTTATTGGGAAAAAGGATTTTGTAAGGTATCTCACCATGAAGAACAGAGGAAGGCATGCGATTAATGAGAAAACATGCTGTAGACACTGCATCGGCCCAAAAAGGTTTAGGAACATTCATTTGAAATAAGAGAGTTCGTGCCGTTTCAAGTGACATGAGAATAATCATCCACAAATGTAACAAAATACCTAAAGCCAAGTTTAGACAAAATAGGACAAGGACCCCAAACATCAGAATGAACTAATTCAAAAGGAACACTAGCACGTTTATTGACTCTAGGACTTGAACTAAGGCGATGATGTTTTGCAAACTGACATGACTCACAATTTAATGAAGACACCTTATTATATTGAGGACAAAGCTTTTTGAGTAAAGGGAGAGACGGATGACCCAACCTACAATGAGCCTCG
This sequence comes from Berberis vulgaris, assembly GCA_963556465.1. NCBI lineage: Eukaryota > Viridiplantae > Streptophyta > Magnoliopsida > Ranunculales > Berberidaceae > Berberis > Berberis vulgaris. Next base: position 54,487,284 of record OY747124.1, on the reverse strand, counting down.
AAAGGAGACGTGACACTGGAGCAAGCAATGGAATGCGGTACCGATGTATCAAGAATGTAGAGGCCTCCAGACTCATGTCCTTTACCAATAATCTTCTTCGTCATAAGATCCTGAAATAAACAATGATCAGGATAAAATGAGACACAACAGTTAAGATTACGAGTAAGCTGGCTTACAGAGAGCAAATTAAAGGATAAATTAGGTAAATGTAAGACAGAAGACAAAGATAGCGAGGGGGTAAGGTTGATGGTGCCAGACCCGCGAACACAAGATGGTGACCCATCGGCTAAAGTGACGGTAGAAGTAGATGCATAGGATTGAAAAGAAGAAAATAGACTAGAATTACCTGTCATATGATCTGTGGCACCAAAATCAATGACCCACTTGGAGGATGATGAAAGAAGACATACATCGGGTTTACCTGAATCAGCAATAGATGTGACAGAAGGAGATGAAGACTGGAGTGATTCCTGATACTGTGAGAACTTGGCAAATTCATCAGCAGAGATAAGGACCGATTTATCAGAGGCATCAGTAGTGACCGCAATATGATTAGACGGTCTCCCAGGTGCGTAGCTGTTATTTCGACTTACCAAAGCACCACTAAGCTTATGGTCCGTAATTTTAGACAGCACAGGAACCAGATCAGATACAACTACTGACTTTGTCTCAGCCATAACAGGTCAAATAGGTCAGAACTCGGAATTAAAACCTCCAAAATCAAATTTTACAAATGGGGTTTTTCAGAAATCGTGCAAAATCTCCCCCAAATCAAGAGAAATCAAGAAAGAGGCTTGAAAAGAGGCTTGAAAAGCAGACAAGTAGAGGATGGATCGACTGGAAGAGCAGCTTCGATCGACTGGATCGACTGGAAGCGTCGATTGGAAGCGTCGATCGACTGGAAGAGTCGACTGGAAACAGACAAGCAGAGGATGGATCGACTGGAAGCGTCGACTGGAAGAGTCGATCGACTGGAAGGGTTGAACGGCGGCTGGAAGAGTCGATCGACGTCGAACGGCGGCTGGAAGGGTCGATCGACTTCGATCGATGGCTGAAAGAGTCGATCGACTTCGATCGGTGACTGGAGGGTCGAAGTCGACGCCTGTTGGAGGGTCGAACGGCTTCTAGGAGGGTCGAAAGACGCCTGTGAGAGTCGATCTGTTGCTGGGAAGGTCGAACGGTCTTTGACCGGTGCCTGGGAAGATAGATCGGTGGCCTGGGAGTTCGAACTGCGGTGAGAACCAAACTTCAAACTTCAAACTTCGAATATTAAGCCCTAACTTCAAACTTCGAATCTTAATCTCAAACCCTAAGTGGCTCTGATACCATGTTAACATAGATTAAGAGAATACTTTCTTATGTATTTCATTGGAAGTATTACATGTATTTATATACAAACTATTAAATCTAAACTAGGAAATTATATCAATTAGAATCTCTAATTGACAGCCTAATTGCCAGCCTATTGACAACTATATACACACCGTAACAATTATGAAAGGAAGATTAAGGGGAAATAAGATCTCCTTGGATACCTTAATAAAAGGGTCTCCACTGTGGAAGACAATTTTCATCATTTGGCTATACTATATATATTTTTTGAAAGGCGAGCAGGTTCTTTAGTGGATTCTATAACCATTTAAATGCCTTCATGAGAACCCTAGACTTGTGATACCATCCACCACAATTATTACCAGCTGTGCCCTGTTCGCTGCTACTGTTTATATTGTTATTTATTAGTACCGTTCCTACTGGAATTCTTTTGTATTGATTTTTATGATGTTTTGAACAACATTTTAATGGCCTTTGTCACTTTATACTTTGCTACAGGTTGGATGCACCCAGCCACGCCGTGTTGCTGCAATGAGTGTAGCTGCACGTGTTTCGCAAGAGATGGGTGTTAAACTCGGTCATGAGGTATGCATGTCCTTATTATGCTATTTATTGGTTGATTTGGAATAGATTCATCACTGCTTTAGTATTTTTATATATTTGTCGTTGAGAATTGGTATTTTTATATATTTGTCGTTGAGAAAGAATTTTATTTCAAACCCATGGAAGATGAGTGGACAAAAGACGCATAAGACATATGTACAGTGGTTAGTTATCGTTATTTTGGTGGATCCATTAGGACTAGAGTGGGTATGTCATAACTCCGGCATGTTCTAAAAGATATTGGTATGGTGCATTTGCATTCAATATTCTTCTCCTCAATGTTACTCTTGCTTCATTTGTGCACGTACAATCCATTATTGTTCTTGTAATTCAATTAACGTCCAGATTTCTGAGGTACTTCAATCAGGCTATGTTACTAATAGGTTTCCCGATTTTGTGACATTCTTTATCATTTCTAATTTCAGGTTGGTTATTCCATTCGTTTTGAAGATTGTACTTCAGATAAGACAGTTTTGAAATATATGACTGATGGAATGTTGTTGAGAGAATTCCTTGGCGAGCCTGATTTAGCTAGCTACAGGTTGAATAAGCTAACTTTACCTTTTGGAAGTGTTGAGCATTTTCTTTCAGTTGCTTATATTTTTCTTCTTTTAACTGTTCAGTGTGGTGATGGTGGATGAGGCTCACGAAAGAACGCTCTCCACGGATATCTTATTTGGTCTTGTCAAGGCAAGCATTCTCATGTCACTTGTGTGGGTTTTCAAGATTCCATACCATTAGTAAATTAATGTTTATCCTAGCTCCGGAATAGAGTAATTTAAATCCAGGTCTAGTTTGTATCCATTTACTTTCCATGACATTAGGGAGTGGGGCCTTTCATCTCCCTGGCTCTACATTGTGGTCAATTCAAACAATTGGACTGATTGCTCCATCATAAGTGCCTGATCCATCTTTAATAATTGATAATACGAAACTGTTTGCAAGGAACTTCTTGGATGGGACTCATTTTGGAGTGCTTAAATCATGTGGTACTTTATTCAAGTTTTAGTATATGAAATCCTCAGTTACTGGGCTTAGACTTATGAAAACCACAATCTTATAAAGGTAATTTAGAAAATTCAACAAACACAATTCAAAACATTATTTAAGAGTGACTTTTATACATATTCTAGGTACTAATACTTGTAAGATGATTATGAAGATCGTATGCTCAATGAAAAGGAGCTCATAACTTAAGCTTTCCCAAATTGGAAGTTTCAATCATGAGTTCAGGTTGGCTTTATATCAAGCAAAATCATGTGTGGGACAACCAAATGGCGTGAACTCCCATCTCCGAGTTTTGGATGGCATCCTGACTTTAACTATATGTTTACTTCAAGGATCTCTCAAATATATGTTAGTTTCAAGGATCTCTTATTTCATCTTCTATCTCTATGGTCCCCTAAGGATCTCTCATTTCATCATCTGTCTATATGGTTCCCTGAGTTATCCCTTGTTTCTTGCAGGATATTTCTCGATTTAGAAGTGATCTGAAGTTGCTTATTTCAAGTGCTACACTAGATGCTGAGAAGTTCAGTGATTACTTTGATTCAGCTCCAATTTTCAAAATACCTGGAAGGCGGTTCCCTGTTGAGATAAACTATACAAAAGCACCTGAAGCTGATTACTTGGATGCTGCTATTGTCACCGTTCTGCAGATACATGTAAAGGAACCACCAGGGGACATTTTGGTATTCTTGACAGGACAGGAAGAAATTGAGACGGCAGAGGAAATTCTGAAACACAGAACACGGGGACTGGGGACGAAAATCGCTGAGCTTATTATATGCCCGATATATGCTAATCTTCCAACTGAGCTGCAGGCCAAAATTTTTGAACCTACTCCTGAAGGAGCCAGGAAAGTTGTCCTGGCCACCAACATAGCAGAAACATCACTCACGATTGATGGGATAAGTTACGTGATTGATCCTGGATTCTGTAAGATGAAATCATATAACCCACGGACCGGCATGGAATCTTTACTAGTCAATCCCATCTCTAAGGCATCTGCAATGCAAAGGGCTGGTCGATCTGGCCGAACTGGCCCTGGGAAGTGCTTTCGTTTGTATACTGCATATAATTATCAAAATGATTTGGAAGATAATACAGTGCCAGAGATACAAAGGACTAACCTTGCTAATGTGGTTCTTACTCTTAAGAGTCTTGGCATTCATGACTTGTTGAGTTTTGACTTCATGGACCCACCACCAGCTGAAGCGTTACTCAAGGCCCTTGAGCTACTCTATGCTCTTAATGCTCTGAATAAGGTTGGGGAGCTCACCAAGATGGGGAGAAGAATGGCAGAATTTCCTCTTGATCCCATGCTTTCAAAAATGATAGTTGCATCAGACACTTACAAGTGCTCTGAAGAGGTTATTTCAGTTGCTGCTATGCTCACTATCGGGAGCTCAATTTTTTACCGGCCAAAGGACAAACAAGTCCATGCAGATAATGCACGGATGAATTTTCATGCTGGGAATGTTGGGGACCATATTGCGTTGCTTAATGTAAGTTGTCTGGGTCACCTTTTTTTTTTTTTGGGGGGGGGGGGGGGGGAAGTGTCAATCCAGTGATTATGTCACTCTTGACATTAAAAAAAATTGGAATTCTTAATCTCCTTGATTATGGTTTCTCAGGTTTACAGCTCTTGGAAGGAGACCGACTTTTCAACACAGTGGTGTTATGAAAATTACATCCAGGTACTCCATTGTGATCTTAGACTTCTTCTCTGTGTCTTGCTTTAGGGCTAATCTGAGGTGGATGTTAGGTATTAAAAGATTTATGATTAGAAATTCTCCTACTGAACTGTTTGGAATCCCAAGAGACACTCAGGAGACTGTTCACTTGGTTGACTTCTTATCACAATTTGGCACCTCAAGAATTGTTACACATTCTTTCAAACAAATCTTAAACTGAGTTTGTAGCAATTCTATTCTCTCAGGGGTTAGGGTTTGGTGTGCGCAAAGACTATAAGAACTCCCAAAAGTGCCACACTGCGACATTTCTGAAAAGTTGCCGCTTTTAGACTCTTTAGTTCAAAGCTCAACTTAAAAGAAGCTGTTTTCTTTAGCACGATTAGATGTGTCCATTTCATTTTTTTATTTTATTAATTATTATGAATTAGATGTTTCCATCTAGTATAATAATCTTAGTGTCACAGATCACTTCATAGCGCAGCACTGCAACCCACTTTGGATCCAAGTCTTCTTTGTAGGGTGGTGGTCAAGAGGTCATTGTATGATATTAACCAAAAAAGAAAAAACTAAAATTAATATAATAAATGGTAATCAAGCAAACACATTACGATACAGTCTCCGTTGACAAGTCTCCAGTCTTAATTTCTATGCTTCTGTTTCTTAGGTGAGAAGTATGAAACGTGCAAGAGACATTAGGGATCAGTTGGAGGGGTTGTTGGAGAGAGTTGAAATAGATCTCACTTCCAGTCCCAGTGATTTGGATGCGATAAAGAAGGCAATAACGTCAGGTTAATTTTAGATCTTTTACTGTAATTGTGTCTTCACTAAAATATCATATTTTGTTCTTTTATTGATGCTGTTTTTTCCCCTTTTCAGGATTCTTTCACCACTCGGCAAGACTTCAAAAGAGTGGATCTTATAGAACAGTTAAGAATCCACAGACAGTTCATATCCACCCAAGTTCTGGTTTAGCACAGGTGAATTATCTACATAATTTTTCTTAATGAAGAGCTTTCCATTCATTTACAATCTGCGTATCTCTTAAAAATTGATCCTGAATGAAAACCATGTGATGGTGGTGGTGCACTGACACTTCTGTTTCTCCTAGGATTAGCCAGCTGTGTGTCTCAAACCAAACAACATTCACAATGTTAAGGGCTCTCAACCCTTTGCCCTAGAATTAGCTAATTCTCAAGAAAACACCATTCAGTGTCTCAGCTAAAAGCACATAAGACAACCTTTAAAACATGAGTTCCAATTCCTTCCATCCATAGTACACCACGGTCTTCATGATGTCTTTCAGTGATTGGACAGTCATAGATCAATCCAGTGTATAATAGTCTTACAGTTATATGATTCTGAATTGTAGCTCTTGTAAATAATCGAAACAATAGATCTTGAAATTTGGTGGAGAAGGGGCTTCCAAAGGAAAAAAAAGCATTGTCATTAGGAGACTTGTGGTGGATGTTGTGGCTTGCATTTGGAATTGGAATTCATTTTTGCCCTCATTTAAAGAGGCTGGGTTTGAAGATGTCATTAGAAATAGATCAATCCAGTATATAATTGGCCTACGGTTATTGATTCTGAATTGTAGTTCTTGTAATATCCGAAATTAATCGATGTTGAATTTTGGTGGAAAAAAAAACGTTGTCATTTGAATTAGCGAGATAAAGAAAGCAGCATGACTGCCTTACTGCGGCGTGGTAGAGTCTTTCTCCAATGAGAATCAAGACTGTTTTTGGGCAAGACAGAAAGGAACACTTGTGGTTGATGTTGTGGCTTGCATTTGGAATTAGATTTCATTTTTGGCTGGGTTTGAAGATGTCATTGGAAATTGGGACGAATTCGTACAAGATCTCTAAGATATTGTTTTGTGAATATTATTTTAATCATTTCTCAAAGTAATACTGATGGTTTCACCAAACCAAACCCTAATTACATAAACACCACACGATAAACATCCATAATCTCTGTCACTCTCACATCCTGAAACTTAAGTCTTCACTACTCAACTCTCACCTCTTAATACAAACCCTAATTCCATTAACACCACATGATAATGTCACAGTCATGACTTTCGAAGGATCAATTGAAAAAGAAAAGAAAAAAGAACAATTCTATTACTTCAGGAATGAAACATACACTTCTCAAGTTCCTTGAACGTGAGACCTTAGTTTTTTCTTACAACTCATACTGTTCATCTTTTAACCAGAGCTTCTAACAAACTCTCAAAAGAATTTCAAATGTGACAAATGAGAGGATGACATATGATCATTCCGCCTCTCAATTGACTTACTAAAAATTACATTTATGCCATTAAAAAATTCAAATTCAAACTACCCGCCTTTTCATTCCTTCTTCTTCAACTGTTTTTCCCTCCTTTTTCATACTTCAACTACTTCTTGCTTCATCAGTTCTGACATTGCCTACTTCATGAGAACATCCTTGTCCTCAGGGATGAAAGTGGGGAAATGATGCTTGAATGTGGGATAAGTCCTCCCAAGTTGCTTTCTGTTTGGATGCATTTGTCCACTGTATGAGCACCTACGTCACAACTCTGTTGTGGCGTGGGACCAGACGTCTACTCGGGATGGCCACAGGTTCAGTTTGAAATTTCCCTGGTTGTCTTTGACATGTAGTTGTGTTGATGGTGTGACTTTGGAGCCCAATTCAGTTTCAATTGAGAAACATGAAAAATAGGATGCATCTTTGATTATGGTGGCAACTGAAGACAATAAGCAACAAGGCCTACCTTTTCCACAATCTGAAATGGACCATAAAACCTTGTTGATAGTTTGAGATTGCGGTGTATGTTGACTGTAGTTGGTCTATACGGCTGCAACTTTAGATACTCCCAATCTCCTACAGAGAAATTTCTCTCTGATCTTTTTTTATCAGCATAGTATTTCATCCTGTCTTGAGCTTTTTGAAGTTTTTCCTTGATGATTTGCATCATCTTCTCCCTTTCTTGTAAGTAGTTGGTGACACTAGGTGTAGACTCTAGACAAGGTTATGATGGTTGGTAAGGCCAACAATGGGGGTGAGTAACCATAGAGGGCTTGGAAAGGTGTAGTTTGTAGGCTAGTATGGAAAGTTGTATTAAATCAATGCTCTGCCAAATAAAGCCTTTGTGACCATTTAGAAGGTGTTTCACCCAGTGTTCTAAAAAATGCTAGGCGGTAGGCGGGCGGCGAGCAGGGGACTAGAGCCCAGAGGACTAGGCGGGGGCCTTGGTGGTTATTTATATATTTATTATAATTTATAATTTATAAAAGTTAAGCATAATAGCATATAAATTACATCCAATTCAATGCCAAAATACATATGCAAAATGTATAAAAATATAGTCTTAATTTTTTTTAATGTTTTTTAGAATTGGAAATAAAAAAAATAAAAAATTTCAAAAACTTGCCCAGGAGACCGCCTAGCACCTAGACCCCGCCTAGACCTTTTTTTAGAACATTGGTTTCACCAGACATACAATAGAGGTAGTTTTCTAGGCAAGCATCTGTTTGAGGGTGGTAAGCAGTGCTTAAAACAAGAGTCGAGTGCTGAGAAAAGATCTTGCCAAAAAGCATTCATGAAGACTCTATCTCTGTATGAAACAATTGAGGAAGGAAGCCCATGGAGTTTGTATATATGTTGCAAAAAAACCTCAACCACTGTAGATGCTGTAAAGGGGTGAGATAAGGCAATGAAATGACTGAATCTAGTCAATCTGTCTACTACCACCAGGATTACGGATTTGTTTTGGGATGCTGGAGCAGTACACGTAGCTTCTTTAAGAACTAGGAATGCTTGAGTGGATATGGTGGACCAGTTGAAGTTGTTTTTCTTGAGAAGGTCTGTAAGAGGTTTGGCTATATGGCCATAGTGTTGAATAAATTTTCTGTAGTAACCAGTTAGCCCCCAAAAACCCCTTAATTGCTTAAGAGAAGAGGTAGGAGTGGCCCATCTAGACATTGCCTCAATTTTGTTTGAATCCGATTCAACACCTTGGGTACTAATGAGATGCCCAAGGTATTCTAATTTGGATTGAAGGAAGGAACATTTTGACAACTTAACATAGAGTTGATATTGCCTAAGGGTGGAAAAAGTAATTTGTAAGTGGTCTAGGTGACTGGCAATTGGCAATAGAAGAACTGTATATGAGTATATCATCAAAGAATACTAAGATAAATTTTCTCAAATAAGGCTGAAATATGTGATTCATTAAGGCTTGGAAAGAAGCTGGGGCATTGGTAAGCCCAAATGGCATCACCTCGAACTCAAAGTGACCATGGTGAGTTTTAAAAATTGTTTTGTGAACATCAGGAGGGTAGGGTGGACCAGTATCGAGATCCAACTTTGAGAAGATTTGGGCACCATGAAGTTCATCCATCAAAGGCATGGGGAACTTGTCTTTGATAGTGATCACATTCAACCTCCTGTAGTCAACACAAAATCTCCATGTATCATCTTTCTTTTTCACTAAGAGAATTGGGGCAGCATAAGGACTATGAGAGTGCTGGATAAGTCCTGAGTGGAGCATCTCTTTGATCAATTTCTCTACAACAACTTTTTGTATGTAAGGTATTTTGTAGCGATTTTGAGGAGGAGAACCAGGTTTGAGAGGTATTTTGTGGTTAAGAGACCTGGTGAGAGGTAGGCTTTTAGGTATTTGAAAAATGTCATCAAACTCCATTAGTACTTTGGAGAGTATGGGGTGAGTGGTGATATTTTGGTCTAAATAAGATGAGGTTTCTGATATTGAAAACAATTGGCCTAAAAAACATGAAGAGTGTCTTTTGAAAAACTTCCCAAAACCCTTGGATTCCATCATGTAGATTGACCCTTCACTGGTAACTCCATGTAAAGTAACAGGTTTTCCCTTGGATGGTAAGGGTGATTTGAGGCTTCTGGAGTTTAATGATGATGTCCCCAAATGGATTCAACCAAACCCCACCTAATACCATGTCGTAGCCTCCTAATGGCAAGACCCTTACTAACCCCTCAAACACAACTCCTTGTATAGACCATTGTAAATTCTTACATATGGCCTGGTTGATCAGTTGCTCTCCATTGGCAACTTTCACCACCATCTGTGGAGTTAAGATAGTTGGCCATTTAGTCTCTCTGATCACCCGGGGATCCACAAAAGAGTAGGTGCTCCCTGTATCCACTAAGATAAAAATTCTCGTCTTCCTGACATAACCCTTAAGTAGTATAGTATTTGCAGAGAAGCTGCCTTGACTGGCATGAAGAGAAACCTCCATATCTGAGTGAACTTCCCGAGTCAAATCCATAATATTCTCTTGCTCCATAGTATCTTCTTCCTAATGGGGTAAGCTTCATTTGTGCCGGGGTAAGCTTCTTAATGGGAGAAGTAGTTGAGTTGAATTTAATAGGCTGGGAGGTGTTTTTGTTGGGGTATGAGTGGGAGTTTTTTATGTAGGAGTTGGTAGGTTGTGCTGATGTTATAGTACTGGACGTGGAGGATTGCTGGAATTGAGGCTTAAAGCCAGAAAAGAGGAAGGTGTTGTACTGTTGCCTGTTGGTACTTGAGTTTGGCTGTAAAGTGTTGTACTGTCTAGGTCTAGCCTAAGTGTAGCTTTGGTTAATTGAATTTTCCTGCAACCTAGCAAGGGTGAAAGCCTGAGCTACGCTAGTGGGTTTGAACATTTGTACCATAGCCTTAATTTCAGGCTTTAATCCACTTAAAAAAACTCGGTACGAAATAGTTGTTGTCTAAACATTCACATTCTTTAATCCATGATCGTGGATTGGAACCATCAAAATGTGGAAATTCAAGTTTTGGCAGTCGAGAGTACATACCCTGATGCTTTTGGAGAGTAATTCCTCGGTTCTGATCACCGGATCTATCGATTTGAGAAGATGGAGTCGTATTGGACTCTGCCACATTAGGTCTTCTGCGATTTGCTTGCATCACTTGCATGAGCTGATCCAGCCGTGCATCTAAATGCTTCTCCTGTGCCTTGCTCGCCATAGCCAATCTCTTCAATTCGGCTTTCATAAGTTCCATCTGTCCAGTTGCTCTAATTGATTCTTCTTAGTTTCCCTCAAGATCGTCTACACCTCCTTACGCCTCGTTTCCATGATTTCGTTTGGTTCCACAGATCAAAGATTGCTCTAATACCAAATGTCAGAGTCGTGACTTTCGAAGGATCAATTGAAGAAGAAAATAAAAGAAAAAGAACAATTCTATTACTTCAGGAATGAAAAATACACTTCTCTCAAGTCTCTTGAACAAGAGACCTTAGTTTCTTTCTTACCACTCATACTATTCATCTTCTCTAAAGCTCTATTTAACCAGAGCTTCTAACAAACTCTCAACAGAATTTCAAATGTAACAAATGAGAGGATGACACGTGGTCATTCCTCCTCTCAATTGACTTACTAAAAATTACATTTATGCCATTAAAAAATTCATATTCAAATCCTTCTTCAACTGCTTTAACTGTTTTTCCCTCCTTTTTCATACTTCAACTACTTCTTGCTTCATCAGTTCTGACAGACAAACATTCTGACAGATAAACACCATAATCACAATAGCTTTCAGATCTCTAGACCCAGTCTTCAGTACTCGAGTTTGTTTGCCTTTAATAACAGAGTTGGCAGATAACCAGATACAAAACCTAATTGAATAGAAATCTCTAATTCTAATTGAAAGCAAAGTCCTTAATTCTACTTATTGGGTCCGGCCCACATATTCAATGAAAAGAACAAATATATGCCAACTTTACTCCAATATCCATCAAGAGACCTAGGCTCTACCGATGGCAAATCTCAATGATCACAGACTATTACAATGAGATTAATCAAGCCTTCCCATGTACACTTAAAAATAGATGTCATACCGCTTAAGTTTCTTATTAGGAGGGAAACATTTATATAAATTTGTTCTCTGAGGTCTTTAATAATGGATGCGGCATGGTTACTTTCTAATGGGTGTTGACCTGTAGGTCGCCCAGTTGACAGGTTATGGGATCCTTAAAAACCCAGCTCGCCTTTCAAAAAAAATAAAAATAATAATAATAATGGATTGATGAGGAAGTTTTAGGAAACTCCACAGATAGTTTTCAAGGCATCCTCATTATGACTTTTACATTGGAGTTAAAACTGCCGAATATGACCATCTTAATTGATTTTCTGTTCTCTCTGATTAGGTGCTTCCCAGGTGGGTTGTTTACCATGAACTGGTGCTCACCACAAAAGAGTACATGAGACAGGTAAATCCTTTTCTGGATTTCACAAGATGACTGCATAGCCGATTAGTTTCTTAGCAGCCATGCACATCCGGAGTTAAATCGGTTTAATGGAACAATGCAGGTCACAGAACTGAAGCCTGAGTGGTTGGTTGAGATTGCGCCTCACTATTACCAATTGAAGGATGTAGAAGATGGTATGCTCCATCTTGATGATGATGTGTTTTTATTTTTATTAATCACTTAGTCTAATCCTTGTTTTACGATGTTACAGCCGGGGCGAAGAAAATGCCACGTGGGCAAGGTCGTGCTGCCATGGACTGAGCACCGACATTCTCTGCTGCTAGGAGGAAACTCGTAAATATTTTCTTATTGTAATAATAGTAGTACGCGGAGCGTATATTAGGTTTCTGTAACCATTATGTATGTAAATGTTTTTTCTTAACAATTCCTTTGGGAAGGTGATAGGAATTTTGGCAGAAGGTGCCATAGTTTTGTCTCAGATGAATTGTCCTTGTATTTTCCATGAGATTTAATTCGAACCATCTTATTGTACACATAACATTGCTCCTGTTTTGAAGAAATCGTATATAAATTGGTTTTCTTTAGGTTGTTTAATTTTCTAATTGGAGAATCCGCATTGTTCAATCATAAAAAGATGGTGGATGTGAATGGGATATTTTGCGGCTATGGGTGACTACACTAGGCAGTGTGTTTCTGTAGCAGTTTGAGGCGTGGCTTGAAATATCAGTATGTATCCCAATTCTTGTCCTGTTTTGGTGTAAATTTCTCTGCGGTGTATCTGGAAGTAAGCAAATATGTGTACGATACCATACAAATAATGAACAACTAAAACAACATAGCATACAAATAATGAACAATTAAAACAACATACCATACGACAAACTATAGTTGTTAAACCATTATTTTGATGCTTTAGTGTGCAATATCCGTATTCCTTTCCCCTCTTTACAATGGATAATGTTTCCAACAAACAAGTAGGCTGTGTTTGAGGAATAGGAGATTTCCGTGTAAATTCTTAGGGGTGCAAAGAAGTGAAATGTAAGAAAGTGGAGGGAAGTTAGAGCATGAAATTTGCCAATGGCATGACAGCTCAACGGTTAGAGCTTGGCGGTTCAAACCCAGCTTGCGGCATCTTTATGGGTTATGGGATCCTATAAAAACCCTAGCCTTTCACAAAAAAAATAAAAGTGGAGCGTAATTCCACAACCATTACATTTTAACCAAATCCACATTAAACCAGCTATAGAGAAACTCAGAAAGATCACCCCTGTTTTAGGAGCAACATTGAAGAAAGATATAATTGTTTGATGCATGAGATAATGGAGGGGATGTGAGAGAAAATGGGGAGGATTTGATGATGTGAGATAATCGAAGAATTTATTTACTTGAGGGCATCGACAAATTGTTTAAATCAAACCACAGCCTAAAAGGAATGGGATTTGGAAGCTGATCATAGGTGTCGTATTGGTCTTTTCGAGCATTCCTAGCAGAGCACACATACACAATCCGCAATCTTGGAAAATGATTACTCCTTGCTCCTTTGGTCATTTTGAAATAGCCAAGTGACCTGCTCCATCTCAACTTTTTAGTTGATTTCAGTAAAACAAGTTTTTAAAGGAACAGTCAAATATTGAACCAAGTAAACAACACCAATACAATAATCAGGGAAGGGAACACATGGTAACAGACACTTCTACTACACCATGACATACACTGTTCCAACAACAAAAGATGGTACGCACTAGTAGGTGGTAGTAAGCCCAGACTCTTATCTACTTAAAGCAAAATGTAAGAAACATAAAAAGAAAGGACCCATTGTTCTAAAAACCAAAACAAAATATGAATTTCAAAAAATCAAACCCTCCTTTTCTGGTTCTAGCTTTCTCCAACTCAACTCGGTCCATCCCTCATTGTTTAGGCCACTGCAGGCATGTCCTTGAGCCATGCATCCAGTGGCTTACCAATTGAATACACAATGAATCCAATCTCCCTCAGCTGTTCTGCGTTCACAACATTGCGCCCATCGAACACGAAAGCAGGCTTCTGCATGTTATCATAGATCTTTTGGTAATCAAGAGTCTTGAACTCGTCCCATTCAGTGAGAATGCAGATACCATGGGCATCCTTTGTGGCCGAGTAAGCATCCCAAACGACGCTCACTTGCTTCACAGAGTTAGGGCTCATTGGCTGGAGGTGAAGAGGGTGGTCCCAGTCAAATTTCTTCAGTGTCAGATCCCTCTGGATCTGGTCCTCATTGACCTGTGGATCGTAGATGCTGATGTGGGCGCCATCCCCAATCAGTCCCTTGCAGACATCAATTGCTGGGGTTTCCCTAGTGTCACCAGTGTCCTTCTTGAAGGCAAATCCAAGCACAGCAATCTTCTTCCCTGAAACAGTGTTGAACATGGAGGCTACAACACGGTTAACAAACCGAGTCTTCTGGTAGTCATTAATCTTGATGACTTGTTTCCAGTAGTTGGCAACTTCAGGGAGGCCATTGCATTCACAAATGTAGACAAGATTGAGAATATCCTTCTGGAAGCATGAACCTCCAAAACCAACGCTAGCATTCAAAAACTTGGGTCCGATCCTGGTATCCTTGCCAACTGCATGGGCAACCTGAGCAACATCTGCACCTGTCGCTTCACAAAGAGCTGACATGGCATTGACAGAGGAGATCCTCTGGGCCAAGAAAGCATTCGCAGCAAGCTTTGAAAGCTCTGCAGACCAGAGGTTGGTGCATATAATTCTATCCTCAGGCACCCAATTGGCATACACATCCTTCAAGGCTTTGATAGCTTTCTGGCCCTCAGGGGTCTCCCGGCCACCGATGAGCACACGATCAGGCTTGAAGAGATCTTCAATTGCAGTTCCTTCTGCAAGGAACTCTGGGTTAGAAAGAATGTGAAAGTTGATTCCCTTACTGTTGTGCATGAGGATCTTTTCGATAGCCTCAGCTGTTTTCACTGGGACAGTGGATTTCTCAACCACAATCTTGTCAGATTTGGCGACATCAGCAATCATACGAGCGGCACTCTCCCAGTAGGTGAGATCGGCAGCTTTGCCTGCCCCAAGACCTCGAGTCTTGGTCGGGGTGTTGACTGAGACGAAGATGATATCGGCCTCTGCAACATGTTTCTCAACGTCGGTGCTGAAGAAGAGGTTCTTCCCTCTGCATTGCTTCACAACATCATCAAGGCCGGGTTCATAGATTGGAAGTGTATCACTGTTCCAGGCAGTGATCCTAGGTACAGAAATATCAACCACAACAACTTCAACCTGTGGGCACTTGAGTGCAATCACAGCCATGGTTGGGCCACCGACATATCCAGCACCAATGCAACAGATTTTCACCATTTTTTTTCTAGTTTACTAAATCCTACAAAATAAAAAACCCAACCAATTATCAAAATCCCATTTGTATGAATAGAAAAACAGATCTGCTGATAACTAATCAGTAAGTATATCTTGATTCAAAGAATATGTATAACACAAAATGAACCCAATGTCTCAACTACACAAAAATAAAATAGGATCGAACCCAGTGGGTACTAGTCAAATATTAAGAAAATCAACATTGGTATAGATGGATACAAGCACATGAATATGAATTACAACTGGAACTGAAATACCATCCAAACAGAGAACAAAATGGAATCTTCTTACAACAAAGAGACAAATCGATAGATCTAAGAGATGTTGAAATTGCAAAAACAATTGGAATGCAGATCTGGGCCCTTGATGATACCCAATTAAGAATGACACTCATATGAATTGGATCCATGAAAATAATGCAAGAAAGGCAACAGATCTGTGCACACATTCATTCAACTTGCATCACGAAACAATGACATAAAAATCTCTCAAATCACAAACAAATCCAAATTGTGGAATGAATACCCATATGCTAATTATGCAATAAAAACACCAATGAACACTAAGATGTACAAAATCAGAAAACAACCCATGATGGAAAATCAAAAATTGAGGAACCCCATGACCGAAATTCAATCATAGGGTTGTATGATTAACAAAAGCAGATATTGCAGATATTACCTTTGCAAAGGAAAAAATAAAAACAAGTGATCCTCCCTGTGAAGTAGGCAGAGAGAAGAGTGTTTGATTGATGAGAGTTGTGTTGTAAAACAAATGAAAGACAGATGCGAGTTTAAATACGCGAAAAAAACGACCGATCTGAGTGAGATCTAACGGCCCCCTCACCCATCCCTCGCTCTCTC
This sequence comes from Berberis vulgaris, assembly GCA_963556465.1. NCBI lineage: Eukaryota > Viridiplantae > Streptophyta > Magnoliopsida > Ranunculales > Berberidaceae > Berberis > Berberis vulgaris. The sequence continues at coordinate 54,471,186 of OY747124.1, read as the reverse complement.
TTCTCGCGCGTTTAGAAAAGTCCATGGTTTTTTACAAACCCCACGCAAAGCCGTCTTCTTTAACACAACACCTCAACACGTTTTCAACACAACATGAAACGACGCACCATTCCATCCCATCCCCCCTCCCAAAAATAAATAATTTTTCATCAAAATTATAAAAATCTGGTCTAAATTGTTTTTCTTTTTAATTATTATTGTATAAAACGATGGATGGATCTGAAAGAAGTGAAACTGAAATTGTGCAATAAGTGGTGGAGTGGAGTGGAGTGGAGTGCCTTTGTTTGGGTTTGGAGTCAAACCATCCCTTTCAAAAACAACCATAAAATCACTATATTTGTTCATCTTTAGAAATGGTAAACTTTATTAATACCCCCCACCCCAGTTGAGACATCTCAGATTTTAAACAATACCCATCTCTCGGAAATGGCAAAAAGGCCCAAATTCAATGAGAATAATTAAAGAAACTGAATGAGGTGAGTGGTGTGTGTTACATGTTATTACCATAACTGAGGTAGTTAAAAAAAAAAACAAACAAACAAACGCGAGGCTTCACAATTTTGTGGTAAAAGGAAGCAAGAGAAAGCTTCAAAAACCAGAAACAGCAATGTGGGGTTCCTGAGGACAGAAGGAGAAGGTGAGAGGCAGCTTTGAGTGAGATCTAAGGCATAATTAAAATTTAGAATAAAAATTGAGACTAATAATTTCAAGCAAATATTAGGGTAGTGTTGAATCATGATGCCTCACCAGTTTTTGTAAACGTGAACAACACTACATCCATAGTTTTTTTTTTTTTGGTAGGTTTAAGTTTGTTTGGAGTGAAGATTTTTAGGAGATTCCATGGTTTCTATAGGAAAAATCCAGTGATTTCATTTTCTTTTTTTCATTTACCATTACTACAGTAATTAAAAAAAAAAAAAAAAAAATTTCCTTTTTCGAATTTGCTAATTCCATCAATGTATGTTAGAGTGTATTAGTATTTTGTGCTTAAAACATGGAAACATCTTCCTATGATATTTCATTGTACAAAAATATTAGATGAAATTGCTAACAAGTGCTAGCTCAAATGATAAGACTTGCGCCTTTTAAGTGTCACGAGTCCACAACATAACTATTGCAATTAAATTGCTAATTACTACTATAAATTACCATTTTGAATACAGTTATTGTTTGACTAGCACAACACATGGTTAAATGTAAATGATGTAAGAACTTACAATTTTTAAGAGGACTAATAAAAGTACAACATTTTATATGGCATTTCATTTTAATTGCCTACTTTTAAATGCGGTTATTGTTTGACCAACGCTGGTAATTTAATTGACTTTTTATATGAAATGAGTTCATGCCACTTGCATAAAATGTAAGGGTGTGTTTCATTTTTGGGTGTTTCATGGAAAAGGAAATTTTTTTTCCAAAAAATTGAGTTTTCTGGCGATTGATTTCTCTAGTACAAAGAAATTTTTTCTAAACTTGAAGAGACTTTCTTTTCACTCACCGGCAATTCTCTCCTTGACCCAAAGCGCTCAAGAGACTCAATGTCTGAAAATTCAAAGCCTCGTTGAACACATATTCCTCTATTCTTTTCAACAAATCCTCCACAAAATAGAAATGTTCTCTTAATGAAAATTGTTTTCCTTGGTGCAATCAAACAGTGAAAAAAAAATTTGAATGGTTTTTTTTTCATGAACTTTTTTTTTCCAAAAATCAAACACACCAAGTTAGGGCTGAAAACTGAACCGACGGTTCGGTTTTTCACCTAAACCGTGAACCGAACCGACTTAGGTCGGTTTTAAAATTTTCAAACCAAAACCGAACCGACCATTAACAAAACCGATCCGAAACCGAACCGATTCTAATTTATGCAAACCGTAACCGAACCGAACCGAACCGACTAAAATCAAACCAAAACCGAACCGACCAACTATTTTAAACATATTTTATTATTTATATATAAAATATATATTATTTATTATATATATTCGGTCGGTTCGGTTTGGTCGGTTAAAATCACATAGAAACCGAAAACTGAACCGACCACTTCGGTTTTGAATTTTTTAAAACCGAAACCGATCCGAACCGAATTTAAACCGAACCAATTGGTTCGGTTTAGATCGGTTCGGTCGGTTTAATCGGTTTGATCGGTTTTTTGTTCAGCCCTACACCAAGTGAAAAGATCTATTTAAGGGAAAACCTAAAAAAAATAAAAAATAAAAAATAAATAAAACCAACAACAACAACCTGGTATTGTACCCCTTGTTTGTTGCAAGCTGATATACAACGAACTACTAAGGTTTGAGTTCTTCAAGAGATAGCTTGTACGCTTTTTAACTCAAGAAAGTTTCCTTAATGTTTTTTGGGTGACGCAATTCATTTTTTTAAGGGAGATGCTTTCACAATGAATACTTCATATGAGCTTTGTGTGACGAGTTTAGTTCTGCATTGGATAAGTGATGGGCGATCCTTAGGTTATATGGGCTTTGGAGACCTCATCAGGCTAGTCTTTTGGATTAGAAACCAAGCCCGTGACATTTGGCAGGACAAGACACCACATATCAATTACTTCAAAACCTTTGATTTTCCTTGTTATATATTGTGTGACTACGAATCACTTGATAAACTGAAGGTCAAAGGTAAAGAATGAATCTTCTTAGAATAGCAATGATAGCTAAATTCTTTGTGTGAGCCCATCAAATATCAAGGTCAATTATACATGTACTTCCACGAACCATGTGTCTATTAAGGATGGTGTGAATGCTTAAGATTTTTCTTAACTGGAGACTTCACTCCTCATGAACCTAAAAAAAAAAAATCAGGCTCGAGATAAATTGGTCGTAACGGGGATCACACTCCTACCCTGATCTACAATATCACTTGTCATTATGTTTGCAAGCTCTCATAAGAGTGCGTGTCCACACACTTAAGAATCATGTAATGACTCGATCCACATGGTACAACATTGTCTGTTTTAGGCTTAACCACCCTCACGGCTTTATAATGTGTTGTACCAAGGGGATCCAAACTCGCACATATATAGCTCATCTCCACTCTCACCCAAGTGATGAGGGACTATAATATCTAGGTAGTCTGTCAGCCTCTGAGCCCACCCACACGGCGCTACCAGCCTTAGAACCCACCCACACTGTTAACCCGTCAGCTTCATAGCCCGCCCACACAAGGCTGTTACAAATCATGTCTTGGATGGTTGCCTCCACAACCTTCACCACTTTGTGCTTGGCGTTTTTCGAGCACACCACCACCCTCCCCTAATCAAGAGTCACAGTGTCATTGTTGTTATTGAACATGTAACTTATTTAGCATGTATCTAGATATTCAACTTTTTTTTAATGATCTCTAAAGCACTCACCTTAGTTGACTTGCGAGCATCAAAAGGGTAGTTGCCTAAATAAAATATCTCTCACACTGAACTTTAAGCCTAATGGGAACGTTAATTAAAAGAACATGAAACTTGGCCTGACCTCATTAATAACTTATCTTTTATTTCATTGTATATTTGTATGCAATGAAAATGATAAATTATTTACTACGTGTTATTCCATAGGCAAAGTCCGCGAGAGGCATTCCACCAAGGAAACAAGAGAAAAACTATACACAGAGAAATTAGTTTGAACCTTACATCTCAAATAACTTCAAAGGTGTAGAGACTTTCTCTTTTACAACCTACCAATCATGTAGACATCCACAGTAAAAAATAGTAGTAAAGTTTTTTTGTTTGTTTGTGAAATTGCTTCAACTAAAATGTTCAAAGCTGGCCACATGAATGAATAAAGGAACTACTTTTTAACACCACATATTCCACTATCCCACACCATCAGACCATTTTTTTTACCAGCTAGCCCACACCACCCATTTAAATCACTATTCATTTTTTTTTCTCTCTCACCCTCTTTTCTCTCCTCTTCTAAAGAACAAGAACATGAACATCAATAGCATGTAGAACAAAAATGGAAGATAATTCAAGAAGATTATTTCTTTACTGGGTCGTGTTATTGTTATTGTTCTTGAGAAGAGAGGGTAAGAGATAAAAGATAAATAGTGGTTTAAATGGGTTGTGTGGATTAGCAGGTAAAAAAAATGGCCTGGTGGTGTGAAAGCTGTGGTATTAAAAATCCCTGCCATGGATAAATGTTACAAATACTTGGTGAAATGTGGCCACATGTTTGGTACGTACATGTGGAAAGTTAGAAATGCATGCTTTGATTTCCAATCATGTAGTTTCTAACTCCTTTATACACACTCTTGACAAATCATGAATACTCTAATTATTTAAAGGAGTAATGGGAGTTTAGGGAGAAAATGATATTTTTAGTAACCCTGGAGGACCTATTTGTTATTTCTTGCAACTTAAGGACACAACGCACGAAATCCTTTTTACCCACCTTCATCTTCCTCAATGAATCCACCTTCAGTGGAAGTTTGATTGATTGGTATTCCTCCTCCTTAAAAAACTCTTCCTTCAACCACTCTTAGATCTTCTCGTTCACATGTTTTCCTCGTCAAAATCTGCAAGAATTCTGCTTATTTCTCCCTTTCTCCGTTGATCTCTATCTTAGATCTTTCTTATCCGTTTCTCCAGTTAGTAAGCACCTGTTATGTTATCTTAGATATTTACTTGCTCTCTCTCTCTCTCTCCCTGTGTATCTTTGTTCTCCATGTGAACTTTAATCATGTGCCTATCATACTTTAAGAATGGTAGACAATTAGTTTATGTACTCTGGAATGAGTATCATAACATGAAATTTGCATTAGGAATTGGTTTAAAATCATTCATAGGGTATATGCCAACATAAATAATAGATTATAATCAATGCCTACCATAAAAACTGCATGGTAGGCATAAGTTTAAAACAATTTTCAGGCTATAATAACTCCACTTGACATAGTTTAAATTACTACCTACCATCCAATTCATGATAGGCATTGATTCAAACCATTTGCAAGGCATTACAATCATTTGAAATGGTTTAAAGCAATGTCTACCATTAATTTCGATGGTAGGAAATGTTTCAACCATGTGGCTACCATACTGCTAGTATGTTAAGCAATCAGTGAATGCACTCTGGATGTACAACTGTAATTCATTGCCTACCAAGGATATAGACTCCGAGATGCATAAATAATCGATGTCTACCATTCATTTGCAAATTTCAGGCTGTTTTCATCTAATGTCTACCATACTAGCAGTATGGTAAGCAAATGTGAAAAATAACTTACAAACTATAACAGTCTTTCTGAGTGTGACGGGTGGTTTGGGACAATGTGCATTGGTCGACCTATATAGCGCCCAAGGTGGGTTATTGCTCCCTTCATGATTATGATAGAGAAATATCTTTTATCAAATTTGACGCGTAAACATCTTTATGCCCTTATTTCTAATTTTCAAGTAGTTAAACCAAAGCCCACGATACAATTCAGTTTGTATTAAACATGTCCTACCGGCTACCATACTGCCAATATGGTAGGCATGATAAGCACAAGTTTAAAATAACCTAAAACATGGCAGGTATGGTATGCACAAGTTTGAAATAACCTGAAATATAGTAGGCAATTAGTGAATACAGTTGTAATTCACTGCCTATCAGAGATATGCACTCTGAGAATCAGTGCACACCATTTGCTTCCAAATTTCAAGTTGTTTAAAGCACATGCCTACCATATTACCAATAGAAAAATCATGGAATATACTTCGCCTACCATCACTAACAAGATATTTGCACATTAAGCCCTCAGAACATACTTCTTCCTTACCCCAACAGTTTGAACTAGGGTTGGGTAGGTCCGGTTAACTGACCCGTGTAGCCCAAACCGAGGACCGCCCCGACATTTGAAAGCCTAAAATTTTAAGGACCGAGCCCGGATTGGGTTAGCCGGTTAACCGAGGGTTCGGTTGATCGATTTTTCGGGACGGGCCTGGCTGGTCTCGGTCCACCGCAATCTTTTAAGACAATTTCAAACTCACGCTTGTTCATGGCTTCCTAAATAAGAAGCTTAAACTCATCTAGGGCTTTCTTTTGAGGATCCTGGAGATCAGCAACGACGTTGCTTTCCTCTTTGAAGGAAACCGACTGATCAATTGATGTTTCTCCCTTGGTATCATCATCAGTTGTCGTCTTTGGTTTCTCCTCCTCCTCCTCCTCCACAATGACATCTGCCACTGCAACAGGCTTCGCCGTTTCGAACTCCTCGGCAAGCAGTGGTGTCACATCTTTCTCCTTGATCTCAACCACTACCACTTCCTCTCCTGTTGTTGTTACTGGAGCTGGAACAACTACAAGAGTTTCTTCAGCCATTGCCAGATCTCTTCAAATAACAAAATAATATGTGTTTTATTTCTTTATTTCTTGTTTTTTGACAGAAGAACCAAGTGTTGCGTTTTTGTTGTAGTAGAGGGAGAGAGAAGAGAGAAGAGGAAGAAAAAGCTTAAAAATGAGGGAGGAGGTGAGATGAGGTTTATAGAGAGAGAGGTGGGGGGGGGGTTGATGTACAACTTTGTACATGGAGATTACAGTCTGTCACCCCGCTTGTACTATCTTTATCCTATGGGTCCCACCCTGATTGAGTCGTTCTAGCTGTCGAGGAAAGGGGCGAGGGGGGTGGGTATTACCACTCATCCCCCTCGAGATTCGTGCAGCTGTGCATCTCGAGGGGGATGAGCGGTCACACTCACCCCCTCGCCCGTATCCTCGCCCATTTCCTCACCATTTAGAATTTTCCACCCTGATTTCATGCATTTTAATTTTCTCCTCAACCCATCTCTTTACTATTTGAGTGAATGTAATGGGTGAGACCCACAAATTGTGTCAATGTCACATGGGTGTGTCAATATCACATGGGGAGAATAAGTTGGGTTTTAGCCTTTAGGGGTAGGTTAAGGTTGTAGGCATAGTTTGGGTTGAGCTTTTGATATTAGAGGGGTAAGTTTTGGTTGGGTTTTGAAACAAATTAGTACTCTATTTAAACATTCGGGCCGGGCCGGGCCCGGTTAACCGACTGTTTAGGATTGTTGGACCGAAATTTTCAGACCGGGCCTAAAAACCGAACCGAAGATTAAAAATCTATTATAAAACCAAATCGACCGGTTCGGATCGGGCCGGTTCCCGATTCGATTTTTCGGTCTAAATTGCACAGCCCTAGTTTGAACTAAATATATATATATATATAAAGAGAGAGAGAGAGAGAGAGTGATCGAGAAGATAGAGATCCAAGAAGGATGAGATCAACATGCCAAGGGATAGATTTGCACTCGTGAAGGAGGAGATCACATAGATCTAAGGAGGAGATCAGAGAAAGAGATTTAAGGAGGAGGAGCTATGTGCACGGGTTTGAAGATGTGGAAGCCGTTATAAAGAGATCATATGCGGTGTCCTTGAGTTGCATATTGAGTCCTGCTCCAGCAACCCAAAACGAAACTTAAGCCCTTAGGCCCGATATCTATTAAAAAAAATCATTTGTATTTATTTCACAATCAACAGAAAATGGTCTGGCTTCCTGTGGAGTATGCCACTTTGTGTAGGCATTTGCAACTCACATGTCAGAGGCTAAGCTAAGCTAAGATGATTCACTCACATTTTGCATATTGAGACTTGAGCAGTCCTAGATGGAAGTGCTTGCCATTTGGAGGTTTGAATAATGGAAGATCAACGAGCCAAACAACCAAACACGGTGCCAAGTTACTAACATAGCCAAACTACAACCATCCTTGGTGAATATTGAGCAGAAATGAAGAACACTCAGTACTAGTGATAATAATATCACCAGCTTGTTGAGGTTGGCATTTAAGTTAATGATTTCAAAGGCTTTTATGGAAACAGAAGACTTAATGTCACCTAAGTGAATGACAAAGGGTTGATGTTGTTGAAGAAAAAAACTTCCAAGGACAATGAAACTGATCTCGAAGTGTGTATTTATTAGTTTATTTCGTTACTCAATTAGATTTGTTTTTTTTAGTAAAATATAGAAATCATATTCTCAAATTTCTAAAATATGATAATCCAATTGAATGAATTATGGGAGCAAGGAAATTGGATCGTCCTATTTTAACTTCACTTGTCTTTCGGCATTTATGACTTGTTGGATCTACTCCTTTTCCTTGCCCTCCTTTCTACCATGGACCTTTTGTATCATATGCTATGTCACCTAAATTTGCGAAATTTTCATATACTCAATTTCTCTAAATTAGCAGTGGCAGTGTTGAAATGTGATGAGGGATAAGATAGGAAGAATAGAGGAACAGGTAGTTGGTGAAGAAGAAAACGAAGAGTTATTGTTCAATTAAATCTGATTTCTTTTTTTTTTACGCAACAAGAGAATGCAAACTTTAATGGGTGGACAGTTCACCTCTTGGCACAAAAGCTATAAACAAAAATATTGTAAGTGTATCCAGTTTACATGAGTACTTACGATGAGGGTGGATGCTCTAAAAAAAAAAAAAGCAAAAGATGATTGGAAACGTGTGGAGCTGCTGTGTTTTTATCTCAATGGAACGACATCCAAGATGTTTAGGAAATTAGTTTTGCAGTGCTCCATGTTTGAGACTAAAACGGGCCAAACATTTCCAACCCAAACCCATAGAAGAAGTTGGTACAAAAACATCAAACATTACGCCTAATAAAGAGTTTTGTGGAACTGTATTTCTTGTTATTGATAGTGGCCACAGCTTTGGGATATATATACAAAGCTAGCAATACTAAACTAGGTAGCAAATAAGCTAAGCTAGGAAAGATACAACTCAGCTTACCATACACTATTCTAGAGAATATTTACAGAATAATCCTAGAGAATATTTACAGAATAATCCTAGAGAATAATCCTAGAGAATATCATACACAATCTTGCCACTAATACTCCCCCTCAAGTAGGAGCATGGAGATTGCAAATGCCCAACTTGCGAAGGAGTAAATAAAACTGTGATTTACCAAGAGCCTTGGTCAAAATATCCGCTAGCTGCACCAGTCCGAATATGAGACGTATAAATTGTTCCATCTTGCAAGGCATCACGAACAAAGTGACAATCCATTTCTATATGTTTCGTTCTTTCATGAAAAACCGGATTAGCCGCTATATAGAGAGCAACTTGACCATCACAAAACAATCGCATGGGACACACATGTTGTATCCCAAAACAAGCCAAAAGGGATTTCAACCACTTTAACTCACATGTAGTAGTGGCCATAGACCTATACTCGGCCTCCGCAGAAGATCGGGAAATAGTTGGTTGTTTTTTCGTTTTCCAAGAGACAGGAGAGGAGCCTAATAAAACAAAGTAACCAGTCAATGATCTCCGAGTCAAAGGACAACTTGCCCAGTCACTATCACAGAACGCATAGAGTTGAAAAATACTTTCCCCGCCCAGCAAAATACCCTGTCCAGGACATCCTTTCATATACCGCAAAACTCTCAAAGCGGCGTCCCAATGTTCAACACGAGGATCACCCATAAACTGAGCTAATATATGTACGGAGTAACACAACTCAGGCCGTGTAATCGTCAAGTAGATTAGGCGCCTTACAAGTCGCCGGTATTTTTTCGGGTCATCAAAGATGGCTCCATTGGTGGTGGCAAGATGGTGGTTTTGTTCCATGGGTGTAGAAGCAGGGCGTGCTCCAAGTAATTTGGCCTCACTTACAATGTCAAGAACATATTTGCGTTGTGAAAGAAACAAACCGTCATTCCCACGTGCTACTTCAATGCCAAGAAAGTACTTGAGGACGCCCAAGTCTTTCATATGAAATCTCTCACTTAGTTGTTGCTTAAATTTTTCGATTGCCAACGAAGAAGATCCTGTGATTATAATGTCATCCACATACACAAGGACATGTAAAGCAACATACCCTTGGAATAACTAAACAAGGAGTAATCAACATAAGATTGTTTAAAACCAAGATCCTTCAAAACAGTCGAGAGCTTAGCAAACCAATTCCGAGGCGCTTGACGGAGTCCATACAATGACTTACATAATCGACACACCTTATCCGAAGCAGCAGAATTAAAGCTAGGAGGTAGTTGCATATATACCTCCTCATCAAGATCTCCATGTAGGAAGGCATTATGCACATCCATTTGATGCAGTTCCCATTTTCTTGCCACTGCTATAGCAAAAAATGTTCGAACCGTGACCATTTTAGCTACAGGGGCAAATGTTTCATTGAAGTCAATCCCCGCAACTTGCCGATTTTCGTACACTACTAGGCGCCCCTTCAATCGTTCAAGCGTACCAACCGTACTGGACATGATCAAGACAGTTGTTTTCAACTGATTGGGTCCCCGAAAATATTTGGTTTCGTCGGTGGGTACGAGATCTCCTGTTCTTGAGATGCTCTGATATCATAAAGAGTTTTGTGAAATTGTATTTCTTGTTACTGATAGTGACCACAGCCTTGAGATATATATACAAAGCTAGCAATACTAAACTATGTAGCAAATAAACTAAACTAGGAAAGATACAATTCAATTTACCATAGACTATCCTAGATAATATTTATAGAATAATTCTAAAAAATATCTATAAAATAATTCTAAAAAATATCTATAAAATAATCCTAAAAAATATAATACACAATCTTGCCACTAATACCTACTGCTAGTGTTGTACATTCTTGCTTAATAATTGAACCATTTGAATACCACTTTTCACCTTTCTTTAAAATGAATACATCTTGACACAGTTGACCTCCAATCTCCATGTGAACAGACGTACAAAACCAAGTTTCCTGGTGGAGAATATTACTCAAAGCCTCGTCTTTGTCGATACTCACTATGATACATAAACATCCAGAAAACTTATTTAAGCTTTTACCAAGTCCATCCCTTCTGCTCCCAACTGTTGCACAATCGATGAAGAAGCTTCATGTAGAGACTCAGCACCGGCAACGAGGAACAACTCACTATGACTCCTCCGCCCTATTCAAACTTCAAGTCTCTAATACCCATCTGGAGATTCAGCCCCTGGCATGGGGTTAGCTCCCTCTACTGTGCATATGAGCTCAAGGCAATCAAACAACATTTAAACTGAACAATACAAGGCTCACAGGCTTCAGCTTGTGCATTCGACTCAGAATCTCCCTTATATCCATCCATCTTGCAACTGTGTAGAGTCTGAAGAGACGTATCAAGGCACCAAAGTGTGTGATGTTCTTCGTCAGTTGAACTTGAGCGATTTCTCAATTTTAATGGGTGCACAAGGAGTGCTACAACGAGGAGATTATTACCACTATTGTGGATGAATCTCAAAAGGACTTCTCTGAGAAGTGATGACAGGCGAAGCCTAGCTGATAAACAAAGAATTGAGCACCCAATCCCCAACTATTGAGGTGACAGGTTGTGAAACTATAGAAACTCTGTTGGCTGGTTTCATAGTTAAAGACAACTCACTCCTCGATCTGTATGTGTATATATTCCAACTGAGTTATTCTACATGGCGAGGAAACGAGCGAGGAAATGAGCGAGGGGAGGGAGGTGGCGGGGTGGGGACCGTTCACTTTCCTCGGGATGTGCGCGCCAAAAAAGATGGCACACATCCCGAGGGAGGTGAACGGTCCCCACCCCGCCACCTCCCTCCCCTCGCTCGTTTCCTCGCCCACTTCCTCGACATTTAGAATTCCTGATTCCAACTCCATAATGTATGAAATGTACATATGTATGAATCACTTGCTGACAAGATTAAGGTCAAGTCGTCCCTTTTTCATTCATCCTTCAGTAATATAAATATCGTAGTCAAAATATAATAGGAAACCATCATACAATAGGAGACCTACCAAACAAAGGAAACAAATCTCCAGCCATAGGAAAGTCTCCTAACCCCATACAACTTCTAACCCCATAAAACTCTAACAAATATGCTAAAATAGAATGGAATATATTTTCCTAACAATAGGATATATTTTCCTAACAATGGAATATATTTTCCTAACAATAGGATATCTTTTCCTAATACCCTCCCTCAAGTTGGAGCATGAGGGTTAAAAATGCCCAACTTGCCAAGGAGATAATCGAACTGTGATTTGCCCAAAGCCTTTGTGAATATGTCGGCTAACTGATCAGTCGTCGGCACATAAGAAGGAGCAATAAGACCATCCTGAATGGCATCACGAACGAAGTGACAATCAACCTCAATATGCTTCGTACGTTCATGAAATACAGAATTCTGCGCAATGTGTATGGCAGACTGACTATCATAAAAGAGGGGAACGACCTTGGGATGAAGTACCCCCAAACTCAATAATAAACCTTTAAACCATTTCAACTCACACGTTATTGCTGCCATAGAACGATATTCCGCCTCAGCCGAAGAACGAGAAACCGTATGTTGCTTCTTAGTTTTCCAAGCAATCGGAGAATGGCCCAAAAACACCAACCACCCCGTCAGGGACCGCCGAGTAATAGGGCAAGCAGCCCAATCAGAATCACACCAACCTTGCAAAGACAAGTCACTATCCGAGCGCAGTAGAATACCGTAACCCGAAGTACCTTTCAAATAGCGGACAACGCGCAATGCAACATCCCAATGCTCCTGTCGCGGTTGCTGCATAAACTGAGATAGCACATGAACCGAGTACGTCAAATCAGGACGTGTGACCGCCAAATAGACCAAACGCCCCACCAGACACCGATGAGACTCAAGATCCGAGAGAAGAGAGCCTGTGGCACGCGCCAGTTGATGGTTTTGTTCGATCGGAGACATAGCAGGCTTCGAACCCAAGAGACTCACCTCTGAAATAATATCAAGTGCATATTTACGTTGACAAAGAAACAACCCTGCAGAGCTGCGGGCAACCTCAATACCAAGGAAGTATTTAAGAACCCCTAGGTCCTTCATATGAAAACAAGAGCCAAGGTAGCCTTTAAACAGAGTCAAAGCAGCAGAATCATTCCCAGAGAGTATTAAATCATCAACATACACAAGCACATTAATTTGAACAGACCCTTTCTTATAAGTAAAAAGGAAATAATCAGAATAGGACTGTAAAAAACCATACCCTTTTAAAGCTGACAAGAGCTTAGCAAACCAACATCTAGGAGCCTGTTTCAATCCATATAGAGATTTACGCAACCGACATACCAAACCAGGTTCATCAGATCTAAAGCCAGGAGGGAGTTTCATATAGACCTCCTCATCTAGATCCCCGTGCAGGAAAACATTGTGTACATCCATCTGATGCAACTCCCAATTTTTAGAAGCCGCAATCGCAAGGAATGCATGAACAGTCGTCATCTTTGCCACCGGAGCAAATGTCTCGTCATAATCTATCCCTTCGGTTTGATGATTACCGAAAACAACTAAACGAGCCTTCAATCGCTCAATACTAGCATCAGATTTGTACTTTATCTTGTACAACCATTGACTACCAATAGCGTTTTTCCCTGAAGGTAATGGTTCCATAGTCCATGTCCCATTGTCTTCCAAGGCCCGCATCTCCTCTTACATAACGGCGCGCCACCCTGCATCTTTTACAGCCTCCTTAAAAGATTGTGGCTCTTTTCCAGATGTAATAGCTGAAATAAAATTTCGGTGTTTCACAGAAAAACTGTCACAACTAACATAATGTGCTATAGGATAGGGCGTACCTGAGGGAGGTGAAGATGTAGAAGCAGGTGAAGCGGAGGATGAACTATTTTTCTTCACTGTAGTGTGTGTAACAAAGTCACGTAGCTTAACTGAAGAATACTTTTCCCGAAAACCACGACCTAAATGCTCGCTTGGCGGAGCATCTCCCGACACTGCCTCCCCTGAATCATCCGTATGAGAAGGCGTAGGCAAAGCCGTTGGCTGCGGTGTAGTGAGCACGGGCTGCCACGGCGTGGCGGATGGCTGTGGTGTGGCTCGCGGCTGCTGGTCTGGAGCAGTTTTGGGCGTGGACTGTGTGGTGGCCTGCGACTGCTGGTCTGGAGCACACCTGGGCGTGGGAGGTCGTACCTGCTGCACCTCCTCACCATGTTCTAAAAAATCCGTAAAATCCACAGCCACCCCTTCATCCAGATCACCATGAATGTCATTGCGATGAGCAAAATTAGTAGCCTCAACATCAAGATATGGGAACACATTCTCATAAAACTTTACATCCCTTGACACAAAAAAATCTTGCTTGTCCAAATCAAACAAATACCAACCCTTCTTGCCAAACGGATATCCCACAAAGACACATTTACGACTCCTACTGGCAAACTTATCACCCTTCGCCTTCTGATTATGAGCGAAGCATAGAAAATCGAAAACACGCAATTCACTAAAGGAAGGCGGACTACCAAACAAGACTTCATATGGAGTTTTATTGCCAAGAATACTAGAAGGTGTCTGATTGATTATATGAGCAGCGACAAGGGCACATTCCCCCCAAAAATAAATCGGTAGACCACCCTGAAATCGTAGTGAACGAGCAACATTAAAAATGTGTTTATGTTTCATTTCTGCCCGGCCATTTTGTTGAGGAGTCCCCACACAAGAAGTTTGAAACATAATTCCATTGACCAAAAAATAATCCTTTAGGCAATTAAATTCAGTACCATTATCACTACGAACAATCTTCAATTTCTGAGAAAATTGTCTATCAATCATAGCTATAAAGGACATAAACATTTTAAAAACCTCCGTTTTATCAACTAACAGATAGATCCACACAGTGCGGGAGAAGTCATCCACTAGTGTCAAAAAATAGCGAGCCCCACAAGACGAGGGTGTATCATATGGCCCCCATAAATCACAATGTACTAACTCGAAAATGCGAGTAGATTTATTGTCACTTAACTGTAAACTATCCCTAGAATGTTTAGCACGATGACAAACTTCACATGCTTTATTCAAGTTACCACTAGAATTGCTAAAAAAAGGAAGCAACTGCACCACTTTCTCGGAAGGATGCCCCAATCTGCGATGCCATAGCTCCAAAGAAGTTGAAGGAGCAACTGAAACTGCTTTCACCTTTGTCTCCTCCCGTAAGTAGTATAGTCCATCCTTTCTGTCACCCGTTCTAATCACATCCCTCGTGTGTCGGTCATGGGTAGCACACAAGTCGGAGTTAGTTATGAATTCACAATTTATATCATCACTCAATTGTGAAGCCGAAATTAAATTACAATTTAATTTTGGAACATAAAGAACATGGTTAAGAATAATTTTGTCAGTAAGCTTGACAAGTCCAACAGAACAGGGAGTCACATTTCTTAAATCCGACAAATACGACAGATCTCCCGTAACATGATTGGAGCACCCAGTGTCGATAATCCACTTACCATTCAACCGATTAGGGGGAGGGTGAGGAGTGCCGAAAGCAGCCATGAGAGCCTGCCATTGTTCGGCAAAAAAACCTGGAAGAGGTGTAGCCGACGAAGAACCTGGCGGTGCGTTCAATGCCTGGTCAGACGTGGCCTTGTTGGCCTTGACGTTTCCGCGGCCACGTCCTGCAGCAAGTGGTGCAGCAGTGGCCTGTCTATCACGCACAACAGCCCCCTTCGGCGCACCTTTAGACCCATACTTCTCAATGAACCGGTCTGGAGTGCCGTGCAGCTCAAAGCAGGTGGTGTCGTTATGACCTGTCTTGTGGCAGTGTGAGCAGGCCAGGGCAGCCTTCTCGACTCGAGTAAGGCGTGGTTTGGAACGATTGTCCATACGTACCGCAAAGCCCGCAATTTCAAATGCCTCGTCTTTAATAGATGTTATCCCCCTAACTCTTTCCTCTTGAGCTATTGTTTGGAAAGCTCTATTTAGTGATGGCAGGGGGTCTTGAGACAAGAGAGTAGAGCGCAGGGAGGCATAATATTTGGAAATCAAACCAAGCAGGAATTGATGTAATCGATCTCCCTCACGCCTTTCCGCATGTTGTTTACCTACACCACAAGTACACCTACCACACTTGCAAGAGATTAAGGGTTCGTGATTATCAAGTTCATCCCACAACACAGTCAATTTGCTGAAATAAACCGCAACAGGCATAGTCTTGGACTGCTCACAGCGATTTATGTCAGATTTTAGTTGTTGTATTCTTGGACCATTGACAAGACAAAATCTTTCATGCAAATCATCCCACAATCGTTTTGCATCATCATAGTTTGATAACATAGATTTTACCTCCAAGTCTATCGTGTTCATGAGCCAAGAAACAAGCATGCAGTGAATCGTAATCCAATCATCCTTCGTGCAAGGGGGAACCAGGTCTTTAATGGAGCCATCAAGGAAACCAAATTTTCTGCGGGAAGTAAGGGCAACACGAATTGCGTGAGACCAATCATCAAAGTTGTCGAGTTTGAGGCGAATCGGAGTGATAAAATCCCCAGGCCTATCTTGCGGCCCTAGAAAGAATGGTGAATTAGCCTCGATCTTTGGAGGCGGTGATGGAGAAGTTTCTCCACCAGCCATAGCAAACAATCAAGAGAGAATAAAGTTTTAGGTAGGCTCTGATACCATGACAAGATTAAGGCCAAGTCGTCCCTTTTTCATTCATCCTCCAGCAATATAAATACCGTAGTCAAAATACAATAGGAAACCACCATACAATAGGAGACCTACCAAACAAAGGAAACAAATCTCCAGCCATAGGAAAGTCTCCTAACCCCATACAACTTCTAACCCCATAAAACTCTAACAAATATGCTAAAATAGAATGAAATATATTTTTCTAACAATAGGATATATTTTCCTAACAATGGAATATATTTTTCTAACAATAAGATATCTTTTTCTAATACTTGCGGAATGTGTAAAGGTTTTGAAAATTAAAATAAAAAATAAAAAAGGTTATTTCGACTAAGTTGATTACTGCTCATTGATCTACATATGTCACATTATGGAGTAGACCTCTAAGAGAGCCTCATTGAAATTTCTTGAAGAAGAGCTCGCTTCTGGGTCGCATTGATTACTTGGTGGGTTTCAGCATTCTCGAGGACATCCGTGATTATGGCAGCTGCATGGCCAAGAGGCTCCTCTGATGCCCTCTTCAACATGAATGCCTGTATGGAAAATAAAGATTTAATTCAATAGAAGTACAAATTTATCATAGTTAAACAATGTTTCTAAAATCTGAATGGGGAGAGAGCTATTGTCAATTCCATTAGTATCAAGTATGTCAGGCATCAATTTATCAAGTAGAAATTATAGAGTTTAACTATGAAAAGAAAGTTGGCTCTATGGGCAATCCTTGTCATTTGTCCATCTGACAAATACCACGCAAGGCTCCTTAGTGGACTCGAAACCAGAAATGCAAGTGGGTCTGACACGAGCTTATACCTTTGGAGGCATCAAAGATATGATGTAATGAAGAGAAACAACATAACATTAGTTCAACTCAGGAATCATCCATCTAATTCAAGGTATCATCAACAAAGCCCGTCCCAGATACTCGGGGGGGGGGGGGGCATCATGATGTAAAATATGAAAAATGTGCAACGTTTCTAACATCTGAATCGAAGATCTGAATGTTTATTCGATCTTGCACTTAGCAAGCCAGAGCATGCTTTGTGAAACTTGCGGAAAGAATCTAACACTTTGGATAGTCCAGAACCCCAGGTAGGTCATTTTTATGTGCAATTCTTCAATAAGTAAAGGAATAAAGTATATAGACAAGCAATCTAATGTGCAGCTTGTAATTAAAAAAAAAAATCAACTAATATATATTAAAACAAATTACTGCGATATTTGCATGTAATAGCAGATACAAAGGTAGAGTCAACTTGTGTTATGTTAGTGAAATTTCTGACAAAAAGAAAGAATAATACAACTTAATATGAAAAAGAAACCACTTGATTCCACTGTGTAGTCGTGTAGAATTAAACGAGGAAAAACGAGAGAGAGAGTGAACCTGGCCATGATGTGATATGGTTAGTGTGCACGGTTCCTGAGACCATGGCTCTCCATCTATTTGAACAGGCAAAGCAACAAAGTGCTGGATCTTGATTGACTGCCATTGTGTCAGTCTTCGAGCTCGAGAGAGCCCAACCTGTTTCATGCATACATCAAATTTCCAGTCAGTGTGTAAAAATCTTGGTGACAATTCAAGTTTCTCTACCAAATAACAGCTTACAACACGAAAAATTAATTCAGCTTTGAAATTTTTAACTCAGATATACGGATTGGTTAAAGAAATCAACACTCGGAATACCGAAATCCTATTTACCACATTCCTTTCCAAACTGTTCATCACAGTTCTTTTGTGCCCTTTTATGGAGGTAGTGTGAAAGAAAGGCCAGAAATTAAATCAGTCTATTTGTGCTCCCTCCTTCGCTACAAGAAATTGGTAATTTGGCGGCGGTTATATAGCGACGGTTGAGAAAAACCGCCGCTACATACTTTATTCAACGACGGTTGAATAACCGTTGCAGAATAATATCATTTAACGACGGTTGTAGTTAATGGCGACGGTTTTACCGTCGTTATAAATAAAAATCATATTTGTTTTATCTAATTCTTTTATTTTTTCCCCATTCACCCGAGCAGCAGGTCGTGTGTTGTGTTTCTGTACATTCACATTCACATCTTGCCTCTCTCTCATAATCGGACCTGGGGGATCCCTCATAATCGCTCTCACGTCACCATGTCTTCGCTTCTTATCTCTCTCTCTTCGTCCCTCCCTCTCCATTTTGTTCTTAGCAAAACCTAACAATACTCATTACCAAAACCCTAGATTCCTTCTTGTTCTTCAATCATCCATGGCTATGACGGCCTCTGCAATCTGGCAACCTCAAGAAGATGGTCTGAGAGAAATATGTGGCTTGCTGAGACAACACATCTCTCCCACATCCAATAAACCCTAGATTTGGCAGCAGCTTCAGCACAGTCAGTTTCCCGATTTCGACAACTATCTCGTATTCATTCTTGCTCGTGCAAAGGTAATCTTCATTTGCCTCGCCCAATTCATTTCAAAGTTTCGATTCTTGTTATTCACGTTTTCTTGGAACTTTGATGAGTTGGTTCTTGATTAATGTTGGTAGGGTTTAGTGAGATTTGAACATTTTGTGCCAAATAGACTAAGAATTGCATTTGATTGGAAACCAGTTTGCATTTTACTGTCAATGAGGTTTTCACTATTCATACACTGAATTTGATTTGAAGAAATGCTCAACTGTCAAATGATAATTAGGTTTTCAGTCTTTGGTTAGTGTAACTAGTTGAAGAAACTTTGGTCTTTTGTTATTGTTTATTGGCATTTCGACTGATTTTATAGTGATCAACACTGAATTTGCCTTCTGATTGGGTTTGAGTGTTTATTAAGTGGAACAATTATAGGTGGGTGTAAAATAGCCATCTAATTAATATTTTTTTTGTAGGATTTGATGATGTTCGATGAAAATGAAAAGCTATTATCAAGAAACCCACCCAACATTCACCATGTAAATAACACTTCTATGGTATGTGTCTCATTCAAGGAGTGCCTTCTTTAGCATTACTTTAGTAAGATACTTGTTTTTCTTAATACTTGTCGGATTGTATTCCCCCAATGAAATCATTTTTCATTATGCTTAGGTGTCATGTTTTTTTTTTGCCAGGAACTCCGATGTGGTGTGAATGGCACAGAATCTGTCATTGTGCAAGCTTGTCAAAGAGTAAGTAGGTCTCAATGTTGTCGTCCACTTTTCTACCTGTGGCACTTTCACTCCTATGACTTGTTACTGTCCTTTAAATCTTAACCATAAACAAACAACTTTGTCGAATGTTCTCTTTACAAGGCTGCTGAAGATCAGGCTAATTATTTTGGCAATCTTCAGAAAGGAGTGTTGCCTGAAACTCTTGATCGGTTGCCAACGGGGATGCAAGCGACCACTTTACTTGAGCTGATGACGATAAGGGCATTTCACAGCTAGATTTTGCGTTGTTACAGTCTAGGTACAACAATTGGGTTTCGCATCCGCCGTGGTAATTTGACGGATATACTTGCAATTCTTGTTTTTGTTGCTCGGAAAGTTCACAGGCAATGGCTCAGTCACATACAGTGTCTTCCCTCTGCCCTTGAGGTGAGTGAGATGTAATAGTTCTTATGATCTTTCTTTTTCATTTTATGTTTATTTCTACTGGATCTTCCTACCTTGAGATCTTGATAGAATAGCAGGGCTTCCATATTCTTTATTCTGAAGTAGTAGTAAATTTCAAGTTAATGAATAAGGACCAGGAGGTGTTTGGTGTGATGTGGATGTTGTGGAGTTCTCATATTTTGGTGCACCTGCAGCAACTCCAAAAGAACAATTGTACACCGAGCTTGTAGATGGATTAAGAGGAAGTGATCTATGCATTGGTTCAGGTTCTCAGGTAGATTTGACTTTTTAAAACCTCTGTTCTGCATGACCATTATATCATTAGTATATGATGCTTGAGTATGTGGGCAAATTTAAGTTTTATCTACTCTCTTTTGCTGGTTTTATCGTAACATGCATAGGGGGCTTGATATCAACATCTGTTGACAAGGCTTTTGCTGATGAAATTGGGATCCCATTCATGGAAACAAGTGCCAAAAATGCGATAAATGTGGAACATGCTTTCATGGCTATGGCTGCTGCAATCAAGAACAGGTACTGATTCTATTTTATTGTACTAGAAATAAGACCATTTAATTGCATGGAACTGATTTTGGTGTTGCACTGCCTCGACCGATCATCGGAGTTCCTGATTGGTGTTGCAATTGAATCTAATACTCGACCGATCTTTAGAAGAAACCTTGACTACATTTTAATTTCTGCAGAAGGAAATCAAGGACATGCAAAAGAGTCATGTGTATCCTTTAATGAAGACCCTACAAAAAGGAATGAAGAAGAAAAGGAAAAAAACACTAGTTACAGATTTTCTTCGCAAAACCAAAGTTTAATACTACCAACTTGCTGAATTACACCTTTTGGGGATATTGGTAAAGTTGTAACCACCTCAATGGGCACTCTATCTTCAATCCTGCATGCCAATAGCTGAATTTTCCATCTACAACCAATTGAGTTGAGTTTGAAGTCTCCTTGATGGTAAACAAAATTTTCATTTTCAAAAATTCATAATATGCTATATCATATATTATGACGGACTTTTATCCATTCAAAAGCCAGGTAGAAATGGAAATTTAAGCTTATTGTGGATATTGTGACTAAGCTCTTCACTTTCCAGCTGCACATGGTGAAATGTGAAAGACAAAACATTAGTTTCTACCTTAGCTACATTGGTAGTCATATCATTACAGAAGAAGCTGCATAGTCCAATGAATTTTAAGATTTTGTTATTAAAGGTAACAAATCCTGAATGGAATGAACTTCTGTTGTTACTCTAAACTCCTGTGAACTATTTCTTTGATTTCTTAACGTGGCCACAAAAATGTCTAGAATGTAGTAATGTACAGTAATATCTCTATATTGGTTAAAAAAAAAGATGGGAATTATTGTGGACTGAGGGTTGTCAAGAAATTTAAAAAAAAATAAAAAATAAAAAAAAATCCCTTTCTCTTCTTCTTTTGCTGGCAATAAATTCAGAATAAACTGACAAAATCTTATGCCCCCAAAGTTTTGGTCATCAATGTGATGACTCAATCAGGGCATGAAATGGGGAAAGAAAAGGAAGGAATGTCTGTTTCTGACTCATAGTATCCTGGTTTTTGGTAATTGTGCTCATTCGTTGTTATCCTTCACTTTAATATCATGTTTTGGGTTTCTGACAGGCATACACCATGGAACTGGAAACAGAAGTTGCGAAACTTAAAGAGGCGAACGAAGAGTTAGAGAAGAAACAGGTGATTTTTATCTAATGAAAAAAACTATTATTTTGTCTAAGAATTTTTTTTTTTTTTTTTTACAAAAGCTTCACTTGGAAATTATTTAGTCACAAAACCTTGACTCCATTTTAGTTTCTGCAGAAGGAAATCAAGGACATGCAAAAGAGTCAGGTACCCACTTCCACCAGAAGGAAAAAAACTAGTGCTTTTAAGTTTTATCTACTCTCTTTTGCTGGTTTTATCGTAACATGCATAGGGGGCTGATATCAACATCTGTTGACAAGGGGATGTGGATCAATACAAAGTAGCTTGGGTAGTAGCACGTTTTTCTCTTTTTTCTTTTTCTTTTTTTATCCATTTGATGTGTAAGTTCACTCAAATTCAAGGCAATCAAAGTTGATGTGTTGCTAGGTTGATAACCTTGACTAATTTAGAATCCATTATGTCCTTGTCAAGGCTTTTGCTGATGAAATTGGGATCCCATTCATGGAAACAAGTGCCAAAAATGCGATAAATGTGGAACATGATTTCATGGCTATGGCTGCTGCAATCAAGAACAGGTACTGATTCTATTTTATTGTACTAGAAATAAGACCATTTAATTGCATGGAACTGATTTTGGTGTTGCACTGCCTCGACCGATCATCGGAGTTCCTGATTGGTGTTGCAATTGAATCTAATACTCGATTTTTAGAAGAAATTGAATGTTGTTGTTAATTGATTTTCGAACGGTATTAAACCTGTTGTTGGAGATATTGATGTCGATCATGAACTTCTTTTTCATCTCCCATTGATTTATTGTAGGATGGCTAGTCAACCAGCCATGAGTAATGCAAGGCCTCCAACAGTGCAAATACGTGGACAATCAACAGAAGGCTAGCTGCCCTTCATCCTAAGGGGAAAATGTATCATCTATGGTTGTTGTATTCAGTTTACCTTTCTTGTCTGCCATGGCATGTAAAACTTTCTTCTGTTTCCTATTCAAACCACTTGTCGTGGCTTTAATAGGTTCCTGATGTTTACGTTCCTTATGTTCAACTTAAATTTCGATTCTTTTATACTGTGATTCTAAGAAGGTGCTTGTACAAATCAGGAATATTTGTTAGTGAAGTGAAATGTTTTATTTCATTAAATTTGTCCATTTACTTGGTGTTGGCATGTACTAGCTTTCATATTTCGTTAACTTTGATGACAATATAGTTGAAGTTTTGTTGAATGATTTTTACATAAAACAGTTGTATAAAATTGTGGGTTTTTTAAAAGTTAAAAAATATGGTTATATATGCATTCTACTGTCATTAGCGGCGGTTGAAAGGACTATTAAAAGGATTTTAGCAGCGGTTAAGAACCGTCGTAGCATATTATAAAACGTCAATTTTTGCCCCATATTTAGCGATGGTTAGCACCCGTCGCTATATGGTATTTAGCGTCGGGTTTACCAACGGTTACTAATAACCGTCACTAAATAACATACAGCGACGGTTATGCCAGCGGTTGCAAAAAAACGCCGCCGAATGCTCTTGTGACGCCTTTATCAGCGGCGGTTGGCCAACCGTCGCTGTATTATGTAGCGACGGTTAAAACCGTCGCTAAACACTTTTGGCAACCGTCGCTAAACACCCGTTTTCTTGTAGTGTTTTTTGTTGATCATTCTCCACCTGCTTCCATAAGAGAATCACATACATATCTTCCCTCTTGGGTATTCAACTTGGTCATGGAAACAAGAAGAAAAAGCAACCATGTAGAGATGGAGATAAAATATGATAGAATCAACTTCGTTGAAGCAAACATATTAACAACTATTAATGAAAACTAGGTTTTTCATTAAAACCCTATCTCTCAACTCTTCGATCAAATTCAATTTTCAAAAAATTGAATTGTCTAGCCTAGGGCCTTATTATGATAAAAAGAAAACTGAAAACTAAGGGTATGTTTAGTTGCATGGAGTCTAATTCCTCAGAATCCAGATGGACCACTTACTGTGGGGAATACTAGCCTTATGGAAATGGGAACCCTTTCTCCCCCAAAAAATGAAATCATTTGATAAAAATCTAGAAGTTGATGATGATTGCAGCCTCAAAGATTGCAGGTAATCCATGCAACCAAACACACCCTAAGTCTAATCTTAAGAAGAACATTATACTTAATTGTACAAAGCCTAATAAAAACAGGCCCAAGCCCAAGCCAACAATAACGATTTCTATCATAATACCAACAAGGGTATTAGCAGGTATGGCCCAATTATCAACCTGTCATTCAACCAATCAAATCAAGTCATCCCCAGAGCCAGGCTCTAGGCTGGTAATCCTAAATTACAAACATGATTCATTTAGTGTTAAAGCGTAAATAAATTAAAACATGCCCAAGCCCAATCTCAACAATTGCGATTCCTATCAGAATAACAAAAAGGGCATTCATCACGTCACAGCGGGTATGGCCAAAGATATCAAACTGCATTCAACGGATCAAACCAAGCCAGCCTATGGGTCGGTAATCTTATACTCTAAACATGATGGGTTCGATGTCTAAGAGGCGTTGAGAACCAACCAATACTCTCCAAAAGCCCAAGCTATTAAGGAGCAAAAGGCTAATTACTTAACTAGTCCCACACTTCAAATGTCAAGTACTCGTCGGCTCACTCTGTCGACTGGCCCAATGGTAGCTTTCTCCCCTTTGGGAGCTTCACTCACCCACCAGTATCCGCAATTTCACAATTGGCCTTTTGCACCTTAAGAGAACATGCTTTTGAGGATTACTAGATGATTCTTAATAATAGGTATCGAGCACTGCTACAGCGCACTGGGGGTTAGCCTGGTGCTACCCCCCACCATCCATTTTGCCTCGCGATAGGTGCTACACCCATCTCGAGGCAAAATGGATGGTGGGGGGTTAGCACCAGGCTAAATACCAGGCTAACCCCCGGTGCAACAAAGAATTTTCAATAGGTATCATAGCTAAACCCCGTATTCAAGGTTCGATTCATATGAACTCACACTGATGGATGAGTTGATTAAATGTTGGCTAGGACTTGGAGAGAATGCAAGTGGAGAACTGATGCATTCCGTAATGGCAGTTTGGGATAGAGTGGTCATCTTCATTTGGTATACCTTCGCTCAAGGACTGTGGAGTCATTTCTTTCATCTTTTTGGGTCTCTTGGTGTTGCCTATATCTTCATTGGAGGTTTTTGTCATTAGCTCTGATGCACCGACTCTCCGAAAAACCTCCGAATCACACGTCAAATACGTGTCGAACAAGGATTTGCGCCCGACACGTATTGGACACGTGGTCAACGGTCAAAATTCGTTGACTGACTTGGACACGGCTTGGACACGGTCCAGACTCGGCCAGACACGGTCGGGTGCAAATATCCCCTCTTTTTCCTCCTCTTCGATCGTTCCTTACTTCCTCCCACAAACCCTAACACTAACAGAGAGCAGAGAAAGAGAGAACAGAGAAACTGATTTCGAGAGAGAGAGTCTCGACTCGATCGATCGACAGTGCTGGACGAAGGTAGAGAGATCGATTTTGACAGAGAGGGAGGGATCGATCGACGGGATGTATGTCGTCCTCAACATCACCATCACTAGGTACCTTCTTTGATTCTTTATTTCATTTTTTTCCCTGCGATATCTGCTCTCGACGGGATCTATGCCTTGGACTGAAAATCGCCCTTGTCTAAGCTGAGTCCATGAACATAAAGGAAGCTAATAACAGCAGCATGACCTGCTCTAACACCTGGTAAAGATCCTTGAACTGCAAGCTGCAAAGGAAATGAACAATTGATGTTTAACTGTTTAAGTATAATTTTCCAACAAAACTGATTGAAAAAAAAAACATACATGTTGCGCAAGGAATAAGAGAGTGAAGCATACCCTTGACCATTGTAATTGTAAAATGGCATTGACGTCATCCTGGTTGAGTCAGTCTAACATTATAATTGTCTTTTTTCTCTTAATGTTTTTTAGGCCAAGTAACCGAAGATGATCTTGGAAGCATGTGACAATAATAAGAAGACCAAGTGAAGGTGGGGGAAATCTTAGATGGCGGTGTAACTTTTGTCAGAAAGAGTATACGGGATCTCTTACTAGATTGAAGGACCACTTGTTAAAGATAACAGGTCGTGGGATAGCTATTTGTGCCAAAATTTCCTCCTACAACTTAGAGAGGTGCAACAATTTGTTGAAGAAGCTGCATTGAGAGCAGAAAGTTCAAGGCCGCGAAATGTTCCTTTACCTCCTTCAGTGGACTCAAGTAGTCACCCGCACCCGGGTTCAAGTAGTGGGGTTAGTCCTTCAGTTCCATACAATGAACAAAGGAAGAGGAGAGCCAATAATAATCCTATTGCAAATGCTTTCAATATGAGTGAGCGATAAGAGTTGGATGCTTTGATTGCAAGGGCGTTCTACTCAGTTGCATTGTCATTCTACCTTGCAAGGAATTCGTATTTTCAGGAGGCTTTCACCTATGCAAGGAATAAAGCAAAGTCCATTAGTGGTTACAAGATCCCTGGGTATAATGCATTGAGGACGACATTGCTTCAAAATGAAAGGGGCAACATTCAGAGGTTGTTGGAGGCGACAAAGTTCACATGGGTTACTAAAGGGGCAACCATTGTTTGTGATGGGTGGACTGATTCTCAAAAGAGGCCTCTTATTAATTTCATAGTGATTAATGAGGGTGGACCAATGTTCTTGAAGGCTGTGAACTGTGAAGGGGAGTACAAAGACAAGTTCTTCATTGCTGGTTTGATCAAGGAAGTCGTACGTGACGTTGGGCCAAGTAATGTGGTCCAAGTCATAACCGACAATGCTCCAGTTTGTAATAGGGCTGGGCAAGTACGGGTAACCGGCCCAAAATGAAAAAACCGGCCCGAGAAATTCGGGCCCGTGTTTATGAGACCCGAAACCGGACCGGGTTGACCGGTTAACCGAGGTCCTGGTTAATCAAAATACCGGCCGGTTTCGGGCCGGTCTCGATCCTAATAGCAACATTCAAAATGGCCAAACTTTTTTACTCCATAATGCCATGGTGTTAAACGTTCAGCCGAACACAATAATGCAAATATACATTAAGAAATCCCCTCAGCCTGTTGATATTGAAATAATTCATATGGATACTCTTTTTACATACAAACTTTACTGTTCCAAGTGACCAAACTGTTGCATATCTGAGAGGAGAAATTGACAGGCTATTTGGAATATCTCCATATCCTCGTCGTCTCACCACTTTACAAACTATAATGTCAGATGATGATGCTCGATTGAGCGGAGTATTTGCTTGTCCCTTTGTCAGCAGAAGTGAAACAAGTGATTATGGTCAATGAAGAAAAACGTCACATTCTGTAGTTCAGTGAAAAATGTCCAGATCAAGATCTGAGATCAGATATGATCAAAGATCTGAGATTAGATCTGATCAAGATCTGAGATCAGATCTGATCAAGATCTGATCTAGGGAAAGGCGGGGAAGGGAGGGGAAAGGGAGTCGACTCGGCCTCCGCCTTCGCTGAGAGAGAAGAAGGGAGGGTCGGCTCAACCTCGGCCTCGGTTGTGAGAAGAGAAGAGGCGTCGGTCGCTGTGAGAAGAGAAGAAGCGTCAGTCGCAGAAGAGAAGAAGCGCTGTGAAAAGAGAAGAAGCCTTCGCTGTGAGGAGACTGGATAGTTCAGTTCAGTCGATCTCGTTCGCGATCTTGTGCCTACCAAGTGTGTGGATACTAGATAGTTCTCAATTTTGAATCCTTAATGAACAAAACAAATGGAGAAATTCTAGCTATTTAACCTGGAGAAACAAATGTTGTTATTTTAAGTTAACTATTTAAACTGGGCCGGGCCGGTTACCCGACGGGCTTCATAAATGGAAACCGAGGCCCAGATCGGAAACTTCGGGCCGGGTCGGGCTTTTACAACCGAAACTTTTATAATTAATTAAAACCGATCCGAACCGACCCGATCGGTCCGGTTGTCGGTTCGGTCCGGGTTTTCTGTCCTAAATGCCCACCCCTAGTTTGTAAGGCTGCAGGTTTACTTGTTGAGAGCTAGTATCCTGAGGTGTTTTGGACACCTTGTGTAGTCCACACTCTCAACCTTACCTTGAAGAACATATGCACTCCAAAGAACACGCCTGCAAATGAAAATGCCTACAGTTTGTGTAGTTGGATTATTGATGTTGTTGGGGATGGGGTGCTGATCAAGAACTTTGTCATGAACCATTCCATGAGGTTGCATATGTTTAATGAGCATTCGAGATTGAAGTTGTTTTCCATAGCAGAGACACGTTTTGCTTCAAGCATAATTATGCTCAAGAGGTTGAAAGACATTAAAAGTAGCCTCCAGAGTATAGTGATTGGAGATCAGTGGGATTCCTATAGGGAAGATGATGTTGAGAAAGCACGGCTTGTGAAAGAAAAACTATTGGATGACTTGTGGTGGGACAAAGTGAACTATGTACTTTGTTTCACAGAGCCTATTTATTCAATGCTGCGGATGGCTGGTACAGATGAGTCTTGTCTTCACTTGGTGTATGAGATGTGGGATGTTATGATTGAGAAAGTGAAACAAGTTATTTACCACCATGAATGAAAGGAAAATAGTGAGGAGTCATAGTTTTTTTCAGTGGTGCATCAGATACTGGTAGATCGATGGGAGAAAAGCAACACACAACTGCATTGCTTAGCACATTCCTTGAATCCAAGGTAAATAATTACATTGTTTTTAACTTTTTATTTTACTTATTCTTGAGTCTTGACTAGAAGACTAGAATTTATGGGTTATGCACTTAATGTTTATATATTAATTTGTGATTGACATTGTATAGGTATTATAGCAGAGAATGGCTTGAAGGGGCTCCTAATCGTGTTTCGCCACACAAAGATCCTGAGATTACAAAGGAGAGGGATAAGTGTTTCAAGAGATACTTTCCTAATATTGAAGAAAGAAGATTGGTTATTACAGAGTATGCTAGGTTTTCAACGGGTACTGGACAGTTTGCAGAAAGTGATGCTCTACAGAATAGAGCATACCTAGAACCTGATGTGTGGTGGGTTTCTCATGGTACATGTGCACCATTACTCCTGAATATTGTTTTGAAGTTACTTGGGCAACCTTGTTCTTCCTCATGTTGTGAGAGGAATTGGAGCACGTATAACAACATCCACTCATCAGAAAGGAACCAATTGACCCCACAACGAGCTGAAGATTTAGTGTATGTGCATTCCAACCTTCGTCTTTTGTCAAGAAGAAAACAAGAATACAAAAAAGGTGAGACAAGGATGTGGGATATCGCAGGAGATACTATTGATTCGTTGGATTTGGATGCTGCTGGAATGCTTGAGATTGCCAGTCTTTGACTTGATGAACCTGAGCTAGAGGCTGGGCTGTTGAATGAAGAAAATGCGACAGTTGATCCCCCAGTTAATGAAGAAGAAGAGATGTAGCCACCTCGCTAGTGAGTTTATGAAATTATCAATTTACATTTTACATTATCAAATTAATGAAATTATGTTGCTTATGCTTTATGAGTATGACTTGAGTTTGACTTTATGATGTATTTGTAATTTTGAATGAATGAATTTGAATGTTCATATAATCATATGAGTTACAAAAAAAATATATTAAAAAAATAAGTTTGACCGTGTTGCCGAGTCTTATTTTTTTGAAAATTGCCGAGTCGCCGTGTCGTATCCGTGTCCGACACGACACGCGTATTCGAGTCTGTCCATCATTGGTCATTAGATAGATATGAAGTTGTTTAGAAGCTTGCTGACATATGTGACACTTTGGGCAATTTGGAATGTGAGATAGGTCGTCATCTTTAAAGAGGAGATGGTATGCCATTGACGTCATTGATTGTATTTGAAATTGAACTTCTATGAAGTCGGGTTTCAAAGGGTTAGGTTTATAAGGATTATATAAAAATTGAGAAATTCTTGTGGACCTCAAATTTTTTGTCAGAATCCCTAGAAAGGTGTACTTTTTTCACTTAAAATTTTTTACTCTTTCAAAAAAATGTTATTAGAATCGAGTGGCCACGAGAGATGTTATGATCAAGAAGGGGATGGTGGTAGATCCGGAAAATGCCCCGTGTGTTCCCAAGATGTGGAGTCATGTGACCATGTATTTGATTCATTGCGATCTTGCGAGTTCGATATGGCACCATTAATTACTGGCTTTTGGGTGCTTATGGATCTCCTGGGTGATGCCTCGGTCCATTATTGACCTGATTAGCGGGTGATGTAACAAGGGGTATGGTTGTTTAGGCAATGATTTCTTATGATATTGTACAAAGGAACAACAGAGTGAGTGTTTTGTATCGAAGAAGATGCACTATGGAGGACTAGTATAGCTGGAAAATATGATTTAGAAGAGATAAGATGGTTCAAAAACCGCCCATGTCGACACCCACAATGGAGGGCAATAATCCAAATTCACTAATCACATATCATACGGAATGTTTTAAAAAGCGATTGAGGCGTACGCCTTAAGGCGCGAGTCGAGGCGGGGCAACCAAAAATCGCCTCTAAGCGTACGAGTTGGGAGGGTATCTGGAGGCGTTCGCCTTACTGTGACGAGGCACACACTTCAAGGTGTACGCTTAAGAAAGTAGGGTATCATCCGATCTGTTCGGATCTTTAGACAGATCCAACGGCTGAAATTTTAATTTCATTTGCAAAAACCTAACCTAATCGATTTCCTCTTGATTTGCAGACAGAAGAGGCGAACAGAGGAAGAACTGAAGAAGAGAAGAAAAACACAAAGGAAGAAGAGAAGATCGAGAGGGGAACAAAGGAAGAACTGAAGAAGAAGAGAAGAAGAACAGAGAGGAAGAAGAGAAGATCGAACCAGGACAGGAACCACCGATCGAACACTTTGGAGTTTGGTCGATTGAAGTTGTTTCATCTGCGATTCGCACTTTGGAGTTTGGTCGATTAAAGTGTTTCATCCAAGCTCAGTTTCGACTGTACGTATACGGTACACTTCTTATTCTAATTCTCCAGTTCTTCTTCTTCTTCAGTTCTTCAGACTTCAGTTCTTCACTTCTTATTTTGTTTATGAACACCATTTGAAGTATGGTAGTTCTTCAGTTCTTCAAATGCTGGATTTGTTATGGATGGATTTGTTTAAAATTGTCTGAGTGGTATAAATTTGTCCGATTTGTTTAAATTTTGTTCTTGTTCTATTCCTGACTTCCTGTATCAGATGTGGTATAATTACTACTATGAAATTGTATGCTTCTATGATTGTTTCTTGACATTGATTGGGCTGGTTGATGAAAGTCATTTTAATAAGAAACACAATATGGACTCAGTTAATCATGCATGATGGGTGGGGGATGGGGTTACTATCAGCTTGTATTTGTTCTTGTTTATGAATTGAAGTATTGAACACCATTAGAATGTTGTACCTGTATGTGTATCAGTGTATGTTTGTATCAGCCTGCTGGATTACAGTTCCTTATTCTTCTTTGATTACAGTTCTTCTTCTTTATAATTCAATTTTGTATCAGCCTGGATTACAATTTTTCTTCTTTGAATGTTAATCAGTATTTCATGTTTGCATGTTTTGTATTTATAATTCAATTTTGTATTTGTAGATTAGATGGCACCGCGCAGGACTACGAATACGACTACTAGTGATGGAAGAGACCTATTTTGGCAATATGGCGAAAGTGTAAAATTTCCTAAAGACGGGATCAATTATGTGAAATGCAAGTTTTGTGAGCAAGTGGTCAAGGGGGGAATTTTTAGATTGAAAAATCACCTTGGAAAGACGCGCAAGGACACAAAACCTTGTTCTAAAGTATCGGATGAAGTCTTCCATGAAGCGAAGGCTTTTTTAGAGGCTGGTCAAAGACAGAAGCTAATGAAAAGACAAGACACTGAGTTTCAAATTAATAGAGGTTCATACTATCAAGGAAATGTGAATGAAGATGTAGGCGGGGCTTCTATTCCATTTCCAAGTGTGAGTGTCACTGGTCCTAGTGGTGGTGGATCCAATGTCAATGCATGTTCTGATGGCATTGTGAGGGGGGCAATGGATAGGTTTTTGGTGGGTAGTGGTACTAATAATGACATGGATCTAGGTAGAGGCAGAACTACACAAGAAATGAAACCACAACCAGTAAATGCAAAAGAGTATAGGAACCAAGTTTGTTTAGACATTGGGCGTTTCTTTATTGAGAATGGCATTCCTTTCAATGTTGCAAGTAGTCATTCTTTTACCCGCATGCTTTTATAGGTTTCGACATATGCAGCTCACAACAATGGACATTGTGTGAAACCACCATCAGCCCATGAGTTAAGTACTTGGATTCTAAAGGAGGAAGTGAAGTCAACTAATGTGATAGTTGACAAGGTAAAAAAAACATGGCCTCACTCAGGAGTTACAATCATGTCTGATGGTTGGAAAGACATGAGGGGTCGCCAACTCATCAATTTTCTTGTGAATAATCCTGAAGGAACTGTGTTCCTTAAGAGTGTGGATGCCTCAGATATTGTAAAGGATGCAAATGCATTATTTGAGCTTCTTGATAGTGTTGTTGAGGAGGTGGGAGAGGAGAATGTAGTACAAATCGTCACTGATAATGCAGCTAACTACAAAGCTGTTGGAAAGAAGTTAATGGAGAAGAGGAAGCATTTGTATTGGACACCATGTGCAACATTTGTACTGCCTACACTTGCCAATGCTTATCGCAAAGCTAAGAAAGTTAGCAATTACATATACAATCATGGTTGGGTACTTGCTTTGATGAGGAGTTTCACAGGAAGAGATTTGGTTCGCCCTGCATCTACTAGGTAATCCATAAATACTTTTAATGTATTTTAGATTACTTTAAGGTTTTATTTTAATAATTAACAATACTTATATATTATTCATTTACGAGTTAACCTTTAAATGTAGGTTTGGCACGGGATGTTTAACTCTTGAAAGCATTAAAAAGAATAGAAAAAAGTTGGAGGTAATGTTTGCATCCAGCAAGTGGGCAAAGAGTCAGTATGCTAAGCAAGCTGAAGGTAAAGCCATAAAAAAATAATATTGAGGGATAACAATTTTTGGCCTGGTGTCTCCTACTCCTTGAAGGCTACAGAGCCTTTACTCCATGTGTTGAGGATAGTGGATTCAGAGAGCACTCCTGCTATGGGTTCCTTGTATGATGCAATGGAAAAAGCAAAACAGGAGATTGCATCTAGCTTTAATAATGAGTTGGCCAAGTACAAGGAAATATGGGATATCATAGATAAGAGGTGAAATTTCCAACTGCATAGGGATCTTCATGTTGCAGCTTATTATCTCAACCCACAAATGGATGTTGATCGAAAGAGCCCAGCCAATTTTGAAATTAAGCAATGTTTTTTCAATTGCGTAGATAGGATGCTTCCAAATACAGCAAGTAAGGTAGATTTGCATATTCAAATGGATATGTTTATAGAGAAAAAGGATTATTTGGTAGAACTGAAGCAGAGTTGTCAAGGCACAGGCGTAATCCAGGAATTCTTTTTGTAGTTGTGTTTATGTTATATACTTATATTTATTTTGAAGATTATTTTTCTTGCTCAATAAATATGTTTATTTTGAACCTTTATACTTACAGATAGTTGGTGGAGAAGTTATGGAGATAGTACACATGACTTGACAACTTTTGCTATTAAAGTGTTGAGCCTTACTTGTTCATCATTAGCATGCGAGCGGAACTGGTCAACCTTTAACCATGTAAGTAATAATTACTTTAATTGTTTATTGTGTTAATAAATTGCTATTTGCATTTAAATTTATTGGTTATTACATTTTTTTAGGTGCATACAAAGAAAAGAAACATATTAGCAGCAACAAAGCTTAATGCATTGGTATATGTCATGTACAACAAAAGGTTGAGAGCTAAAAAATTGATGTTGAGGGGACCAAGCGAAGCTGAAGATGCACCATTTCCAATAGATTCGGATGCAGTAGATAGTGACAATGAATGGCTAGTGGAGCCTGATACTGAAGCTGAACCCCCTACTCAAACCGTAGATGATGAAAATGGTGTAGGGAACCCACCCCAAGAGCTAGCGCCAAAGGTTTCAAACCCTTGTCCTGAAGCTCTATGGCATCAAAATCTGGATGAAATTGATGTTAATGCTATTGTGCTTGATGGGAACGAAGAAGGTGGTGAGAATGATGAAAGTAGAAAAAGGAAGAACTCAAACGAGAAGTCTACCCCCACTCAAGCTCGAGGCCAAGGCGTATCTATTGACATTGGAAGAAAACAAGCGAAAACACATGGAGGTTCAACTAGTGGAAAAGGTAAATGATTATTAAATATAAATAGTTATTGCTTTAATTTCATTTCAATATGCTAAAGATTGATGTTCCACACTCACACTCTAAATGGCTTAGGTAAATCTCCGCTGCACTTGATTGATGAAGAGGAAGAAGAAGATTGGATGGAACATGAGATTGAGACAGACGAAGGAGATGATGTGGTGGATGGTATTTGTGATAGTGATGATGGTGATGATATTGATGAGGGCGAGGACGACTAGGAGTTTGTTAATCATTAACTTGTTAATTTACTTTGTTAACTTAGGTTTTGAAACTTTGATTTTGTAAGCAAAAGCAAACTAGAGAGTTGCATGGTGTGTCTAAGATAGTAAGATGACATACAATCATTTACTTTGTTAACTTATGTTGTTTGTTTCTTCAATTAGGTGACTTAGTCATTTACTACTGTCAACTGAAGTGTATTAGTTATATTTCTCATTTTTGTAGCTAACTGGTATATTTAGTTATATTAGGAGATTGAACAGGTGGGGGTGGCAATCTATATTTTGTAGCTAATTTGTTCTATTGTATTTTGTATGCACATCACATTTACTGACAAACATATTATTTTGTTTTAGCTGGCTCCAAACATCAATGTGAGTGTGGTCGTGGACACACACTTTATACGCTTTACTTGTGTAGACGCCGATGGTATGCATTCTTGAATATTTGATTTCTCTATTTAATTCATGATTCATCATTTAAGATGTGCACATGCTAAATTTCTCTATTTCTCTATTTCAGTAACATATGCTAAATTTCCTGAACTGAAACAACTGAGTGTACTATGAGTCTATACATACTACAAGTCTACAATCTGCAAAATCAGGTGAAGTCTTAATCCTCGACCTCCACTTCTTGTTCTTCACTACAATTCTTACGAGTCTTCAAAATTTTCTTTGATTTCTGCATTTATAGAATTACAATAATAAGGTTAGTCTGATAGTCTCAACTCAACAAACAATACATGTAGGCACATAAATACTAAAATACTGAAACACATAAGGTGATAATGGTGTGATTTAATTTCTTTCAGTATAATGCTATATTGCTATTTCACTTGATAATTGATTTTGTTTTTCTTTATTTGTTTGAATTTTTTATATATATTTTTCATTATTTTTTTACAAAAAAACGCCTCGTTTCGCCTCGCTTCGCCTCGGAAAAAGCTAGACCGCCTCGAGGCTTAAAAACGCTTTTTAAAACATTGATCATACGAGGTGAACAATGTCCAGGGTGGATTTATGGGTTGGAGACACACTACTAAAACAATCATTTAGGGACATCATGAGCATATCAAGGGGCAAACCAAGGCATGTTTCGCAGTTTTTGAAAGGTGTAAATTGGGGCAATTTTTTAAGTGTGTAAATGGATAATTAATTTTTAAAGTGTGTATATGGGGAATTAGCTTGGGATTGTCATTAAGGAGGGGTTTGAGGAATTGGGAAGCAAATGAGTGGTTCTCATACTCTAAAGACACGCATTTATACGACTCTTCAGACTCTTGGTTGTGGGAAAAAATAAAAATGTTCTTAGTAAAGAGTTGCTATGACTTTCTTCTAGCCCAACTTCAAACATCACCAATCAACCTTCCTTTCGATTCCAATTCTTAACGCCATTGATTGGTAGCAAAGAATCCCCTCCAAGGGCAAACTTTTGAGTATGGTTTGCTACGCATGGGGGAGAACCCTAACCATTGACAATCTAGATCATCGTGGTCTCATCATCCCAAATAAATGTCACTTCGATAATGGGAGTCTTAAATGGATTAATCACTTATTCTTCACTTGGCCATTCTCCATTGTTGTTTAGGAGAAAATGAATTCGGCCTGAGGTGGTCACTACATAATAGCTAACTCCCCAACCACATGGTATGCTCAAAGGAGTAGAAGATGTTTTACCCCCAAAGGGAATTCATTATGGGGTAGATTGTTCATGGTTCATTGTTACACTAGTTGTGTTATGGAGGGAGTGAAATGAAATAATATTCTGGGCTAGTTGCAAGGGTGTAGACTAGATTTGTATGGGCATATACGGGACATTGTGGTGTTGGGCCATCACTTGGACAATTCTAAAGATCACCGAAGTTGGTGATGTATACTTTTCATGGGCAATTTTATTTATGTAGCCCCCTCTTTGTGACTATTTTTCTCCCATGAGAGTCTCACTCACATTCTCGATCAATTAATAAAATGCTTCTTCAACAACAACAACACCGGAAGTAAGTATTTGGGTTTTCTTCTATGTCTAGAGATCGTATTATGATGGATGTCCTAGGTTTCTAGCAATGATGCACGGACTCGGATACGCGTGTCGTGTCGGACACGGATACGACACGGCGACTCGGCAATTTTCAAAAAAATAGGACTCGGCGACACGGTCAAACTTATTTTTTTAATATATTTTTTTTGTAACTCATATGATTATATGAACATTCAAATTCATTCGTTCAAAATTACAAATACATCATAAAGTCATACTCATAAAGCATAAGCAACATAATTTCATTAATTTGATAATGTAAAATGTAAATTGATAATTTCATAAACTCACCAGCGAGGCGACTACATCTCTTTTTCTTCATTAACTAGCGGATCAACTGTCGCATTTTCTTCATTCAACAACCCAGCCTCTAGCTCAGGTTCATCAAGTGAAAGACTGGCAATCTCAAGC
The DNA here is from genome assembly GCA_963556465.1 of Berberis vulgaris. Taxonomy (NCBI): domain Eukaryota; kingdom Viridiplantae; phylum Streptophyta; class Magnoliopsida; order Ranunculales; family Berberidaceae; genus Berberis; species Berberis vulgaris. The sequence continues at coordinate 54,434,537 of OY747124.1, read as the reverse complement.
ATTCCAGCAGCATCAAAATCCAACGAATCAATAGTATCTCCTATAATATCCCACATCCTTGTCTCACCTTCTTTGTACTCTTGTTTTCTTCTTGACAAAAGACGAAGGTTGGAATGCACATACACTAAATCTTCAGCTTGTTGTGGGGTCAATTTGTTCCTTTCTAATGAGTGGATGGTGTTATATGTGCTCCAATTCCTCTCACAACATGAGGAAGAACAAGGTTGCCCAAGTAACTTCAAAGCAATATTCAGGAGTAATGGTGCACATGTACCATGAGAAACCCACCACACATCAGGTTCTAGGTATGCTCTATTCTGTAGAGCATCACTTTCTGCAAACTGTCCAGTACCCGTTGAAAACCTAGCATACTCTATAATAACCAATCTTCTTTCTTCAATATTAGGAAAGTATCTCTTGAAACACTTATCCCTCTCATTTGTAATCTCAGGATCTTTGTGTGGCAAAACACGATTAGGAGCCCCTTCAAGCCATTCTCTGCTATAATACCTATACAATGTCAATCACAAATTAATATATAAACATTAAGTGCATAACCCATCAATTCTAGTCAAGACTCAAGAATAAGTAAAATAAAAAGTTAAAATCAATGTAATTATTTACCTTGGATTCAAGGAATGTGCTAAGCAATGCAGTGGTGTGTTGCTTTTCTCCCATCGATCTACCAGTATCTGATGCACCACTGAAAAAAACTCTGACTCCTCACTATTTTCCTTTCATTCATGGTGGTAAATAACTTGTTTCACTTTCTCAATCATAACATCCCACATCTCATACACCAAGTGAAGACAAAACTCATCTGTACCAGCCATCCGCAACATTGAATAAATAGGCTCTGTGAAACAAAGTACATAGTTCACTTTGTCCCACGACAAGTCATCCAATAATTTTTCTTTCACAAGCCGTGCTTTCTCAACATCATCTTCCCTATAGGAATCCCACTGATCTCCAATCACCATACTCTGGAGGCTACTTTTAATGTCTTTCAACCTCTTGAGCATAATTATGCTTGAAGCAAAACGTGTCTCTGCTATGGAAAGCAACTTCAATCTCGAATGCTCATTAAACATATGCAACCTCATGGAATGGTTCATGATAAAGTTCTTGATCAGCACCCCATCCCCAACAACATCAATAATCCAACTACACAAATTGTAGGCATTTTCATTTGCAGGCGTGTTCTTTGGAGCACATATGTTCTTCAAGGCAAAGTTGAGAGTGTGGACTACACAAGGTGTCCAAAACACCTCAGAATACTGGCTCTCAACAAGTAAACCTGCAGCCTTACAAATTGGAGCATTGTCGGTTATGACTTGGACCACATTACTTGGCCCAACATCACGTACGACTTCCTTGATCAAACCAGCAATGAAGAACTTGTCTTTGTACTCCCCTTCACAGTTCACAGCCTTCAAGAACATTGGACCACCCTCATTAATCACTATGAAATTAATGAGAGGCCTCTTGAGAATCAATCCACCCATCACAAACAATGGTTGCCCCTTTAGTAACCCATGTGAACTTTGTTGCCTCCAACAACCTCTGAATGTTGCCCCTTTCATTTTGAAGCAATGTCGTCCTCAATGCATTATACCCAGGGATCTTGTAACCACTAATGGACTTTGTTTTATTCCTTGCATAGGTGAAAGCCTCCTGAAAATACGGATTCCTTGCAAGGTTGAATGACAATGCAGCTGAGTAGAACGCCCTTGCAATCAAAGCATCCAACTCTTGTCGCTCACTCATATTGAAAGCATTTGCAATAGGATTATTATTGGCTCTCCTATTCCTTTGTTCATTGTATGGAATTGAAGGACTAACCCCACTACTTGAACCTGGGTGCGGGTGACTACTTGAGCCCACTAAAGGAGGTAAAGGAACATTTCGCGGCCTTGAACTTTCTGCTCTCAATGCAGCTTCTTCAACAAATTGTTGCACCTCTCTAAGTTGTAGGGGGAAATTTGGCACAAATAGCTATCCCACGACCTGCCGAGACTCTCTCTCTGTCTCTGGTTCGCTACTTTTCTCTGTTCGAAATCAATTTCTTTGTTCTCTCTTTTCTCTGTTCTCTCTGTTAGTGTTAGGGTTTGTGGGAGGAAGTAAGGAACGATCGAAGAGGAGGAAAAAAAGGGGATATTTGCACCCGACCGTGTTTGGCCGAGTCTGGAACGTGTCCAAGCCATGTCCAAGTCAGTCAACGATTTTTTACCGTTGACCACGTGTCCAATACGTGTCGGGCACGAATCCGTGTTCGACACGTATTTGACGCGTGATTCGGAGGTTTTTCGGAGAGTCGGTGCATTAGAAGTTTCTAGTGGTACTTGTGCATCACTCGTGGTGCACTCAAGGGGTTTTGTTTCGTTCAGTGTTAGAGTGGGAGCAATTTATAAGAGTCCCATAGACCTATGTTGCAGTCTTGGGAGAAGGCTATTGCCCTTGTTTTGTTGTGATCTTAGATTTTGTATGCTCTTGCCCTTGTTCTTGATTTTGTATGGCTTCTTTCTTTCGTGAATAAAATTTGGATATCTTTCAAAAAAAAGATTTACAAGTTTTGATGGGATGAACTACTCTGAACCATGAGAATCTTCAGAAGAGTCATATTAAAGAAAACTAAAATGGTGTTGCGAATTATTTTCTTCCGAAAAGAAAACCTATGAAAGAAAGTTTTTTGAATGCCTCTAGAAACTCAGGCTCAATCAACACCTTTCTATCATGAACAAGAGTATTCAAAATGATTTATCCTGCTAGCACTTTAATGGTGTCCAGAAATGAATATAGACAAACAACGATTCAATGGTTCTCATATGCATCTTAAATTAATGGTCTCCAAAAATTCATTGTTGCTCATATGCATCTTAAATTAATGGTCTCCAAAAATGAAAAGGGATCTCGCATCTTAAACTAATGGTGTCCAAAAATGAGAAGGGATCTAGTTTTTCCAAACAACAAAGGGCACGTTAGGTTGGATATTTTTTAGAATTATCCCTGAAGAGGTTAAGTTTCAAAAGCTAAGAATTTCCATTATAATTTTCCACATTTATGATTTGGCAGGTCCATTTCTAACATGCACAAAAGTAAGCTAAGTGCAAGTTCTTGTGGAAAAAGCATGAACATTAAAATCAACTTTGGAAATACATTTCAATAACACAAGGCATCATGAACATCAGCAAGCATATTGCCTTTGCTTTTTCACCAAACCACTTGAGAGACATAATTTTAGAGAAAACATCAAAGAACAAAGTTACCAGTGGCCAACATGACTTTTTATGACCTGGTCAGGTTTGATAGTGGGAGGCATCACAATTATCACAGAAATCATAGCTAGAGCATATAAGCACAAAATTTCTAACCTGAAGCTTCCCAAGGTGCCACATTCCAGATATGCTAACAACTTCTAGCATCTTGTCATGCATGGATTGGGGATCAAAATTGTCATCTTCATTTTGCCACAAATCTACACCTCCCATATAACTTCCAATGTTAGCAACAAGCACGCCTTCTGTATCCTGAATCATTTTCCAAACACATTTTTCCCAGCTCATGTCAGTTTAATCCAAAGTTTTGTAATCATAATATCTGTAATCAAATTTCAGAAGATAGGTAGCCCCTAACAACACTCCATAGTTCAGCAATCACAATAATGCAATAGATATTGAACAGCATAAAAAATTAAAATTAAAAAAATAAATAAAATAAAAATTCATGCTTAACTACACACACCTCTGGGACCTCTACTTCTGCCCCATCCACCACTACTCTGACTTGCCAAGGGAAATCTTCAAACGTATTGTCCATAATGCTCTTTGCACCTTCCCTTGCATACAACACTTTATTCATAAACTGCAGGTCATAACAGCATTTCAACTAAATGAGTCTATTTGATTGTCAAACAAAATTATACTGAACTAAATGACATGAAGCATCAAAAACCATTTGCAGTTAGATATACCAGATTGGCTGGGAAACTCCAGAATCAACAAAGACAACAAAAACTTTATTGAAATAAACAAGCCATCACCGAGAGTAGCAGTTTTTTAATAACCTTGCCGGATTCATGCACTTCTCATCATTCATTTGAAATAACAAAATACACAGTTGATCACTCAAACATAATCAACCAAACTAATATGTTTCTTTCCCCGAGTGTCGGGAAATCCCTCAAAATGTCCTTCCATACCTGTTGACTTTTAGCTTATTCATGTTAGTAACTTAAAAATCATGAATCAAACGACAAGTCAACATGTCACCGGCAATAAGTCAAGAATTTAATCGCAAAATTAGTTGCCAATATTCTCTTTATGCATGTAAGAATTCAGTCGCAATTTAACAATTCTTTCTATATTTTTTTACTTTCTCTGGCAGTTAATGCACACAATGAATTTCGGTTGGGTGGCTTAGCATAGGATGACCCAGAAACATCTTTCATGCTTCATCTCTGCTGCTAGAAAGTAAAACATTCATAGATTCCAGTACAATCTACACTAGTACCTAATTATAGAACTTCTCAGGGTTCTCTTCCCGCAAATTATGAATGTCTAGAGCAACCTTTGCATCACAGCCAATTCCTGTAAGAAACGTCTATTAGCTGCATGACATTAACTATTAGAGGAGGAAAAACAGGATATCAGATTATTCACAAACCAAATAGCTCTACAGTAGCCCAGACGAAAGACTACAATTTACAAATCCAACTGATTAGGATAAAAGTACAAGAAAAGAGAAGTTTAGATATCTGATACAATTTCCTTTTATAGGAAATACAATTTCCTTAGAACCACCAGATTAGTATGTCCCATGGTTCACCACCCCTGCTATGAGTTCCATGACTAATGGCTAATAATATATTAATGTAAGTAATGCCAAATATGATTTTCGTTGATAATGGTTATTCTGAATTCCTGATACTTGAACCACTGAAACACTTTATTGTTGATCTCTCTTTTATCTCTTCCAATATACATTAAATGGTATGAATCAGGGGGCAGCCACTGCAACCATTACAAGAAGAATTATTTTTCCTTTTTTTCCCAAATTAATTTAAACCTATGGTTTCCAACCCAAGCTTGTGGTGTGGCATATGTCACTATATGATATCATTGCTTAGTGCCAAACATCCTTACAGCAAACAAGACAAGTATCATTAATTTTATGCTAGATCCTTTTATATCTTTCAGCAGCCGGGAAATGATTCAGGGAATATACCAAGATAATTATTCATAAACTTTGGAGGGTGGACTTGCTTTCCTTGTTGGTTTTGTATTCCTATCTTCCATCTATCAAGTATGGTAACAACAACATACTATATGTGATGCAACACCGTGCACAAGCCTCCTTGTCTTTCTACTGCACCTAAACCACCTCCCCAGGACAAAACCCTAGCTAAATCATTTCCTGTTCCGGCTGGAAGAATTGCAACTGGGGGAGGAGAAACAAAATTTTTGTTTGTCTATGGTATCCAAAACCCAACCAACTGTACCATCTCCGCCACATACAAGAACTCTAAAGTGAGACACTCTCCTAAATAGATACAAACCAACATCTGTAAGAATAAACCTTTATGTCAATCAGTTATGCATATCAGATTAATGTACACATACATGCAGGCAGTTAATAACTAATTAGCCATGTACAAGAAAGTATAGGCTATAGTATATTTGAAGCTATCAAGTGTTGGGATATTGACTTGGCTGAAATAGTCCCATATTGATTACTAGTAGAGTTGTGAACCGAGTTTTATGAAGATGCAGTACTCCCTAATAGAAACAAGGTCTTTTATATAAAACCCCACACCCTGGTGGCCCCGAGTGATGCTAAGTGTTTAAGTTGGGGACAATATTGTTGCTATGTATAGTAGACCCAGGTGCACGTACGTGCCTAGCGCGCCAACAAGTGGTATCAGAGTCGATGGTTTGGCTGAGCGCCAACAAGTGGTGACATACTGATTTCTCGAGATGAGTTTTGCATGAGATGTTGCAGACTAGGTGTTCCTCGAGATGTGATTTCTCAGGATGTTGAAGACAGAATGGATTGGAAGATGTGACAAATTTGCGCCAAGGAGGAGCTTGTTGGGATAGTGAGTTGGCTTGAATAGAATAGTCATATATTGTGTACTAATGGAGTTGTCAAACAAATTATAAATAGTGGCCCACTCCCTAACTACGCAGTTAAATCAGAAAGCGGTCGCAGTGCGGTTCTGGACCGAATTACGATTAAGCGGGATTAATCGGGGTTAATCGAATTTAATCGGTCAACTTTTACAAAGTATATATTTTTAAAATTTAATCATAGTCATAGATTACAAAAATAAATAATTAATTAAAATGGTGTAAATTTGTAATTAGATAACTTTACTTATTATCTGCCAAGCTACTTTAAAAAAATAAAAGAAAATTGTAAATTGTTTTAACAACCAAGTTACTAAGACAAATATTTAGAAGCAAAATACATGCCAGACTTAACAGGAAGAACCATCCTACCTATCCCACTAACCCATGAAGGTAAATAGTATTACTTTGCACCGAAGATATTTCTATAAGGACCACTTTATACAAACAAAAATACTCCACATTCAGAGGATTATACCAATATATTTTAGACCAAAGAATAAAGAAAGTCGTGACTGAAGTGCGTGAAAATTGGGTGAATTTGTCACGCATAATCACAAACTTCCAAAGAAATTGGACGTTCAGTTATTAGTGCTCTCAGTCAAAGGCCAAAAATGTCAAATACACAGAAAGATGGGAGTTCAACATCAGCAACAAGCCGAATCCAATTTGTTTCGACAACAATCAACTGTTTCCCTAAAATCCATATCACTACAAATAACCTCAATCAACAAGCTCCCCTAGTCCATATGAATTCTACACAGGAGAAAAGAGAAGATGAGAGGCTGAGTGGGATGGGGACTGGGAGGAGAAAGAAATTAGGGTTGAAGTGGTACATACCATTCTGATTTGGTTTGAATGGAGGAAAAGAGAGACAGAGATTGTCGTCACCATCCAGAGCAAGAGATCTAGTAGTCATCTCCGTCCAAAGATCTTTACCTTCTCTCTTCTTTTTGCTTTTCTTCTTCTCTGCATGATCTGGGTAGGAAGGAGCTGCGGCTAGTGAATGAAATGAGAATCTTGAGTTTGGTTTTTTTTTTATATACATAGCGATAAATCGGCGAGTTAGTTGGGTCGATTAATCGACGACTCGCCGATTAATAGGTGTCCAATAAACCCAAACCGATTTCACCCAATTCAGTTCGGTCAAACCCCGAATTGCGATTAATCGCCGATCAATCAGCGATTTTTGCCACATTGATAACTTAGCTCCCTAATAGAAACTATACCTTTTGGATAAAACCCAACACCCTGGTGGCCCCGAGTGAGGCTAGGTGTTTAAATTGAGGACAATATCGTTGCCAGTGGACCCAGGTGCATGAACGTGCCCAGCACACCAACAAATGGTATCAGAACTTGGCAGGGACTTGGCTATTCTTTGAGATAAGTGTTCCTTGAGATGTTGCAGACCAAGGGTCCCTCAAGATGTGGTTCCTCGGGACGTTGAAGATTGGATGAATTGTAAGATTTGAAAATTCGCTCCAAGGTGGAGATTGTTGGGATAGTGAGTTGGCTTGAATAGTCTCATACTGTGTACCGGTTGAGTTGTCGCGTGCTAGGCACGATCGCACTTGGGTCCACTATATATAGCAATGATATTGTCCCCAACTTAAACATCTAGCCTCACTCCGAGCCACTAGGTTGTGAGGTTTTATTCAAAATGCCTCATTTCTATTAGGGAGTGGACCGCCTCTTTATAACTCGTTTGACAACTAAACCAATACATAGTATGAGACTATTTAAGCCAATTCACTATCTTAACAATCTCTGCTCGAATTGTTACATCTTACAATCCATCCGATCTTCAACATCCTAAGGAATCATATCTCGAGGAACACTCTTCTTGAGTAACACTTCCACCTCATCCGGATTGTAAGGAAACCCTTTCACATGATCTGCACATCTCGAGGAGTCATCCAAGTCCCAGCCAAACCATCGGATCTAATACCACTTGTTGGCACACACCTTAGGGCGAATTGTTACATCTTACAATCCATTTGATCTCAACATCCTAAGGAACCACATCTCGAGGAATCATCCAAGTCTCAGCTAAACCATCACCTCTGATACCACTTGTTGGAGCGCTAGGCACATGCGTGCACCTGGGTCCATTGTACATAACAACAATATTATCCCCAACTCAAACACTTTGCCTCACTCAGAGCCACCAGGGTATGGGGTTTTATCCAAAAGGTCTTGTTTCTTTAGGGAGCGGACCGCCTTTTTATAACTCGTTTGACAATTCCACCAGCACATAGTATGGGACTATTCAAGCCAACTCACTGTCCCAACATCAAGATCACTTCGTAACACATTCAAATCAAGAAAGAAGTACGAAAAAAAAACATAATGATGCTAACCACCTAAGCATAGTACACAAGTATCATGAATCATGATCAAAGAAAAAAAAAATCATGATCAAAGCAAACTAAAAGTCTTATTGACACGGGCCATCTTATCTCAATTAATATAATGCTTAAGCAGAGGTTTTTTCCCCTTTATTATGAGTATTTATTGTTCTCATCATTGCATACTTGGAACCTAGAACTAAGTCTTCCTTTTTCCATTTTCGGTTTTGAAAAGGAAAGTCATAATTTCAAGCGTACATAAATAACTCAATTTTGATACAACTCAGTATGAATACTTTTTTCAATAGGAGGAGAAAGGTGCATGAATGATATTCTTAGGAAAAATAGGTATTACTTGAGAGATTTGTATTATAATCAGTTGCACATTTTAGATGTGTTGTCCAAAGCACTTGAAGTCATGACAATATAGATACCCAAAACAGAACTGCTTAAGAAAGTAACTTACCTGAACGGGATTCAAGAGGATGTTCAAACGTAGCTTGAGTGAATCCCCATGCTGGGCCCCACTCTTCTTGTTAATGAAAACCAATAGAGGTCTAATATCTGGAGGCAAATCAATCAATTCATATCTTTGTTTAACAGCCAAATCTTCATTCCTATTTGACGAATTACTTCTTTTGAAGCTTAACTTTAGATCCACCTTCTTATCAACCTCGCCACCTGCATCCCCCATGTCCAAACCACCATTTTGACCTCCAGTGTGTCCCTTAGAATCTTTGGGAATTTGATGAGCATCAGCAGTGTTCTCAGTTGATGAGTCACAAGTACTAACGGAATCAATGGAACTTTCAGTTCCATGCTTGTGCTTTTTTCTTTGACTCCTCATGCACCCACGAACAGAAGACGCGAGCTCATTAGCTCCATGTGTGATGGAGCTCAGGAGCCCACCTGAGGTAGTTTGACTCAATTCTCTGACATAAAGTGGTGATAATATCAACCTTCTAAATGGTCCCAAATCGCAAATATCACCCATTTCATTAGACATGCTGGACTGGCACTCAAAATGTACTAACCGCTGACACCACAGGCAACACCCAAGAGAGGACCCACTGCAAGGCTCCTCACAGTAGCTACAACAGATAGTTTCATCTGGTTGATCACTGATTTCTGTCCGTCTGACAGCCCATTGGTGCATCACATGTTCATTCCCTATCATGGACACACACTTGCAATCCTTGTGTGCCTTTGGGGAGCAGCTCGGATGTGCTGCTACACCACAGACACTACAACAATGAATGAAGCTATCCAATGCCAACATTGGTCCAAGGGCCTGAGTTGGGCACACAGACTTCAAGCATACACAACAGTTTAGGCTTTTTCCACGAGATATGGACTTTAAGCACCAGCTATGAGGAGCAACTGGTGTGTTACGCTTAGTTTTCGTATTTTTCATAGACCTTGCTATGGCTTTCATCCAGGTTAGACTTATGTTTCTTCTCCATTGAAAAACAGTGTAAACTACAGTAAAAAGTCCAACTAAAGCAGTCATGAAGCAAGCTATGATGAAAAGACGAGATTCCGTCATGCCAGATGGATCATTCTTGCCCCACTCCGGAGACCCAGGACTTTCTGTATAGTCATCCATCCTTCAAAATGTAAATCACATTATTTTACAATTACCCTAGATAAAGGTGGATGACTAGCAGCCATATAAGACCAAGCAGCTCCAATCAGAAACCAACCAGCAAAGACATATAGAGGAAGATGGACAAGCTTGTAAGACACTGTTCTACTACGAACTACCATGTGATGTAAAAATGTCCATTCTCTCATTTGACATCAGACAAACACAATTAAATTCATTTGCAAACGCCTTTATCCATTCACATAAATTGACTCATCTTACAACTTTTTTCATATAAACTTCTGAGTAACAAATCATCAGACCACTTCACTTTATTTCTGTGGAAGTGTGCTTTGCTTTCAAATCCTATGGGTATATGCAACCATCACTGACATGACCCTTGGTTTCTACCTGAGGAAATGGAGCAAAAGAACTTTTAAACCTGCAAAAAGAAGAACTGTGAAATGTGGCCGTCTTCTAAACTGACTTTACATTATTATGCTCGAGAAAACATTGATAGAATGGTTTTATAGATTAATGAATTCTACAAATCTAAATCTGAAATAAACAAACTAAACCTAAGAAAATAAAGATAAATAAAGTCAAAAATCATATTCATCAATCAACCGATTACAAGCAATGGCCTATAGGCCCTATTTATACTAAACCTAACTTGCAGATCAAGCAATTTAACCTTAAATGCTATTGGGGCCCTAATCTCTACTTATTCTAATGGGCTTACTTAGGCCCGACCCAATAACTAAAGTAAAATCCTACGTTACATCACCCTTCTCGGGGAACACTCGAAGCGAACTCGCCCAGCAAACGTAGGAGCAGAAGGCCGAAGTGCAACAAGTTTTTTCGAGCGTGAGAATCTCCTTAGCATGAAAATCCCTTAATCGACATCCATCTCGATCTACTAAGCTTTTTCCAGAACCTGGCAGCAACACAGAATGGGAAGAAGTTTGTCCTCGAACATGAAGAAGTCAAACGAACACAAGCAATCAATGACAAAACACAATGCGAAGTGCACACTCAGAAGACGACCTCGAAACTTGCCCTAATACACACGTGCCATAAATAACACTAATCCAGAAAAGTTGCAAAGTGACTCAAAGATCAATAATCTAGAACTGACCTGATAGACATGCGCATAAAGCTCGTGCCATAAAAGATTTCCAATATGGATCAACATAATCATCATCGAAACATCCTTTTGACAAAAAATGGGAAAGAATATCACAGAAGTCAAATGACCCATATTTTGAAAATTGAGTATGTGTCATGGTGCCTTTAACTTCCTCAAAAAGTTGGTGGGACTAACAAACATAATGGCTTGTTTTGCGCATTTGTTCAAGTTCATTTTTCCCCAATATTTCTTAAAGCGTTCTCATCCTATCGTCAAATATCTTGACCATGAGCCAATAGCTCTCCTCCGCACTTCTTCTTCTTGCTCTTTCCATGCATCAAAGAATCTCCAAAACTCTTCCCTTTCTAGCTCAACTAGGGGCGTAGTAGGATTGGTAGTAGAGTGTACATCATTGGCTAGTGGGGCTGGTGGTGGTGTAGGAAAAACTAGTTTAGGTTGGACAAGTGTATTTTGGTGTAGGATAGTAAACCTAGTTGTGGGTAATGAACATCACAGGGTATTGATTTGGATTTGGATTTGGGCTTGGGCTATATTGATATTGAGATAAAGACGAAGAATAGTACGGGTAAGGGTACGGATAATAGGGGTATGGAATATGGATCATTTTTTCCTTCAATGGTGGAAATTGGTGTAGGCAGAGACAATGAAGGGCGGTGATGTGCTGGGTTGGTTGGCGAGGGGGTGTTTCGTTGCACGGATCTGGTTTTTGGGGTAGTTGCGGCTTGGGATTGTGGTAAGCGAATGTGCTAGGCAGTGTTAAGGATTGGATGTGGCAAATTTGGATGGTGGTGCTTTTGGACAACAATGGCGGTGGTGGTTGAGAAAACTTGGTGATACCAGGAGATGTTATTGTTTAGCTGCAGTACATTCCAACGAATCTAAATCAAATTTGGCAGTATTGTTGTTGCGGATGGTGACTGATTTGAGCAGTAGTGGTGGCTTTGTGGCTGGTTAATGTTCTTTTGCTCTCCTCAACTTTTCTTCGATCTTCTGCCTTAAATGTTCTTCCAATCGAACCCATGAATCCAAGAGCTCACCAACTTTTCTTCAATCTTCTGCTTCAAATCTTCTTCCAATCAAATCCATGAATCCAAGAGCGTCAGCTCTAAAACCAAATAATGAATTCCACAACTAGTCTAATCAATCTAAAACTAACAAACTAAACCTAAGAAAATAAAAAGATATAAATAAATTCAAATCACATTCATCAAACAAACGATTAAGCAATGGCTTATAGGCCCTATTTATACTAAACCAAGCAATCTAACCATAAATGTTATTCGAGTCCTAATCTCCACTTCTTCCAACAACTAAACTAAATTAAATAAATAAATAAATCCTATGTTACTAAAAGGTGTTCAGGTACATTTAGGACACCAACCACCTTGCTTTGGAAACATCAACAACAAGAAATTTTCATGGGCTAGTAGTGTTAGATTATACTTTTCTAGATCATGACTTTTCTTCCATGATAATTCAACTCACCATTGCTTCTACTTTAGGCATTTTAAAAGGAGGCGACAATGCACTAAAAAACTCTATGTTTTTACATGCCAAAAGAAAGAATTAAGGGAATTGTCGAAGCCTAATTTTAACAAACCACTTATTCCTTTTAGATGACAAAACCATCCTCGTAAGTTTTTCCTGCAAATTTCAAGGGACTGGTTCCTTGTTCCATGAATTCCAAAGTCATTTTTAGCTCTTCCAAACTAATATCTACATTCATGACAGATTTTCAGACTTGAATTTGCAGCTACTTTCTTCTTGCTTTATTGCCAGACAAACTCACGATGGCAATTCTATAAAATGGCAAGAAATTTAACGCAAACATATGACTTAAGCATCGAGTAACTAGAAGCTTAAGTAAGATGCTATTAAACTAAAGCCCTTGTCTAAATGAAGATCATATGAAGGTAATATTAATTGTCACGTCCTATCAAAAGACACAGAGATGCTAAATGAGCTCATAACAAGAGCATATCAAATAGCATCATCTGCATTGGCACTAGGCACTAGCACAATTGGAAACCATGTAACAGCTCATTAACAAGTATTATTCAAGTCGCACTGTACATGACAAAAATGTGATTCACCAAGTAATCACTATGATCCAAGGAATTTGAGCATGCAAAAGACAGCAACAGTTAGAACAAGAAAGACCATTTCAACTCCATCTTACACCCTCTAACTTAATATAGAAACCACAACTGGTTTCCATCAAACACCCAACTCTTAAGTACCTCACCACCCAAAACATTCATGTATATCAACCAGTGTTCTAAAAATCGCTAAGCGCTGGGCGGGTGGCGAGCAGGTGACTAGGCGGTCTTAGGTTTTGTATTATAACTTTAATAATTTACAAAAGTTAAGCATAATACCTTATCAATTACATCCAATTTAATGCCAATATACATATGCAAAATTTAAAAACATGAAAAATTAACAATCATGAACAAAATTTATTAAAACTCAAATGACTGAAGTTGGTCATGATGAGTACTTTATATAAAATTGAATTTGTGGACAAATATTCAAACCTACTCTTTTATTTTTCTTCAAATTGCATGAATAACCTCAGTCATGTTTGATAAAATCTACATTAGTAAAATTGGTACCGACAGATCCTTTGAGAATTCCATTAAGTAATCATCTTTTGCTACATTTAGACATATACTGAATAAAAAAAAATTAAATAGTTTATTTCTAAAAAAGAGGAAAGAAAAATAAAATAAGAACACAATCAGCCTTATTAAAAAATAAAAAAATAAAAATCGCCCAGACCGCCTAGATCCCGCCCAGACTGACCAGAACCTCCGAGACTGCCCGCCCAACCATTAATCTGGGCGGTTTTCCACCTTCTAGCGCCTAGGCGGCCGATTTTTAGAACACTGATATTAACAACCACTATTTGAGCTTCTAAACATGGAAACATAAACTTGGTAGCTGATTCAAGTACCGAAAAATCATCAACACCAATATGAAAAATCAAAAAGCGAAAAGCGGAGAAATAAATAAAAACCAATATGGTTGAAACTCAATCAAACACAATAAATATTCATGAACAAACAAGCAAAACCCATAAACCCCATCACGTTGCTACCACTATTTTTCCCAAAAAAAAAAAAACAGTACAAGGTTTAGATCTAATGACTTACGAAGTCTGAAAGCGATCGGAGGAGGAGTTTTATTTGAGTGGTCCGTGAATTGATCTTTCCCTTATAAAGGAGAGATTTTTGTTCGAAATGGGAAAACCCCAAGGCACCCAATCTTTGCTTTACTGAAAAAACGGCCTTTTTATTTCAAATTAACGAATCTTCTTTCTTCTTCTTTTTTTATCGAGATCTAAAGATTCTCGAACAAGCAAAAGCCAGGTGCAGGAATCACAATCTTATTCTGGTGACACGTGGCACTGGTTAGAGATTCGTAGTGGAGCTGTGGGTTCCAGTTGTGTGTTGAACACTCGACTTCCATTCGTTAACACCGACAAGGGGGAGTTGTGCACGTGTTCTATATGTTTATGCACATTTTCTTTCTTATTTTATTACCTTCCTTGCGTATGTATAAGACTAATTGCATACAAATGATTATTGATATGCATTTTAATAAAATTGTAAATTTGTTATTTTACATACATAGAATCAAGGATTGTGATTTCATTTTTCAATTTAATTTCGGTCTCCTGATTTTAAGAAATATTTCAGTTTGTAAAGAAAAAAATCGTAAGAATTTCAAGGATACATGAAATATATATAATTAATTTCGAGAGTATTTGAAATATGTTAGGAAATAAGAGACAATTAAATAAATCTATTAAACACATTAAATGAAGCCTAAATACCAAGAAATGAAACAAACTTGAAATCAATATATAATTACAAAATTAAGGAGTAGTTTCAAAATTTTATATACAAGTAGAAGAAATGATAATTAGAAAATCAATGGGTGGTTTCAAAAATCAATAAATAATTAGAAAAAATTATAATTGAAAAAAAAACCATCAAAATTTACAAAAAAAACTCCGAAATATTTTATAAAAAAAACTCTTAAAAAAATCTAATTTTTGGTAGCTAGTTTTTGTTTTTGCAAAAAAATGAAATTTTCGAAAAAAACCTCAAAATTTTTTGAAAAAAACTTTCGAAAAAATGTAATTATTTCTTTCGTCCTTTTTCTTTTCGTAATTTCAAACTAACGAAATTTTCGGTGAAATTTCGCGAGATTTTGTGAAATCTCATTCCCTGTGTAAAATTGAATTTGAAATAAAGGGATTTGTTATTTTAAATATGCATAATTGAATTTGAAATTGGAATAATCAGTTACACGCAATAACCACCAAAGTGTTAAGTTTACCCAAGGATTTTATTACTTCGACTTTTAACTGACATGCAACAATCCACAAAATTAGTACCCACTCTCCAATCACAGTGGTTATATATACTAGGGGTGGAAGCGCACTCCGTGCGCGTAAATAGTAGAGGTGAAGATTACAGAGAGGGGGGAAGAAGAGGGCGGGGTTGTTGTGAAATAGAGTAAGATAAAGGCGAGGGAAGGAGGAAGAAGAGGGCCAAGGACGGTGGAGAAGAAGAAGAGGAAAACGAAGAGGGAGGGAAAAGACGAGGATATGATGAACATTATTTAATTTGGGCGAAGGCAAAATTAAAAACTAAAAATCAGATTGAATATATACACATTTTACTATTCATTAATCAATGTTTGAGACGGGCTGATTTTGATTGCAAAAATATGAAATATGCTGGGCAAAATGAAAAATCAAAATGTTAGATGTAACCATGTAAGGGGTATCATTATAATTTATAAATAATTGGAGGGCTTGAAATAAATTATGTTAGGGGCTTAAGTATAATTAATGAATGTTTACAGAGGATTGAAAGTAAAAATAAAAAATAGATATTAGGGCATTTTTATAATTTATAGATAATTGTAGGGTTTTAAATAAATTATGTTAGGGTCTTGGATAGGGGTGGGCACGAGAAAGATGAGACGAGATGGACCTCATCCCGTTTGTTTGGGATCAGGACAAGATATACCGACATTGTCCCATCCCAAACGGGTTTGGGATGGGACGGGACTGGATGAGCATGTACTAAATTGTCCTCAAATAAAAAATAACAAAAGAATTTTATCTCACATTACTCACACACCAATAATGTCAAATTTATGTACATATATTTTCATCGTAACGATATTAAATGTTATATAAAATTTGTGGAGGCTTACAATGGAATTAAGTTTGTCAAATGAATTATGTGAGATGAAATGAGTCTCTCCATAGATCCATCTTACATATTTTCGTAAGAGTTGAAATATCATTCATACAAGATACAATTATGAACAATGTTCTGCAACTAACATAACTCATAGTGCAAAACTAACCACTAATCTAAAATGTGAAAAAAAACATAAAATTTTGGATTATTTTTGTTTTGACCCCCACTAGTTTATATATATTCTTCGTTGGCCCCCAAAGTTTATTCTAATCTTGTTTAACTCCCATGAATGTGCGATCAATGTTGTGGACTAACTTTTTCCATCCAACAATTTTCAAATGGCCAAACTACCCTTTACTTAATGCACATGTGCAAGGTACATGTCAAAGTTCCCACTGAATTAAATCTAACTACCAATCTTATCATCAAATGGATTTCGAGAGATGCCACACCCAAATATTTCTCTTCTCCATTGAAGAAACAAAGTTTAATCTAAATAAATAATAAAAATAAAAATAAATAAATAACACCATCAGCGAAGCTTTCATGATGCCTCTCTAATGGAAAACCTCTATATTTGTTATTCTTTATTCTAGCTTTCAATTGCCTCATCGTCACTACAACTCACCATTATCCAACTCTAACCCAACATGCCACCCACGCATAGGTCAAAAACTTTGTTGAAGAACTTGTAATTTCATTTAGATTTTGAAAATAGAGTTCCTTTTTTTTTGGAAAGCAAGCAGGGGTTTTGAGGGTCCCCAAACCTTTATATTATTAAAAAATAAAGATGATCCAAATACAATCACTCGTACATTCACTCATTACATCATCAATGGAAATAGAAGAATCTGTCAAATCCTCAACTAGCAACCTAATTATATCTTGCTCAATGACCTTCAAGATGGGCAGTAGACTTGCAAGATGGTTTGCTACAATAGTAGTTTCTTGACGCACTTGCCATAATTTTACTATTTCATATGCACCAATCAACCCTTGAATCATCCGCATGATATGACTTATGCCTAACCGAGTTCTCAATATGTAAAAGAAGTCAATGTAAATAACCGGAGAGCACTAAAGCTTGAAAATATAACCATTGAATGCTAATTTCAACCTAGCATCCAATAAACAACTGCATTCTATCTGAATAATCTTCATCAATTACCTGGATGATGATTGTGTGTCTCCTCTTGTCGGAGTACTGCAAAGGAATTCCTATTGTTGAGTATCGAGTTTAATCTTACTTGCGACTTGGAGTCTTTTGATAGTTTTGTTCTGGGCTGTGTAGTATTACTTCTTTCAATATGTAGGTTCTTCGTAGGTGTTGTTGTCATCACTGGGCTGGTCTGAGTGCCATCGCCAACTGTTGAAATCGTATCTTTCTTTGGTGTCATCTCTCTTCCGATTATAGGGAGCACAAAACCTGGCACTGTCCTCGCATCATACTCCTCACTGAATTGCCCATACTGATGTCCTCTTCATTGTCATCTTCCTGCAAATTATGGATTAAAGCAACCTGAAGTGAAGTTGAACTCAACCCTGGATCGGTCATTTTAAGCGTTGAATCAGCTCCTATTTCATTGTTCTTCTTGCTGTTTTCTCCCATTTCTAATGCTTGCATGCTCCCCAGGTTTATGGTAGGTGTATCTTGGACTGATTCAGTGAACATACGGTCTGATTTTTTAGCTATTTCTAGCTCCTGTGCATTTTCCTTACTTTGTTTCAGCTTCATATTAGTTTCCTTCTCCACAATTACAATTGCAAGCTCCTCATCACCATGCATGTCATCTTGACTTGCTTCATCAACCATTGTATATTCTCCTTGCACAAGTTCTAACCTATTATCAGTAGGAGTACTCATTGGCTTGTTTAGCTCACCTTGATTGCTCGGCCCAGCCAGTTGTGTAGGTTTCTTAGACCTGAACGAGTGCCTTCCCTATGCCACAGTCCAGCCCTCATTACTTTCACTGGTTCCTTCTTGCTTCTTACCCTTTTCTCTCCAAACTTGAGTAACAGGTTGTTGAGGTGCCTTGTTATTTGCACAAGCTTTGTTATTGTGACCGAACCCTGCACAAATAGTGCATTTAGCTGGTATCCAAGCATATTCTACCTCTACATTAAGGATTTTCTCATTTATTTCAAGTGGAATCATTTTTGGAAGATGATTGGTAGTTTCAATTTTCACACAAACTCGAGCAAATGACAACCTTGTTTTTGCTTCTGTAGCCTTATCCAACATGAGAGGAACACCAATTACACTAGCGATTTTTTGTAGACCCTCAGGGTTCCACATGAATAGCGGAACCTTTCTCAATGTAACCCAAATAGGGATGGTACTCAAGACCTGATTTTCTCCTTCTAAGCTTGGTGTCCATGGTCGTATAATAAACAACCTGCTTGCAATGTGAATAGACCCCATTTCCAGTACTTTATTACGAGTTGTTTCATCTCTAAACTTGAACAAAAACATCTGTTTTCCATGTAACAACATCTCAAAGTTGCTGGTACCCCATGCTCGAGTTAGGGACTCCTTCACATATCCAAATGCGAGTCGTTTGCCTACGAATCTTCCCACCACCAGCTGCTCGCATTCTTCTGTGCGCTTTCCAAACTCAACAACATTCACATAGACTCCTTTTTTGCCTACGATCATTGTAGGCTGTTCGACTTGAGCTTTGTAATACCAGTATTGCTGTTTTGTTTCAGTTTAGATGCCCAGTTCATGTGTTGAACAGATCGTGATTTTTGTCCATCCCCTGTGTTTGTATTCACAGTTTGCATAGTTTCATTACTGGCTGCGTTTGTGTCTTCTATAGGATTCAATTTTGGATAAACAGGTTGTACTCGTAGATCACTGTCCACGATTACATCTTCTGTGTGCTCTTCATCTGTTTCATTCTCACGTGGCGACTGCACCCCATGAAACCATAGATCATTAAGGAGATGCAAGAACGCATCTTTGTTTGTGTTTCTCAACGCAACAAGACCTGATCTAAGATCTGCAGGCAATGACTCCATCGCAGCCTCTATTCGGCCTGTTATTTGTCTCATTCCAGTCATCCTAGGGTGAGATTCAGTTCCAGTCATCCTTGTAAGCTCCTCGTTCAGCCCTATTGCAGTCGATCTAGAGTATCATGTCCCCTCTTGTTTTCTAAGGTCTCTCCGCGAGGGATGATGAAGAGACCAGCACCCTGTGTGATTGGTATACTCATCCTTAGTCGATCAGAATATCAATGTCCATGGAGAAGATGCAAAAACGATGAAAAACCAGCAAATGCAACAAGTTGAAAACGTGAACAGTAAATCGAATCTACTGTAGATGAACAGTAGATTGAAAATACTGCTCACGATCTGTGATGAACAGTAGATCGAAGCTAGCTTCTCTTCCAAACCCTAGAATGTCTCCATTTCTCTCGTTTGTACATTGTAGGCTCAAAAATAGAGTTTCTTATCATCTTGGATGGACAATTTTTTGCACTATTATAGAATCTTTGAGTGACTACAAATTTTCTGGTTTGGGTTTATGAAATAGAGAGATTTTGGGTAGGTATTGTTGTGAAGAGATGGACTTTTACCAAATGTTTTTGTTCTAGGATTTCTAGAAGCAAAGATTTAATTATTTTTTTTCTTTTTCTCATTATCCATTTTTAGCTTCTTATGAATTTTTTGCAAGTAGTGAAAGCATAATGAAAAGGAGAAGATAAGTTCGAGTATAGCATGATCATTCTCGATGAATTTTTGCATGTTTCGCACATGTGCATTAAGTGAATGGTAGCTTGGTCATTTGGAAATTGTTGGATAAAAAAAGTTGGTTCATGGCAATGAACTCATGGTCATGGGGGTTAAACGAGATTAGAAAAAACTTTGAGAACCAACAAAGAATAAATATAAACTAGTGAGGGCCAAATTGGAATAACCCTAAAATTTTCATCGATTTTATTTGACCTAAAATATCCAAACTGAAGTTTCTACCTAAACAAAGAATACTAAATCAAGCAAGTAAATAGTAGATGTTTTGATTTAATTTCAACTCATCATAAACTTTCATTTAGAAGAGTAGTTTGATTAAAATTAATAATAAATATTAAATAAATAAATTCGGCATGGGACGGGATGGGATGGGCGGGATTGAAAATCTCCTTCCCAATCTCATCCCAAATTTCAAGGGTCTTTGTATAGTTAATAGATAATTAAGATGGGAGGTTTCATTGCATTCCATGAAAGTTCGAGTTGATCTTGATGTAGCTCTATTCTTGGGCATTTGTCATTGGTTTGACTGAATTTGATCTGTTGGCATCATTGTCGATGGCTCGGTGCACCAGTATTCAAAATATGGGTGTATGCTAGCTATTGTTAGTAAAGATGGTAGGTTAATGATATCTATGACTTTGTGTTTGTGGATGTTAATAAATTATTTAAATGTGGATTGTTATGCGATCTCCTAAAAAAATTATCCAATGTATGTGATGGTGGAGTCAGCTAACGGGTGCGCAAAATATATGTTCTAGATAAGCCATCATCATCCTATGGTTTATTATTGATCTCTACATCCTGCCAAGTTCGCTAAGTAGAATCACTCTACCGAAGGGATTTTGATCCACCGTTTTTGTTTTAGCTTGCGTCGCATGACTCGATTCAGCTTGAGGTTTGGGAATATATCTTATTGAGTGTCGTTTTGGGATTGAAAATTACTTGTTTTCAAGATGACACCCTTTGCTTTCATCTTTTTAATATTCGTCCTTAGCAAGCCATTTTTTGTCTAGTATTTGATGATACATCAAACAGTCCTTCGATCTCAGCCGTACACGTGGTACAAATCATTCCTCATTAAGGACATATTGTTCAAACCAAAGATGCATAACGGATCCAATCACTAAAGCATAAAGAGACATTTAGTAACTGATCACGACTAAGGTTAAAGGCCCAACAAACCTCTCCTCTCAGAAGACAAAGTCGTTATGAAAGAGACAAGTCATGGCGGGAATCTCTTCCCCAAGGACGAATCTCATTGAATGAGGAAACCATTGTGAGAAACGTCCCCCTTCATTGCGCTATACATGCCTAAGTCGCGCACGAAGTTAATTACACTTATTATATACGGTACAAGAGGGAGAAGAGGCACCAGGTATGAAAACACATCACAGCTATACTCTGTCCAAGTTCATTTTCTCTTACAATTAATTGACTTAAGCATCGGAGTGCCTTCGGACACTAAACTGATGGTATTTAGCAATCTAACTTTGTTTTGCAGGTCGGAGTTTGAAAAAAAAACAAATTTGGACGTATTAGTCCACTACTGTCTGTGGGAAACGACAGGTTCCTTAAAAAAGAAAAACAGAGTTGCTAGTTTTCTTACAACAAACCAACAACAAAAGCTATAGTGCAAATGGACCCCCTACAAAATCTCAAGATAACCTTTCCATTAGCGAAACTCAACTGCCAAGTAGACACATTCCTAATCCAGCATTGGGAAGACCAATTATGCGAAGCAGTGAATTGCTACCTCGCGATATGGTGGCCCATACCACTCAACTAAAACCTCAATAAGCTTTTGGCTCACACGGCTCAACTCACCACAATGGTCAAAAGGCTCACACAAGAATGCATTCAACCTGTTGAACACGTTAGAGATCCACCTCAGTAGAACTCCGCCAATCGTCCTCGGGAGAGCCAAGAAGCCACTATAGAGCTTCAGAGATTCAACTTTGAAAGAGATAAACAGCAAGATGATGGATCCAGAACTGATGGACTTCCCCCACAAATCTCTTTCAGGATTGGAGTCACAGATCCATATATATTGTACGAACTTGTCATTCCACCATTCTCCGACCAAATCATGAACACCCCTCTGCCCAAGAAGTTCGAATCTTATGATGGATCCATCGATCCATTGGATCACCTGCGCCATTTTCACCATTTGATAGCGTTAAAAGAAAGTTCATACTCCACCATGTGTAGAACATTCCCAACCAGCCTCACGTCTACGATGGTAAATTGGTTTAACTGCCTTCTTCCATGATCGATAGATTCCCTTCAGGCACTGGCAACAACCTTCATCACCAGATTCATTAGCAATCGGCAGATTAGAAAAGGTCTACACTATTTGCTTCACATCAAGTAAAAACCTGAGAGACTCCCAGGGAGTGCATTACACGATTTACTAACGAGTTGACCATGATTGATTGATGCAGTGACGACACGAATGTGACCACCTTTACTTTCAGCCCCAGGGGAGGATAATTTTACAACTTTCTTACTCTAGAGCCTCCAAAGAGCATGACAAACCGGTTAAAGAGTACACAAAAATATATCAGTTTTGAGGAAATGTGGACCGACAGAAAGAACAGTGAGTCCAACAGGTCTTTCCCGATGAACTGGGAAAGAAGAAAAAAATAGGCGAGATGATAGGTTGCGGGAAAATAATGGTATTCCTAAAAGGCATCAGACCAATAGTAGGTCTGAAAATGGAAAACATGAGTTTGGGAAGCTGCAGTTGGGCATAGTAAAACCCGAACGATCAACTCACTCGGTCGACACAAAGTACAAGTCATACGCCGCCTTAAAAGCGAATATGGCACCGGTTCTAAAGACCATGATGAACTGGAAAGATGTCAAGTGGCCACCCAAGCTGAGGGGAGATCATCAAGACGAGACAAGAACAAATATTATTCTTTTTGCAAAGACCATGGACACAATATCGAAGATTGCACGGGGTCCAGAAGGGACGACTCGGTGAATTTGTTGGACTTAAAGAAAAAAATCCAAGGGAAAAGAAAATGTAGATCCTACAGCAAGATCGGATGGACAAACTAGATAATTGATATACATTTTCCATGGCACGGCCGGAAATCAGGGACAGTCCAATCAATCACGAAAATGATTTGTCAAATAATTGCGGACATGAATACATCATCCTGATTTTCCTGTCCAACGCTCCATAATAGACTGACTAGCTCCTTCTCTGACTTTTTCAAAAGAGACACGTAGGGTGTTCATTTTCCCCATAATGGCGCCCTGGTGATATCAGTGTCAGTAACAACAAGAGAAGTCAGGCGAGTAGTCATCGACATGGGCAGTTCCAGCAACCGCTTGTACTTGACTGCATTCCGCAAAATGCAGTTTAATGTGGAAGGACTCACACCCACTGACTAGCCTATGGTGTGCTTCAATGGTGAACAATGCCACCCACACAATGAATCTGATTGCCAGTAATAGCAGGAGCACCATGCAAACAATGAGTCCTACTAACGGACTTCTTTATCGTCGACGCCCTGTCAACATATAACATACTTTTAGGGAGACCCTGGCTGCACGATATGGGCGCAACATCCACCACCGTTCACTAATGCTTCAAGTATCACATCGATGATGACATTGGGGTCATCAGAGGTGATCAACCAGTTGCATGCAAATGCCACTATGCAGCAATGAAGACTCTTAATAAATAGCAATCATAGTCAGGACTAAGGGAGTCATCACAACAGCCGCCCAACCGACTATAGGTGGTTCAGTCCTTCCCAGATGATGCAGCTCCAACCAGTCCACAAGGACGGCCGAACACTTGCCAACTAGAGGAAGAGACGATACCAATCCACCTTGATGGTGCAAAAGGCAGCAAAATCGTTCAGATCGAGACATAACTTCACCAGGAGTTGAGCAAACAACTGATCCAACTGCTGAAAAACAATCAGGACGTATTTGCCTGGACAATGAAGGACATGGTGGGTATTGGCCCCTCATAGGTTGCAAGTCAACCCGGACAAAAAGTCGAACCGGCTGAAAATAAAGCCAGTCGCCCCAGAGTGCAATCAGGCCATCAATGAGAAGGTGCATCGCTTACTGAATGCAGGAATGATCAGAAAGTCCCAATACTCAGACTAGCTGGCCAATACAGCTCTGGTTAAAAAAAAAAGGGAAGTGGAGGGCCTACGTGGATTACACGAATCTCAACAAAGCCAGCCCAACAGATAGCTATCCAGTTTCGCGTTTAGATCAGATAGTGGACGGTGCCTCTAGAAATGGACTCCTCAGTTTCATGGACGCATATTCTGGTTACAAGCAAATACAGATGCATCCACCTGACCAGGAGAAGACATCCTTCATAACAGAAAGAGGTAGGTACTGCTATCGGTGATGTCGTTCGGATTAAAGAACGTGGGAGCAACGTACCAGCGCCTAGTCAACAAAATGTTTTGAGATCAGATTGGCAAAACTGTGGAAGTATACATTGATGATATGCTAGTCAAAAACCTACACAATGATGATCACATCAAAGACCTACAACAAGCCTATTCCCAACTCCGCAAGTACAAAATGAAGCTCAATCCAGAAAAATGTATATTCAGAGTAGAGTCAAGAAAATTCCTTAGGTACATGGTCAACCAAAGAGGAATCGAAGCTGATCCGAAACAGATACAAGCACTGTTAAACGTGCAATCTCCCACCAACATCAGAAGTGTTCAAATCCTTAACAACAGGGTAGCAATTCAAATATGTTCATCTCCAAATCATCAGAAAAATGCCTTCCCTTTTTCAAGATTTTGAAAGGGAACATAACATTCAAATGGAATGGGGAATGCACACAAGCTTTCCAAAACCTAAAGGCATACATGGGGGTACATAAATACTTTCAAAACCAAAGCCATGCGAGATGTTATACTTGTATCTATCAGTATCGAAATATGCAGCCAGCTTCGCCCTGATACGTAAGGAGAAGACAATATAAAAGCTAGTCTACTACGTTAGCGAAACATATGCAGACGCAGAAGCTAACTACCCAAACTTGGATATCTTCCAGGAAAGCTAAGCCCCTACTTCCAGGCTCATTCCATCACTGTCATGACTGAACATCCACTTCGGTCAGTACAGAACAAACCTGAGATGTCTGGCAGAATGGTGAGATGGGCGATGGATACATCAACTATGTTCCAAATATAGCAATAAAAGCTCAAGCAATGACGAACTTCATCGCTGAATTCACAAGCGGTAGAAAGTATAGGCCGGACAATGATAAGGAGCAAGAAACTGTTGAACCCCATACTCAAGGATGGATCCTGCGCTGTGATGGAGCATCCAACAAGAAGGGAAGCAGATTCGGAATAATTCTATACACCCAGACGGGTTGACTTTGAAAAAGGCCATCAAATTCAGTTTCAATGCCTCAAACAACGAAGCTGAATATGAAGCTAATAGTCGGACTACAATTAGCTAAACAACTCCGAATAAAAGAAATATGTGTTTTTACTGACTCCAAATTGGTGGTTAATCAATTGAACAACGAATTCCAAGTGAAAATGCACAAATTAAAGTGTACCATCAAAAGACAAGTGATCTGATCGAAAGCTTCAAAGCAGTCATCGTCCAATGTTGTGCAAGGGAAGACAACCAGATAGCAAACAACTTGGCGAAAAAAACATCATGTGCAAAGGAAGTCGACAATCCCCTTATCACTGTATATGAAAGTTCAATCTTGGAAAACGATGCACATGAAGTATGTACAACAGAGCAGCACGGTACACGCTGATAAGTGATAGGCTGTATAGGAAACCCAACACAAGTCTGCTGCGTAGATGTCTTTCACCCAGGGACGCCGACTATGTTATTCGAGAAATTCATTTTAGTATATGCGGGAAGAATCCGGGAGGCAGAACATTAGCTCACAAAGCCCATAATAATGCAAAAGGTTGCCAACGAATTCATTTGGTTGTGTGATAAATGCCAACGATTTGCTCCATATACACACATGCCAGGACATAACATGATCCCGATGAGAAGTTCCTGGCCATTTGCACAATGGGAAATAGATATCGTAGGTTCGTTTCCACTCTCCGATAGGAAGAAATACCTTCTTATAGCAGTTGACTACTCACCAAGTGGGTAGAACTACCATTGTCGAAAATAGAAACTCAGATTGAAAACTTCTTATGGAAAAAATAATATGCAGATTCGGAATCCTTAGAGCAATTGTCACCGACAATAGGTCTCAATTTGAAGGCAAAAAGGTCAATCAGTTATGTGAAAACTTGAGCATCAATCACCATTTGTAACGACCCGATCCGTACAGTAAGATATTGTCCGCTTTGGGCCCAACCGGCCCGCACGGCTTTAAAAGGCCTCTTACTATAGGGATCCAACCTCGCACATATATAGCACATCACCATCCCGCACCCAGGCGATGTGGGACTATGATTCCTCTTGTAGCTCGTCCAATCTCTCCCGTCATGTTGGGCTCCAACTCACCCTCACCTCAGGTCCGCCCACTTAGGGCAACATGGACGTTGTGCCTGTGTGGCCAACGAAGACGTTGGGCCTTAAGTGGGGTGGATTGTGAGACCCTAAGTGGGCGGGCATGAGGTGAGGGTGAGGGTGAGGGTGAGGGTTGGAGCCCAACAGGCCGGGAGAGGTTGGACGAGCTACAAGGGGGATCATAGTCCCACATCGCCTGGGTGCGAGATGGTGATGTGCTATATATGTGCGAGGTTGGATCCCTATAGTAAGAGGCTTTTTAAAGCCGTGCGGGCCGGTTGGGCCCAAAGTGGACAATATCTTACTGTGCGGATCGGGTCGTTACAGAATGGTATCAGAGCCTGACCCAGCCGAAAGTGTGCCACGTGGAGGTGGGCCCTCGAGCAACGTGGATATTGTGCCTGTGTGTCCAACGAGGACGTTGGGCCTTAAGGGGGGTGGATTGTGAGACCCTAAGTGGGCGAACCTGAGGTGAGGGTGAGGGTGAGGGTTGGAGCCCAACAGGCCGGGAGAGGTTGGACGAGCTACAAGGGGAATCATAGTCTCACATCGTCTGGGTGCGGGATGGTGATGTGCTATATATGTGCGAGGTTGGATCCCCATAGTAAGAAGCATTTTAAAGCCGTGCGGGCCGGTTGGGCCCAAAGCGGACAATATCTTACTGTGCGGATCGGGTCGTTACACCACTTCTCAGCACCTGCTCATCCGCAAGCTAATGGACAATCTGAAGTCACCAATCGAACAATCCTGGAGGCCATCAAGAAAAAACTTGAAGCAACAAAAGGATTATGTGTAGCTGAATTGCCAAGAATTATCTAGCCTATAAGACAACAAAAAAAACTCTAACCGGATAAACGCCATCCACCCTAACTTACGGGTTCGAGGCAATGGTACCAGTCGAGATTGACATGCCAACCTTCAGAGTTGAACAGTTCCAAATAGAAGACAACAATAAAGCATTGGATGTCGGACTAGATATTCTTGAAAAAAAATGGGATAGAGCTTCAATTAGAGTAGTTGCTTACCAATAGAAAATGACCAGCTATTACAATAAGGAAGTCAAACCCCGCACATTCAATATAGGTGACTAGGTACTTAGAAAATCCTAGCTGAACACAAAAGAACCAAGCGCGGGGAATTTAAACCCAAATTGGGAAGAACCATACAAAGTGGTCAAATCAACATAGCAACTCAAGAGGCCATGGAATTAAAACACTTGAAAATGTATTATCAATAAACTATTACATTCTAGTAAACCTCCATTTCTCACTCCAGTAATTTTAGCTAGTCAGGACATCCAACTCGGACTAGAAAATTACTTAAAAATATTGCTTGTCTGATCACCAAGTCGAACAACGAAGCATATTAACCTAGTCAAAATATCCAAGTCAGAATGGACAATTACTTATAAAATCTTAAAATCTTCTTGTCCGATCAAAAAGTCGCACAAAGAAATGTATTAAACCAGTCAAGACATCCAAGTCAGACTAGAAAATTACTTATAAATCTTCTTGTTGGATCACCAAGTCGGACAACAAAGTGTATAAGCTAGTCAGGACAATTAAGTCAGACAACTACTCAGAAATCTTCTTGTCCGATCACCAAGTCAGGTAACAAAATATATTCAGCTAGTCAAGACATCTAAGTCGGACTAGAAAATTAATTTAAAATATTGCTTGTCCGATCACCAAGTCGGACAACGAATCACATTAACCTAGTCAAGACATCCAAGTCAGACTAGACAATTACTTATAAAATCTTCTTATATGATCAACAAGCCGGACAAAGAAATGTATTAAACTAGTCAAGACATCCAAGTCAGACTAAAAAAATTACTTATGAATCTTCTTGTCCGATCACCAAGTCGAACAACAAAGTGTATTAAGCTAGTCAGGACAATTAAGTGGGATAGCTACTCAAAAATCTTATTGTCCGATCACCAAGTCGAGCAACAAAGTATATTAAGCTAGTTCGGACATCCAAGTCGGACTAGAAAATTACTTAAAAATATTGTTTGTCGGAACACTAAGTCAGATAACGAAGCATATTAACCTAGTCAAGACATCCAAGTCAAATTAGAAAATTACTTATAAAATCTTCTTGTCCGATCAACAAGTCAAACAAAGAAGTGTATTAAACTAGTCAGGACATCCAAGTCAGATTAGAAAATTACTTAGAAATCTTCTTGTCCGATCACGAAGTCGGACAATGAAGTGTATTAAGCTAGTTAGAACAACTAAGTCAGACAACTACTTAGAAATCTTCTTGTCCGATCACCAAGTCAAACAACGAGTGTATTAAGCTAGTTAGGATAGCTAAGTCAGACAGCTACTCAGAAATCTTTTTGTCCGATCACCAAGTCAAACAACGAAGTATATTAAGCTAGTAAGGACAACTAAGTCAGTTAGCTACTCAAAAATCTTTTTTTCCCATCACCAAGTTGGACAATGAAGTATATTAAGCTAGTCAGGACAGCTAAGTCAGACAGCTACTCAGAAATCTTCTTGTCTGATCACCAAGTCAGACAACGAAGTGTATTAAGCAAGTCAGGATAACAATGTCAGACTAGACATTTACTTTAAAAAAAAATCTTTTTGTTCGACCACCAAATCAGACAATGAAGTGTATAAAACTAGTAAGGACCATAAAGTCAGACAACAAAGTGTATTCAACTGACCAAAATCACAAAGTCATACTAGATGTTTAAATAAAAATAATCTTCTTGTCCAACCACCAAGTCAGACGACGAAGTGTATTCAGCTGATCAGGACCACAAAGTCAGACAACAAAGCGTATTCAGCTAGTCAGGACCACAAAGTCAGACTAGATGTTTAAATTAAAAAAATCTTCTTATCCGACCATCAAGTAAGACAACGAAGTGTATTAAGCTGGTCAGGAGCACAAAGTCAGACTAGATATTTTTCTCCTAAAGTAGGAGAACAAATCACAACAACGTGTTTTCCGCCAGGCAGGACCATCATGTCCGCCCTTACAAAATTTTTTAAGTCTAGAATACCAAGTTAGAATAGAGTATCTATGCAGTCCAAACATCAAAGTCAGGCTAAATCTATCATATTTTCTAAGTCTAAACTTCCAAGTTAGACTAGAGTATCTATGAAGCCCGAACATCAAAGTCAGGCTAAATCTATCATATTTTCTAAGTATAAATTACCAAGTTAGACTAGAGTATGTATGAAGCCCAGACCTCCAAGTCAAGCAACACTTATTACGAGTGAGAAAGACAAAACAAAAGAAGAAAAAAATTGAGCCAACAAATAGAAATTTTATTCATGATTCTGTCGATTACATCAAGAGAAGGATTTTAGGAGGAACAATCATAGGTGATGAAGATTTGTCATTGTTGGCAAAGTCAGCCGGAGGAGAAGAAACATTGTCATCATCAACACGGTCACTTGGAAGAGGTGGAACAAGGTCTTTGTTGTCCGCAGAAGGAGTGGAAACATCTTCGGACATGTAGTCAGCTATCACATGATACTTGGCGAGGTCCCACCCCTCATCCGCTTCCATGTATTCGAGAAAGTCAAGTCTGCTAGCAACAACTTTACTGAACTCCACTGCATCTGCCTTAGACTTAGATTGTTCTGCAAGTACAAACATTTCCTGTTTGGCCCGAACAAGCTCCTCTTCAACTCCAGAGAGCTTCTAAGATGCTTGCCCTTTAATAGATAACTGCTTAAGAATGTGATCCATCTTCTTCTCTGCAGAAGACACTTCAGAAGCATATGCATCCCTGACAGCCTCAACTTCCTTCAGAGTAGCCCGAGAAGCGTCAATCATCTTCTTTGATAAGCGTACTCCTCCTTCAACTTATCCGCCTGAGTTAGAGCATCAAATAGTTGCAGCAGTTGTTGCGCATACCTCTTTTCCAAGGCATACACCTGCTAATAGGCAGCCTGATACTTGGACCCCATCATCCCAGCATAAGTAAGATGGGGCATCCCCTGTTCTGAGCAAAGAAAGAAGTAAAAAAAATGAGATGAACTCTTTACCTCCATTATTTACTTCACACCTTTTTCAAGGTGCTCTCCAGCAACACGAACATGCATCGATGCTTTATTCATCAACCATTTATGCCATGAGTTGATATGATTACGTCCACTTTCTTACACGTCAACCTCTGAATTATAAGAGAACCCACCAACGTATTAATACGGATAGCCCCAAGAACATGCTCCTTCCAACTGACTTGTGGGTGGAGCAATGAGGGGTCAGGCATGATCGAGGATCCACTTTTGGTTGCCCTAGCAGGAACCAGAACACCAGTGATGACAAACACGCCGCCTTTCCCCTTCTTATCAGAAACGGCATAAGAAGACATCGGACGGAAAAAAGGAGAATCAGACAACTCTTTCATACTTAGATCACCAGCAAGAGGAGGAGAGACTTGGAACTCTGACCCTAATCAGCAACAACCTCATCAAAAGCAGCATCATATTCGAAGTCATCCAAAAACAACTCGCATTGGATCATTGGACTTTTTCAGCTCAAACTATGTCATCGTATTTGAAATGACACGAGCTTCCTCTTCCGACATCTTGCTAAGGTCCTTCACACCAGCAGTAGCAAGGAGATCGTTCTCATAGTCACTTAAAATAGCGTGAGGATGGAAAACTTCTTCCCGGCTCCTCGCCATAGCCCGTCGCATCTCCTCGTCTTTCTGAGCAGCAAGACAATAATTGTCTTTATGGCTCTTTTCCGAAACTGCAAGAGGAAGGGTAGTTAGAACACCCCTCGTAGCAGAACCTGACCCAACATGCCTCTTCCATTTTAAAGGCCAACCAGAATCGACCAAACCACTCACGACCTTCATTTTGGAAAAACTAACGAGCCTTAGAGGCCTCATCTTCTTCGTGGTAGGACCAACACCACCAATGCTAACACAAGTCCTCTTCTTCGTGGTCAGACTAGCATCACCAATGCTAGCAGGAGGACTCCTAGTCCTCGTGGTTAGCTCCGCACCCTGACCACCAATGCTAATAGGAGGAATAGGTTGAGCAACAATGACACTAGAGTCACGTTCAAACAATCAATGATCGTTCCTGAGCACTAAGGTCGTAGATGCCCCTCTGGTCAATGACTTCTAACTCGAGCACCTCTTCGAGTCATCCAAGGAAGGGAAAGGAATCAACCCCTTGTATCATTATCTTTTGAAGTCAATTGCGGTTAAGGTTGAAATACCCATATTCCATGGAAGCATAGAACCAAGTCCTCTGCCATAACTTGAAGTCATCATTCGACTTGCCCAAACAAGCAGGCGACAATAGATAGCAAACAACATTCGTGTGACCTTCAACGTCATTAGAGAATGCAACACATTCTTGTTCAGACAGATCTCAGCCCGTAAATCACTAAAGTTCCAACCAAAACCTCTAGCCATTGGGACCAATTGGGCAAGAGAAATACCAATCAGGTCCAAATAAGCCCAAATGATCTCCGAAACTAAGAAACAGAGGCCATCTGAACATTCCAGGGTACAGGGCTATGTAACCAACCTTTGGCTGGATAGGGCTACCACCATCTTTTGGCAACACCAGATGCAAGTCGAGTGGAATATAATACGTCCAACGAAGGTCATCCAAGTTAGCCTGAGTTGTCAACATAGAATCAAAGAAGGTCACACTACGGGCCAAATGATCACCACTCAGAGATATCTTGAGAGACATGACAAAGAGTTTGATAACTTAGAAAACAAGTAAGAAGAAGAACAAACAGGCTCTGAAAATGAAAGATGGTGTAAATAAGATAACACAACTCTCTAATGCTCTTATATAGGGTTAGGTAACGAAAAGACAACCAATGGGAGATCGTGTAGGAAATGATGGCTGCATGAAACCCTAAATCAAGCCAAAGCGAGTTGATTGATGGCGTGGTGGAATAAAAGCCGAGTCGTCCACTGAGTCAACAACTATTAACAACATTTAATGTTGCATAGAGAAGTAATGATGAACCTTGATAACCAACCGCTAAAGAGTTAGCGGTCATGCAAGCAAGCCCACTAATTGGGGGGGAGTAGCTAATGATAAATCAAATAGTCATTCGATCGCGGCCATACACATGGCACAAATCATCCCTCATTAGGGACATACGGTTCAAACCTAAGATGGATAACAGGTCCAGTCACTAAAGCCCTAAGAGCCATTTAGTAACGGACCACAACCAAGGTTAAAGGCTCAAATCTCAGGCACAACAAACTTCTCCAGTTAACAGACAAAGATGTTATGAATGAGACAAGTCATGGTGGTAACTCTCCCCCAAGGATGTATCTCAATGAAGGAGGAGACCGTTGTGAGAAATGTCCCCCTCATTGCGCCATCCACGCTTAAGCTATGCACAGAGTTAAATGCTCTTATTATATAAGGTAAAGGAGAGTTCATTTTCTCCTACAATTAACTGACTTAAGCTTCGGAGTGCCTTCGGCCACCAAACAGGTAGTTTTTGGCAACCTAACCTTGTTTTGCAAGTCAGATCTCGATGAAAACAAATTTAGACGTATCAGTATGATCGTCATTCTCATTTCTATTTGCTATTATATCCCTACGGTCACAACATGTAAGAGTAATGGTGGTGACGAGTAGACAAGGGGTTGAATGTGAGTGATTGTTCTAATAACAACGAGGTCATATGAGTCACCAATTGAGAATGTGACTTCAACCGAGCGGAAGGAGGTCAAATGTCGCAGTCTAGCGATATGTGGAATGAGCTATATGTAAAGTGCAATGCCAATCAAATAGCTAAAACTGTGAAAAACCTTTACGAGTTTTGATGAAATTGACATCTTTAGATATCTCGTTACTATTTATAACTCATAGGACATAAGAGAAAGTTTATCTTTGCCTCTTTAATTACACGTCACAGTTTTTTGTGGTCCAAACGGGTATCACGTGAACCCCTTATTAACAGTGGTTATGACAAGAAATCAATTCCATGGTATTCTCAAGAAGATATGTGTCTTCAATGACATGAAGACTGAAACCTAAGCCAAAATAGAAAGACCAACGAATTAAGCCGAGGCCCGATCCAGGAAGAGGGTGCAAAGGCACTCATTGGATTATATGAGGTGTTAGGCGTGTTGTTATCATTGGATTATGTTTAATCTCTTTGAAGCAATTGGGTGTTGGAGGTGTTAGAGAGTGGAATTGGTGGATCCACACACCACCTACAAAAGAATTTCCATAAAAATAAATACATTGAAACATGTGGCAAAACATCAATTTGCATTTTTGACCATAAAATTGACCTGGTCAAACTGAATTGACTTGGTTACATGTCTACTATGTTTTCTTCTTAGCAAATTCAAATAACTCTTCCCCTTTATGACCAATTTATTGAATGTGAATCCAAGATTCATTTATTTTAGTTGGTCTATTGATTGCTACTATTTCACCACTACCTGTAAAACACCCCCCCCCCCCCCCCCTTCTGAGAGTTCTGGCCTGTTATTTCTTTATATGAATTGAGTGCTAAATCTAGGCTCAAACTTGCCAAGTGTAGACCTTTTTTTTACCCTAGACCTTCAGAAAGAAAAGGGCACCTTGGTTGCCTGCAAACAATTCGTTTAGTTTCTGGGTCGCCCCCAATTGAATAAAAAAAAATTTATGGCAACACTCCTTTTGAGCTTTGTTTCATCACTTCAAGTTAAATGGTTTTTGCCTAGTCCATCGACCATACTCAAGTACTTGTGCCCATTAGCTTATTTCTTGCATGGATTAGCAGTCACAATATTTTAAAAAAACATTCCTAGCCCCTAATCAACCATCAACTCCTTCAAAAGACATATAATGACTCCTTGGGTCGATGATATTATGTGATATCCGCTCATCAACTCACTAAATTGCTCTCACCTTTCTCCCAATGTTTAAGAGTTGTTACACTGAAAACACTAAAGTATTATCACGTAAGTGCTTAAATGAGAATATGTGGAGGCAACTTGTAGTCATTAACAATGTATATGCATTTCGTACTGGAATCCTTTGTCGAAAAAGAAAAAAATCAAAACTAACAAACATTACCTAAAAGAAGACAAGATAAGAAGTGTTTGGGTTGAAGAAGAAGATGAGAGGCTTGTAGTAAAAGTTAAAAAGGTTTGGGTTTGACTAAAGTAAAAGAAACTCAAATATTTTGTGTTCATTTACAAATTATGAAAA
This sequence comes from Berberis vulgaris, assembly GCA_963556465.1. Taxonomy (NCBI): domain Eukaryota; kingdom Viridiplantae; phylum Streptophyta; class Magnoliopsida; order Ranunculales; family Berberidaceae; genus Berberis; species Berberis vulgaris. Next base: position 54,399,691 of record OY747124.1, on the reverse strand, counting down.
GTCTAGTTGGAGTTTTTGGGTTCATTTACTAACTATGAAAAATTTCGTTGGAGTTTTTCTATTTGAGTTTAAATAAAAAAAAACTCTGGAGCTTAAATAAGATTACCATAGCTAAAATTTCTGAGACTGATTTGTAATGGATATTCAATTAATTAATTATGTTACAAATCATACGGTGTGTAAAATAAAAACTGCCACATAAATTTACGTGAAAACCTCTTAAGAGAAAAAAACCACAGATGGAGAACAAAATCCACTAATGAGACAAGTTATCAAGAAGTCATCCACAACCTAAATCAAAGTCCACGATCTCTCTTGTTGTCGTATTCAACTGTCCAACCCTTGTATCATCAAGAATCCTCAAGGCATTGATTCACATATTTGTGTCTCCATGATCACCAACCCATAATCCATCGAATCAACATTTGGAATCCACTAAAACAACACTTCAGAATTCACCAAAGCAATATCAACAAGTTGTAGAATTTTTATATTGAAAGGCTTAATCAAAACAAAGAATAAAGGTTAAAGTTTTTTTTTAAATATTTTCTTCTTATTCTTCAAATGCTTTCTCTAACCATGGAAAAACTATGTCTCAAAATAGTTTTTCACTAATCAAGTTTCAAACAGGAGAAAGATCTCAATGTTTATTTTCCAAAAGACTTGTATTTATCACATACAAAACATTGTCAAAGTTAGAAACTAACTGGAACAATTTTAGAAAATCAAAATTCCTTTGAGAAAGAAAAAACCAAAAAAACTTTATCAACATTAGAATTATCGAAAATCAAAATTTTTAAATGTATAAACCTTGAGTTTCCATTAAACTTTCTCGATATACGTAATTTACTTGATCTTCTGAAGGCGCTGATCTGCACCAATTTGCTCCGTCAATTCTTTTGACCCTTTTGATCATGGACGTTTCTATTTTGAAAATCGATACATTCCTCATCACCAAATTGACAATACAAAATATAATATAGTAACCATGCATAGGTTATTAGTATGCATTTGTAAACTCATGAAGTTTCACTAACAACAATCAAAAGACAAGTGACCTACAAAATCATCTTGGCACAATGTGTTCTTCTTAATGAATGATCATTCGTATAGTGGTAAAGCAGATTATTGAGCCACTTTACCATATGACTATTGAGACAATTGTAACTTTCTATGGTTTTGAAGCATTGTTGGAAGGTAAATGTTTGTGTGTCACCTAAACATTATGTGCAAAGTGTTTTTTTGTTTTTTGAAGGCATCTGCATATTTAATTAATGACATAAGAAGTACAATAGAGTCGTCCGGCTAAAGTAGCAAGTTCGTGAGCTTCGTCGTTAAGCTCACGGGGAATATAATTACAAAACCAATTATGTTGGGCTGAGAGTAATATTTAATATTACTAAGGAGAGGTTGCCACATCCAACGCTTACTTGACTGGCACGTCTAGTCCTGAGCATGTACCAAAGAGATCAGAGCACTTGAATCTCCCAACAAGAACCCTGAGTCCCAATGCCGCGACTGAATTAACAAAAGGTTCGCATCTGCTGCAAAACATTCAACCATTGTACTGTGTCCAAAACTTTCCCAGAGATAGGAGAGACTATTCGTGCAAGGATCCTGCCACAAGCATCTGGTGCTACCACACCTACTACCCCTTGCTGCGAGGAAGGAAAAAAAAAAAAACAAGCATCATAAGTAACCATAATCATCTCTAGACAAAGCTTGTTTGGAAAAGGTGAAGGCTTCCTGGTTTGAAAGTTGATGTGATGGTTTTTAACAGCTAAAAGTTGGTCATGGAACATGGCTATCCTGGCTAAGACCTGATCTTCTTGATAATTAATTTTCATTTGGTTGAGTGAGGGATTAGTTCTGGCCAGGTTATTGTGTCGGCTGGCCTAATTCTCAGTGAAGGTTGTTTCTAGAGATTGGTGAACTGTCATATGCTCCGTATGACTAGGTTGGGCACCTAGTGTCACAAACCATTCTCTGGCCCAAAAAGACCACTTGTTATTTAAAGTTGAAGTGAATAGTTGAACAGTGAATGGTTTGTGTTAAAAAATGACAAGGTTGCGGATTTCCCAGATGGTATGGAGGATGGCAACAAATTGGGATAATATTTCCTCTTTGAAAATCGAATGTTGTTTTGTCGTTTCCCACATGAAAGACAAATATTTAATCATGGTGAGAGGCCTGCCAATAGATAGGAATTGGAGAGAGCTATCACAGACGGGATATGACCGAGCAAAAGAAAAAGAGGTGGGTAACATCCTCTTGGTGGTTGTGACAGAATACACACAAGTTCTCAATCGGAACATGAATTTTATTCAGATTTGTCAACGTTGGAAGAAGGTTTTGAGCTATTTTCCAAAGAAGAAAAAAAGCACACGTCGGTGCTTTGATACGCCAGATCTCTCAGAAGAGTTTGGCAAGAGGGGAGAGGATTGCTTCCTTGTAGAGAAGTGGATGAATCCTTGAGCTGTGCTACAAACTCTTTTGTAGTGCTTTTAACAGAGAACAAACCTCTTTTATCAAAGGTCCAAATGAGCTTGTCCGGATCAGAGGAGGAGCGTACTGTGATATCTAGAATATCATAGACCATCGAAGGAGGGAACCACGATCGAAAGAGGGTCGTATTCTAGGTTAAAAGAGGGTCGGTTAGGGCGTTCCAAAAGTCCGAGATCTTGGAGGGAGGGTCTAGTCTTCCTGAGGTGAAAGAAGAGCATTTCGCTAGGATGAGTCATGTTCTCACCCAACAATCTTTCCACAAATCAATGGACTCCCCAGATCTAATTTTCCACCGAAGATAATTTTTCATTTTAGCGAGGGCCTTAAGATTACCTCGCCAAGCAAACGAAGCTAAAGTCGGAGATTTAGACAGTTCAAAAATACCCTTGCGATGGTAGTAGATTTGTTTTAATTGGATTGAGCGTTGATTGAGCGGGTTTGAAATCCCTTGCCAAATATTTTTCGCCATAAGGGCCAATTTCTAATCCGGGCAGGAGGGATGTTAAGGCCACCCAAATGACGAGGGAGTGTAATCTGATCCCAACGGCAAAGATGTTTAGCTTTCCCAATGACAGAACCGTTCCACCAAAAATTTCTTGCTATTTGGTCAATTCTTGTCGTGATGGAACATGGAAGCAAAAAATTTTGCACTGTATAGGTGGGAATAGAATTGATGACTACCTTGATCATTACCATGCGCCCGGCTTGAGATAAAACTTTGGCTTTCCAAGAGGAGAGTTTGTTGTTGATTTTGTCCACTAGGAATTGAAAGTCTGAGATTTTCCTTTTGGAGAGAAGTAGAGGGGAACCCGAATATTTCTCTTTGGAATTGAACTCCTTGGATCCAAGAATCCTATTGATCATCTTAGCGTGTCTAAAGTGGACATTAGAGCTAAAAAAGATAGAGGATTTTTCATAGTTCACTGCCCGTCCAGAGCTTGCGCAGTATGAGGCAATAATGTCTTTAATTATGCGCTTCAGAGAGGGATGCTCTGCAGAAAAACATCAGGTCATTGGCATATAACAAGTGACTGATAGAAGGGGATCTCTGCCTGATGTTGATGCATTTTATGAGAGCCTTGCTTTCTGTAGCCGGGAAAGTGTTTTCACTACAATGATGAAAAGATAGGGTGAGAGAGGATCGCCTTGTCTGAGTCCTCAAGAGGGAGATATGCTGGGAAGAGGGGTTCCATTAAGCAAAACTCTCAGAGTGGACGTTGAGATGCATTGCTCAATCAATTGTAACCAATTATCATTGAACCCAAGTTGTGGAAGAATATGGAGGAGAAAAGCCCATTCTACTTTGCCATAAGCCTTGGCCATATCGATTTTGATAGCCATCCACCCTTTTTTTTTCCAATGTTTCATCTGAAAAAATGTTCCATGGGCTATGGAGATATTTTAAGGAAAACGCCTTGATTTGGGGAGACAATGTTATCCAACATCAGTTTAATTCTGTTGGCCAGAATTTTGGAAATAGTTTTGTAGAGAACATTGCATAACCCTATTGGACGAAATTTATTCTACGTCACCGGGTTTGACACTTTGGGAATGAGCGCTAAGAAGGTTTCATTAAGCTTGGGGTCCATTCTGCGAGTTGTGAAAAAATTGATGACCACCTCTATGACATATTGTTTAACCTTTTTTTTTTTTTTTTTTTGAAAGGCAAAGCAGGGTTTATATAGGATCCCAGAACCCATAAAGATGCCGCAAGCTGGGTTTGAACCCATGACCTAGTGGTACCATTCGACATATTGTTTAACCTTATCCCAATAATGTTGAAAAAAAAAGCGTGAAAACCATCAGGTCGCGAAGCTTTATGACTACCTAGGAAAAATGGTATTCTTAATCTCTTCTTCCATCGGAATGGTAGTTAACGTAACATTGTCAAGGGGTGAAATCACAGGAGCGAAAAGGGGGTCAATCTCAAGATCAATAGTGGGATGATTCAAAATAGTCATTAAGAACATGACCCATAGTGGCATGATTGGTCTGCCAGCTATTGTGTTTGTCGCACAATCAAGTTTCTTTTTTTGTGAAGAAGGAAGCTCAAATGAAAAAATTTGGTAGTTCGAATTTCGTCTTTCAGCCAGGATTTTCCCGACTTGTTGCGCCAAAACAGTTTTCCAAAATTGAAATGGTGTTGGTGTTACTGGCAGAAGGGGTTGCATTTTGAGCTTTGTCAAGGATGGTATGAGTTTCTATGATATTATTTTGAATGTTGCGGGAATCTTGCTTGTTCCATCTGGTAAGAAAGTGGTTGAATTTCTTAGTTTGCCATGAAAATTGGTGTTTGGTTCAGGGTGGTGACGAGGTGACCAAACTGACTGAACTATATTTTTACATTGAGGGTGTCGGGTCCACATATGGAAGAATCTAAAAGGTTTTAGTCCTGGGTGAGGGTGTGAAGCCCGCTTGAGCGAAGAAGCCCTATGATCTGGGGATGAAGTGTGAATAGTATGGGCTAGGGCAGAAGGGAAGAGTGCCATGGACGAGGATGCGGTCGAGCTTAGCTTTGATGCCATTACGATATTTCCTTTTATTATTCCAAGTGAATTTAGATCCATTGAACGGGAAATCTAGCCAATTATGCTCACTGATGAAATCTCTAAGCAGTCGCATCTGAGCGGTAAAGAAATGTCGTCCACCCATTTTATCTTCATGATTGTGAATCACATTGAGATATGCAATTATAATAGTAGGGTGAGTTTGCAAAGAAAGCATTTGAGATAGGGAATGCCAAAAGGGAGCCTGAAGAGCGAGATTTGGTTCACCATAAACAAAAAGGACTAACCAAGGGACATTGAATTAGTAATTATCTATAGTACAAGAAATAAAATTTTTGCAGGAATAATTAATAATAAGAGAAATACATTCGTTCCAAAATAATGCTAGTTCTCTTAAAAGCCCTGCAGCTGGCACTGTAGCTCCATGTTTGAAACCCAGTCGTCGGCGAAGGCGATCCATTTTTAGCATACGAAGCTTTAGTCTTAGAAACAAAAAGTATCTCGGATTTGGATTTTAGGGAAAGGGCCTTCAAATTCTGGATGGCACCGGGGGACCCTACACCCCTAGCATTCCATGACAGAATCATGGCTCCGAAAGTGACCCTTTATCGACAGTCACCATTTCCTCATTTGCTAAGCCAGGAATAGTAGAGGAGTGAACAGATGAGTCTGGAGATACTATATTTTGATGCAACACTGAGCTTGGATCATTTGGTCTAACCGAGCCTCTGAGATTAGGAAATCCAGGAGGTGTCGGGGATGAGGACTCATTTACTGACTCTTCATTCTGATCTGTCTCCCGAATAATAATACCCATGTTCATCCTCTTAGTTATTGCCCAAGCTTCAGACTTATGTGTACCATCAAGCTTTCGTTTCCCTTTGCATTTAGGATTGAGCTGAAATTGATCAAAGTTATTTTTCTTGTGTGTAAGAGGATATTTTTTCTGTGGCGAGAGAGCGTGAGCCTTATTCCTGTTCGTAGGGCCCAATTAGCCTTTACTTCCTCTTCATTCATTCTCAGTTGCTTTTGTATGATTTGTTCTTGAGAAGGTTGTGAAGAGGTAAGCTTAAGTTCTTCTAGAACCTAGTTTACTCATAAAACCATGGGCAACGGAGAAAGGAATTTAATGAAGAAGCCATGTGTTCACCTCTTCCATGAACTAATTTGAATGCAATGAAGGAGCCACACTAGTGAAGGTAGAAAGTAGGGCCGGCAGTGTAGGAGATGAAGGGTCAACCTTGGCACTAAAGTCTCCTCTGTTGTGCTTAGTTGATTCCTCATTTTGAGTAGCCGAGGGATCCTGAACTGGCATCTGATTCAGATCTGGTTGTTGCAACTGATTTGGAGCCTGTGTTTCTTCGAAAACCCTATTAGCTTTTGCATGTGGTCCCTGTGGTGGATTAACAGTTAACTTCTCATCTTCTGCATTGTGCATTTGAACTGATTTTGCATAGATTGTGTTTGTTTCAGCGGGTAACAGTTGTTTAGATTTGGACACCATGGTGGTATTGTCACATACTTGAGAGTGACGGTGGTTAGGGGAGGAATGAGAGATATGGACAACATCTTTGTCTGAGTGCGGGTACGGGTGAAGGAGAGATGGATTGAGAGGTGGGTTTTGGGTCTCATTTCCAAACCATGGGCTCCCCGACGAAGTTTGTTGACATTCAGTTTGAAGTGGGGGCCCAATCTCCGAATGAGATGGGTAAAAATCAACTTCTTTGTTTGCATTTGCATGAAAGAGATGTTCGTATTGAATTGATTGTGGGTGTCATGCCCTGATTTTCGAGGAAAATGAAAATCCCAAAACCCACGGAGGATTATCCGTTTCTCCCAAAACTCGGGACGTGAAAATTCAATAACAACATAAACAAATAGCAGCAACAACTAAAATATGATTAAATTACTGAAACAAATAAAACTCTAACCCGGAAAGGACTGGCGTGGCTAGCTCACTAGCGAAACTCCAGTAACGCAGCTCAAAAGTCTCAAACCTGAAAGGCTAATCGGCTACATTCCTTTTGGAATGTACCCAAGAAGCAAAAGCTCACTTGCGTCAGCAATAAAGCTGGTGTAAGAAATCTTCATCCCAAAATCAATAAAATCGTGCGTGATAAACATCAAGTTAAACATAAACAACAACATCACTCCAATAGGTAGTTCCTCAATGAGGTAAAGGTGTCATCATCCTAATAAATAAATATGCATTATTTATTAGTAATAAATAAAATTTATGAGTTATCAATCCTCATAAATGCAACAACAATACAATTCATAATCATATTAGACTATTATTGAAATATTAACAAAACACATTTTTCTACCTTTAGGAAGACATGTAGTTCTCATTCAATGGTTGAATGAGCATTTAGTTTCTTCCTTTAAGGTAATCATGCCCTACACAAAAAGAAATCTCGCTTCTTTTCCACAATCGCAATATCCTTCATGTGCCGAACACACCTCACCCAAGTGTGTCTCCCTTGCCATCGAAACCACTCCGAGCGTACATGTTCCAAGTGGGTGCCACCTCGAGGAACATGTCATCTCACCCGAAGTTCGATAACTGGCAAGTATTCTTCCTAAATCTACACGTACAACCGAACTCACATGAAACGGTGCACCGATATGCAAGCAAGTCTGCATACCCATAATAATATCACACGTATACAAGCAAGTTTGTATACAAAAATTTTTTTTCTTTTCATATTTATTTTTTTATTCGGAGTTGTGAAAAATAGCATAAAAAAAATATCAACTAAAACTCAAAACTTTTTTATGGTGACACTTTGTCAACCATAAGTAAATCAACCACAGTATCCACCATTCTTTTGGGGAACAAGTAATATTTGACACATTGCCAATTCACACATCTCATCTCTTTGCATCATATGAAAAACAATATGCATTCCAATTTGCATAAAAATACAAATACTCAAGCTAAAACAAGTGCTCAGTTAAATTCCAGCCAATATCTATTAATAGAAAATTTTCTTCTAGCCCTAAACTAAATAAGGGTTTAATCATACATAAAACTAATACAGACAAGACATTATCCCTTAAGCTACCACTTTTAACAAGTTGCAAAGAATGACATGGGCAACAGATGCTTTCTAAAATGAAATATTGAGCTTACGAGCGCTACCAAAAGAGTAAAACACTGCTTACAATGTCAAGTTGAATTCTAGATAGCCATATCAAAGTTTTTGTAGATATTTCCTACTACATAATCAAATGAGAAAACAACAGTTTTTATATCGTACCCCAGTTGGTTACAAACGATGAAACTATGATAGGACCTTGGCAACTAGGTATACTCCAGGATGCAACATGGAAAGGCTCTTTAGGCAAACAATTCATATGAATTTGTTGGATGAACTATCAAAAGAGAAGACATGCTAAGGTAGTTCACAACCACTAACTATACAGATACCTAACAATGTTCAATACAATGCTTTCCTAATGATGATGATGACCTGGAATACCCCAAATGTCTTGACAATTGCCTAAAATCTATGTGACCTACAATGGGTAACCATTCATTCATTCATTCATTTAAATCAATTAATCAAAGTAATCAAATTCCATCAATGTAATCTACCAAATTAAGGGCAAAAATCAGAAATAAAGAAAATGGGGGTTTAATCAAAATAGATTAACCACGCAACACATAACTATCAAAACCATCACATAAATAAAACTGAAAGGGGTAAAAGAGAACTCACCGGAGAGATCGCAAACCGTAAAGGATTGCGCAACGGATCCACACAATAACCCTTCATAGTCAACGCCATCATCCCATTCCTCTTGCTCGTCAAGCCATCACCACCAGCAGCTATACCAACAGCAAACCTCGCACGTCACGCTCTGGCCGAGATGATCATCACACAATTTCAAGCACCGTCCAAGACACTGCCCAGATACACCATCCAGCACCGTCCAAGAAGCATCAAGAATCCCAAAGCTTTAGCTCTTGTAAACCCTTAAATTTCATAACCAAAGCCTCGCAAGCACCGCCCGAATGCAAACACCGTCCAATTGCAAAATCCCCGTCCATTGCACTGTCCAAGCAGCACCGTCCAGGCAGTTCAGCACTTGCAGACTCGTCCACGTCAGTAGAACTGAAATCATCAGACGAATCTGAGAAACTCTCAGATGAAGAAGAAGAGTGGCGATGTTTTCTCCTCCGCTTCGTCGATTGAGACCCACTGTCCCTTCTCTGGCTCACTGCAGGAAGATGCGAAGACGAAGAAGAGACAGTCTGAGAAGGAGAAGCCAGTTTGGGGCGGTGGGATCGGCTGCAACGTGCGGTCACAGACTGTGCTCGCCGCCAAGGAGAAGAATTCGTGAAGAAGGGGAAAAAAAAAAAAAAGGAATAGGGTTATTCTCTTTATAAGGTGGGTGGCTATTCGCCCCCCACCGAACTTTCGAATGCACCCACCCTCTTTCACAAAATAAAACCCTAACCATTAGTTAAATAAAAGTCCAAAACCAAGTCCAAATACAATTTAGTAGCAACCCATCAACATTAGGGTTTACAAAATTTTGGCTAAATACACACACACACTTTATCCTATTTAGCAATGGCAAACAAAAAAAATCTTTTTCTAAATAATTGAGATTACAATATATACCACAATTAATGAACAAGAAATTTTTTTTTATATATTTATTTAATTAGACGGGTATTACAGTGGGCAATGCGGAGGAATGTTGGTCTGGGTGTCATTCAATATGTCGACAAGGTGGTTGTGGTTTGAGTTAATGATTGAAACCGAAATTGATAGCAAGTTGGGATTGGTGAGGTTGGTTGAGAGTTGTTGAAGGAATGAATTTAATTGAGGTAATGATTGGTAGTTGGGTTGTGAATTAATGTTGGTTGGCTGAGTTAAAGGAGGAGTTGTGTGAGTGAGTGGACTCAATCTTTGGGACTTAGTAAATCGAGGGTTAACTCGTGACACGGGTAACCATCACATTTAGAATAGGTTCCATCCGATCTGATTCAACCAAGTTTGACCCTGGTTGTAGTTGTCGAAACCTTGTAATAAACTCACCTTGGTTCAAGAGTGAGTCAAAATAGTTGGTTGGACTTACTTAGCACGTAGGCTGGCTTGCATACGGCTCCCTGGCATGCATGAACTCTGACCAATCTCTCACCGGACTGAATGGTGGACAAGTTACCCCTCCCCATCATCAAGCTTCTTTGATGCTCATAACGAACACTCAGTCTTGAGCTCGCCTTAAACGGAAGAGCTATATGGAATTGCATGGCTTTGTATGGAGGAATGAGGTAAGGAGTTTGATAGTTGAACATACTTTGGACAAGAGTTCCCGGACGTGTGTCCTACCAAACCACAGTAGAAGCAGAAGGCTGGCATGTTCTCATAGACGAAGTACACCTTGAACTGTGTTCCATTTAAATTGCCAAAGTTGGTTTGCATGCTATTTGGAAGAGGTTTGGTGGTATCAATCCAAAGCTTGAACCTGATGTAAGGAACCTTTACGTCCTCTACTGATTTCAAATCGATCTCCATGAGCTCGCCGAAACTTTCAGCCAAGAGTTGGACATCTTGAAGAGAAATCTTGCTTGTAGGAAGCTCGTGAAAGCGAACCCATACCGGAATGTTGGCTAAGTTTATATCCAAATAGTTTGCTTTCCAATCCTTGACCGAAATAAGTTTACCAAATAGAGACCATGGTCCATTGTGGGTTACTTTCAGTTTATCTTTAGCACAGGAGAATTGCAGAAGATAAAAAGTATTCCTAGGATCTCGGTTTTGTTCCATTTTCTCTACATGAAAATCTTGAGACAGATTCCATAGCGGAGTCATCCTGTGAGCAAACATCTTAGACCTAAACCCAGGAAAATGGTTATATTTGGCAATGGCTCTAAGCTCCCTACTGTCACTATCAGCTTCAGACCTTGAAGCAAACTCAGGGGGAGGGATGGTGATATGAAGGGCCAATTGTTGCTCTAACTGATCCATCAAGTTAGTGTCAATGAAGGCTTGGGTTGATTGAGGTTGGTGTTGTGGGGAACCAGGTTGTGAAGGGGAATCTTGCATGGTATATAGGTTGAGAAGAAGCTAGATTTGGTGAAAGGGAAGGAGAGTAGGGCCGTATTAATAAGGGGGCTGATTGTATGAGTGAAGTGGTCTGAGTGTTAGAGGAAAATGTATTAGATATGTTATGAAAATTTTCTAAAGGCTTGAATGTGATGTGACTAGGAATTGAAGTGGTAGGAGGGTGTGTGTTCTTTAGTATGGTCTGAAGAAGTTGGTGATAAAGTGAGATTTGGTGAGCATGGAGGTGGTAAGTTGAGATTGATGTCAGGTGGTGTGATGGAACCTTGAGGTTGTGTATTGTGTGAGGATTCCATATAGTTAGAGCACGATAGCAATGATGAGCTTGGAAAAGAAAGGTTGTGATGATAACTCGATTTGGTGGAGAGGTAGAGATATGGCGCAATTCCACAGAGGGGATGCGGGAAAGTAAGATGAACTTGATTCCGTATTTTGATGTGAAGTTGGGGCGCATGGGTCGCTCATTGTAAGGTTTACGAAATAGAAAATATGGAAATAATACAAAACTCATCAAATGGATTGCACTTGAGCCGAAGACCTGCACAAAACATAGAGAGACAACACAATAACTAGAATTGGGGATAAGAAGGGAAGCAATATTTAGAATCCAAAGTAACTGGGAGAAAAAAAGGAGAAGAGTGATGGTAGAGAAGATATAAAAATAATGTAAAGCTTAGGAAAGAAACTAAAGACAATATGTGGAAACTAAGGATGCAATTTGCAGAAAGAGAAACAAAACAGGGAAGGAAATGGAAAGAAGAGAAATAAATAGGGATTGAGTTTGGCTATATCTGAAACTCAGGCAATTCCCCTAGAGAGAGGGAGTTCTACCGTGATTTAATGGAAGCTAGTAAAATGAAAATGACCTATTTTTGTGCAAAGTGTTAACGTTTGAGTATTGGCTCAACCTCAAAAAATGCGACTAGCTAGGTTTCCATAAAACTTGGACATTTTTCTAAATTTCACATATCAATATTTAAGCATAATTTCTTGAAATTCAATAAGTGTGTCTTGATGAATTTGGACAGTGTCGTAAAAATAAAAATAAAAATAAAAATAAAAATAAAAATAAAAATAAAAATTGAATCGAAACATTCATTAAATTCAAATCCTTGGGTTGAATGCTATTTTGAGGTTTTTCAAAAAATTAAAATTGAGGTTGGAAACATGGGGGGGGGGGGGGGGGGGGGGGGGGAGTGCGCCTATAACTTCCCTAATTGTTAAGCACCAAAGCACTGGACTGGGAACCTACCTACCAAATAAACCCACATCCAAGGGTGGAACAAGAAGCTAGGTTCAAATTGCGAATCCAACGCTGCAGACAAACTAGCCGTTACAAGAGCGAGCGTCGACGCACCCCCAACGAGCCTCCTTTTCTTCCCCTCTATTGCGCCCCTTCCTTTCAATTACAAACACTTGTTCAAGCGACAAAACCTTCTTCACTCTCTCTTCAAAAATCTACCTTTCACGCCCCTCCCATTAACAAACCACTTTTCGTCTCAGACCGATTTGGTTGCGTTTCTGGCGATTTTCTGAGTCAATAACTGAACGCCTGCCTGCAAATGACGCCTGTGAAGGACCCAGTTGGTGCTCAATCTCAGATTTCTGAGAACTCCAACCCCAATCTTGCAACCCCAAAGCAGAAATCTGGGAATTCGAGATCCCCTTTGGTGAAATCGGCCAAAGTGAAGAAATCCATACAAAAGAACTTGAATTTGGTGATCTCTCCGCGTAATAAGATTCAGGAGAGGAAGTTTATCGTCGCGACGAAGAAACCAAAGGCAGTGGCGACCGATGATTCCACCAAGAATGTGGTCTGTAAGTGTAAAGAGAAGGCTAAAGGGGGAAACCCCAAGAAGTGCCCATGCATTGCCTACCAAAATCTCCGAATGAGTCAGGAAAATTTTTTTAAGAATCGGGGTTCGGAGGTGTCCAAGGAATCAATGCCGGACTGTAAAATAGCTGTCAATCACAAGGATGAAGAGCCCCAGATCGATCTAAATGTGGAGACTGAAGATCGGAAGGAAGATTGTAAGTCCGTAGAAGGTGATGGTTCTCCTCCAAATGATGATCTCACTGATGAAGAATTTAAGATTTCAGGTGAGTTGGGATGTTCGACAATCAAAAGGAGGAGGGCTAAGCTTCTGGAAGAAGCCAGGCAGAGCATACCCGAACCAGGATCGGGGCGAGTGAAGCATTTAGTTCAGGCCTTTGAGAGGCTTCTTACAATCCCAAGGTCAAAGGATTCAGAGGAAAGCGATGAGGAAGGTGTAGAAGAAGGACATGAGAAGGTGATGAAGTGGGCATTGCCACAACCAGGATTGCAGCCACCTAGTGCTCCAGAGACAAGGAGCTCATTATCCTCATTTACTCCATCTGACTTGTTCTTCACCTCCGATAATTTTGGTATGGATTCTAGGGTTTCTTCTTCGTTAGACAGCACTCGAGAAGGAAGGTTAGTAGCCCTATATTGCTTTCAATCCCCTTTTAATCCAATTTTTTTATTAAATTCTGATACATTTCCTGCTTTTTTTTATGTCAGTCTAACTAGCAGATCTTCTTTTAGTGGAGGGCGAAGAAGCAGGCGAAATGTAAGATTTTTGTTACCTCTTCTCTCTCCGTTATTATCAGGAATGGATGATAACTTTGTTTGTGGAAATAATGATATATTTTTCTAGTTATGTCTGTGCTATAACACTTTGATCCTCTGCTACCTCAGAGCTCTGACTCTTGCACAAATGGGCGGAGCAAATGGAAGAAGAAACAGCAACTCAAAGCCACTCGACAACAACCGTTCAAGCTAAGGACAGAGGTACGTTTAATTATTGTACTTAAACACAATAAAGTGCCTATGAGGAATGTGATTATGTTGAATTGGGCATATAGAAATTGTTGGGTTTATCCCACATCGGTTGTGGAAGGTGCAGGTGGTCGGTTTATAAGCGAGGGAAAGCCTCACCTCATGAGCTAGTTTTGGGGTTGAGAGAGAATTTTTTTTTTTTCGGTTTTTTTCCATCGTTAACAATGGGCTTGGAGAGGTCCTTGCAATAAAGTAAGTCCTCCATCTTTACTTTCCAAATAGTCCAATTGTTTCCATTGAAACTCACCATTCGACTATTATTCTGCTCCATGATTCGCACACGGTTAATCTAACCTTGCTCTGTTACCAGTGTTGGGTGGTCTTTGGCCTTTTTCAACCCCAAAAGCTAGCTTATGAGGTGAGGTTTTCCCTCACACTTATAAACCGACCACCTGCCCCTTCCACAACCGTTGTGGAACAAACCCAACAACCTCCCCCTCACACATCAGGCCTTTGGTCGGCTAACCCTTCGACCAGTCTCTCCCTTTGTGACTATTGGGCCGAGATGTTGTAACCCGGGCTCTAATACCACTGTTGGGTATTAACACCCAAATCCTATATGCAAATTACAAAGATAATATATGCAAGCAAAGGAAATGAACAAAAGACACCGGAATTTGTTAACGAGGAAACTCTCCAAAGTGAAGAGAAAAAAACCCATGGACCTAGTCCAGATAAATCTCCACTATGACTTCAATAATGGGATTACAACCTTCCTAACAAATTAGGGGTTTCACCAATCCTCAAGAGAACTAACAATCTCTTGGTTCACTAAATTCCTTACCTACTAATAGGTAGATTTCAAACAACAATTTATTTTCAAAATAAATTGTTACCACACTAGGGTTGAAGAACCCTAGAAAACCATTGGAGGAGAGAAACTTGGATGTTGTGGTTGAACCTTCACAAACACCATGAGCAAGAGCACACCTTGTCTTCACAATCTTCTTCTCCAAACACAAAGTAAAATGGGATTTCACAAACCCCCAAACCTTCCCTCAAACCAACCCACAAAGAGAGAGAGATGAACAAAGAAGAGAAGCTTTTTCTTTGTTTATTTCCTTTGCTTGCATATATTATCTTTGTGATTTGCATATAGGATTTGGGTGTTAATACCCAACAGAAGTTACATTATAGACAGCGAGCTGCACTGAATTCTAGCTTTTTCATACATTATATGTTTATTTCACCATTAAAATATGTCGTTTGCATCTTTTATACATCATATAGGAACCCCTTATGCGTATGAGGAATGTGATTTTTATTGAATTGGGCATATAGAAGTTACATTATAGACAGTGAGCTGCACTGAATTAGTCACGAAGAACCTAGCTTTTTTATACATTATATGCTTATTTCAGTTTCAAAATATGTTGTTTGCATTTTTTATACAGCATATAGGAACCCCGTATTGACAAGGGATAACGTAGTCACTTGGATTAGTAATTTGATTTTCCTTACTTATACCTTATAGGAACCCCATATTGACAAGGGATAACTGCGGTCACTTGGATTAGTAATTTGATTTTCCTTACTTGTACCTTGTTACTGTATTTGATTAAAAGGTGTCTAATTTGCAAATGTTACCAATTTCATTTCAGCAAAGAGGTAGGTCTAAGGAGGAAGAGTTTATCAAGAAAGTTCAAGAAATGTGTATGGAGGAGGAGAAATTACGAATACCCATTGCACAAGGCCTTCCATGGACAACGGATGAACCCGAGGTTTGTCCATCGGGCACTTTAGTTGGCATATCAGTGATAAGGAATCAGTTTAACAAAATTGCTACTATTCCTTTATGAGGTTTTCATTTTCTGATGAAGTACGTGGATAGAACTTGTATGATACTCACAAAAACTACTTGAATACATTTACCCGATAAAAAAAAGGAAACTTTTACCGAACACCCTGATAGGAATAAGAAAGTTGCATCTCATATCTACCCTGAAAATATTACGAAATGTTTACTAAATATTGGTCATGGAAAGCATGCTTTTGTCAAATTGTTAATAGAATGCAGTGGATTTTGTTAAACTTTTTATGTTAATCCAAAACCTACCCCATCTTCTTCTAACCATCTTCGGTTAATAAGTAATAATTGATGCATGCGTTCTCAGTGTTTGGTGAAGCCACTGGTGAAAGAAAGCACCAGACCAATTGACCTGAAGCTTCATAGCGATGTGAGGGCAGTGGAGCGTGCTGAATTTGATCACCATGTAAGTTCCTACATATCCATATGTTATAAGTAACCCTCAAGGTTCTTCTAGTATCAAAAGATGCATGATACTCAACTCGTGTTGAATAAGCTGTATTTCATTTATGTTCTGCACAAATTTTCTGGCTCTTCACTGAGATTGACTTTGGATTTTTTGTTGTTTATTTTTGCTCATTCATAGGTTCAAGAGAAGTTAAGCTTGATTGAACAATATAAAATGGAGAGAGAATGGCAGCAGAAAGTATGATACTATCAATAAGCATTCAACTCCTAAATTTAAGATAGAAGTAGCTTCCTTGGTATCTAACCTTTCTCTTTTGCTTATAGTTGGCAGAAGAGGAAGAAATAAGAAGATTGAGAAGAGAACTTGTTCCGAAAGCTCAACCCATGCCCTACTTTGACCGGCCTTTTGTTCCTCAAAGGTAAAAATCTCAACTAAGTTCATCCCTGCATGCCATGTAGTGACTGTTCATAAGAACTAGCAAGTGCTTTAGATGTGTTTGTGTGTGACGAGAGAAATCTTGACCTGACGGGTTTGTTAGTTAGCACTAACTTTTGAACCTTGATTCTCACCTTATTCTGTCATCGTCCATACTATGATATTATGGTGGACGAAATGGTTTTTTTCCCCTTATTTTCGAAGAACAAGAATGAACTCTAATCTGTTATCTGTTTTTGCAGGTCATCTAAACATCCAACTATTCCAAAGGAGCCAAGGTTTCACAATCCTCAGCACAAGAAGGTCAAATGCATGTCATGGAGTGACATAAACATCTTCTCCCACCAGCATTGAAAATTCTGAAGAGAGGATGAAATGGGACACTATCATCTTCATTGGTCATTGAAGATTGTTGATTCATTTGTTTTTCTTTATTTTTGCTCTGCAAGCAAATAATCGCATTTTCCGAAACTATTGGCAACTGTGGCAAAAAAAAAAACAGGTTCATGTACAGCTCCCCCTTGATGAGTATAAATTTTTGGTTTGTGGTTGCTCTTGACAGACGTAAATGGCTCTTCATAAACTCAATGTAACCGGGCAGATGTTCTAGACTTGGAGATGAGTCCTTGTTCAGCTATAGAATATTGAAGTGATATTGATCATTTTTGCTTTTATGGAAGCTTGGTCACATGTCTTTGGTACTACAGTCTTACATCATGCCGCATTCCCTCTCAAAGGGTTAAACATCATTGATGTATTCTGCTGCACATAATGCACATCGTATCTTAGTGGTAATCTTAGCATTGCTAGATAGCTTCATCATCTCCTGTTGACTAATACTGAATGCCCTGACTGTAAATATCTAAAAAATTAAGCATGATATTCTCTGTTGTCATGAATCCTCTGTGACACTTCCACTGAACTTGCCTTCTTTTTCATACCTTCTCTACAAGTGTGCTAGGTCTGTTACCAAAGAAAACCGGTTTCATAGGTTTTAAGTTGCATGTAAACTATTGAATGTCTGTCAAATCTACTATCTTGGGAGTTAGATGTAGCTGATAGGGAAAAGGTGAAAATCAAATCCACAGTAAAGTATTTGTCGTTTCATTAGTTAAACAAATAATTTTACCCACTACATTTAGGCATTGTTTCAGCTGGGTAGTGTAAGAGAGGTCTATCCCATCCACCGTACTCAATTTGGGAAGATAATAAAGCAAATGGTAAGCAACCAACAGTACAACAACGGTAGTTTAGTTCAGCATCATAAATAACTCTTACCACTTTATCAATAGAATCTTCAAATATTGCAGCGATTAGCTTCCTATACAACCCAGTTAGCTAGCTATCAGAACATGACTGATGTCTCGACAATACATGACAATAGGTTTCAAGGATGCATAGAAACTTACATCAACTTCAGGGGAATGTACCAACCATGATGAATACCTTTTGAAACTCCCAATAGAAACATATTTACCAGATTAGGAAAAAAGTTTTAGTTACTTGGAATGTTCCTTTGAATCAGCAGGTCTTATCTTTCTTGGTCCTTTTTTTTGTACGTGTGTGTGAATCCATATTTATTTCTGCCAAAAACTCCGCCCAATCCATTCTACTTCTCAGTCTGCATAAGGCTTCATCCAATCCTCTTTTTTTTTTTTTTTTTTTTTTTTTTTTTTGTAGTGGCTTGCACAAAACATTACCTTGTAAATATCAACGAAAAAACAAGGGATCTCATGTATGTTTTTTTTTTCAAAGATGGCAAACACAAAACAAGAGACACTGAAGACTTACCATGATTTGGCAATGCTTCCATCCCCATGGGAAACAATCAACAATTCACTCTCGATAACGGAACAAGAAATCAGATTCCAGGCTATTTTGTTGGTCTGTTCAATATCCATGTTTAGGAATACACACCTGGGAGATCCATTCAAGAACTTTTCCAATAATATATGCATATTGATAAAGTTTAAATATGCAGATAACAATGATTACAGTTATTTGCATATTACTAAAGTTTATATATGATATGCATAACAATGATTAAATTGCTAGTGGGATTTAGAGTGCAAGCGGCTAACACAAAGGTAATTCCTTAGTATACTAGGTTGTTCACATCAAGACTACAACCTCAGCTCAGGAGATATCTCGTCTCAAGTTGATGAAACTTTCATATGGCAGCGACTTTTTGACACCACCACTTCAGCTAAAGCACACCATCATCCTTTTTTTAATGTGCTAGCCTAACGCATACCACCAATATAAAGCCCCCTCTCACCACTATTTTTCTTCTTCTCCACTCTCTTTGTTTACTCTTCTCTTCACAACAGTCAATGGTGGATGTGTCACCCCCGGCCCAAACATCTTCCTCCCTCCTTACCGTCAGACCCCTTACGACATCCATCAACACGACCACACAACAATTTTAGTCCACCACACAGTTGTCACACTCTTCTCGCAGTACAAACATCAGCCACAACATCCATCGACCATACTCACATAAAACTCCCTCCTGATCGCAGCCAGAGATCGTTGCCCTTTCTCTTCTCACCGATCGACACTAGTCACACAACAAACAAATTTCTCTTTTTCTCTTCCTTACTTCTTTTCTCTTCCTCTTCTTCTCTTATGCCTTTTTTTCTCTCCTCCGCACTCGAGTAGATTCCCGTGGACGGGGTTCCTCATTCGCAGGAGCCCGTGCGAGCGCCAAATTTGGTCTTCACAGAGGCATCTCCCTCTTATTTCTATCCTCCTATTCTTTCAAACTTTTCTTTTGTCTATGAGATTCGTGTAGCCTTTAGGAAGTGATGATGCATACATGGGAAACCCACCATGGTTGCCCAATTGCAAGAAAATTACTTGGGAAGAGAAATAAAATTGTTAGGGAGGTCAAATGTAATTTAAGTTGAGCATTATAAAGGGGAGTAGTCTAATAGTATTTATTACCAAATCAAGTGATTAAAGAGAAGATGAAGAGAAAAATGGCAATGTTTGAAGAAGAAAACTCAGACGAAGAATGGGATGACATGGGCAATCTGGAATAGCACTTGTTCGGGGATGACGACCCCCACTCATCATTGTCTTCAGATGATGAGGAGGATCACGAGGAAGAACAGACAGATGAGGAAGAGGACATGGAATCATCATCTTCAAATGAAGACGATGATGATGGTGGGAATTCGTTAGTGGACTACTACTCCTCCGACGAAGAAAAGGGTCGTGAACGTCACCTCCTGAAGGACTTTGTTGAGCGCCTTCTAGATGATTAATGTTATTTTAAGGTTTGTTTTTGCATTTTTATGTAATATTTAAAAATATTAATGAAAGTAGACTTGCCTTTATTATTACAAGATATAATTAAATTTGAAGTTAATGAAAAATGGATCAGAAGTGATAATTATAGTGAAATTACAAAACACGGTAGTTGTCAACCTCACAAAACATGGTAATGGACAAAAATTGAACCCGGGAAAAAATGGAAACATAACATGGCCCTGAGCAAGTTTGCATAAAATCAAGTAAACACCATTTTGAAAGTGTCGAGTAAAAAGTCGAATTCGAAAGTCTAAAAATTTATTTTTTCAATAGAAGCAATTTGTGAGGAGTGTATATAAACTATAGGAATTGGAAAAACTAAAAAAATGTCAAAAAAAAATTGAAAAAATGGATAGAGTTAGGTTTTTTGTCCAAACGCAGAAGATCCTGCGAACTGCATCACCAACTGGCAGCATCTGCTACATTTGGACAGAAAATTTAACTCTGTTCATTTTTTTGTTTTAGCATTTTTTCACATTTTCTCAATATCTATGGCTTAAATACACTCTTAACAAATAAAATATATTCTCAAAACACATTTTGGTCATTGTCTTCAAGCATCCATATTTCGAGACTTCCGAATTTGAACTTTAAATTTCAAAAAATTGTCAGTGTCAGGTTTTGCCCAAACGTAGCTAATCCTGTGAATGAGTTCCTTAGGCTCGCAGGGGACTCTGTCCAATTTTCAAATAAACAAAACAGATCCTGCAAGCTTGAGTATCCCATTTGCATGATCCGCTACCGATGAGATTATTAAGCTTGTAGGATTCGCTGCATTTGGGTCTAACTGGGTTGTTTTGGTCGTTATCGCATGGCAGTATACTTGTTTTTGCATCTTTGAGTTCTTGTTAGGTCATTTTGTTGTTCAACTTTAATGTATCAAAAATATCAAGAAGAAATTGTGACATTTCACTACTTTTATTAGCCCATCCATCACATCCTTTGAGCATATCCTTCAATTGTACAGTTGGTGTTCGAAGCCTATTATTTTGACCTACATTCAAATATATATAACTGATGCAATGAACAGGGAAAAAGAACAACATAGGAGAATAAGAGGAACAAAGAGAAGAAGAATAAGAAGATATGAGAAAAGAGGAAGAAATGAGAAAAAAAAAAAATTTTAAAGCTAGCCCTAAGACTCAATTGTGCAGTTTTGGGGAGAGCATATCCTCTATGGAGCTGGAAATAGGTTCTCTGCTCCCCGCAACAAATTATTTGACACCTCAACAAAATTAACCAAGGTTAAAGCCAAACTAACTGACATTCTAATGAATTAATTAATCGATATGACCTTGTAAATATGACAATTATAATAGAATTAGGAAACCGAGTAACTTTCCCCCATCAAGCAAAAACTTCCCAATCGCACCGTCTTCCTCACATGCATAATTTACAACCATGGGCGGACCTACTAAGGAGCGAGTTGCCCCCCCCCCCCCCCCCCCCCCCCCCTCCCCCCCCCTCAACTTTAATAACTTTTTTAGTATATATATTTTAGTCTTAAAAAAATCGATTATATAATGTAGAATACAATATGAAAATTGTTTATACAAATATTTAAAAATGTCTTTGTTGGTGTAATGGTTGTAGGTTTATTTTATTTAAAAAAGATCTGAGTTCGATACTCTTCAAGTGCATTTTTATTTTATTTTCAATGCAATTTTATTAGTAATTGCAAACATTAAAAAATATTTAGTTTAATAAAAACTTATTAACATTAATAAATGAATTGTTTTTCACAAGTGGTATAATTGTATAAAACTTCCAACAAAAAATACTTAAAATTAATATATAAAATAATAACTATAGAATTCAATGAAAATATATACCATTAGCCAACTCGTACAAAATTTGAGGCTCATATAAACTATTTTTTTCTATGAAATTGTATTATGATCATATTAAGTTCGCAAATTTCAAAAAAAATTAGCTTCACCTAGATACTTATCCTAATTATTTTGCGATATTAGTTATATATTCTAGTTATTATGCTCGTTTGCTCATTGCTAAGGTTATCGATAGTAATCTTATTTTGGCTTAAAATTGGACTACATTGGATCCAATTTGGTATATGCAATGTATTTTTTATAGTTGTATTTTTTTATTAGTTACTAGCTCAGGTAGAAAAAAAATTGGTTTTACCATTGATAACTATTATTATCAACTAATAAGTATTTTCCATTTCGCCCCATCTCGACTAAAATCCTGAGCCCGCCCCTGTTTACAACTACCCCAAAAATATATACAAAGAAAAATCAATAGAGAGGTCCATGAAATTGTTCAGCCCTTGTTCGCAATACATTTAGTTTTAAAGCAATTGAAGTTGAAGTGAGGAATCACTTGAATCATGAATAATGTGTACAAGTTCTGGGTAACAAATTAGCATGATGAGAAAATGATGAACCACATCTTCTCAAACAAATTGCTCTTCAAATAGATGACTTCTGCTTTGAGCTTGGAACATGTGTAATGGATGTCTAACATCCCATCACCATCACCAGAAGATGATGTTGACTATGGTAGCTCAAATCACTATTTGCCCAACAACAATTAAAGAATCATGGCAAAAATTATCAATGCTCCATGGCTTGAACAATTGCTCAGATTTTTCTGGAATACTAGATGGATGTTTTGACCCGGCGTAGCTTCCTTATAAGTGTTATTCTATGGTTAAGAACCTAACGGTTTTGAATTTCACAGAGCAGAAAAAAAGATCCCTGCTCCATTGAGCAGCCATCTGCACCCAGTTTTTGGTGAGATGATGCCTACATCTGTAGAGCTTTACATGAAAATCACTTATACCAACTACAGAACCCTGATAATTAAGACATTCATTTGTTTAATTCCAAACACAATCGTGATCAGCTAGCCACACAACGAATTCAAATCATACAAAAAGATCACGACATTCGTTCCATTTCCAATATCCTATGGAGACTAAAATTTGTTTTAGAAAAAAAAACAAAACTGAAAGTTTCGAAATGTCAAAGACACATTTAGTAAAAACACCAAATCTAACTCAAAGAAGCAACAACAGTACACCCGGCAACTTGATCAAGATCACGACGTCCACTTGATGTAATTCTCCTCCCGCTGAAACATAATAAACATACATCAGACAATGCCCAGTCGTTCCAGGCATTTGAAAGAGTAGATAATTCTGCAAAATTAAACATGCTACACTTTTGCAAAAATTAAAAGAGAAGACTAAAGGCTAGGGCAGATAATTCAAATAGAAAAAGAAATCAGGGCATTTGCTAAAAGGAATATTGCATTTCATTTTAAATGTCTCTGTTTTGTGGAGAAAAAATGAACTTTTACATCAGTGATTTTCACTTGTTTCTTGAATGTGAGAGTTAACAAAGCAAAAAAGAAAAAATTGAAAACTAATATGCTGCGGAAAATGCACAAGATCGCATGGCAGTTTCATGAACATTTACATCCAACACTGTTGAGGTGAGTAACAACATTGGTTTCATACAGTATGAAGAACAAGATAGGTTCCTGTGCAAGTCCATTACTTCCAAAGTATGAGGGTAAAAGGCTGGCAGTACATTAGTAGGGTTTGATTTTGGAAAAAAAAAAATGCAAATGGAGTTTTAAGGCAACTATTTCCCCATGATTTTGGACGAAAAAAGTTCGTCTCTCCCTCTTCCATAATTATTTTTCCTTTGACCAAATACAGCCATATGTTCATCATTAACTTAACTTTTAAGAGAATGCTGATCCTAATAAAGGCCAATTGTTTATGAGCGAAACATAAAATCTGACAAAAAAAAAACGACCGAACTAACAAAAGTTAGGTATGTTACCCCTTGGGATCAATGTCAATGATGTTCATCTTCTCCAGCTGCTGGAGGATGTTGCGGGCAATTGCACCACTGCTCTTGGCGAAGTGAGGTGGGCGACTTCCGTTCCTCTTGCGTCCACCATAGATCTTACGGAATCCACCTACCCCAATTCCTTGCCTGAGGTAGATCTTCCTTGCCATGGATGCTGCAACACGCAATAAGATAAACTGGTTCAATCAGAGGCACGTGAAACGTGGATGGAGGAGGAAATATGGGGTAAAAGGTGACATACCAGCCCTGATGAAATACCAATCAGGGTCATAGGGAGCAAGTTCCTTATATGCAGCTGTCTTGACTATGTCCGTCCAGTGAGGTAACTCCATCTATTAAAAAACATGAGAAAAACAAATATCAGTAAACAGCATAGACGAAGTGGAGTTAGGATTTTCTTCAAAGATGGATGTTTGATCTCCAAATTCCACATTGATCAAATTAAGCAAAACAGTAATAAAATTCTCGTGTCTGCAAACTAAATACAAAACATAGAGTGAACCTAACAAAATATGAGAAAAACAAAACCCTAAACATTAGAGAGAGAATGTATCACAAACTTATTCTCCCCTTCCCATTGTTGGTTGAAGAAAGAATGATACACACTGCTTTCCACACAAAAAAAAAAAAAAAAAACGCCCTTTTCATTGAAGCTACAAATCAATATTTATTCCAGGCTTCAGCTAAAAGTTCAGTTCAGTTCCTTTCCTTTCTACGAAAAACGACACAACTCCCAAGTGTTTATAAACAATCAATCACTAACATGACATGAATATACAAACACAGATTCACAACAAGTACATCTTACAAGGCAAGTAAACTGAAAGCTTGATTTGATTGAGTAATAGATAAATGAGAAGAGAGATGGATCGTACCTTGCCGGATCTCTTGAGGTGAGCGGCGTAGGCCTTCACGAAATCGTGAGGCGAAACATCTTTCACAGTTCGCGCAGTCGTCTCCATGGCTGAAAGGGAACGGAAGGGCAGGGGCGTCTCTCTCTCTCTAGGGTTTTTGCTTGCGATGTCCAACATTGGATTATATACAAGCCAACGACGTGTGGTTTGCTGCGTTTGCACAAGCCAACGACGTTTCGACACCGTTACTTTTGCTGAACGACACCACCACTTTATTTTATTTTATTTTATAGATTTAAGTATACCACCAATATGAACCCCTCTCTCTTCCTCCTCTTCTTCTTTTCCACCTTCTCTTCTCTCTTCACAGCACCACCCAGCCACCAGCTTTCCACTCTTTGTTCTTCTAAGAAATTAGTTAGTCTTATCAGCCATAGGTGAAACTGTTTGCATTAGTGCAGAACTCGATTCTTCTTCTTCGTCACCATCTTCTCATCCTTCTTCTTATGTGCCTTACATGAGATGGAGAGCTTTGAAGGTATTATTTTATCTTTGCTAGCAATCTTCTGTCAAAATGATAAGCAATTAATTTATTTTTGTTTTGCATTTTATCCTTGCTAGCTATCTGATACATTTTATTGAATGGCGCGTCGCTATAGCATTTCTTTGGTGGAGCTATGGGTGTTTTCGTGACACAAACTTATTGAATTATGATAGTTTTTGGCACCTCAAATTCCTTGTCTTTCATTGATATCTCATGGTTACATATATAGTGAAAACCCACCACTCAAAATAAGGATACAAGCTAAACATAAGAAAGTTAACCCAAAATAAAGACCAAGTATAAGGAGAGAAAATCTCCAACAAATGCAATATTCCTAGCATATTCCTAGCCCGAAGATACCGTATCTTGCCAACACTCCCCCTCAAGTAGGTGCATGAAGATTTCGAATGTCCAACTTGTCGAGAAAAAACGCAAATTGTTTCTTTTCGATAGCTTTGGTGAATATATCAGTCAATTGATCACCAGTGCGGACATAGTGAATAGAAACGAGACCATCTTGGATAGCATCCCGAACGAGATGACAATCCACTTCTATGTGCTTGGTACGTTCATGAAACACCGGATTAGCTGCGGTATGCATGGCAACTTGACTATCACAATATACACGCATAGGCCGTGTATGAGAGACTCCCAACGAGGACAATAGACCCTTCAACCATTTAAGCTCACACGTGAGCGTTGCCAGAGAGCGATACTCGGCCTCAGCAGAAGACCGAGAAATCGTGTGTTGTTTCTTCATTTACCACGAGATTGGTGAAGTCCCAAGAAGCACAAAATACCCGGTAATGGACCGGCGAGTCACTGGACAACTAGCCCAATCAGAGTCACAGTAGCCATGTAGTTGAACGTCGGTGTTAGCGCGTAAGAGAATTCTCTGTCCATGACATCCTTTGATATAGCGGACCACTAGTAAAGTTGTTTCCCAATGACGGGTCCGCGGTGATTGCATGAATTGAGCCAATGTATGAACCGAATAGCACAACTCAGGACGTGTAATTGTAAGGTAAATCAATCGTCCAACAAGACGACGATACTGCTCCTGGTTGGCCATGAAAGGGTTGTTATCTAAAGCAAGTTCATGATTCTGCTCCAGTGGAATAGTGGCTGGTTTGGCGCCCAACTTTCCTGTTTCTGCGACTATGTCCAACGCATATTTACGTTGAGATAAAAATATCCCTTCGGCACCACGGGCGACTTCAATCCCCAAGAAGTACTTCAATTTAACAAAATCTTTCATGTGAAAACAATCATTGAGATATTCCTTAAATCGAGCTAACATTCCTGAATCATCTCCTGCTATAATCAAATCATCAACATACACAAAAACAACCAGAATAGCACCATTCCGTTTAAACGTAAACAGAGAATAATCAGAATAAGACTGAAGGAATCCATAAGTTTTTAATGCAGATGAGAATTTAGCAAACCAATTTCGGGGTGCCTGCCGCAAACCATAAAGAGATTTTCGTAGTCGGCACACTTTCCCAGGAGATGAGCCCGAAAAGCCAGGGGGTGGCTGCATATAAACTTCTTCGTCAAGGTCCCCATGTAAAAATACATTACGAACATCCATTTGATGCAAATCCCAATTCTTTTTGGCGGCCACTGCTAACAGAACTCTTACTGTAGCCATTTTAGCAACAGGAGCAAACGTTTCTTTGTAATCGATCCCTACTTTTTTATTGTTCCCAAGCACCATTAGGCGCGCCTTATGACGCTCAATTGAGCCATTGGAATTGTACTTCGTTTTGTAAACCCATTTTTAACCGATGGGTTTCTTCCCAGAAGGCAAAGTCTCCACAGTCCACGTCCCATTATCTTCTAGAGCCTTTATTTCTTCTTGCATAGCAGTGCGCCATTTGTCATGTTTGACAGCCTCAGAAAAATGGGTAGGCTCAGTCTCAGCTATAATAGCTGCCAAAAAACGACGATGTGGTGCAGAAAAATTATCACAGCTTACATAATTAGCTATGGGATAGGGAGTACCTGAGGACAACTGAGAAGTAGGATTTGGTGTGACGGATCGGGGCAGCGAGCGGTGTGACACACATAGTCCTGTAAACGGCTCGGAGGACGCCGTGTTCGTTGTGTACAACCTTCTGTAGCACTAGGAGCAATGGACACGGATTCAACAATACCAACACTCCCCCTGTCGCGAGGCTCCTGCGACTCATCATCTATACCCAACTATAACGGCGTTGGATCCGTGGAATTTTCATCACCAACGGCATCCTCAACTAGGAGCAAATTTATCATTTTCCCAAACTCGAGCAAAGCACAAACACCCAAATGTACGAATGTTGTCATAAGATGGAGCAGTATTAAACAGAACTTCATAAGGGGTTTTCCCACCCAAGATGGAGGAGGGTGTCCTATTAATCAAATACCCAACGGCCAACACACATTCTCCCCAAAATTGAATGGGAAGACCAGCCTAAAAACGCAAGGCACGAGCCACATTCAAGATATGACGATGTTTTCTTTCTACTCTTCCATTTTGTTGAGGAGTCCCAACACAAGATGTTTTAAATTCAATTACTTTTTCAACAAGGAAAGACTTTAGTGAAGTAAATTCAGTCCCATTATCACTCCTCAGTATTTTCATTTCTTTACCAAACTGTCTGCTAACCATAGAACAAAAATTCTTCAAAATATTATGCACTTCAAATTTCTCAATAAGCAAATAAATCCACACTGCTCTAGTAAAATCATCCACGAGGGTTAAGAAATAAACTGCTCCACAATAGGATGGGACACGATAAGGCCCCCATAAATCACAATGAATTGAGAAAAAAGATTCATTTGCATTATGACTACTTTGTTCAAAGACATTACTAGTTTGTTTTGCACGCAGACAAATTTCACAAACTTTATTTTCTGAATCAACAATAACTGAATTAAAATGTGGTAGAGCACCTACAATACGATAAGACGGATGTCCCATACGACGATGCCACAGCTCAACATCATTCTTGCATTTCACCTTGTGCACGCGCGCCGGTGTCACACCCCGCAAGACATAGATCCCGTCACATTGTTCACCCACACCAATCAGGGTTCTCGAGGTACGGTCCTGTATCACACACAACTTATTAGTAAGAGTGGTTATAAAGTTTGCTTCACAAAGTAATTTACCAACAGACAACAAATTGCAATTCAACTGTGGAACAAATGAAACATGTGACAATTTCAATTTATCTCCAATAACCACTGTTCCTTCTTTCGTTGCCATTGTTTCATCTCCATTCAGTAGTCCCACGGGACATGGAGCCACTTCGCAAACATCAACAAGAAGATCAATACATCCGGTCATATGATGCGAAGCTCCGGAGTCAAGAATCCACTGTTGTTCAAAAATCTTACCAGTCAGCTTTTCTGTGGGAGTAATCATTTGGGCGTTCAGCATCGTCACAAGCGTTGTCCATTGATCTTTGGTAAGACCGGGAAGGCCTGCACGATCTGCCTTAGTCACAGATAAAGTTGTCCCGCGCCTACTCACACTGTGCACAGCATTCGCACATTCTTCATAATTCGTTCCTTTCAATTGCACATGAGTCACAAGTGCTTCAGGATTATCTGCCGTGGTTAACGTATACGGCGTGATTGCATCATTCTTGCTTTTATCATTGTTACCTCCTCCGGCCATGGCGATTCACAGAAGTTTCATTTTTTTTATTATTTATTTTTTAGAGGAATTTTGATTGCTCTGATACCATGATAGTTTTTGGCACCTCAAATTCCTTGCCTTTCGATATCTCATGGTTAAATATATAGTAAAAACCCACCACTCAAAATAAGGATACAAGCTAAACATAAGGAAGTTAACCCAAAATAAAGACTAAGTATAAGGAGAGAAAATCTCCAACAAATGCAATATTCCTAGCATATTCCTAGCTCGAAGATATCGTATCTTGCCAACAAATTATGTTGGGGTTTCTCGAAATACGGCCACTTCTGGTGTTGTTGCTATTAACTGGATCCTCAAGGTAAATTAAGGGTGCATTTGATCTTCCAAAAACAAAGTTTTCATTGAAAAAAAAAAATTTGTGATAAAGTTTTTCACAAATTTTTTTTTCCACTGTTTGATTTTTCAATGAAAAACTGTGGTAAAGTTTTGCACATAAATTTTTTTTTCCACTAAGAAAAAAACTTTTCCTAATTTTTCACTGTTTGTGCATTTCCTCTTTTCTATCTTCTAACAATAACAAAATATAGCAACTATTAAACCAGTAGATAGGGAGAAAAACCATTTACAACTTGCTAGTGCTTGAAACCCATACAAGCGTCACAAACCCATACAACTTAACCAACTCTTCCTATAATGATGATGTTCTCTTCAACCACTCGTAAACTCCATACAACTTACATTACAATTACCATCTACATAGCACCCCTACACACTATATTCATTGCTGCTTGCCACTTGGATTCATCAATCGGAATTCCCTCCTTAGCCGCATGTTTTCCTTCCTGGTTTGTCTTCCTTTCGTCCTCAGCTCATGGTACCCTTCATGTCCTAGCTGATCCTTCCTCGTCTGCCCTCCGCAGCTTCGCCCTGTGCCACCATTAATATACGACAAACACACTTTGCTTATTAACATTCTTCTTTCAAACAAACATTACAAAATACAAATCCATGCCTGATTTTTGCTAGATGTTATTGAGCTTCAAGGCTCTTCCCACCAGTCCCACCAAGGACCACCACCTCTCCCTGTCTAGCTCTTGCGTGATTTTTTAAATAATTACTAATATATTTCTTTGTTATGCATGTCTAACCACAAAAAATTTCGTGAATAATAAATATCACAGTTTTGTCAAAAAGGTTTTCAAAAAATTGAGTTACTGGAATGATTTCTCATAACACCAAGGATTGAATTTCGCAAAATATAAGCATGTTTTCTCAAATAATTAGGAACTATTAACTAAGATTGAGGGGAAAAAACACCCCGTAAGTCTTGTTCGTTAACTCAGCGGGTTAGCAAAACCAATTCATCGATAAAGCAGTTTTTGAAGTAAATTCTACAATGGGAAAAGATGTCTACTTTATCTGCCATTTATATTGACTATTTATAATTTATAACTATGATTAGTATAGTTATAATGCATCCCTATCCTCCTCACTGGAACTTTTGCCACAAGTTTAAGGTTATGGATGCAATGTGGATCTTCTTAATTCCACATACACCTCTCGTGATCAACAAGTCCATCAATGTAAGCTCGCATACATGCACGAGCAATATAAGCTCGCATACATGAGAGGTAGGTGAAAAACTACGTATAGAGAGAAATTGAGCTTAACAAAAATGTCACAAATGGTTACTAGATGCTGAGAACAAAACACACTACCTTTCCCTTCAATGGCTAAATTGAAACTATGAAAGTTAAGAACACTTTTAAGCATAAAAACCAATTTGCAACTTGCAAAGCAAAGGATAAAGCACAAACAAATTGCAATTGAGTCACAAATAAATGCATAAGCTTGACACTCAATTATAAAGATGGTCATGATTACCCCAATGGAAAGTCAACAATTCGTGTCTAACTGCAACCAAATGCTACAACGGCATCATTAAGACAAAGTAAATCTTGCCACATTTTATCATAAGGGCATCTTTTAAAATCATGACGGGCTGGCAAAGGATTGGAACCGGATCTTGGTTTTGCAATTTTTGAATGAGAAAATTCTGAAAACGAACCAAAAACTCTTTCATCTAATATCTTCTCCCTTTTTTTCTTTGATTCCACCAAACATATCTCCCATTCATCCTCACAATAGACTAGTGTTCATAAGCATGTATTGCATGCGTTAACTCTCATGTGATTGTATTTACAAAGACATAGTCTATAATTTTGGTCGTAAATTAACTCTAGTGTA
Source organism: Berberis vulgaris (assembly GCA_963556465.1). Classification (NCBI taxonomy): domain Eukaryota; kingdom Viridiplantae; phylum Streptophyta; class Magnoliopsida; order Ranunculales; family Berberidaceae; genus Berberis; species Berberis vulgaris. The sequence continues at coordinate 54,368,631 of OY747124.1, read as the reverse complement.
CTAGGAGAAACACTAACTATAGCTTAAACTCTTATGACTATTACCAAAATCAACCTAACCCCACCCATTGTCATGCACCCATTAGCCCACACTTTTGAAGAATGAATTCCATACATTCTGAGCATAAGTTTTTTCGCAATGAAGTAGCTAGCTAGGAAATGCGGGACTAAACACAATTCAATATCATCATTAAATGCAAAATCCAGTTAACAATAAGAGCTAAAAATCATGCATGATAGTGTGAAATGTGAATTCCACAGTTTCATTGATGACAAGTAAAATGACTTGAAGAAGAGAGATTAAGGGAGTTACAAGTGAGTGTTACCTTCGCTATGAGGGAGCACTTGAGCTTTGAATCTAAAGCTCCCCAAACTAGGGGTGGGCATCCCATCCCGCGATCCCGATCCCGTCCCGTCCCGATTTTTTCGGGTCTTAATGGGATTGAATAATTTCATCCCGATCCCGTCCCGTCCCGATCTAGAATGGGATGAGATGGGATGAAGATTTTCAATTCCGCCAATCTCGTCCCGTCCCGAGCTAATTTTTTTATATTTATTATTAATATTTTTATTTATTTATTTATTGTTATTCATATAAACTTACAGATGACTAACAGAAACTCATGGTGTTTGCAGTGGTAACAGAAATGTTACTTCAAGAAATAAATATTCATTAAGCAAGATAAAGATAACAGACTGTTGCTTGAATTCCCAATAAAAGTGGCTCCAATTATTTAACTTCCAAATATTGATAATACCCAGGTGAAGATGAAAAATAACAATTAACTTAGTAATACATATTCAGAAGGGAACATTCAGGGGCGGAGCCAAGAATTTGAGATGCCCCAGGCTGTAAAAATATTTTTTTTTAATTACGATATATGTATTAATGATAAACCATTATGAATATGTTAGAACATCACCAATAGGTCTATATTTCTTCCCTAACAAAAGATGAAATGTCATTTTGTCAAGGAACCATGAATTTTGTTTCCCACAGTAATGAAATTGTAAAATCAGTTGGGAGGCCATCACAACGACACAATACTCTTAGTGAGTCTCATTTATCATGTCATTTTCTAAAAGTCAGCCCACTCGACTTCATTGTAAGGGGATTTAGTGGCTACCCTTATATTTGCATGCCACATCTATATCTAATAATAAGAAAGTTATTTTTCACCCTCTTATATGATGATAATCTTCGCAGCAGTCACAGGCAGCACGCTGATCCTGTCCCGTCCCGATCCCGTATGAACGAGATGGGATAGGGATGGGTATATCTCGTCCCATCCCGTCCCGTGCCCACCCCTACCCCAAACTGTTCAACACAAGAACCACAAAAAGAAGAGCAACACCCACAAGATGAAGAGCAACACCCACAAGTCTCCCCTTTTAGAGAGGATAAGTCGCTAGTTCTTTAAATTCTAGCTTATGATCTAGCACATCTTGAACCTCAAAGATCACAGCAGCAGGTGCAACCTGAACAAGTTGAAACCTACAAACATTCATAAGTTTGAACTATACAATTTGAAGCACTGTGAGCTAGTTAAACTAAGACTCGGTCAACAAATTAAGAAAGATGATAAGCCATTAAGAAACCCAAGTACCAATACTAAGAAAGATGATAAGCCATCAAGAAACCCAGGTACCAATACCATCGTAAGAATTAAAACTCGCTGAAATTAGCAAATACCCATTATCAGAGAGAAAAGAGGAATCTATTGTAAAACAAAGGATGAGTGGTCGTTATAGACATTAAATTGCAATCAGAACTCAGAAAGAAGATCACTAAAAGATGTGTCTGCCAATCATGCTAGCAAAAGAAGGGGGAAATGTATTGGTAGTAATAAATAGCATGAGAGCTACCTCAATTCCCTTTGAAAAAGATTGAAAATGAGAAAAGAGAAGGCATGATCATAAAGCCAGCCATAGCAATAAATAGAAAAGGAACAAAATAAGGTTAGCACACCGATTCATCTGAAGTATCTTCTGACCCTTTTGGTGTGAAATGGTAAAGGAAAAGATGGGGTGGATGATATAAGTAATAAATGCATCAGAAAAATGAAAGAAAAAAACAAAAAGGAAAGGAATTTAAGGGCATCTCCAATGGTAAAAGTTAAAATGGGGGATGGTACGAAAAGCTAAATTTAGGGGTCCCCTATTTCTTCACCATTCCAACCACATCCCCTATTTTAACTTTTTCATCATTATTTTAATATATCTTCAACTTTTCTATACCAATTTAATTTCAATTATATTATTATTAATTTCAACTAAATATTATTATATTAATAAGTTTCAATTGTATTATTATAATATTATTAAATATATTATTATTAATTTCAACTTAAATATATAATATTACTATTTTTTAATTATACTATTATTAATTTAATCTTAATTTAAACTTAACTAATTAAAAAATTGAGAGTTTAAAAAAATAGTATTAATAATTAATTTTTTAATCATTATTTAAATATATATTCCATTTTTTACATCATTATTTAGATAATTACTATTAATAATTTTATCATTATTTAAATTAGAATTAATAACTACTTTTGTTTAAATTAGTATTAATTTGTTGTTATAGGGGATGAGTTAAAGGGATGGTTGGAAGGATATTTTTTTCAATCATCCCCCTAAAATAGCTTTTTGGCTATTTTAGGGGGATGATTGGAGATGCTCTAATAAGCCCTGCAAAATTGATGAAAATATTAAATAAAAAGTTGGATGAGCACATTATTGAAGACGTCATGAGGAAATACAACTGGATATTGAAACAATCACATCAAAGTTCATGGCTCAAAGTGGTGAAAATTGAATGTTATTAGTTTGTCCAAAACCCCATTTCACAAAAATGTAAAAATCTTACAAAGAACTTTAACCAAACAAAACCAATAGAGATTTCAAACAAATAAAAATCTGGTTTTTTATTCACAACATTTCACCCTTTTCATGATCAAGAACACCCAGATCAGAAATCATGAAAAATCACTCAAAAACAACAACAACCCAGACAAATGGAGTAAAAAACACAGATACCCATTGATCCAAAATTGCAAATCACAACTCATCCAAATGAACCTACCACTGAAAACCCACTATAACACAGTTTCACCTAAATGGGTATCTGTAAAATAAATAAAAAAACAAAAAAAAAAAGTGAAGATCAGAGACTTACAAGAAAGAAAAAAATAATAGCTTTAATAAATCAGTTCAAGAGATACCCAGATTATAAAATGATTGAACAAAACTACCTAATAAAACAAATCATATTACCTTGTTCACAAAGAAGGTTTATTCACCATTAACATCCACCTCAAGAGTGCAACCCAAATCTTCCATGTTACATATAAAAAGAACCCAAAGGCTAAATATCTCACTTGAAATCAAATTTTGCCAACACAAAGATGAAGACGAGTTGTGAAGCTTTTAGTGGAAAAACACTAAACTTATACTCTCAAATCAACTCAATGGGGAGGCACGAGTGAAAAAGACAGTACGGAAGACAAGATTTTGGTATGGGTAACAAGTTAAACACAACTGGGCCTTTGAGAATTGGAGATCTGAGAGAGATCACAGAGACGAGAGAGGAAAGAAAAGAAATCGGAAAGAGAGAGAGATCGCAGAGACGAGGTTGAGTGGAGAGATGAGATCGAGTGGAGATTGCAGAGACAAAAAGGCGTGAGAGGATGAAAACTTTTCACAGTTGAACCTTAAGTAAAGTTTTCCCATATGAAAGTGGGAAAGTTTTCATAGCAGATTTTTTTTTTTATCCAAAAATTTAAACACTGAAAAGTAAGATTTTGGCGGTAAAGTTTTCTTTTTTCTTCGAGTACCCAAAAATCAAACACACCCCAAGTGTCAAATGTTTTCAATTATTTAGTCTCGTTATAGATGTTGCTCAAACTGGCAAATAGGTAAAATAAGAGAAAAAAAACTATTATTTTCCATTTAGTAGCTCCTTAGTTGATCAACTATTTTGCTTTATCCGTCACTTCAAGCAATACCACTCTTGTCACTTCAACAATACCGCTCTGATAAAATAAAGTTCAAGATGTTTGTTTCATCATATTGAATTAGATAAAGAGCCCTTCTTAATGTCTAGGGAATGGGCGAGGAAAGAGAGCGAGGGGGATGGGTTTAACCCATCCCTCGAGATTAGAGACAAAAAGCATATCGAGGGGCATGGGTTTAACCCATCCCTCGCCCACTCCCTCAACATTTAGAAAAGGCTAGAGAAATGAGTAAAACCATGCCGATTTGTAAAGCATTAATCATTTTATTGACAAACCTAGGAGTTGTGATTTTCCACATGCTGCAACTATTGTTGTATGTTGTATGTTGTATGTTTCCCTTTGATGTGATTGGAGATTGAGAAATTTTTAGTTGTTTAGGACCGGGTCCGCTACGACTTTTGAAAGCTCTAATATTTTTTTACTCAAAGGCCTCGCCCCAGTCTTGGAGCTACCAGTGCCACACCTTAGTCAAACTGGCTAGCAACTGGGGGCTCACAAAACACCCCTATGTAGTTTTTAAAAACAACTTTAACAAATAGAAGAAAATCCATAAACAAACAACTTAAATCATAGCCTAATTCGCTCAATCTGATTAAAAAGAAAATCTGAAATAAGTAAAACTTTAAAATTTTTATTCCGGGGACTCCACCACGTCTGGACCTGGCCTCACTCCTAACCTAACAAGAGATAAATCTTATGATCACCATCTACACCTCATCCTGATTAGTCCTAATTAATATTCATTTGCCCTTTGTCTTTTAATGCCATCATCCTGCACTGAACTAATATACTGACCTCATCGTTGGAGTTTGTTGTACATGGCCAAACAATCTTTTATCAAAGAATATCCTTTCATTGTCTCACATAACCACGTGACATTCTTATCTTCGTATATGTACTCAGGGGCGGATCCATGATTTTAGTCGAGGGGGAGGGGGGGGGGGGGGGCGAAATGGAAAATACTTATTAGTTGATAATAGTATTTATCAATGATAAAGCCAATTTTTTTTTCTTCTATCTGAGCTAGTAACTAATAAAAAAATGCAACTATAAAAAATACATTGCATATACCAAATTGGATCCAGTGTAGTCCAATTTTAAGCCAAAATAAGGTCACTATCGATAACCTTAGCAAAGAGCAAACGAGCATAATAACTAGAATATATAACTAATATCACAAAATATTTAGGACAGTGACGGAGCCAGGATTTTTGTTGAGGGGGCCCGGAGTGATGTCATAATTAATTAAATATAATATAAAAATTAGTTACTTTTACATGATTTTTTTTAAATACAACAAAAAGGAAGTACAACAAAGACAGTCATTGAAGATGAGTACTACTATATTCATTGAAGATTATTACTACTTCTAGAATCACAACACAAGATAAGGGTTTGAATCGTTGATTACTACTACATGAAGAAAATGAGGAGGAGATTGGGTTGGTTACGATTTTTTTGTGTAGATGACAAATACGGTGATTAATGAAGGCACCTGGTACCTAGAAGAAGAAGAAGAATAAGGTGGTTTGGACCTTATTGGATCTTGTGAAGATGAGCTCAAATAACTCAATAGTTATAGATCTTTGAAGATGATGAAATATGGGGGTTTCCCTCATCTTATCCAATCGATGGAGTGTGAAGAAGAAACTGTGAATTTTGGTTTCTTGGAGAGATTTGAGGGATTTAACCTCTATCTCTAACTCTAAAAATAGAGTTTGAATTTGTTATGTAGATGATTTGAAGGATGAAGTCATGGTCGAAGTGAAAAGTGAGAATAGAGGGGCAAATAAAAAAATTAATTGAAAGACAAATAAAATAAAATAAAAAATTCTCAAAAGTCAGTTGCCCCCACGTGAATCCTTGCTTGTAATGCACTTGAATCATGGCTAAAGCAAATAGTCTAATTATACTTTCTTTTCATTTTTTTTTTCTTTTTCTTTTCTTTTGTGATATTATTTATAATTTGTATCATGGCTAAAGCAAATAGTCTAATTATACTTTTGTCATGTGTATGCATTTCGGAGTTTGTTCAAAGGGTTGGTATAATGAAATAGCTGAGAGCATGATGGCCTCTAACACCAATTATAAAGACACTGGTCTATTTGGTTTTTACGCTACTCGGCTACTGCAAAGGTGATAACTTATGTTGTCATTATAATTAAATATATGTTTTTGTGTTTTTAACGAGGCAATATTGCAAAGATGTGACTAAAAAGAAAAAAAATTAGTAAGCAGTCATCATTACAATGCTTTTCTTTTGTTAAAGACACATCCTTGATAACACAGCAATATTGTGATTCCACTTTCATGTGGAACATTAAGTGTGCTCCCTTATCTTCAATTCAAACAGATTACAGTCGATTTAGCAGTTTTACATAAGACATTGTAGAAGTTACAATCAGAGGAAAAATAATAAATAAACAACACAGATAGGCACTTATTGCTTAAGCTGGCTAACTACATGCTCAAAATTTGAGAATGTGTTGCATTACACTTTTATCACTAAACAATGTTTTGCCTATTTATTTCTTTGAAATTATTATTACTATTAATCAGCCCGAGTGCTTGATGATTTAGCACATGCTATCATGTACGAGATAAGCAAGTCATCCTACAGAGTTTCAGAGGCTGACGTTACCCATGCCTGTAATCAGGCAAATCAATAACGTACATTTATTTTTGCAATGCTTGATCAATGGACATTATGTTATTGAACCCTTCTAATTGGCGAGGAAACGAGTGAGGGATCCCCCTCCCCCCTCAAGATGCTTAGAATTTCCGTATGTTATTTGCTACAATTGTTAAAATTTATCTATCAATATTATATTTTCTTGTTCTCTGTAGCAGACAATTCATCTTCACTGTTTGTATTATACTTTGTCGAAATACAATGTATTGTATCTTACTCAAACTTGTTCGCAATTCATGATTAACCTTTAGTTGTTCTTGGAATGAAGCATCCTCGAGGGAGCTCATATATGACTGCTAAATTCTCAAAAAGGAAACAAATTTCATGGAAAACCATATAAATAGTTGCAAAAATATTGGTTTATGCACCGACTCTTCAAAAAATTTCCATTTTGCAAGTAGAATACATATCGAACACGGACTTGCGCCGACAGTATTCAACATGTGATCAATAACTCCGACATGTTGACTTGGTCGGACCGCGATACGGTCAGGACATAGACTGTTTTTGTTTTGTTTTTTTTTCTCGCGTGCATATAACATCCTAGTCGGGTGCAAATAGCATTCTGCCCTTTGATTGATCCAACTGAAGAAAGAAAGAGAAGGTACAAAACAGAAGAAGCAAAAGAGAAGAACTGGAGATTAGAAGAAGAAAGAAGAGGAGAAGATCAGTCGATCTTGGCTGGTTGTTTCGATTTGAGGTTTCTTGTTGTTGTCCAATCGACGCAGAGAGCCAGAGACTGAGAGAGGGACGATAGACGAAGATCGACACAAAAAGAGAGATTGAGGGAGAGAGACGAGTGCATGATCGATTGATCTGCTGCTGCTGCTGCTGCTGCTGCTGCCTGTGAAATCAAAATTAGAGGTATGTTCTTCGACGAAAACCCTTCGATTTCTTCTCCTTCCCCATCCCCCATCTGAATCATGGCCTGAACTAGAAGATATCGATATCAACAACGAAAACCCTCGCTCTCTCGATGAAGACAATATCGATCTCCTCAAAACCTATGTATGTGCTAGTCTTCTCTCTCCCTTTTTTGTTTTAGGGTTTATTGTTCGTCATCCGTCTCTAGGGTTTCTGATTCACTTGAATTTGGTTTTTTTTCAGGGGCTGGGACCTTACTCTAACAACATAAAGAAAGTGGAAAAGGAAGTCAAGGAGAAATTTAAGAAGGTCAATATGTATTCTATAATTCTATTCTATAGTGCTTCACTAATTTTGTTGGAATTCATCAAACAAACCACAAACCCCATGGCATAACATGTTCAATTCGAGATATAAGCTATCCAAGTATGTGAAATAAATATTTAACTTTTAAGACAATTTTGTGCAATTTAGGAATGGGAAGTGGATGAGGTGAGGGATATGATGGGGATCTTACAATAATGGTGTCAAACAATGTTTCATGTTTGGTTGATATAATGGATTAGTTTCTTTGATTTCATTTTGTATTTTTGATTTGATCCTCTAGGATGCAAATGTGCTTGGATTATTAGTTATTGTTTATTTTTTTAACCAAAAAAAAATATAATAAAAAATATAAATAAAATGTGTCGCCGAGTCGTGGTTATTTGGAAACTGCCGAGTCGGCATGTCGTGTCCGTGTCCGACACGACACACGTGTCCGAGTCCGTGCATCCTTGGTTTTCATTTATTCAAATACTCGTCTCCAATCACATTTTAGTTAAAGCTACAACGATGGCCTTTTTAAGAAATGGGATGTATTAGTGCTTCCAATGTGAGATTGGAAGACTTCCGATGAAAACTCTGGATGGTGATTGTGATGATATCTCAGGCGATGTTGTAGAGAAAGACGATGCACCATCTTTAAACGCCCACTTCTAGTACCCAACAAACTACTTCTAGCAAGCCAATTGTTTATTCCCAACAGACTAGTATATCAAGATTTTGCAAGGAAAAATGCTTCAAGCTCAAACGACCAAAAGAAAAAGAGTCAATATTAGCTACTTAATTGGTTCCATCTTATTGTGCTTTATTTATTTTTTTTATCTGAAAATTTATTTTTAGATGAGAATAAACTATAGAATTGTTTTGAGTAGACACTCAAATAAGTTTTATTTATTGTGCAATTTATCTTAGTGCACATTTACATGCTTATATATAGTTACATGAAGTTGTAACCATGACCCGACAAGACTTCCAAATCGACCTGCAAGCATGAACTCTGTTCTGAATGAGACCGCCCTCGTACCTTTGTAGTTAAATCACTAATAGGAGCCTAATCAGTTTAGGTGTGGGAATAATCAGAATTATTGATTTTATACATGAATTTTTCCTATCTTTTTAAGTAATGTGTTTAGTGCACAAAAAAAAACTAATGAATATTGAAGAAGTAAACATCACATGCCTTAATTTAAGGAAAAAAAATTAAAAAAATTCAACGTTAGATAAAGATGTGATTTTCCGATCTTCTCTAATTTTAGTAGCTATTTTCCTTTGGTCACTTTTCTCTTAGGGTCTGTTTGGTTGCACGGAAAATAGACATAGAAATTGAAACTGTTTCTGTGAATTTAATTCCGAGGCCTCCATCTTGGACTTGAATTCTATGAGTAGTGAGAAAACAGTCTTATGAATAATTGATTTCCTGTCAGTAAATAGATTTCCTGAGTAGTGAGAAAACAGTCTTATGAATAATTGATTTCCCAAGAAGAATCTCTATCCAAACATATCCTCTTCACATACTTTTGGTAGTGCCCTATGGTAGAGAGGTTAGGTTTAATTGTTAAAAATAACATTAATGTTTCTCGTTTATTTGCAACATATTTTCATGGACCCATTAGTCAATCATATTCAAAATGATTAATCGGTAACTCGGCGAGAAATCGCGATTTCTTGTCGATTAATCGGCTAAGAGATTATTCAAAAATTATAACGCTCTACTAGAGAGGAGAGATTAATTGGGGATCAATTAAATAACATAGCCTCGTACTGCATTCCCCCAAAGTAGTGTAACCCGTACCCATACCACGTATCGGTGCGACCCACATACCAGGTAACTATGGGTGAGACATAGGGCATGTCCTGTGTTTCTCGGAGCTTCCTACCTGACTAATTAATTAATTATTCCATACATATGGAAATCAAAGGTAATGTCTGAGGAGTTCATATTTATGGTGTTTTGTCAACCAGCTTGGCTTCTGATTATTGTTTTGTATATTTGTCGATTTTATATTTTGATCTTTCTTTTTGTGAGTGAATTTCCTTTTCACTAACAACATGAAATTTGAGAGATGAAATAAGATTCTTTTTACCAAATGACAATTATAATAGGCAAGATGCTGATGAGCATCATAGCAATTGTGAAAAGGTAAAGGTTTTTAAAAATAAGAGGAATACAATGAATCCATATTCCTCCAAAAGCTCTGTTTGAAAATACTGCTCTTATTCTCTGGGATGGTTTATCTTAAGTGATTAATTAGTTGATATCTATCTTTTTGTGGTTGGGTGGGATATGGATGGCGTTGTCTTATGATTATACATGACATAGACAAATATTTTTCTTTTGTTACTGCTAGTTGATATGCATCTGACTGACTATTACTGTCACATGCATCGACACAAGTGTAAATCTATTACTTTGCTTTTATTTCTTCCCCCTCCCTCCCTAGTTCAGTGGCCTACTCCTGCAAATATCGTATTTGCTAGAGTCTCACTGGTGTGTATTTTTTTTTCAGTTGAAATCTTCTCTGCTACTCCAAATTGATGGAACCAGTCCAATTGCCAAAGATATTGAACGTCGGGTAAAGTATTCTTTCTTTGAGACGCTGTTAAGATTAATGAGAATGGAGTTTATAGTTTGAAAAGGTCATTCTCCACGGATCTTGAGATTGGTCAATGTATTTTGTGTACTTTACGAGGAACCTTTTAGGTAGACTATTACTCAATCCTTGCCATCCAATTGTCTAGTGCTTCTGAATACTTATGGGTGTTGTTTTTCTTTTTCGCTGTCTGATCTGATGTTAGATGGTTTCTGGTATTTTCAGCTACTTACATATGGTCGAAGAATACCATTTGCTGAGCGCTTTGCATGGATTGATGCTTTGGATGCAAGCACCATAAAACGTACTGCAAACTGATTTATATTTGATAGGGCAATGCTATTATGCCCCAAGGATAAATTGTGTTGTACATGTTTAAATTGGTTCACATTATATATATTTGGTTGGTTGATATTCTGCCATTGTGGTCTACTGGATGTTGCGATTGCTGCAATGGGATCTATCCAAAGCTTACCAGACTACAACTGGTTCAGATACAGGACCTACTGGTTGCGTTATTAGGCTTTTTGTATCATTTTTTCTTCTTCAGCGTTTCACTTGTTTTATGTCCTCACAATTGGGAAAAGTCCCTTAAAGGAGGTTTCTATTGCTTCTGCCCTACATCACTCTCCATCACAGCTCGCCAGTCAAGCCAGTGTTTTATTTCTCCATTTCAGAAGCTAAACCAATTTCCTTCTGTCATGTGTACTTGCAACATGGTGTGATTACAAGAATGGATTCTCTCACGAATAATTGTAAATCAGAACTTGTGAAGTAATTGAAGTTTAGGTATCCTGTTTTATTCAGCCAAATGAGGTCAATACTTTTTATCAGACAGTTTGTATGAATTTGTTATGGTTAGAAGACGGCTTGAAAATTGGCACTGTAATGAATATTGGAAGGTGTTTGTTAGCAAAAGTCTGGAATGACATTACAATGTCGCTGGGTTGCATTTTGTCCGTCCATGCTACTGATGGGTTGGTCTGCCTAGTGATTGAGGTTGTTGCGAAAGCTATTGCATTTTGTTCGTCCATGCTACTGATGGGTTGGTCTGCCTAGTCATTGAGGTTGTTGCGAAAGCTACTATCGTTGGCAATTAACTAGGGTGTGAACGTTGTACCACACTTGAAAGGCATTGATAATTTCTGGCCCGATGGTAGCTCAATCTACCTACTGGTATTTAATGGCACTCTGTTTAGTTTGTAAAAATCAAAACTCAAAACTCAGGGATTTGAGGTTGGGTCTGTTGCTAGGTAATGGGAGTTAACAATTTGTTAAATGTTTGACACTAATTAATAGTCGTAAAATGTTGGAAAGTGTGTATGATGAAAGCTTAGCTAATTGTTGAAGCTATAAGGCCTCGTTTGGTTACTCGATGTAATGGGAATGGGAATGGGAATGGGAATGAGAATGACTGCGGTAATGGGAATGTAATGGGAATGGTAATGGTAATAGGAATGTGTATGTTTGGTATACCTATGAATGGCAATGGTAATAGAGTATGACATTGTTTGGTATGTGAATTTATGGTAGGAATGGAATGGGAATGACTTGTGCATTTCCCGAAATACCCTCAATTATTATAACTAGGGCAAACAAGTCATTACGCTTATCTTGACCATTACAGTGGGAATCGTAATCGCCATTCATAGGGTGGGAGGTATGAATGGTCATTACAACGAAATCTGTAATGGGAATGACCATTACGATGGTTTTATGTGATACCAAATGCAGGAATGCCTTTGACCCATTACATTACAATGGTCAATCATTACATTACGACGGTCAATGGGGTAACCAAACACGCCCTAAGGAGTGGAGTTGGTGTGGTTTCAAGTTGAGAGTGGAGGTGAGATGAGCATGTGAAGCATGGGGTGGTCATGGAGAAAACGAGTTGGATGAGGAACAATGAACTATGATGGATTTTGGGGAGGGGAGTGCAGGGAAACCTGAATCCAACTTGGGCAAGAGGGACTTGCATTTTTCCAGCCCCATAGAAATAGCATTTAGTATGATTGAGAATGGTTGGGGACCTATGAAATAACCCATAAATAAATCTAGGTTGTGACTAAATAACACACCATTTCCGCCGAAGGACACCATCAACCCCCTTCTTTTTTTAAGGACAACACCAATATATATATATATATAAATTCTAAACTCTCTTCTCCTCTCTCCTTCTCTTCTCCATCAATGACCTCTCTATCACCCTGCCACCGCCACCTCTCCTCCTCCCCTTCTTATTTTCTTTTTCTTTTTCTTATTTTTCTTCCTTTTCTATTTCTTCTTCTTCTCTCCTCCTCCCCTCTTCTTCTTCTTCTCCATCAAGCACACCACCACTGTTAGCTGGCGGTGGCAGGGCATGGCGGGGAGATGTTGCTTTGGTGGAGAAGAAGATAAGGTGGGGGTGGGGGTGGTGGTGTCCTTAAGCAAATCCAAATCCAAAATTTTTTTTGGGGTGGTGGTGTCCTACATCAAGCACCACCACCTCACTCGGCCCCCGCCGGATGTCCCTCCCAACCCCGCCTAGTTCTTCCCTTCTCTATTATTTTTCTTCTCTTATTTTCTTCACAACTAAATGTCATAAATTAACAAACACAAATTGAAAAATACTCATTTGAAATCAATTAACAACAAACACTTTAGAAATAAAATCAATAGAAAAAATGAGGAAGGATTACCAACAATTTGAAAACGTACACTCACTGAAAAAAATATGAGAAAGAAAAACACTGCAAATGATAGAAAATGGGTCAATCGCAGCGGCCCATGCGAGTAGGAGATCCCAGTCGCAATGGCACATGTGAGTCCAAGCCTTCCATTCGCAGACTATGGTGCGCGTGGGATGTCTAAACTCGCATCGGAACCTGCACATGGTTCTTTATTGGACATTTTTGAGTTATTGTTGTAAAATAACCATAACTTGTTCATTTCAAAACATTTTCAAGTGATTCAAATTGTGTTCATTAGATAATTCAGAGTGCTACATTTTTCGTGTTTTGATGAACTTGAAAATCAGTCTCAGTCAAGCTTATAAGTTGACCAAAATTCGGGGACAATACTCTGTTTTAATGTTTTGAATGAGTGAGTGTTAGGTTATTTTGGGAAGAGATGAGAAGAGGGGAGGCCAGTGTTGGCGGGGTGCTGCTGCTCCATTGTCTGTTGATGTATAAAGAAAGTGAAGAGAAAGGAGAAAGAAAACGGTGGAGAAGTAAATGAACAGTGGTGGTGTCTTTCAACACATCAAAGGAAAAAAAAAATGAACAGTAGTGGTGGTATCCATCAGCAAAATTAGGGTTGTTTTTGTGAATAAAGAGGAGAATGAGAGTAAAAAAGGAGAAGAGGAGGAGAATAAGAAGAAGAAAGAGAAGAAGAAGAAGAAGAAGGAAGAAGAAAGAAAATAAGAAAAAGAAAGAAAAGAAGAAGAAGAAAATGGGAAAAGGAGGAAGAGAGGTGGCAGGGTAGTGGTTAGGGCTGGGCAAGTACGGGTAACCGGCCCAAAAACTAAAAACCGAAAACCGGCCCGAAAAATTTGGGCCCGTGTTTATGAGAATCGAAACCGAACCGAGTTGACCGGATAACCGAGGTCCCGGTTAACCGAATTACGAGCCGGTTTCGGTTCTGAAAGCAGTAAAAAAATATATATATATACTGATCATCGTACAATAAATTACAAAAAAATTACAGATCATCGTACAATAAAAAAAAAATACAGTACAAAAATTACAAAAAAAAACAATAGAACAAATTAAAAAAAAATTTACAAAAAAAACATTCATTCATCGTAATCAGATCTGATATGATCAAAGATCAGATCTGATCAAGATCTGAGATCACAGATCAGATATCAGATCTGATAAAGATCAGATCAAGATCTGAGACCAGATCTGATCAAGATCTAGATCTGAGATCAAGATCTGATCAAGTTCTGAGATCAAGATCTGAGATCAAGATCAGATCTGAGATCAAAATCTGAAATCAGATCAGATCTGAGATCAGAGGTGGTCGATGCTTCACTGCAAGAGGGAGAGGAGCGGTCGATCTTCGCTGTGAGAGGGATGCTTCGCCTGTGAGAGGGATGCTTCGCTGGATGCTCTCTGAGGGATGCTTCGCTGGATGCTTCGCCTGTGAGAGGGATGCTTCGCTGGATGCTCTCTGAGGGATGCTTCGCGTCGCTGTGAGAGGGAGAGGACCGGTCGATGCTTCGCTGTGAGCTGAGAGGGAGAGGAGAGGGAGGCGGTCGAGTCGTTGATTCGCTGTGAGAGGGAGAGGAGAGGGAGGCGGCGGTCGATGCTTCGCGGTCGATGGTCGATGCTTCGCGGAGGGACTTCGCTGTGAGAGGGAGAGGAAGCTGTGAGAAGGAGAGGAGAGGGAGAGGTGAGGGAGGGAGGGACTTCGCTGTGAGAGGGAGAGGGAGGAGGCGGTCGATGGGTTTCTATTTTAAGTTAGCTATTGAAAATGGGCCGGGCCGGTTAACCGACGGGTTTCAGAAATGGAAACCGAGGCCTGGACCAGAAACTTCGGGCCGGGCCGGGCCGGGCCGGGCTTTTACAACCGAAAGTTTTTTAATTAATTATAACCGATCCGAACCGACCCGATCGGTCCGGTTGTCGGTTCGGTCCGGGTTTTCGGTCCTAAATGCCCACCCCTAGTAGTGGTGGTGATTGACAGAAAAGAAAAATAAGGAGATGGGAAGAGGAGGGGAGGTAGTCAGTGACGGAGCCAGGAAATTTTATGAAGGGGGGCGGAGTGACGTCATAGTTAATATAAGAAATATAGGAATTAATTACTTTAACAAAAAAAATTAATTCGAACAATATATAAATAAATATACAAAACACCAATTGTTAAACAAAACTCCATCTAATCTATGGGGAAGAAAATGGATCGGACAAGCTACTTTGTAGGAAGCACAAACAATAAATATATGAGGAACAAATCAAATTGGTATGTAAAGTTAATGGGCAAGAATTAATTTCAAATGTAAAATTGATGTGGACACAAAAATTTGATTATTTGCAATTTGCCACCTTATCATAAATAACTAATTAGAGGTTACCCCATCATTAATCATTATTACAGTCTTCCCTGAGACTAACGGTCAACGTGCATTGACTGTCAAAAGGCTCACGTTGATTATCAAAATGTCTTCAAACAATAACCCATAGATGAACCTCGAAATACAAACATATATCTTGAGAAAAAAAATTAATGGATCCAAATTTCATGCGTCTCCAAAAAAAGCCTATGAATAAAATACAAAAATAGACCTCGATACGAATTCATCTTGAGAAAATACATGAAAAAAAACCTTCTCCTTCCTCAATGCATGAAAAAGAGGTTACGGTTGTTGTTGGCTAATAGTGATGGTAAGAAAAAAAAAACTAAATCAAGCAAAAAGGGAGGGAGAGGAAGAGAGTAGGAGACGAGGCGGTTGCCGGTGTCGTAGTAAACAGATAGAGAACAGAAGAAAGGAAAAGGGTGGAGCAGAAAGGGAGAACAAAAAAAGAAAAATGGCAAGACGGAATCGAGTCGTCGACATCGCAACAGGGCATATTAGAAATAAAAATAAAAAAATTTAAAGTCAGACTTGCCCCCACGTGGCTCCATCATTGGAGGTAGTGGTGATTGATGGAAAAGAAAATGAAGAAAAAGAAGAATAATAGGGGAAGATGAGGAGATGTGGGGGTGGCGGGGCGAGATGGTGGCATTGATGGAAAAGAGAGAAAATGAACCGTGAGTGGGAGATGGTTTATAAAGGTGGTATCCTTCAACACATTAAAAAAAGGAGGGTGGTGGTGTTCTTCAACAGAAATGGTGGTGTTATTTAGCAGCAGCCATAAATGTATCTATCTATCTATCTATCTATATTGCCATTGTTGTTGCTGTGAAAGAGGGCGGTTACAATGTGGGAGCTAACAGTTAAAATGTTCAAATGTTCAAATTTTCACCCTAAACATGCTAAGATGATCAACATGATCCAAACTTTTTAACCCTAGGGACAAATACCTTAGATCCCCTTTGTTCTTCTCCAAATAAAAAGCCAATGACTTCCAATTTTTCTTAGAAAACATCAATGCCAAACTCTCTACCTGAAAATTTAGAGTGCTCTCTTAGGCTAGCCGTACAATCATGATCAAAGTAGTCCTCAACTCTATCCCAATTTACAATATGCAAACTTTCCTTATCCCCGTCTCTATTTCCACAAAAATTGATAACTTTGCCCGAGATTTTTGGTGGAATGGGGCAACTGACAGTAAAGCTAAACATTTGTGCACCTGGGATCGAATCTCACAACCTCGCAACATGGGTGGTCTTAATATTCCTCTCACCAGAATAAAAAATCTAGCTCTGATGGCTAAAAGCATTTGGCAAACGCTATCTTCCCCTTCTAATGCGTGGGTCCAACAACTCAAAGCTTTGTACTTTTGTAACAAAAACATATCTCAAAACTCTAAAACCCCTTCAATTGCCTCCTTCTCATGGATAGACAATATTTCAGCTCTTGCCAAGATGAAGCATCATTTTGTTTGGCAAGTGTTGTCAGGAAAAACTATTGACCCATGGAGAGATTGTTGGGTCAAGCCCTAATTGGTTTTGGCTGATTGTGTTCCTAACTTCTATGATCAGAACATGCCTACCACGATCCCAAATCTTTGGATCGCCTCTTTTAATCATCATCAATGGGATTCAACTCTCATTAACTCTTTTTTTCCTGCCCCGGTTGTTAAAGACATTCAGGACATCCTGATCAGCCTATCTGAAAGTATCGATAAGCTTACCTGGCTTCCAGAAAAAAATCTTTTTAGTTAAAAATGCAACCAATGCGTTCATAAATGAACAGTTTGAATCCTCCACTTTTCTTCTAATGCTAATTTGTCAAATCCCAAGATTCTCAGGGAATTGTGGCGAATTAAAGTGCCTCCTAGAGCGCTATTCCTTCTATTGAAGATTAGCCAAAACATTCTTCCTACAGTGACCAATCTTCAACGGCTTCACACCCCCATTGAAGATTGTTGTATTTTTTGTAATAACCACACAGATGATACTACCCATTTCTTTTTCCTTTGCCCGGTCATTCACCAATTGTGGCAGATCTTTCCTATTCCGATTGATTGGCGCAATGATAACTTTACAAGGCCAACTACTCCTCAATTTTTTTCAATTTCATGTGGGATACTGCTAACATGCACAAAAATATCAAGGATGAAATGCTTGTCCCATTCACCACCTTTCTCTTTATTGTTTGGCAAACTCGAAACAATTGGGTTTTCAAAAATACTAAAATTTGCCCTCAACAGTTTCTATCTTCTTTTCACCGCACTTGGCAAAATTAGCAATACCAATGGTTTTCCACTAGCACCAATTCCTTGAATCACCAACACCTTCTCACCACCCGAGATGCTGATAAAATAGATTCCATTCACCATTTCCTTGCCATAGCAGTCACCGACTCTCGGTCAAACCAAGCGTCCATTACTCCCTCTTAGTCAGACTTGCCCTCCTCATATGGTCATTTCATAGAGTTAGCCACAACCAGGATACAACTTATTCATGTTTAAATTCAAACAGCCAGAAATCATCTTCTTAATTCTAAATCCCTATAGCTCAAACCCATTCCGCACCAACAGGATCCAGATACAATTGTTGTTACTTATGATGCCAACTTCTTTGCCTCATCACAACAAGGTGCTATCGGTATTTTTACGGTCAATCTCCAATGTGAGATTATTGCTCAGGTGGTATGCCCCATTGAAGGATAAGTAACGGACAATAAGATGACTGAATGCCATGTAGCTGAGGTGACTCTACTTCTAATCCAAGTACGGCAGTAGAGGACAAGTTTCTTATTGGACGACTACAAACAACTTATTTCTAGTATGTATGCTGATTTACAGCACCCTTGAAAGGTCATGGACCGGGTCTGGCGACCCCTTATCACCAACATTTGAAGATTACTTACTATTAATCCCTTTTAATTTTGTAATTTTATTAATAAAGAACTCAATTATGAGGCTCACAAACTAACCCACTACAACAGGACATCATATATTCCTCATTTTATATGCAATATGCATTAAAAAAAGAAAAGAAAAAAAAGGTCCATATCCAATTATCCATATCCAGTAGTTAAATGCTAGCAACCTAACTCTCAACTAAAGCATAACAGATAGCAGAGCAAACAAAAAAAGAGAGGGAGGGCAGGAGAGGAGAGGAGGCTCCACTTCCAATCCTATCTGGTGATATAATTTCGGATTTGGGGGGGGGGGGGGGGGGGGCTCCTGCGCACAAAGCACAGGAGGACGTCCTGTGCACAAAGCACAGCCGACGGCTCAGATCAAAGGAATTAAAAAAAAATGGATTTCAAAGAACAAAAAAAAAAACAAAAAATTTTGAAATCTATCGATCTGAACCGTCGAATCAGATCCGACGACTGTGCTTTGTGCACAGGACGTCCTCCTGTGCTTCGTGCGCAGGAGCTACCCCGGATCTGCCTTGAGCTTTGTTTTCTTTCACTTGTTCACACTCACACTAGACTCGCCTCGTGGATATCGAAGAGAGGCCAGAGCCCCAGAGAGTATTCAATTTGTGGTTGGAACGAAAATTCTAAATGTCGAGGAAGTGGGCGAGGGAGAGAGGGAGGGAGCCGTCCATTTCCTTCGGAATGCGTGCCGTCCTTTTTCATGCGCGCATCCCGAAGGGATGGACGCCTCCCTCCCTCACTCCCTCGCTGTTTTCCTCGCCCAATCCCTCGACAGGTAGAAGTGCTCGTGGTTGGAACTCTCTCTCTCTCTCTCATTTTCCACATCCAACTCACCACAACACTACTCACTTTGATTTCATCGTCGTTTTCAACTACATAAACAACTCCTCCTCCTTGTCCCTCCCTCCCTTCCCTGTCATCTAAAACTTTCTTCTTCTCTGAATCTACTAATACTCTGTCTTGGAATTGGAAATGGTTTCCTTCTCTGTTAGTTGCCCTAAATCCACCGCCGGCCTTTTCAAAGGATCTCCCACCCAGCAGCCCAATAACTCATTCACTACCACCGCCATCTCACGATCAAGGAACGCCTTTCTCTCCGCTGCTTCTACTTCCTCTTCTTCTCTCCATCACCACAACTCTCTCCTCACATTTCAGGTTCGCTTCGCTTAGATCCATCATTTGTGTTTTCACTTCAAATTTTCATATTTATTTTTTTAATTGTGCTTATTTGACCTGGCTCTAAAACGTAATTGATTATTGAGTCCCTAGCGAGCTGATTGTGTGAGCTTACACTTGCATTTTTATTTTTGTGGAGACTAGTACAACACTTGTTCTACTACTCACTCATGACTCTCGCCGCCCATGCAATCTTTAGGGAATTCAAACCTCTTCACACTTAATGTTCATTCACTTCAACCACAATTACATCTGACTCACGCTAATGGATTCAGGGCTTCACAATTTCCCCCTTCTTACTTTTTCCTTTAGATGCTGCCACAGATATATATATATATATATATATATATATATATATATATATATATATATATATGTACACAATTCTCTTCTCTTTATCTAAAATATCACAACAACGTTGACTAGTATTTTGGGGGTGCAAACTTCATTTTAAACAAAACAAAATAGGGGCTTAACACTAATTATGATTATGTTTTGAGCCCCTGGATTTTAGTTTGGAGTTATAGCCACTTATTCAATGTTTTTTGAACAATCAACAAGTTTAAAAGGAGATTGTTGCTTCAAGTACATAAGCAACCTTGTTTTTTTTCAACTTCTCTGGTATTCTTCTCAAGTGGGACTTGAAAGGGGAAAATGAATAGGAACTCCGATTTTTCCCTCAAGATGGCAATGCAGTCCTGCATTTTTACGACGGTTTAAACCCCATATAAAAAACCACCGTAACACCATTATGAACTAGCTCACCACAAATCATCTCTTTTTATGTATTTATTATTATTATTATTATTATTATTATTATTTTTATTTTCTATCAAAGTAAGTATTGAGAATTGGGCCATAAGCACGAGTACTTGAATTTGTTGCCTGTCAGTTCGAAACTTAAATATTTGCAAAATTACCACATCATCTTCTCCCTGAAACTATGGATGGTGGCCCCCTCCACCCGTTTCACTTGCCGCAAATGGAAGAAAACGTCCCTCATTGCCTAACCTCTCCTTCACAACCACTTTCACTGTCACCATCACCATCACCCTGTACTTCCCTAGTTATTAGAAGTTCGCCCGGTTGATTGAGCAGGATGCACAACTTGTTATTGGAAAGGACTAGTGTTTTTAAAATGTTTCAACCATAAAAGTGAAACAAAACTAGCCTATCGACTCTTGAAGTTTTTTATTTTGGTTGCAAGAATTGATCAATTATCTTTTTAATGGCAGAAAGAGATAGGAGAATACAAAGATGGGGAGTTGAGGTTAGGGAAGTTCACGAGGTTGTAGGAGAAAGGATAGACGGAAATTTTTGGAGTGGCGGAAGACAATGAGTATTGGGGATTTTTGTTTGAGAGTATAGAAAGAAAAATTTCAAGAAGTTGGTTTTCCTAAATATTATTATTTTTTTGCGATTCTTTATATTTATTAGTCATTATGATATTGAGTTTCTGCCATCAGATATACACAAAAGTCGAAGTAATTTCCTTCGAGATACTTACTGAATGATATTCTTTAGTTTGATTTTGGGTTAAAGTAAATGGCAGTAAGGCCCATTCATATTGAATTTGAACCCTTAAGACCACATTGCTTACTTGAGAAAAAAATATGACGTCTAAGTCATTTTCCCATTAATAGACCATCAAAGAGTTTCTCTCACGTGCGACAAAGCTGTCACTGTGTATTGTTGCACGACATATCAGGAGTTAGTGTAATTCAATTAACATATAACTTGGAGAAAGCTTTATTTATTTGAAATGCATAGCAAACCGGGAGGCAACATGTGAAAAATCACTGGGTTAGTTGCAAGTATGCTTAACTTTTCCTTGTGTTGTACAAGGATACTGGTCACAGTGTTGGGGACAACTTTACTATCGATTGTTTTCCAGTGCCATTTAGTTTGTCTAGTGCAATGTATTTTGTCTGTGGACCAGAAGCACTCACAATCTTTCCAGCTACCCTTGGATCCATGTTTTTTGCGGCTTATTGCCCTTGGCATGAAATACAGCTAGGAAAATCTTAATGGAACTGAGTTATTCTATTTTATTTTTAATTTTTATCTCAGTGGAATTTTGACTTTCTATGCAGGGCTCTACCCGCCCCCAATCAGCAATTTGGAAAGTGCATTCTCAGCTCAATGAGGTGATCCCACTTATCCCAATAATTTTTATGTGTTGTCTAAATTTTTTTTCCCATTATTTTCCTCGTTCTATTTTTTATTGGTTTCCATCATTTTATTGTTAGCTTCTATTAAAACTGTTCTCTACGTACAAGGTTGCCGATAAATATACAAATTCTGCTTCAGCTCCTGAAGCTAAGTTGGAAAACAAGAAAGATGACCCCAAAGAAGAGCCTGCGGTTTCAGACCCTGCATCTGTTTCAGCATTCATGACTCAAGTGGCAGACCTTGTCAAGTAGGCCCCTATATTTTTCTGTTTTTCTACAGTTCATAAGCATTAGTAGAAAAGAGTTTTATTTGAACTCACTTGGAATAATATTGGCGTGTCAAATCAGGCTTGTTGATTCCAGAGATATTGTGGAGCTGCAGCTCAAGCAACTGGATTGCGAGGTCACAATTAGGAAAAAGGAAGCATTGCCCCAGGTGTCTGCTCCAGCATCTGTTGTCATGATGCAGCCCCAATCTTACCAAGCTGCACCAGCGTCTCAACCGCCACCAGCACCATCTCCGCCCCCTGCCTCAGCAAGTCCTCCCTCTGTTCCTGCTCTACCAGCCCCAAAGGCAAGCACGTCTTCACATCCACCTCTGAAGTGCCCCATGGCTGGAACCTTTTACCGGTGTCCCGCACCTGGAGAACCACCATTTGTGAAGGTATTCCTTTACGCCGTATATGCATGTACGATTTATACTTGCATGATATTAATTTAATACAAGTATCTAGTGCGTGTTCACAATGCCACGTGTTTTTTCCTTTTAATTTAGCATTTACCTGTGGTTTTACAGGTGGGAGATAAGGTCCAGAAAGGCCAAGTTATTTGCATCATTGAGGCCATGAAATTGATGAATGAGATTGAAGTGAGTATCTTTGCCTAAATCTCTCAAGTAGCCAATGGAAATGCTTAAATATTTATATTTTCAAACCAACTGAAGGCTCTTAGAGTTGTTCATTTGTTAGCTTTCGTTTCTATTCAATCATCCCAACAGAAAATTTAGGGTTATTTGGCTTAATCCACTTTTCCACTGGTAAAGCTTAGGGTTGTCAATGGATCGGATTGTTAGAAATCCGAATCCAATCCACTAAAAATTAAGCTAATCCAAATCCAGATCATAAAATTATCCATTATTGAAATCCAAATCCAAAACTCACCTGAATCCAGTCCGAAATAACTTTACTAAAATTTTTCTTTTATAATAAAACCAAATAAAAATAAAGTATTGAAATGACTAAAAGCCTCCAGTTTCTAAATAATACATGTAATATTATAAAATTATTATTTTTATAATACTTATACAGTTCGGATTATTAATGGGTCGGATTTACCCAAATCCGAATCCAATCCTATAAGAATTTCGGATTGAGTTTTGAAATCCGAATCAAATTCAAATCCGAGAAAACGAAATCTGAATCCGATTTTTTTTCTTTTTCGGATTGGATTTCAGATAAAACCTGGTTCATTGACAGGCCCTAAGTAAATGGTGGCCCATAGATCTGTAAATTCTACTATATTCAGCCTTCGTAGTTTTATTGCTTAAGACTTGTCTTTGTTGTTGCTTCTTTGCATGAATACTTGAACCTAAGCGAGGGAAACAATATTGTTGTTATTGGATTTGGAAAATTCGTCGGATATATGAATATGATTTTTCCTTCATGCTGAGGTTGATTTTTATGTTACTGTAGTACGTATCTTAATAAATAATTTCTCAAACTAGACCTTGCACATGCATACCTAATTACCTATTTAAACTTTTGTGTTAAGGTCAACACTGGGAACTTATCTAAATGAACCATTAGGTTCAAGTTGAGAATTAATGAATATTAGCCTCAGGTGATGTTAGAAAGTTAACAAGGAATTTCTATGCAAACTTTGTACTGACATACACTTTTTGTTTTCCTTTCTGTCAGGCTGATCAGTCAGGAACAGTAACTGAAATACTTATGGAGGACGGGAAACCAGTCAGTGTGGACACGGTATCTTTCTTTCTCACACACGCACCAAAAAAGAAAAAGAAAAACCTTCTCTTGGATTGGGATTGCACACGTTGATATATCTTCGTAGCAACAAATGGCTAAGTAGAATTTTTGCATGTACATTTATGACTGTACTTCTGGTATGCTGAAACTCACTCCATGCAAACTCTTGCTATGAGGTTTTTATCACAGGGATCAACTTATGTCCTTTAAATATTTTTGTTTTTTATGCGTCACGACCTTCCCTGCCCAGTGTCTACATAGTTACAAATTTGATGTTCATGATAGCTTGAGAGTTGGGAGATCTTGTAGATCGCTCATAGAAAAAATTGGTCTTCTCCTGTAATAGTGCCCAATAAATAAGTTGAAGAGTAAGACTGCCCTTGGTAGCCTTTCATTCAAGATAATTTTCTTGGTAGTCTGTATAATGAGATCTTATATACCATTTCAGCATTTTAACCATTTGAAAAACTTGAGGCATGAGGTGGGTTGATTCCTCTTCATTTTTTTATACTCAAGATAATTAGCTTATTTCACCCTTCTAGAATGAATGAAGTTTTACATGATGGCAGAAAAGCATCTTTAACTCGCTTATATTTCATATGGTTACGATTTTTTCTATTCTTCACAATTTTTGAAAATAAGATATTACTTCGTTTCTCATGGGTTTTCGAAAATGGTACACCTCCTAACAGGTGTGATTATAACAACAATGGTTTTTATAGCTATTTCATGCTAGGCCGTTTGCCCAGTTCATAATATGAATAACTACCCTCCTCTGTCATATGTTACATATTGCATGATTTCATGCTGTCTTTTTCATCTGAATATTTTCCTTTTTTCTCTTGCAGCCTCTGTTTGTCATTGCGCCATGACGTGTGCATGTAATTTGGTGTTGTAGCCTGTAGACAGAAGCAGCCAATCGTATTTCTGGAGTTTAATTTTGACAGGGTTTGGTTTGTTAGGGTTTTTTTAAGTTTATTAATGTTCCTCCCAAACTGTTTTTAACTTATTTATGACTATTGCAATAGAGTCATCTTTCTTGAAATATTATTGAGTTATTAGTTGAAAGCTGAAATAACACATAACATTTGTTACTGCATGAGTACCTGTTTCCTGTGCAGTTTGCTGTAATTCCTAAATCTTGTCCATTTAGTAGGAAATTTTCATAAATCAGACAGTAATGATAGGCCCATGCATTTAGAGAAGATTTAGACCTTGTGAGAATATGGTCACAATTAAAGCTGCATAAACGTGCTGCCATGGCAATGCTGTAAGCTACATTCTTATAGCCCAATTAAGACTTCTTGTTGGTAGGCTCTGCCTGCCTTGTAAATGATTGAGAATTTCATACCAAAACCTATTGTTTCACTTATTCTCAAGTCTTCATAAGAGAGATCCCAATGGCTTGTCCAGGCTACCTTTCCATGTGAGAGATGCCAGTGGGTCGTGATTGGGTTTACCATATGCTGTGGGAGAGATGCTAGTATTGTGTTTATGATGTAATTAGGATATTTAGCATATAGCATTTAGCATTTAGCATTTAGCAATATTAGTATTTTGGCATATTAAGAATTCTAAATATTATTAGGACTGTTTTTCTATTAAGTTTAAAATTTGTTTTAGAAGATATTTTAGTTATAAATAAGGCAATAGTTAGTTGTTTGATGAAAATAGCGTTTATTTCGTAGATTTACTTTGTTGTTCAATTTATTTTATTTGAGTTCTAACATTATTCAGATTTATCCACAAGTTTTATTCTAACAATTAGAATCGGAGCCAAACTAATCCTATTGCTAGGTTTGATTTGAAAAAAAAAAACAAAAAAGTTGGAAAGAAGATTGAAAATTATTGAAGATTCGAAATTAAGAGAAGTTTGATGAGAAGAAAAGTTCGAAAAAAGAAGACAACAAAAAGAAATTAGACCCAACATCATAACAATCGTCCCTTCACAGCCAGTATTCTCAGTTGTTCCCTTCCCAGTTTCGCAGCCACTGTCACTGACAGAGATTGGGCTTCATCGCCATCTTCCCTCATCGACATTAGAGAACAGAAACCTCCCTAATCAGGTTCATCACAGCCGTCGTCGCAAGCAGAGCACAACCACCTCCTTTCGTCCTCTTCTCCGTTGCTACACCGTCCAACACCACCACCTTCCGTCGATCGATCGTTCCATTTTGTAGATCACGCCTTCGCAAAATCCCAGCCCCTTCCCTGTTCGTTAGCAAGCCCCCCACCCTTTTGTTTTCTCATAAGAAGCTTTTTTCCTGCAATTTGTTACAAAGTCCCTTGTCATTTTGTACTCAAGTCCTTGCCTCTTATTATACTCAAGTCCATGATTTTATTTACACCCCTGTCCCTATGAGAACACTCCACCTGTCTGCAAAATTTTAACATAAATGAGTGACCCATACCCGTCGTATACCCCATGTTCACCCCCATCTGCTAGTGATGTACACTCCACTACTCCTCCACTGTGATGCAGGTTGAGACATCAAACTGCGAGCTGAAATGAAATTGCAAAAATATACCAAAAGCTGCGCAAGATAGCTAACGATAAGCTTCGAGAGTTTCAGGCACTATTGGATTCAGATGGCCTTGCCCAGATGCGCGAATTGCAGACTGTGAGCCCTACTATTTCTCAGAGTATATCCCACTTTTGGAAGAAGTTTAGGGCATTATTGCATGCACTCAATTTTTGACTTGTGGGACTTCTTTCCTATTTTTGAGCAAACAAATGATATTTCTACAGAGGTAGACACATTTGAGTGATAATGATTATGTTGATGCATAGTGGGACATTTTTGTAACACAAGCTTATGCTCAGACGTCTTCTTAGGTGTTTTGCAGCTTCCGGTTCTTTGTGTCACTTTGATTTCTTTCTGAGTTAGTTCATCGATATTTAATTAGTGTGTATCGTGGCAAATTTTGATGTAGACTGCTTCGAGTGCACTTCGCCATATTCCATGACTAGTTGCTTGTGCTCATCAGACATCTCCGACTTTAAGACAATGACAAACTTTTTCACCCAGGGAGGTTGATGTAATTAGGATATTTAGTAATTAACAATAGTAGTATTTTAGGCATATTAAGAATTCTAGTATTATTATAACATTGTTTCCTATTAGGTTTAAGGTTTGTTTTAGAAGTTCTGTTAGTTATAAGTAAGGCATAAGTTACCCATTGTTAGTTAGTTGATTTATAAGTTTATTTCGTTTATTTCTTATAGATTTACTTTGTTGTTAAATTTATTTATTTGATTTTTCACATTATCTTTCAATTTTTATTTTTCTACAAGTTTTATTTTGTCAGTTTAACATTTACTAGATTTGATCATGACTATTGAAAAGCTTACCAAAATGTAAACTCATATTAGCTATTATCATCCCTAATTACGTCTAGGATCTTTGCTGAGAGATAATAAACAACTTTAAAATAGAAGTTACTTTTTTCTTCCTATGTCCATACGTCCATATCCCTTGTAGCAATTCCAATCCTTAAGAGTAATTTTGCAGCACCAAATCAATTGTACATTGTCTTTGTCAAATTAACTCTTACTAGTGTTTCAGCCATGCCGTTGGCATGACCACACACGTTTCACGCTACCGTGTCATGTCTTCGACATGCCACTCTGGTCATTGGGTCGTGCCTTCAACACTTGATGTTCTATTTGAAACTTTGTGAGTTTCACTGAATGAAGCTTAGTTGGGTGGTTTAAGAGGACAACCACCGACTCCAAATTCAACAGTTTCAATCACTCGAAAAACAAACAAAACTCAATCATAGTGCATCCATGTGACGTGAGACTGATCTATTAATGTATAGCAAAATTTCAAAACCAAGAGAATAAAAAAATTACTATAAACTAGTAGAACTTGAAACAATCAAGTATGATTGATTGTAAACATTATGAAATGTGGATGACAAAATGGAAAATAAAATATTAGATGCAAGAGCATATTTATAGTTTACAATTATTCTAGAGCTTCAAATAAATTATGTTAGGAGCTTAGGTATAATTAATCAATATTTGAAAGGTGCTAGTTTTGATTGTAAAAAAAATATGTGGAGGATAAAATGGAAAATCCAATTGTTTTTCATATAAAACTATGTGTTCTTTTATATGTTCTGGAACTCCAATGGTAATAAAATATGTGTTCCTTTGCGACCATTGAAAAACCAAGAAAATAATAAGTAGTAGTGAAACAAATATACGGTGGGATCCATCTTAAAGTTTTTGACTACATCACAGTGTGTAGATGGAGTAAAAGTAAATGACGTCCCTAAAGTACCCATGGTTACGTGTTACTGTTGCTGTTTTTCTAGCTGTTAAAGGCGATGGGCATTAGTTGTGCTTATGAAGAAATTGTAGGGAGGATTTTGTCCCTACACTTTAGGCCGAGAGTATTTTAGAAACTCCAAAATCTTGACGGAGATGTTCTAGCACAAACACTGAATATGAATTTTAGTTATTTGAGTAGAAGAGTATCTCCATTGGTGGTACCATGTTGAGGACAACATTTGAGTTTTGAGGAGGATCCCATCATGGCAGATTGTTGTTGACATATAGACTACAAAGTTATAGGGGGAAAATTGTTAAGTGTATTGCTGTTGACATATCCACACAAAACAATCTTGTTCACGCACAACTCTTTCAGCGTGGGTAGTTTCACTAAATAACTAAACTCTTTTTTTTTTGGGTAAATGGTAATGGTTTATGCAAGAAGCTCATATAGAATAGGTGTTCCTTTGGAGTGAAAAACACACTTGAAGTTCAAATTTGACTTGATTTTAGAACTTCATATTGTTACTTAATATTTTCTCATATTTTCTTTCAGTCTTTAGTTTCTACCACAATTTATACTCCATTTTTCCAAATCTCTCGCAATTCTCCGCTTAAATCGTTCTCTTTATGATCGATCTCAAATCTTACCGCAGATGCATGGTTATCTATTGAATTAGATAACAGAAAATACAGGTTGAATCTCACAAGGAGAACTATAAAATTCAAAAAAATAATCTTCAAATCTCTTTTAAAACTGAACTTAGTTAGAAAAGAAGTGATTGGTAAAGTGTTTGAAATAAAAATGTAAAGTAAAACCTAAATGTGAGAGTTAGGGCTTTGAGTTTACCATCATGAGTAGATGACACCATTAGGCCACTCTTAGATTAATCTTTTCCAAATTCATTAACACATCCTAAAGTAGATTCTCATCTCACCTTAGGTTGAAAAATATGGCATTATGGGCAAATTGATTTAAAGCTTAAGTTATTTTAGTAACGTAAGAATCAAATGTGGATTTAAAAGAATACAAGAAATCCATACTTAAATGAAACACCAAATATCTAGCAAATCACAATGAAATTTAGACTAATAATATGTTAACATTATAAAGAGTTTGTTAGAGAAATTGCAAGTATAGAAACTTATCTAATCTTGAGCTTAAGAAGTAGAAGAAGAAAACATGAGTTGAATTCGTATAATGAAATACAAAACATCTAACTTACCTCATATATTCATGACATAACCAAACTACAAGACTAATCTAAATAAACAAGCTTCTCTAATACATGGAAATGGAAATAAATTAATCTAAAAGAACCTTCTTAGCTATCCTCCCATGGGCTCACCTACACCTTAAGGTGGGATATTAGCCAAACATAGTAGGCTCTAGGCCAAACTTCACTTATTTCTCTCTAAACTACAATTACTTCAACTATTTCTCTCTCTAAAGTATTTCAAAGTGTTCTCACAAGTGTGTTCATGTGTGAAGTATTTATAGGTGAAGAACGGTGAGACTTATGTACAGAGATAATGGGGTAGAAGGTGGAGTATTGGAGTGAAATAAGGTGGAGTGTAAAAGTGATGGAGTACAAATAAGGAAGAGTGTAAAAGAAAAATAAGGTGGAGTGTAAAAGTGGTGAAGTAAAAATATGTGAGAATGGATAGTGGAGTTTGATTTTACACTTTTGGAGTATGTAAAGATTATTTTGGCTATGATAAAGTTGGCCATGTGGATGTCCAAATCTTCATGTTAATTTCCTCGAGATTCGCAAATGGTGGTGCATTATGGGATTGACTTCATTGGGCTTGAAGATCTTTAGTCTTTTGACAATGTATGTATGAACTTCCAATGAGCTTTTTAGTTGTTGAACTTGGCCTTATTATGCTACTTTGTGTATGATTTGAGATTAATGCTTGATTTTCTTCAAAATACCTAAAATACTTATAATGTGATATTCTTATTAGAAACCAAAATTACATTATGAATGGGTATGACAATCACCCCATTCCAACTTCTAAGTATAACACAATGTAATTTTGGTTTCTTATCAGTCACGAACTTCTGAGTCGTCGTCATCAAGCATAAGAGCATTGACTAGACTCTCACTTCCTAAGTCATCATCATCCGCACGCTATGGACTAGGCGTCAGGCGCACCAGAAGTCGTCGTCATCAGTCGCGAACTGATTAAGCAAACTTGGTAGGTTCGACAATCAATGTCTGTAGAAGAGCAACGATTCCTTGGCGAGTCATCATCATCAAGCGTAAAAGCGCTGACTAGACTCCCACATCCTAGGCCATCGTCATCTGCACACAGTGGACTTGGCATCGAGCGCACCAGAAGCTGTCATCATCAGTCACGAATTGACTAAGCTTACCTGATACGTTCGACCATCCTTATCTGTAGAAGAGTAATGATCCCTTGGTGAGTCATCATCATTAGGCGTAAGAGCGCTGGCAAGACTCCCACTTCCTAGGCCATCATCATTCGCGCAGCGGACTAGGCGTCAGGCATGATCTTTCGGACATCAATGAAAGTTTACTAAAAGCAAATATTTTTATTGATAATATTTTTTGAGGTGTTCTACATTCCATGGTCATTTAAGTCCGTCACTATTTATGTCTTCCAACCAGTATGACCCCGACCTGTTGATCTCGATCACCCTGTAGGGTCCTTTCCAGTTTGGGTTCAACTTTCTTGCTCTCACTTTTTTGGTGTTATGCTGGGTTTTTCTGAGTACCTAGTTTCCAACTCTGAATTCGCGTGGCTTGACCTTCTTGTTGTAGTATTGCGTTATTCGTTGATGGTAGGCAGCTATCTTAGCGGAGGCTAGGTCTCGTTTTTCCTTGAGGAGGTCTAATCCAACGCGCAAGGCTTCATCGTTATTGTCTGCTCTGAACTCCTCTATTTGGAAGGTGGGCATTTTGTGTTCTACCGGAACCTTGGCTTTTGACCCGTAGGCTAAGGAGAATGGTGTCTCTCTAGTAGGGATTCTTTTGGTTGTCCGATACGCCCAAAGTACTCTTGGTAGCTCTTAAACCCATTTCCCCTTGGCTGCATCAAGTTTTCTTTTGATTGCCTCCAAGATTGTTTGATTGGTAACCTCCGCTTCGCTGTTGGTTTGTGGGTACCTTAGCGAGGAGAAATGGTGACTAATATTTAAACTTTCACACTGCATTTTAACCTTGATACCTTCGAATTGAGTTCTGTTATCGCTGATCAATACTCTGGGGATGCCAAATATGCAGACGATGATTGCCTATATGAATTTCTCTATTTGGATTTGCTCTATCTTGGATAGGGGCTCCGCTTCGACCTACTTGGTGAAGTAGTCGACTGCCACAAGAAGGAACCTTTTACTGATTGATGTTGGGAGCGGTCCGACGATGTTCATCCCCCATTGTGCGAATAGCCACGGACTAGTCATCAGTGTCAGTGGATGGGCAGTCATGTGCCTAAATGGCGCAAACCTCTGACATTTGTCATTTTTATGGACAATATCTTTGGCGTCTCATTGCATCGTCAACCAATAATATACTAGGGTTAAAGCTTTGTGAGCAAGGGTTCTTCCACCCAGATGATTTTCACATATCCCGTCGTGGATCTTTCTTAGGACCTGATCTGCCTTAGGAGGGGACATGCATCAAAGCAGGGGTCCGGTCACTGATCTCCTGTATAACTTGTTGTTTAGGAGAGTGTATCGTGTTGCTCTGCTTCTGAGTCTTATGGCTTCGGCCTTCTCGGCCGGCAGGGCTCCATTTTGGATATATTCGATAATCAGAGTCATCCAACTTGCCACTGCGTTTGTAGCACAAACATATCTAGGTTTTTCTTCATCGAGGCTTGATTGCTCTTGGTATTCAATGAGACCGTTTGAGACTTCGGTGGAGGCTAAGGCTTCCTTGGCTAGCGCATCAACTCTTTTATTGTCATCTCGGGGGCATTATAAGAGCTTTAACCTTTTGAACCCACTTATTACACGGAGTACCTTTTCGCGATAGGCTATCATGTGGGGGTCTTTGATATTGAATTCTTCTTTGACCTGGTTGACTACTAGCCTTGAGTCATTATATGTTGTTAGGTGATCTATCCTGATCCCCATAGCTAGTTTTAGGCCAGAAAGGAGGGCCTCATATTCGGTTTCATTATTTGAGGCGGGAAAGTCGAATCTAACTGCTTTCTCGAGGGTGAAGTCGCTTGGAGAGCAGAGTGTGATTCCATCTCCGCTTTCTTTTCCTGTTGATGACCCATCGCAATGCAAGGTCCATCCTTGAATGCTTGAATCTTGGGCTTGAAGGTCTGTCCTTGGTTTTTCTCCGCCGGTGAATTCGGCGATGAAGTCTGCTAGCACTTGGGCTTTGATGGAAGTTCTTGGGGCATAGCTTATGTCAAATTGGCTGAGTTCTATCAACCATTTCACCATCCTATCGGATAACTTTGGCTTGTGTAGTACTGTGCATAGCGGGTGCTTGGTTTGAACTGTTATAGAGTGGGCCTAAAATAAGGCCTCAATTTCCTCAAGGACACGACTAGTGCCAGGGCTAACTTCTCCAGGTCTGGGTAGTGTGCCTCTACTTCCACAAAGGTCTTGCTGGCGTAGTATTTGGATTCCCCAGTTGTCTCGCACAAGGCTGAGCTAACGACATGCTTGGAGACGGACAAGTATAAGTAAAGTGTTTTCCCTGTTTCCATTTTTTAGAGTAGTTCGGGGCTCCCCATGTATGCATTCAAGCTCTGGAAGGCTTGTTCACACTCTTCGTCCCATGAGAATAATTTGTTTCCTCTCAGTATTTTAAAGAAAGGAAGGCATTTGTCGGATGATTTAAATATAAACCTGTTGAGTGTTGCCATCCTCCTAGTCATGCTCTGAACGTCTCTGATGTTGGCGGGGGCTTTCATGTCGAGAAGGGCATGAATCTACTTTGGATCAGCTTTGATTCCCCTCTGGTTCACTATGTAGCCTAGGAATTTCCCTGATTCAACTCCGAACGTGCACTTTTGTGGGCTAAGTTTCATCTGATACTTTCAGAGTTGGCTGAATGCTTTGGTGAGGTCTCCTGGCTACGGAGGCTCTTGACCAGCATATCATCTATGTAGACCTTCATGTTCCTACCAATTTTTTTTGAACATTCGGTTTACCAGTCGTTGATATGTAGCACCTACGTTCTTCAAGCCGAACGACATCACCCTATAGCAGTATATTCCTCTCTCAGTTATTAAAGAGGTCTTATGTTGATCCAGGGAGTGCATTAATATCGGGTTGTAGCCTGAATAGGTGTCCATGAAGCTTAAGAGGCTTTGTTCGGATGTGGCGTCCACGATCTGATAAATGTGGGGAAGTGGGAAGTTGTCATTCGAGCAAGCCTTGTTCAAGTCCCTATAGTCTACGCAGACTCTCCACTTCCAATTTTTCTTCCTCACCAATACAATGTTTGCCAGCCAATCTGGTATCACACTTATTTGATCATGTCTGTGTTGTGTAATTGTTGTACCTCCTCGTTTATGATTTTATTTCTTTCAGGCACCACAGGCCTCTTCTTTTGCAGTATGGTTTTCCTCATGGGGTCCACCTCTAGGCGATGAGTGATTACTGACAGGTCGATTCCCACCATGTCTTGCAAGGTCCAGGTGAAGACGCTCTAGTTTTTTTGTAGTAGCTCTGTCAGCTATTCCGCAAATTCTTTGCTCGAGCGTGAACCTATTTGAATGGCCCTATTGTTGAGAGGGCTGACGAGGTAAATTGTGATGGTTTCTTCCTTTGGTTGATCATCATTAGGTCTGCACCGGGGGCTCACTAGAGCTTCGTCGTCTGGGATTTGTTGCTCCATCTCAACTTCTTTTGTTAGATTAAGAGACATCTTGGCTGCAGGACTAGTCGCCAATTGAAAGTTACCTCATTGTTGTGACGTCATGTACTGGCATTTTCTAGCAGCTGCTTGGTCGCCTCGTATGGTACCAATTGTTTGGTTGACATGTACTTGATGCATTGGTGCAGAGTGGAAACTACTGCTCCCATTTGGTGTAGCCAGGGCCTACCCAAAATAGTGTTATAGGTGGACGACGCATCAATTACTATGAACTCTTGAAACAGAATTTTCTGAATTGGTGGCTTTCCCGTGAATACTGTTAGCTGTATTTTTCCCACCGGGAAGCGTTTTCACCACTGAAATCAATCATTGGACGACTATTAGGAATTAGGACTTCTTCCTTCAGCTGCATGTTGTGGAACGTGCGGAGGAATAGAACATTCAATGAGCTTCCTGTGTCCACCAAGGATCACCTTACTTCCCAGCTTGCTAGGGAGATCGTTATTACCAGAACGCCATTATGAGGAAGTTGGATGGCCCAAAGGTCTTCGTTTGTAAAGGCTAGTGATATAGGAGGATCATGGCTCTGAGCGCATGATGTTTGTCGATCGTCGCGTATTGCTTGAATCCTCATCTATCTGAGAGCTCTTTTTCTGGACCAGTTTGATTGTTCGAACTCAGAATGTACCCCATGGAGTATGTGTATCGCGCTCACTGATTCGTCTCTTACCTTCTCGTCGAAGGATTTCTCCTCGAACTCGACCTTTTTCCTGGTAGTTCGTTCCTCCTCTAGGGCGATGTAATTTTGTACTTCTTTCACCAAGTCCGCCATATTCACTGGTGGGTCCAGAGTTAGGAAGTTATAAAACTTGTTGTTTCTTAGACCAACGGTGAAGGTTGCGACAGTTGTTGCATCGTTACAAGCGTTGACGGAAGTCAAATCATTATTGAAGCGCGTGACGTACGTTCTCAGTGTCTCGTTGGGCTTCTGCTTCATGGATCTGAGCAACTTCATTGTTAGCAGGATTTGCTGTATATAAGATGATCTCAGATCCATCCTGGGGTTTGTCAATGTTGTTGCTGGTGCGAGGCCGTGAGTCTGCTGCCCGACACTACTGGAAGCGGTGGTATAGCGTCAGTCTGAGCATTTGACGTGTCCCCCTGCTCTGCATTGTTGCGGGATCTGATGGTCACCATCTTCTTGAATTCTAAAGAAAGATGATGCTAGTGATTGGTTACTAACTTTGTCGTCCCCACGGACGGTACAAAACTGATGCAGTCGATTTTCACTCCTTGCTTGACCTTGACCTGCACAAGGAACACACGTGAGCTACGGACTACCATTGTGGTAGTCGATTGCACTCCAATGCTAGAGTCAGACAGGGATCTAAGGAAGGCTTAATGCTGTAAACAGGGAATTTATAGCGTACCTTAGATTACCTACCTTATGTCTTATTTATAGTATTGGAGTTCTGGTTCGACCAAGCCTTCAATAGCGTAGTTTAATGAAGAAGATCTTCGTGGAGATCCTTCTCTAATTAGGAGTTGTGCTATGAAGGAAAGTTTCCCTGTTAGACTCATGCTCCTAGATACGCGAGAGATAGTTTCCAATCAGAATGTTGTCCATAGATGGATGTTTCCATGTACGACATGTACTCTGGTATTTGCTTCTTAGTTGGAAACAAGGCAATGCTGGCTTGTCTGTCCGAACTTGATCCCCGAAATACTTTCCTTAATAGGCCTTACGAGTATTGGGGATGGCGGTGAGACGTGTGGGCTTAGCAGGCTGTAGTAATTTTGGCCCGTCTGGTAGATTGTGCTGTGCGGGCTTGAAACCGCTTTGGTCGGATCAGTGTTGAGCTGATGCTTGGGTCTGTTACTCCTTGAGATCATCATGACATGTGTATGGCGTAGGAGACAAGACCTTTCGATGTGTCATCAATCTTCATGGGGCTCAATCTCTTCCCCTTGAGAAGGGAGATTAGCTATCCAGGAATGATGAAATTAGTAAACTAAAAATTAAAGGAGAAAGATAAATAATTGAGAAAGATAAACAATTGAGAAAGAGAAATAAAAAAAGAGAACTCATTTCTACTTCAATAGAAAAATTAAAATGTTGAAAACAAAGTAGTACATGCACTTCTCTACACTTTCTTCTCTACCAACCAAAAATCTAAAACCAAGAACTCCAACAAAAAAAACTCTCTAAAACAAAAAACTGCCTAAAACTATCCCCATATGAACTCCACGTATGGGGTTTTTTTTTTTTTTATAGGTAAAGGGCTTGAGTGAAATAAGGAAACATGTTTGAGTGAAATAAGAAAACATGGTTAAGTGAAATAAGGAAATGTGATGGAGTGAAATAAGGAAACATGGTTGAGTGAATTAAGGAAATGTGTTGGAGTGAAACGAGGAAACAAGGTTGAATGAAATAAGGAAATGTGTTTGCAAGTTACGAACACCTTGACGATCGCCAATAGGATGCAACCACCACCAAGGTTAATGGACGTGTGCTCAAAATCCCAGGGATACGACAAACTAGGGCTTATGATCATGCTCCACAAGTCTTACCAAATTTCCTAGGATCTCCACGAGTTAAGGCAAGCTAACACTCGGGGTTTCTCTCTTTTAGTGACACTCGCTTGTTCGATAAGCTCTTGTACATTTAGTCCCTCACTCAATGGAAGATGAAAGCTTCAATCTCAAAATGAGATGAGTGGTTGAAGGCTCAACAACTCTCCAAAGGAGACATATACAAATACAAAGCTCCCTTCAACCGTTTTTCCTCACTTTTCATTTTCTCTTCACTTTAGATAACTAAATACACCATGAAAAGAATAAGAGTTTCTTCCTAGAAAACCATAGGATATCTTACAATGGATATAGATGTTGAGTGGGTGAATAGATATCTCAAAATGATGGCTTGAGGGATTGGTTTGTGAAAAAGGTCTTGAGGCCCATATATAGCCACAAATCTGTTGAAGAAGAGGTGAAGTCGACTTTGATATGCAACTCCAACAACTAGATTATAGCAACTCTACGACTGATGGGGACGTCTCAACTCAACGAGTAGATTTACAAGGATAGAATCGACTTTGCTTTGCATAAATTTTTTTTTTTCAAAATAAAGAGATTCCTTAGTCACATGGGCAAACTACTTGACAAGTACTTTGTCATATGGACTTGTCCATTTAGCACATGGGTATGTCTTATGAGATAATATCCCATTCTAATGAGAGAATATCTCTGACTTAAATTTTGAATTTGAATTTCAAGTCTTGAGTCATTTGTAAAGAATTATTATTTGACTTTATTAACTTGACTTGACTTGACTTCCTTTGACTTATTATTGTTGAATTAACTTAGTCTTCATAGCTTTGACTTGTATTCATGAGTTAGACTTTGATATTCTTGTCCTTGACAATGATCCAAATGAGTTGGATAATCTTTAAATAATCTTTACAAGGTATAAACCTAATCTTGCAATATCAAAATTCAAACGCCAATATTCTAGTGTCCATAACTTAGTCAAAATAAGTTGAACTTTAACACAATATTTTTGACATTAATCTACATGTCCCTTTTGAAAAATAAGCTCAAACAGAGCAACGAAACAAACAGTTCATGTGCAAGTTGATCCTTGAAATGACGCTTAAACGAGTGGCTCGAAGAGCGTTGTCGAATCTAGTTGAAGCTTTAGGCTTTAACACATTGTTTTTCATCACAATTCATAAAGCAGTGGAAAGCATATTTCATGTGCAACCTGGCCTTTGAAATTTGGTTAGCTACTGTGTTTTATCTGAAAACCAGGGATTTAACTTATATACTCGTTGCTATAATACTAAAAGTTGGTAACTACTACTTTTACAACTTCAAATCCGTTTTGACATGTCTAAGGTTCAAACTCGTGTAAACCCTATTTTTATTGTACTTTTTGGATAATTAACACGTTTAATTTAAGCTTGTGGTCTTTCGTAGAGAATCTATACAATTAGTATAGTAGGATTTTGTTTCATTTTGTTTTATTTTTTTATTCAGTCCCGTTACTTGACATTAAATCTCAATTCGACATCCAACATATTGGTTGGTATGCATGATTAAAGTCAGTGGAAATTTTACTATCTTTTCAATAATTTTTTAATATACTTCTGATGATACACCAAACCGTCCTTTAATCAACGTCGTACGTGTGTCATGATGATCTTGTCAGCAGAACAAAGCGAGCCTGATTGCCCATCCTCCTGGAAAAGTCCAGACGACACTAAGCCCACTTTGGCAGAATCCAGAAGGTTGGACCGAATTGCAGTGCCCTACTAAGCCCACACGTCACATGGTAAAGCCCAATACCCGTAAGGCCTAATCAAACGGGTATCCCGGGGATCACCTAAGAAGGGCAAACCAACAATACATTGGTTCTGACTAGGAAACAAATACCTGAGTATAAGTCATGCATGGAAATTTCCTTGCATGGACAACACTCCAAAAGGGAAACCTCTCCCGTAGATCTAGAACACAAGTCATGTAGGAAACTCTCATACATGGAATATTCCCAATTAGGAAAGGATCTCCAGCAAGATCTCTTTCCCTAAACTACGCCACCAAAGGCCTAGCCGAACAAGGACTCTCGCATTATAAATAAGACACATAGTTGATGAATAAAGGTAGGTAGAGAACCCAATTTACAACTTTAAACCCTTCTCAAACCTTGTTTGACTTTAGCATCGGAGTGTCATCGACCACCACAATGATGGTCCTTGGCTCACGCGCGTTCCCTGTGCAGGTTCAGGTCAAGGTCAATGACAGTAGGATTCGACTACATCAACTTCATTTAACAATTCTACTAAGTTTTTTGTCGTTTTATTGAACAAAACAACTCTTTTTTACTTTTACTAAGCTCATTGAACAATAGTTATTGGATATAAATAATTAGTATTATTATAATTTTGCAAAACTAATATCAAGAATTAATACATTTTATTTGACAATAGTTGATATCGTGATAATGTTATGCTAACAAATGTGTAAATTGTTGTTGAAAGTTGAGAATAAAAGACTTACATTTTGAAAAATGAGTTCCTAGATAAAGGGTTAGTTATTTAATTACATTTTTTCCCGAAAATTTAAATTTGTTAATTTTTTAAAGATAATATGAATTGGGACACCATTTGAAGAACCCACTTAGGGCACCCAAAATCTCTAGGCTGACCCTGCCCAAAATATAGGCCAATTAATCTTATTTTTTTTATTTTTTAAGAAAAATTAATGTTTGGCCTTTTTTTTTTTAATGAGTTTATCTAAAAGTAAATATATATATATAACCGATTTGCTATATATACACACACACAACACGCTCGTTTATCCGAGTAGAAGTGAGCATTTGGATCACCCTCGGAGGCACTCGAACACCAGTCCTATGCCCTAATCAGAATGGCGATGACCGTCCTATACCTATTCAACACTAGCTGAGCGAGTGCAATGTCGAGGTAAGCCATGAAGTGTAAAGTCAAGCTCCAATATCCATTCTCACATATTTTTACTTAATCCCTTTTACACTCCACCTTATTTCACTTTTACACTCTTCGTTATTTTTACTCCATCACTTTAAAACTCCACCTTATTTCACTTTTACACTTTTCATTATTTTTCTCCATCACTTTTACACTTCACCTATTTCACTTTTACGTTCTTCCTTATTTTTACTCCATCACTTTTATACTCCACCTTATTACACTCAACCACTCCACCTTCCACCCTATTATCTCTATACGTAAGTCTCACCATTCTTCACCTATAAATACCCCACACATGAACACACTTGTGAGAACATTTTGAAACACTTTGGAGAGAGAAATAGTTGAAGTAGTTGTAGTTTAGAGAGAAATAAGTGAAGTTTGGCTTAGAGGTACCATGATTAGCTAACATCCCACCTTAGGGTGTGGGTGAGCCCATGGGAGGATAGCTCCAAGAGGGCTCTTTTTAGAGTAATTTATTTCTATTTTCATGTATTAGAGAAACGCGTTTAGTTAGATTAGTCTTATAGTTTGGTAATGTCATGAATCTATGAAGTAAGTTAGCTGTTTTGTATTTCATTATATGAATTCAACTCATGTTTTCTTCTTCTACTTCTTAAGCTTAAGATTAGATAATTTTCTATACTTACAATTTCTCTAACAAGCTCCTGAAGTTGTTTACATATTATTAGTCTAAAATTTCATTATGATTTGCTAGATATTTGGTGTTTCATTTAAGTACGGATTCAATGTATGCTTTTAAATCCACGATTGATTCTTAGGTTACTAAAATAACTTAAGCTTGAAATCAATTTCCTCATAATGTCATATTTTTCCATCCTAAGGTGAGATGAGAATCTACTTTAGGATGTGTTAATGAATTTGGAAAAGATTAATCTAAGAGTGGCCTAATGGTGCCATCTACTCATGATGGTAAACTCAAATCCATAACTCTCACATTTAAGTTTTACTTTGCATTTTTATTTCAAACACTTCATCTATCATTTATTTTCTAACCAGGTTAAGTTTCAAAAGAGATTTGACTATTAGATTTTCGAATTTTATAGTTCTTTTTATGGGATTCGACCCGTACTTGTCGTTATCTAACTCAATAGATAATCGTGCACTTGGGGTAAGATTTGAGATAGATCAAGTTTTTGGTGCCGTTGCTGGGGAGAACAATGGAAAATGAGTTTTAAAATCAATTTTGAATGGTTATCACTAGTTTAGTTTAGGTTCACCATTTTTCACAGTTTAGGTGCATTTGCATTGTTTTGATAACATCTTGTAGTCTAGAAATTTTGAACATCTTCATATTTGCATTTTTTTGAGTATCTAACGTTTGCCGTTTTATTTTTTTTTTCATTTTTTCTATTAAATATTCATGATCTGAACTTTCACGAAAATCTTTCCATTTGTTGATTGCTGCAGATGATTACTTTTTGGAGACATGTTTGTAATGATTGAGAGTTCTGTTTTGTGTGTTTCCAAATTCTAAATTGTTCTACATCTTGTCTAGTTTTTAGATCACCTTTTCAATTTCAATTTGGATCACCGGTCGAAACTGAATTTGAATTCTCGTAACATATACACAATTTGGATTGTGTACTATTTTTTTTTTGTTTACTTTGACTTTCCACTACGTTCTGGCATCCAAATGAATTTAAGAAAACATTGGTTTGTTAGGAATCCATGGAAATTTCTAGATATGAATTTCATCAAGTATTGAACTTTGCACAATTTTTCAAAGTGGATCTTATAGTTCTGGAAATTTCCATCTGCACTGTTTTGCCAAACTTGAATGATTTTCAAAACTTTGGTTTTATACGTTGTTTTTGAAGCCATTAATCATTCTTCTATGGTATAATTTTTAGGGTTTGTCCAAAAAGGATACTTGGATAAGAGCTTTGGTGAACTTAGTAAACAATGGAGGACACTTGGGTCATAATTATGACATTTTTTTCTTTGAGTGATTGTGAGAAGTTAAATTTGTACTATTAAGTTGTAATAAATAAAACAAGGTCCAAGATACAACCGGAAGCAAAGTACAATACCTCTTTCAACCCACCTCAAGTATCTCCTGCAAGAAGTGTTTCTGGAATGTTTTTGAGTGTTTAAATTTTTGCAAGATATCAAACTGTGCTAAACTACGTAAGAGTGGACCTAGCTATTTGCAATTGAGTGAGACTTGATCACCCACCTCATCATTCCAATTCACGTTTAATCTTGGCCAAAATTAATAAAATGAACTCAGATAACTAGAGCCAATTAGAACGGTGTTCATAGGACCTTGGAAAAGGAATAGACTGTGATTGGACTCTTTCGAAGTAAGGCGGCTTTATTGCCAGTTGGTATGCGCTGGTAAAGACCATTGTGACTACTCTGCCATTTCTGACCTTTTTGCATAGAAAATGGTGCTTCGACGGGGTTTCTCACAAGTCTAATATTATTTTGATTAGGAACACATGGGTTTTTGAAAAGTATTTTAAGTTGTAGCTAAAAATCGTAAGAAATCCTGGGATCTTAAAGATGTCCTTCAAAGGCTTAGCCGGTTCTAGTACACCAAACAGAGTAAAATCTAGCTAGAATGCATCTATGTCTAGTGTGGTGGTCAAATAAGTTTTTACGAAATAAGCTACCCCTTACTTACTTACAAGACATATGAAAAAATCTAACTAAGGTGAAAATTGATTTTGAGATGCTCAAAATCATTGTCCACTTCAATTAGATTGGGTTTTAAAATCAATCGTCTCTTGAACCTAATTGAAGATAATCAACTTGTTATTTGTTAGATGGATGTATAGGAATCGATTGAGCCTTGTTTGTGTGTCATGATTAGTGTCCCCCCTTTAGGTAAATTCGCATATTGCATTTAGTTCAGGTCATATCACCTTAGGTTGCATAAGATTTTAGTCATTTTCAAAAAAAAAAAAATCCAATCCAGATTGATTCAAGTTTAGTGTCAAGAAGTTTCTCTTATGTTAGGAGCCATACACAGTTAAGGATTTTGAGCACACATCCATTAACCTTGGTGGTGGTTGCATCCTATTGGCGATCGCCAAGGTGTTCATAGCTCGCAGAGCGGAGCACTTGGTTCGAGTTGGTAAGTCTCGTAGGAGCACGGTGATAGACCATGTGAGGTTATGGAATGTTGATTAATAGTCAACTTTTCATTTGATTAATAATAAAGACTCGAGGCTTACAAGCGCTTTCAACTGAGTAAGTAACTGGTTGGAGCCAATCAAACTTCAACTTAGGTGAACCTAATTATATTGATGTCTTTGTCCAATTTTCTTTCTTTCCATTGATTCTATTCACTTTATTTTACATGCTTAGATAAGTTGTCTTTATTTTCATTGCTTACATGCTTAGGATTTCATTTGAGGGTCTTGCAAACAAAAGATTTTTCACTTTGTGTGTTCATCTTCAAGTGAATCAACTAAACTTGTGGAGCTTGTGGTGTTGACTTTCCTTGAGTCACAATATAAACCTTCGATAAATTTAGGCTAGAACTTCGAGTCAAATATTTCTGCTTGTTTTTCGGTACAGGTTCAATTTTCAAAATTGACCATTCGCCCCCTCTAGTCAAGTTAGCTTATTGTTTCTCACACTTTTAGATCATATTATGCAAAATAATGCACTTGATTTCCCCCCTTAGTTCTTATATAAATTTACATATTCTGAACATTTTAGCTCAAACGAAACAACAAAAGGCATAATAAACTTGCAAGCAAATTCTTGGAGCTCACGGTTACCTAACTATGTGATCTTTGGTATGATATAAATGAAACTAGTCCATCAAACCCTATAATTTGCACTCTTTTTATTTTCATTTAATCATTTTTTCCCTTGACAAATATGTTAAAATATTATATTGTATGACAATAAAAAAATGAT
Source organism: Berberis vulgaris (assembly GCA_963556465.1). Classification (NCBI taxonomy): domain Eukaryota; kingdom Viridiplantae; phylum Streptophyta; class Magnoliopsida; order Ranunculales; family Berberidaceae; genus Berberis; species Berberis vulgaris. The sequence continues at coordinate 54,325,327 of OY747124.1, read as the reverse complement.
GTATGTTTCATTTTTTTAAAATACAATGTGAAATAATTGGACCTTACTATCAATGATATTCCTCATTTCTCTAGTATGGTTCAACTGTAGACTTGTAGTACCATCGACCTCTTGTTGGGCTTAGACTTTAGACTTGTGGTACCATATTTATTTTTCTCAAATTAATTAATTTATTTAAAGTTAACCTTGAATTTAATCCTTTAGTTGGATGTTTGCAATATTAGTAAAACAGAATCTCCAGCGCGCAACTTTAACATTCCAAGTGAAAATTATTTTTGGTTATAATAGAAGGTGATGATACATCAAAATAGACTGATCATCACGATCGTACATGTGGCATAAAGATCCATCACGAGAATACATCGCCCAATTTATTGGGCCAACTCATAAAGCACAAGAAGAATAAAGCCAACTATAAAGGCCCGAACGAGGCCCGCCAATGAGGAAAAACAAATAGGACCTAAATCTAGACCCAAACGAATCAAAGCCTGGATCCAAGCCTGACACGAGTTCTCTCATAAAAAATAGGAACGTTGCACTGAAAAGAGTCATGGAGGGAGTTACGCCTCCCTGAACGCACCTCCATAAATGAGTAGACTATTACAAGAAACATCTTCTTCCGTTGCGCCTCACATACTTAAGTCACGCAGAAAGTTAACCACGAACATTATAAAAGGTAAAGAGAACATTCAACAAAGGTATGCAACTTTAACTGAGTTTTGTCCAGATTTACATCATTCTTCTAACATAATTACTAACTTAAGCATTGGAGTGCCTTTGGCCACCAAAAAGGTGGTCTTTGGCAGTCTAACAATTGTTTTGCGGGTCAACTCACAGGAGGGCGATTTTTGTATGCATCAGTTTGGCGCCGTCCATGAGGAACGACGAGTTTCCTTTTAGCTCAACATACTATTGGCACGTTAGCTTCAATAATGAAATGTGAATGGATTATTAAACAAATATATATAATACTAAAAAAAATATTGTTTTCAAACATTTAAACCTATACTATACTCCATCAAGCACTCTTGTGGTAGGTGCAAAAAATACTTTAAATATCATCAATTATTTTTCATTCATATTCCATTTTAGGAAAAAATACAACATTTTCAAATTATGAGAGCGAGTTTCCCAAACTTTGAATTTACCAAAATATGAAGTTCCAAGCCTTTGTTTAAATGTGCATTAAGATGCTCATCTCATTTCTATGAAAATGTTGAATGCCTTGAAATGCATTAGACGTTTTTAATAACAAAATATATATTTTAAAAATTTTAAGCCTTTGTATTGATCATTGGAAAGATATTAAAAATGGATTCCGACGAGTTCACCAGAATTCGACAACCAAGTAGATAATTATGACAATTTAAAATTTTTTTTTTAAAAACACAAAATTTTCTCTCTATATCGCATATATATTCCACCATTTTCTTTCACATTTTTTTAATTTTTAATTTTTTCCCTTCTACTTGTTTTATATTTACAAACATGTAATTAATGAGAATGAATATTAACCCGCAACATCTTCCACAACTTTCAATCTAAGCCATTTTTATCTCCACTTCCTTGTTAATAGTGAAACCCCTAGGCGATTTGTAAGATAGACTAATATATTGTCAGTGTCATTGGCACTCCACATGTTTTTTGGCTAATTATCATGTATAAAACACCCTGTCGCCATCCCTAACTCTGCCCTCAAAACTATTTATGATGTCAAATGTATTAGATATTTTTTCTAATAATAAATACATGTTTTAAAAAATTTAAACACTTGCATTGATCCCTGCATTCCAATAATACAAAGTTTACCAAAAGTCAACAACTAAGTAGATAGTTATGATAATTTTCATTTTAGGAAAAAAAATACAACATTCTGTCTTCACCACATGCACATCGGTAGGGAAGACATGACTTTACGGGCACTCGGTAGTAACTAAAGAAAATCGATGCAAATCTGTAAAATGATTGTTGGTGGTGTTGATGATGGTAGTAGTTGTAATTGTGGCATGGTCTTGGTGGCGGTGGTTGTGGTTATGGTTGTGGTGATGGTGATTGTGAATGTTGGCAACAATGGTGGTGGTGGTAATGGCGGTGGTTGTTAAAATAGTAGTTGTAAAGGTGTGCAAAACCCTTAAACCACGTAGGGTTATCCGATTCCCCAAAAGTCAAGGAGTGAAAATTAGCTCTAACTATGGTAAGTCAAATGGCATTCACGATAAGCCAAAAAAATGATAGTTGAAAAAAAAATCTATTAAAAAGTCATTTTTCAACGAATGAAACTATGCCAACTGACAACTATTACTTAAAATGCTTATTGTCTCAAACAAAAATTTTCCAACAAAGGACCCAAAATATTTATTACAAAATAGAAGTAAACAAAAAAACTATTAACAAGGAAACCATTTGAAGATAATTACCCCACAAAAGAAACCTCCAAAAATGTCGTCGAAAACTATCTAAACCTCAGACAAAACTAGTTGCCTACATTCCCATAGAAATATACCCAAGAAGCAAAAGCTCACTTGGGTCAGGAATTAAGCTAGTATGAGAAATCTCCATCTCTAAATAAACCACGAATGAAATAATAAAAAATAAATAACAAAATGTGCAAAAGTCTCATTTCTCTCCTCATTGCTTGATAACACGACTGCAATTGGACACCATAATTCTTCACACCATGTGGAGGCAAATGTATCATATTAATTGGATAAGTAACATATGATCAACTAGATAAACAATTAAATTAGTTAGCTTACCAGTAGGATATTTAGATGGTAAGCCGACCCTATGAGAAAACATTAGGTAGCTTGTCATCGTGCATGGGAAAAGTTAGAAGGATAAAAACCCATATAACGATGTATACTAAAATTTTGGTAGAGCCAGAACTCTGGCATTTCTAACCAAACTTTCAAAATTTTGGAAAACTAAAAAAGCAAAAAAAATGTTCAAAACACATTTTCTACAAAAACACGCGAAACTAGACAATTTGAGAACTAAGAAAATATCGAAAACTAAATTTCTTATAAATCGTCAAGTAAGCTTAAAATCTGAATATCTCACTGTGGATGCAAAGTTCAAAAAAATACACTAAACAAAAAATGTTCAGAATTATGTCTTTTACCAGACAGTAAAAAAATTGTACTAAACAGAGTTACAAATTGGTCAGAATTCATCAGTTAATACATTTGTGTTTGTACGTTAATTGTAATATAAATGATAACTTCTCCGTCATCTGTGCCTAAGTGGGAACATCACATACGAGCACGTATCACTGGATATCCCTAAGTATATGAATACCATATAAGCCACTTTTGAGTCACTATTTACGCATAAGATCTCACGTCATACCTTTGACGGATAAATACTCAAGCCTATTTTAGGCATTTCAAAAGCAATCCCTTTTCGCAAGACCCAACCGGAAGGCTACTTAGTTTCTCTTTCAGAAAGGGGTGCCCTCTTTGCAAGATCCAAACCGAAGGTTACTTAATTTCTCTATAGGAGATGGACGCCATAAAACAACAAGAGATGTTGTAATTCTAAGGGATACAATTCAATGTGATTAAAATTTATGAACTCAATGTTATTCGTATTGCTTATTGTGGTATCCCAAAATTCTTAAACGGTGACACTTTGTCAATCATAAACAAATCCACCAAGTCTTTTAAGAAACATAACGTTTTCATGAATAAATTCTCTATAACAAAGCGGCGATCAAACTCATTCAATATAAGAGTTCATACTCCTTAGCAAGTCAATTTGCATGACAATCAAATTCAAGTTTATAGGAGGATCACATACTAAGTACTTCTTTCAAGTCATAATATGATAATGCAAATTCCAATTCAATTATTTTCATAATCAATTGCAGCTTTTATTATTTACTCATCATATATATGTCAATAAAATCAACATTTTATATACAAGGATACACCCCAACAACAAACAAATTTCAATGTTAAACTTAATAAACTAAGTATATGGTCGGGGTAGAATGGATGTGCTTAAATAACTCCAATATAAATAAAATCAAAAATATGTATATGAGCTCAATGACACGATTTGTTCAAGTATACTTCAATAAAATATCATACATGTATAACACACAATTCAAAGACATTGTAATAATAGCAAATAGATCTTAATTAATAAACTATTAAAGGGTGAGAAATACTCACAAATCAATTAACAGATAGATAATTCAAAAGTCCTCAATTACCAAACACGGGAATGCGTATACGCCAAATTGCAGAATTGCATGCTCATTGCACGTCATTTCTTCATCCCGTCTTTCTATTTTATCGCTTCTATTATATTCTCGTTATCTTTCTTTTTATATTGTACGGATAAGATAAGATAATTTTCTTATTCTTCTTCTTCTTCACGTCACCTATTTCTCTTCTTCATGTCTTTTCTTCCTTCATCTTCACTTTTTTCAATCTCTCCTGATAAATTACTGCTACTTAGCTATGTGTAGAACTTGAGTGAGCTATGTGTAGAACTTGAGTGACAGAAATCACTTAGTTTTCGTAGGACCAAATTCTGTATCACACTCTGACTCATCATTTGGTTGAGTCTTGTTGGTCAGAGCATTGCCTTGGTCTGTATGGACTGGAACGATTAGATGCATTGAGTCGTTCGTGGACTAAACCTATTCGCTCATGGTGAACTGTACATGGAATGCGTTCAGTCCGCATGTGTGTTGTCTTAGTTTCTGAGGCGGACTAGGCTATCTCTAGAACAGTGAGTCGTCCGTGGACTAGACTCGTTCGCTCGCGGTGAACTGTGTATGGATTGGGTTTGGTCTGTTGTGAGTTGCCTTAGTTCCTTAGGCGGATTGGGCCATCTCTAGAGCCGTCATCCATGGACTAGACTCGTTCCGCTTGCAGTGAACTGTCTATGGACTGGGTTCAGATCGCACGTGCGCTGCCTTAGCTCCTGAGGCTGACTCGGTCACTTATGCGACAAACTGTGGACATCCTGAATTGGACTAGGTTCGGCCGCTCCGCGCCATTATGGTCCTCGTAGTCAGACCAAGTGTCACGCCCGATTTTCAAGGAAACGAAAATCCTTATATCCACGTAGGATTAGGATTATCCGCTTCCCCAAAACTCAGGACGTGAAAATTTAACAACTAAAACATTAAATAAAAAAAATTAACATAACAAAAATTCTAACCAGGTAACTCTTTAGAAATGATGGCCCCATAAAATAAACCGCCAAAAATGTCACCCCAAAACTCTATAACCTGAGAATGGCTAAATTGTTACGTTTTAATACGAACGTACCCAAAAAGCATAAACTTACTTGGGTCAGCGAGGTAGTTGGTATGAGAAATCACCATCTCTTATAAATAAAATAAGTTAGACACTTTAACATGAAAGGTTCACACACAATAAAATAATACATCACAAACTGGTTTCTCCATGAGGCAAACATGTCATACTAGCAAGTTTACCATGCTTCAAGTAAACATTTACTTACCCGACACTCCAACATTGTAAATCAAACATGCAAGAACGTTAGTAGACTTACCATCCTATAGGAAACGGTTAGAAACCAATAAATAAACTTTCCTAATTTATTGGTCCTCATAAATATAATTTATTTACAATCAAATACAAATCTTAGTCATAGTACATCATTATATAAATATCAACAAAAACACGTTTTTACCTTAAGAAAGACATGTAGTTCTCATTCAGTGATCGAATGAGCAATTAGTTTCTTCCCTTAAGACAAACATGCACATACACAAAAAAATTTACTTCTTTTCCACAATCGCACTCTCCTCCTGTGCTGAACACTCTTCAGCCAAGTGTGCCTCATTGCCTTCGAAACCACTTGGAGTGTACATGTTCCAAGTGGGGTGCCACACCAAGGAACGTGTCATCTCACCCGAAGTTCGATCCATGGCAAGCATTTTCTATACATTACACGTACTATCAAACTCACATGGAACGGTGTATCCAATATGCAAGCAAACCTGCATATCAAAATTATATATCATGTATACCAGCAAATTTGTATACAAAAACACAATTTTCATTTTTTTTTGGAGTTGTGGAAAAGAGCGCAAAGAAAATCAACTAATTCTCAAAACTCTTTTACAGTGACAATTTGTCAACCATAACAAATCGACCACAATATTCACCCCTTCTATTGGGGAAACAAATAACGGTTTCATAAATAATAAATCTCAAGTTATAGACTTCACAATATCACGTATGTCAGTTATATCACACGTCAACTAAAACTCACACTTAGAATGTGTTTGCAATAACCATATAGAGATTTTTATAAAATGATTAAACTTTATTAATAAATAATGTACAATAAATTATATACATTACAATAAGTCTAACATCAAGCGAATTAGCAATCCCACATACCCCTACAACATGCTTAACTAATAACAATATTTACATAAAAACTAAACTTAATTTGCAAACATTCATATACATTTAGACACATCGGACCTACATTAACCGCATAATTAATTTACAATCAAACATGTACGTAAAATAATCTAGCAATAACTTCTACTAACAACACTATTAGCTTACAATCAAGCATGTACATAAAAATAATACAATAATAACATCTATTCCAAAACTCAATTACTCTAGGACATTCATGTATTGTATATTTTTTTAAGGCAAAAGAGAGCGACAATTACTCACAGAGCGCTTAGCAGGAAAATACTTCAAAAGTTTCCAAGAAAGTAATCCTCTTAAGTTGGAACATGAAAAACCGCAAAACCGTACACTTAGACACGTTTCTCCTCCCTTCTTTCTTTATTTTTTTCTCTCTTCTAATTTCTCTTCTCCCCTCTCTTTCTCTCCCTTTCCTTTCTCTCCTCATTCTCTTTTTTTTTGTTTTTTTTTTCCTTTTCTTTCTTGCTCCTGGATAAGAGAAAATAAATTTCTCTTCTAATCCTTTCTTTTCATTCATCTATCTCTTTACAGACTATATCTTTTCTTCTTTACTATTTCTTTCTCTCTTCCTCTTTTCACTCTTTTTTTCAGCAAATCACCATCACACTGTCAGCCAACCAAATTAGGTCACCACCACCAAGGAAGATGAAGACAACAAACCTGAGGTCTACTACCGATGAAGACGGGCAACACCACTAGATAAGATGAAGATGACCACTACATCTTATCTGATGAACACCGTCGATGACGAGGCATTTTGATCAGCATTTCACCTTCACGGTAGAGATACAAGGATTTGATCAGAAGGAAAATGGGTTAGTAAGGTACCTTGGGGTAATTAGTACATCTCTATGAAATAACTGGAAACTGGGGCTGTCGCTTCCCTCTTCTCATACACCATGCTTTTTTGTTTCTATTCTCTCTCAATCATTTATTTAAATACTGAACTAATTTTATTGGCACCTTACACTTAAGTTGGCACAAGAAACAAAATATGGGTGCTGACACCTTGACTTAGAGAAATCATTGAAGCTTCCAATAATTTGTTATTGTTAAAAGTTGTGTATTTGTTGATTTTTCTTTTATATTCTAGTTGTATGTAACTAGCATATTACCCGTATCGTTGGCACTTCACATATATTTTTGTTGCTATTAATTATCATGCATTAGACACCCTCACTACCATCCCCACCATTGCTCTCAATCAATTTCATAAATAAATAAAAAATCATATTTTAGAATTGAAACTAAAATTTTGAGGTGCAAGCCTATTTTACGATAAAAATTCTAATTTTTTAAAGTCAAAGTCGGTTAAAATTAGAATCAATTGAATGTTTGGGGTCTTTGTTGGATGTTCATTAAAATGTTCATCCGTTTCTTTGAAAAATGTTATACTTAGGTATGAAAATAATTACATATTTTAATAATAACATATTTTAATAATAACATACATATTTTGAAATTTTAAGCTTTTGTATTGATCATTGGTTTTGTTGGAAAAATCTTCAAAATTGCATTTCAATGATACCAAGTTTATCAAAATCCGACAACTACGTAAATAGTTATGATAGTTTTCATTTTGAAAAAAAAACGCAATACTTTCTCTCTCCGCCACATGTACATTCCACTAACTTTTTCACAATTTTTTTCATTTTCTTTGTCCTTCTACATGTTTTATATTTACAAACATGCCATTGTAGAGGAAAATGAATCTCAACCCTCAACATCTTCCCAACTTTTAATCTCAACCATCTTTTATCTCTAATTCTCATTTGATGTTTTTTCTAATAGTAAAACACCTATTTGAATTGTAAGATAGACTAGGCTATTCCCCGTGCCATTGGCACTCCACATACAATTTTTTTTCCAAAATATGGAGTTCTGAAAACTATGATGTGAAATGCATTAGATATTTTTTTTAATGCATGAAAGGTTAAATGCATATTTTGAAAACTTAAGTTTTTGTATTGATCATTAATTTCATTAAAAAGATCTTCAAAAATGCATTCCAACAATATCAAGTTTATTAAAATTTGACAATTAAGTAGATAATTATTGCAATTTTAATTTTGAGAAAAATTTCTCTATCTGCCACATGTTCATTCCACCAACTTTTTATACCATTTATTTTATTTTATTTGCCCTTCTACATATTTTATAATTACAACACATGCCATTATAGAGAACAAATCTTGACCCTCAAGATCTTCCCAACTCTCAATCCTAATGCTCTTTTATCTTCAACTCCATTTTGATTTGTAATATATACTAGTAAATTACATGTGTCGTTGGCACGATAGAAAGTGTATGGTGATATTAGGATAAAAATTAGTCAAAGTTTTTATTAAATATAAAAAATTATTCCAAACGGTGAAAGTGGAGTTCTGGTTCTTTGTTTGAATATGCCTTGAGAATACCTTATCACTACTTTGAAAAAGACTTAAAATACTAATGGTATGAATTGTAATATATATATATATATATTTATGAAATGCATACGGTGTGAAATGTATAATTTAAAATTTGAAGTAAGGAGGAGCGCATTTGGTAATTCAAAGACCAAATAATACACGTGTTATCTCCCTAGTTAGTCTACATTATAACGTTAAAAAAAAGATGACATAAGCTAGAGTTATTATCATGAATCACATTAAAAAGAATAATTTTAAACAAAAATAGATATGTGATTACTATGACAAAGAAAATTTAATTTACAATGAAAAAAAATGAACTATACTAAAAGTAGCCACATGTGGCATTATTATAATTTTGGTACGCATATTAAAATAAGCTATACACCCACAATAAAAATAAATAAATAAATAATCATTTTGGATCAGAATGTTGCAAACCTCCAATTGCTTAGTAAGGTCAAATACTACCCACCCATGTTGCAAGTATATAAATAATCCATGCGTGCCTTATTTGCTTATTAAAAGGTCACAACCTTCCCACCCACTTTCTCTCTCTATTTTTTTTTTAATTCCCTCCCCTTCCCAGCCAAGCCAAAGCCACCGCTTCTCCCTCTCTCTCTCTCTTTCTCTTTTCATTCACAATTTGCCAGCCCAACCAAGCTACAGTAGATTCATAGCCCATCCAAGTTGTAGCAGATTCACAATTTGCCATTCATGAGAGTAGGGTAAGGTTAATCCACCTGCAACCATGAAAAACCCACCGCCAATTTCAATTCACAATTTGCAATTCATTAAGGAAAATTAGTAGATGAGAAACCCATGAAAAAAATGAAGAGTGATGAAAACTCGACCAAATAGACAAACTCCCACCGCCATCACGACCTTCACTTGCAATCACTTGAACCATAAATTCAGTAAAGCTACTAGAGAGAGATTGGGAGGTTGGTCGTCAGTGATGGGGAAGGGAAGGGAATTCAAGGAGCAAAATGAAGGGGGGAAAGGGAGGGGCTAATCGGTCTCTAAACCATTGATTGAGGCTTGTCGTTGTTGAGTGCACTTAGAGATAAGATGAAAGTTTCAGAGGTGAGAGATCTTTGCCCTTAGCGTGAAAAGAGATACGCAGAGGAAAACATCGAGGGTTCAACTTTTTAACTTAAGTTATGCCACTGAGATAACTTATGCCACATAGGACATATAGACTGTCTACATTGTTTTGTAAACAATAAAACACCTATGTGAATTGTAAGGAAGATGTGGGTTTGCAGGTGATGTTGTTTGCTATTATTAATTCTAAAGTGATTCTAAATACCCTAACTATAATATAAACTATAGGATAGATATGCCCCCACCACTATAAATCTAGAAACACATTAATAATTATAACTATAATATAAAGTATAGGATAGGTCATAAATTTTTTTAAAAATAAATAAATAAATAAATTATATATATATATCCCACCACTATAAATCTAGAGACACATTAATAATTAACATTTTTTATGGCATGTGGGTTTAAGCTATGTACTGGTATTGAGTGGAATTAAGAGAAGAAAATATAATGATGGTGTTGGGTAGGTGTTATTGTATACGTTATGGCCAAAAATGGGATCAACTTATTATTATTATTATTATTATTATTATTATTATTATTATTATTATTATTATTATTATTATTATTATTATTATTATTATTATTATCATTATTTTAACTATTTAAATTAACTAATAAAATAATACATGAAATAAAAAAATTCACTATTTAACTACTAAATGTCTAGGTATCATTATAGTACAAGTTCTTGGTAAACCCATGCATCATTTACGTACAAATATATTTTTGGTTAAAACAAATCATATGATGTCAATAAAAGATCATTGTCGACCTTCAAACACAGAGGTAAATATAAATTTAGTAGCTCTAGAAAATAGGGTCATTACATTAAACACACCTTAATGGAATCTCGTCCCGAGATTCGAAAGGTAATAGAATTAGGTGTATTTTGAAAAATACAGTTTGACAAACCAAATGAGATTTTAAATACATTTCCAGATGAGAAATTATTCAGATCTAATAATCATAGAAAATTTTCACATCATATAAAGCAACGCACCAAACATACATATATTGACCAAAACACATGCGTATATCTATATTATTTTAACAAAAAATAATTAATTAAAACTTTATTTATAAAAAATATTTATTAAGATCAGTAAAAAGTATGGGCGTTACAATAAATATACCTCAAAAGAATCTCGTCCCGAGATTCGGCATAGGGGGTAATTAAGGAATTAATTCTACAATAAACCAACAACACTAGATTCCAAATAATAAACCATTCTAGAATATACTTTCTGTCAACCTTCCTTAAGAAACAAACCACACATCACATGGACAAACAAATAGCTCATGCATATGTCCATAATTTCGTGAAGACAATCACATAAAGATATATTATAATATTTTTTAAGTATTAAAAAAAATACAGGGTGTTACACCAAGTTATCTTAGGAGCGGTGAGGTTTCCATGGACTGAACTCGCCCACTTGCGGTGAACTATTTGTGGATTGGATTCGATCCATGCTGGTGTTGCCTTGGCTCTTGAAGCGGCCTATGTCACTTATCCGGCAAGTTGTCGACATCCTAAATAGGACTAGGCTTGATCGCTTGTGCGCCATTATGGTCCCTGTAGTCAAACCAAGTTATCTTAGGAACGGTGAGCCATCCATGGACTGGACTCACCTGTTTGCAGTGAACTGTTAATGGACTAGGTTTGGTCTATGCTAGTGTTACTTTGGCTCCTGATGCGGACTAGGTCGCTTATGCAGTAAGCTATCGACGTCTTGAATAGGACTAGGCTCAACCGCTTGAACGCCATTTTGGTCACCGTAGTCGGACCAAGTTCCCTTAGGAGCGGTGAGTCGTCCATGGACTAGACTTGCTCGCTAGCGATGAACTATCCGTGGACTGGGTTCACTCCACGTGGGTGCCATTATGGTTTGAGGTTAGACTAGGATATCTTAGGAGTCGTGACTCGTCCATGGAATGGACTCGCCTGCTTGCGATGAACCGTCTGTGAATTGGGTTTGGTCCGCGTGGGTGCCATTGTGGTCCTAAGGTCGGAGTAGGCAATCTTAGGAGCAGTGATTCATCTGTGGATTGGACTCGCCTACTTGTTGTGAACCGTTCATGGACTGGGCTCGGTCCACGTGGGGCCATTGTGGTCTTGAGATCAAACTAGGCAATCTTAGGAGCAGTGAGTCGCCCGTGGAATGGTTCGCCTACTTGCGGTGAACCGTCTGTGGACTGGATTCGGTCCGCCATGGGTGCCAATGTGGTCCTGAGGTCAGACTAGGTATGTTCATGTGCATGGAGTCATATGAAATGTGATTCTTTAAAGAGAGTACATTTACTGATAATACTTTTTCAAGTGTTTTACATTCCACAGCCTTTTAAGACGCTCCCTACTCAGGTTTTCTAGCTAGTAGGTTCCTGGCCTTTTGATTGTTGTCACCTTGTAGGGATCTTCCCAGTTCGGGCTTAATTTTCCTTCTTTTGGGTCTCTTGTGTTTGGCTGGGTTTTCCTTAGTACCCAAACACCGACTTTGAATTCTCGAGGCTTAACCCTGTTATTGTAGTGTTTGGCCATTTTTTGTTGATAGACAGCTATTCTGACGGAAGCTTCATCTCTTTGTTGTTCGAGTAAGTCTAGTCCAACTCTTAGATCTTCATCGTTGTCCTCCATCCTAAACGTAGGTTTTTCTAGTTCAGTGGGAACCATTGCCTCAGACCCATAAGCCAATCCGAATGGTGTCTCTCCAGTCGGAGTTTTTTTGTGGCATAATATGCCCAGAAGTTTAGGGACCTAGAGCCCTTTGGCTTCGTCGAGTTTCCTCTTGATTGCTTCTAGGATAATTCGATTGGTCACTTCTGTTTGGCCTGGGGATGACCCAACGTGGAAAAGTAGTGATTGATGCCTAGTTCGGCACAAAGTTGCTTGACTTTCCCACCTTCAAACTGAGACCCATTATCGCTTACCAAGATTTTCAATATTCTGCACCTGGAGACGATAGACTTCCAAAGAAAGTATTTGATCTGATTCTCTCCTATCTTGGAGATGGGATACACTTCTACCCATTTGGTGAAGTAGTCGACCGCTACAAGGAGGAACTTCTTTCTTTCAAAGATGGGGAATGGGCCTACAATGTCCATTCCTCACTTGCCGAAGGGCCACGTGCTGGTCATTGGGACTAGGTTCTGTGCAGGCATATGTATGTATGGGGCGTACTTTTTGACACTTATCGGACTTACAAATCATATCTTTGGCCTTTTTTCTGCATTCTAGGCCAATAGTACCCCAGCGTTAGGGCTTTATGAGCTAGTGTCCTTCCTCCTGGGTGGTTCCCGCAGATTCCTTCATGGACTTCTAGGACGATCTGGTTTGTTTCCTTGGGGGTCAGGCATTTGATCAGAGAGTCAGTCGTTGATCTCCTGTATAATTTGTCGTTACGGAGCGTGTGTCATACCGCTATGTTTTTCAGCTTCCAAGCCTCTAGCTTATCTGCTGGTAGGATCCCATCTTTTATGTAGCTGATCATAGGGCTCATCAAACTGGTTTCCATACTTGTGGAGAGGGTTTCGTGGAGCCCCTCTTCCTCTAGGGCCGACTTCTCTTGGAACTCTATCGAAATCATCATCTGCGGATGAGACCTTACCAACCAGGTTGTCGGCTTCATGGTTGTCTGCCCTAGAGCAGCAACAGAGTAGTATTCTCTTGAACCTTCTTTTGGCGTTGATTTTTTTCCGTAATAGGCCACCATTCGAGGGTTTTTAACATCAATTTCATCGTTTACCTGATTGATCACCAGTTGGGGGTCACTGAACATGTAATTTCTTCAACTATTATTCCTCTAGCTAGTTTTAGCCCGACTAGGAGAGCCTCATACTCTTCATCGTTTGAAATGTGGAACTGAATTGATAGCCTTCTTGAGGGTGACCCCTTCAGAAGTGTAAAATAAGATCCATGCTCCGCAACCCTACGCGTTGGATGACTCGTCACATCACAAGATCCATGGCGTCTTGGGGTTTTCGTCTCCATGTTGGTCTTTCAGTCCCAGTTCTCCTGGTCAGGTGAACTTAGTGATGAAGTCTACTAGTACTTGCACCTTGATGGCCGTTCTTGAAGCGTAGTGCAAGTCAAACTGTCCCAGCTCCACTAACCATTTGATCATTTTTTTCTGATAGCTCTAGCTTGTGCAATACCGACCGGAATGGTTACTCAGTTAGGACTATTAATGATTGAGCTTAGAAGTAGGGTCTTAGTTTTCTGGAGGAAGTCACAAACACTAAAGCCAATTTTTAAAGTAGTTAGCCTCTAGCCCATCGAAGGTTTTGTTGATGTAGTAAACGGGCTTTTGTTTCCCTTTCTACTATCGAACCAGAGCTGAGTTGACAGCGTGCTCTGAGACTGAGAGGTATAGGTAGAGCGTTTTACCCGAAGTAGGTTTTGAGAGTAGCTTCATGCTTCCCTACATGCTGTTAGATCTTGGAATGCATGTTCACACTACTCTCCCCCATTGGAATTCTTTGTTCCCATTTAGGATCATAAAGAAATGGAGGCATCTGTCTAAAGATTTGGAGATGAACTTGTTTAGGGTTACCACTATCCCAGTCAGGCTCTGAACTTTTTTTAATGTTTGTGAGTAGTCTTATGTCGAGAAGAGCTTGAATCTGCTTTGTATCCGCCTCTATCCCCATTCGATGACTATGTAGCCCAAGAACTTTCCTAATTGCACCCAAAAGTGCATTTCTGCGGGTTGAGCTTCATTTGGTACTTCCTGAGTTGGAGGAATGCTCCATGGAGGTCTGCTAGGTGATTGGGACTGTGGAGGCTTTTTACCAGCATGTCGTCGATGTAAACTTTCATGATTTTTCCTATTTGTCCTTTGAACATTCGGTTCATCAAACAATGGTATGTTGCCCCTGCATTTTTCAGTCTTAACGGCTTTACCCGATAGCAATATGTGCATCTGTCCATTATGAAGGAGGTTTTCTCCTGGTCGAGTTGGTGCATATTGATTTGATTGTAGCCAAAATACGTTTCCATGAAGTTGAGTAGGTTGTGATCGGACTTCGCATCCACGATCTGGTCTATCCAAGACACTGGAAAGTTGTCTTTTGGGCAGGCTTTGTTGAGGTCGGCGTAGTCCACATAGACCCTCCACTTCCTGTTTTTCTTTCTCACCAAGACCGTGTTCGCCAACTATTTCGTTCATAAGTCTTTGTACCTCTTCATTAATGGCTCAGTTGCACTCTAGCACCACCAGCTTTTTTTCTGTCAGACTAGTTTCAATTCAGGATTAACTGCCAGTCAATGCGTAATTAATAAGGGGTTGATTCTCACCATGTCTTTCATTGCCAGGCATAAACATTCTGGTTCTCCTTTAAGAACATGACTAGCTGATCTGCCAATGCTTTATTGCTATTAGAGCCTATCTGGACTGATTTAGTGTTAGTTGGGTTGTCAAGGTATATTGTAATGGCTTCTTCTTCCGGCTGCCCAACATTCGGCCTTCCCCTCGGGCTGAATGGAGGTTCGACATCTGAAGGTGGAGGTGGGTCCTCTCTATCTGGATTCAGGGTTTTCTCATCTAGATCCTTTTGTTCAGGTCGTTGTGCCCCATTTTTCAATTGCCTGGTTGTGACGTAGTGACATTCCATAGCGATGTTTGGTCTATTTTGATTGTCCCTATTTTACCTTTCGAAGGTTATTTGAGGCACTGATGCTGGGTGGAGACGACTGCCTCCATGTGGTGTAACCAAGGTCGGCCCAAGATTACGCTGTACTCTGAGTGGGCGTCTACATTCGAGAACTCTATCATCAGAATCCTTTGTAGGTTTGGCAGCCTTGTGACCACTGACAGCGTGATTTTTCCGATTGGGTAGCAGTTGTCTCCATTGAAACTGAACATGGCTTGATTTGAAGGTGTCATGTCTCCTTCTATCAGCTGCATTTTTAGGAATGCGTCTAGGAATAGTACGTTGAGGGAGCTGCTCGTGTCCACTAGCGATCTTCTCACTTCCAAGTTTTCTATCCTCACTGAGATGTCTAGGGCATCATTTTGTGGGAAACGAACTCCCTTCATATCATGTTTTATGAACGTTAAGCTTGAGGGTTTTTCTCCTCTTGTACGTGTTGTACAAGATGATCTCAGTAGTGCAATCTAACTCATAGTTCCCGTACCGATTTCTTTAATGAACGATTTGATTGATGCCTCTCCTCGTTCGTCCCATGAAAAACACACATCGTGTCAGGAGCCATGTCTCATGCTTCTTGTGTTGTTCCTTCACCTTGGGAATGCATGTCCCCGAAGTCGATAAACTCCTTCAGTCATCCTCTCTGGATCCAGTACTGGATCTCATTTCTGTGGCTCATGAAGTCTTTGTGTCGTGGCCTATGTCCTGTGATAAGAACAATATTTATCCTTATCACGTTTTGAAGGATCTTCTTTGAGTTTTGATGGCCACTGAATGTATTCCCATTTTTCCATGGCGGGTAGACTAGAGTTGAGCGGAGTATAATAGGGGTACCTAGAGTAGCTAGGCTTGTACAGATTTGCTTGGCTGAACCCATTCTGGCTCTCGCCCCGTTTCCCTTGGAAATATCTCCCCTTTCATCCATGTCCTTGGCTATGGAAGAGTGTTTTGACTCGTTTTCCTCCTCCCTGGCAGCCAACATTTTTTCCAGGGTGATGTATTTTTTTGCGCTCCTTAGTAGACCCGCCATATCCCCTGAGGGCTCCACGGTGAGGTAGTTGTAAAATTGACTTCCTCGGAGGCCAGAGCAAAAAGCGGTGACTGGTGTATCATCACTGCAATCATCGATCAAGGTCGGCTCGTCATTGAAACGAATGACGTACTTCCTAAGGGTCTCACCATGCTTCTACTTGAGGCTCATCAGATAGTTGGGCCCTTTCCTGATCCATTGGCTCCCGACGAACCTGGTAATTAATGTCTTTGCCAGGACCTGGAACGAGCCAATAGATCTGGGTTGGATGTTGTGGAACCACGTCAGTGAGGCCTTCTTCAGGTTTGTGGGATTTTTTTTTGCATATGATGGCTTTTAAACTTTATTTAATCATTATCATGTGGTGGTAATAGAGCAAATAGTCTGACGAATCTGATGTTCCATTATAGAACTAGAGTTTCGGTGGGGCGAACTTCTTCAAATGAGGGGCACTCATGATCTCCTCCAAGAATGGAGGGATAGTGAGATCATACAGGACGTACGGATTGGACACCCTTAGTCAGAGCGAGTTCTCAATCATGGCTCTGTTTTTTCTTGAAATATGGTCCCCATGATCCTCTCTTCTTCCTGGACTTCCTTCTCGACAAGCTCTTTGTTCCTCTGTAGAGGGGTGGGGTTTCACCCTCTTGGACGTGCTCCTGTGCGTTCTCTCGGATCTGAGATCTTCCCAGATTTCGGTCGGTCTCAGATCGTTGTTGTCAATCTTGAGTGATCCTTTCCACCACCCTTGTTAAGTGATCTACGTGAAGCAGGATCAGACTCGTGTCGGGGGTCGCCTTCATGGCTAGACCATGTGGTTATTCAGCTTCCTCGATCAGATCGATTTGACCCTGTGGTTGGGCTTCACCGACAAGAGCGTCATCCGGCTTTCATCATAGTTGAGTGTTCGAGATGTGGTGCTGGTGACCATTTCTCAATGCTTTGCTAGGCTAGAGTATGTTCGTTTCAGGGAAACTTATCATTAGTCCCACAAACGGCACCAAACTGATGTGTTCAGATCTGTCATTGTTCTTAAGCATACAAAAATGAGCAGTGGTTAAGCTAGGGACCACCGTTGTGGTGGCTGAAGGCACTCCATGCTTAAGGCACACCATCTTTTATAGCGAGTGTTTCCTCCCCAACTGTCCCTGCGATCGAGGGCATGATGGAGGGATAAGATCTCGCATTAGATCTTATTTGTGCATGATTGAGTCTCTTCAGCACTTAGCTCTTTTTAGGACCTAATGTTTGATTGGGCTAAGAGAAGATTCGTGCGAGTGGATCTCGGGCCTGTGACAACTCTGATATTCATGTTCGGGTCTGTCCTGGGCCAAGTGCCAAGACTCGTGCCTCTTGGGCTGTCGTGACCTAGGCTTGGGCACCCGACTTACTGGTTGAACAACAGTTTATGCATGGGTCCGCTTGGGACTGCGCTGAAATCTTTCTTGTGCTAGGGTTAGCCCATGCCACGTGTACGCATGTAATTGAGTGATTGTTTGATGTCTCATTGATATCTATTCTTCCTTCATCTTCATTTTTTTCCTATCTCTCGGCAGATAATCACCCCTCACCCCCCTCCCCCCCCCAAAAAAAACAATTAAACCCAAATAGGAGTAAAACCCCATAAAATTAGGGTTTTAATCAAATTATATTCGCACCCATTTTATTTTATTTTCCTAATAAAACTAAAAACAAAATAACTAATAAAATAAGACATGAATAAAAATGGAATATTTAGCTACTAAATATCTAGCTACCACTAGAATGTTAATTTTATAACCCATGTATTATTAATGTAAGAATAAATTTTTGGTTAAACAAATCATATGACATCAATAAAATTTAAAAATTTTGTTGAACCTCAAACACGGTATTAAATATAATTTTAGTTATCTCTGGAAAATGGGGTTGTTATTATACATATCTTAAAAGCAATTTCGTCGTCCACCAATTGTAGCTCAGTTGGTCGGACATCCACTCTCCTTGTGAGAGGTCGCGGGTTCGAGACTCACCAGTTAGGATTTTGTGAGTTTTCGCCCGATTATTAGGAGCACATTTGCTCCGCCGTTGATAAGCCTTCGGGTATTGCATGCAGCTGCTTAGATGGACTAGATCGGAGAAAAGCGAAAGCGAGTCTTCATGCAAGGTGGAGGCAATGGACCGGAGCGAAAGCAAGTCTCTATGCGAGATGGAGGCGACGAGGACATTAAGTGGCAACAATATTGTAGCCTTCGGGTCTGGTTTGGTTAACCCTATTGGGTCAGTCATGTAGCCTTCGGGCATGGATTCATAAATAAATAAAAAAGGTCAACGACCCAATTTTTTAAAAAAAAAAAAAAAAAAAAGCAATTTCGTCCCGAGATTCAAAAAATAAGATCATTAAGTGAATTTCGAAAAATACAATTTGGCAAACAAAACAAGGGTTATTTTTTTAGATACATTTTCGGGTGAGAAATTATTCATGTGTACCATACATATAATTTGAGAATCTATCATGTGTACCATCTCCAATGGTGGAGGATGGATATGGATTACATTTATCCATCTCCATTTCAATCTATTTTTTGTAGTTCAAATTATCTTGAAGGTGGATAACTTTATCCATCTTGGCCTCTTATCCATCTCCGTTGAAGATGGTCTTAATTGTATAGTTATCTGAATAGGTACACATATAATTTGAGAATCTATCATGTGTACCATCTCCAATGGTGGAGGATGGATATGGATTACATTTATCCATCTCTATTTCAATCTATTTTTTGTAGTTCAAATTATCTTGAAGGTGGATAACTTTATCCATCTTGGCCTCCTATCCATTTCCGTTGAAGATGGTCTTAATTGTATAGTTATCTGAATTTTTTGTAGTTCAAATTATCCTAATTAGTCTCCCTTAAATTTTAGTGGTGGATATTTAGTAATCTTAATTCTTCATATCTCACAATTTTTTGGCCATCTAACTTGATAAGTGACACAAATAAATAAATTTGTCTATTAGAATCTAGAGTTATCACTACCACGTAACTTCCTCCACTAAATCATCCCTGGAGCCACCACTTCTCCTCATTTTTTTTAATTCCATTTAGAGCCAAAATCACATAATATGTTCTTATATTTAATGTAAACTAGCCACATTAACCTGTGAGCACGGGCATTCATTTAAAATCACTTTTTATAAATGTAGATTTTCATTACTTTTTTTTTTCATGGTTTTTTTAGTTTTTCATTTTTTTATCCCTTAACCCCTCTCACCTCAGATACCGCCGGCTGGGATCGACCCAGTGACCTAGTGATATCATTCGTCACTGCTCAACCATTGAGTCATCACACCTTTGGCTTTTTCATGGTTATTTATGTGTTGTTAAACATATTATCTTCATTAAAATCATATTTTCTTATAAAATTTCGAAAATTATATTGATATAAGGAAAACTTTCGTTCGTAAATTTTTCATTGTATTATTTCATGTTCATAGCAGGTGTATTGTATTTAATGTTTTAGTAATTGATTTGTTTTTGTTTAAGCTAGTATTTGAATTATGCCATAATATACTATCCGACAACCCCAAATTTCAAGTTTCCAAATAAAGAAGTTAAAGAAAAAAAAAACTATGAATGTATATTTTAGAAGAACCTCCTAGTTACTATTTCATAATTCTTTTAATTAGGGTGAGCATGATTCCCCGTTCATCATGTTTCGATCCGGACCAATATGGTTTTGAACCGTTTCAAACCATACCAAAACAATTTCCAATTTTTTCATCCCGATCCCGAACCGATTGAAATCTTGACGGAGCCGATTCTAAAAATGCAGTCTCGTTCCATCTCGGACCGTTCCGAATACTACAGTGGCCCAAGCTCAACACCAACGAACAACAACCTAACCCTAACCTCGCCTAAACTTCAATCTTCAGAATTTCTTATACACTACCTCGCCTCCACCTCCACTCCAGCTCCAGCCTCCAGCCTCCAGCAGACAGTCGACTCCGTCCAGTCATCCATCACCATCACCATCACCATCAAGCTCCCTCTGCGCAAATCGATCGATGGCCACAACCTGTCGGTCGGTCGTCTGTCCCCGTCTCTCTCTGAGCAAATCAACCTCTGACCAACACCAACCGGGCATTCTTCTTCTTCTACACAAATCGATCATTGCAGTAAAGCATGAACTATGGTACCCAATTTCTGTGAACGAAAAGCAGCCAAACATTCACTCCTGTAAAAAAAAAAAAAAAAAAGATGAATCAAAGTTAACACACTCACAAATCCCCAATCTATGAATGAAATTTCATGATGTTGTTGCTGTGAATGAAATGTTGCTTCATCTCACCAATTCAATCGTTTTACTGCTGTGAATGAAATGTTATTAGTTAAATGCATTGAAACGAATTCTCTTCTGATCAATCGTTTTTCTATTTGAATCAGGATTTCCCATGGCTGAATTGGTGATACTCGCAATCGATTTTGTTGATTTGGGTGCATATTCATGTACCCAATTTCTTCACTTTGATCTTGTGTGTTTGTTGAAGAAATTTGGGGTTCATAGTCTGTTTGGTACATGTTTCCTATCCTATTGTAAAACCATGAGGATCGAATTCCTATCTTAACTAGTCATCTTTTCATGGTTGCAGCTGCTCAAGCCTGTTCCTGCTGATGATTTGGCTCACGCATCTGTCAGTTATTCCTAGGTGAAGGCGATGATTTCATTTAGATAGAACTAAATAATTCAAAAAGTGTCTTTGGTGTTGAAAGCAGCTACTGAACAATGAACACGTGTTAGTGTAAGTAGGAAATGTTATGCAGCCATATGGCAAATGTTAATTTTAGTCAGGCATGATCTCGGGGTTTAGTCGGTATTTATTTTGGGTTTGTTACTATGCATGTTCTCTGATTCTTTTTATTGGGTAAAATCGTCATGTACCCCTGTTTGATGTAAAAGATTTTTTCAAATAATAAAAATCCTAGTATTCTTAAAAAAAAAAAAAAAAAAAATGTTAATTTTAGTCGGAAATGTTGATGGAATTGTTGTGTAATGTATAATACATAACTATACTATTGTTATGCAACTACTATGGCAGATAAGTTTTATGCTACCATTTTGAATTTGTTTGTTAAGTTTAAAGGGCAAATATGGCCATGGGCCTTAGTTAATTTTATAAATTTCGGTTGGTTTGAAGTTTGTCAGGCCTGATCCAAGCCATTTGGTAAAATCATAAGCCCCAAAACCTAATTTGAAATGGCATGGTCCCGACCCAGACAATTGTGATTCAAACCGGTCTGGGACCAACCAGTTCTACCCAAAAAATAAAAAGCAAAATCCTGGAGGTTCCGTTCTGCTTCATTGGACCAGGACAAGCCAAATCCCGGACACCTCTACTTTTAATTATCTAATAAACACTATGTCTCCCATAAAAAATACCTCATTTTTTCAACCAAAAAATGCTCAAACTCACGCTTCCATAATAATCACAAAAGGTTATTTTTCATTCATTCCGTTGCAGTGTGATTTGTTTTCTCCTTTTTCATGTTTTAAATAATTAAGTTCTATATGAGATCAACATGGAGTTTATTAAACTATAAGATCTTTCGATTGAATATTGATCTTCTTATTTCTTAAAATAAAAGTAATACAAAATAGGGATTATATATAAATGCATAAAAAATATTATGTGTAAAGCAAAAAAAAAAATTTACTGAGAGTAAAGGTGAAAGGTGTAAACCAAAATAAAATAAAATAAAATAAAAGATATCAATTTAATACCATTATATAAATCCATCATAAATCAGATAAATCTCCTCATAGCAGTGCATGAACAGAAAGTGTTAAAATGTATAAAAATGTAAAACAAAGTCTAATACCACTATATATTGCATAAATCTCATAATAGCATAAGTATATCAGTGCATCAAAAAAAAAAAAATGGTAAAAGTACATCAAAATAAAAATACTAAAGTACGGAAACAAACACATGGCAAAAAAAAAAAAAAAAAGTGAAGCATTAAGAAAAAATTGGTATAAAACATATAATAAAATAAAATTAAAAATATAGAGTCAAATGAAAGGAAAATGAGAAAAAATACAATTAATCGAAAGTTGTGAGTTTTGAAAAGATAAAATAAGAAAATAGAAAGAAAAAAAAGTTTGAAAACAAACCAAAATAAAGAAAATGAGGGCTTTTACGAAGGTTAACGAAGAGATATTGAATACCAAAGCTTGAAGCAACATGAATAAAATAAAAGTTGCCTACCTTCATTGGTGAAGGTTAACTAAGGTTGTGTTTGACTACACCATTTGCCATGTGAAAAGAAAATTTTCCCTAACAAATAGGATTTGCAATTTCTGAATGGGAACGCTGAGAAATTTTCTCCCAAAATAACATCGGCACTTTGGGTGATTCAATCCATAACTAAGGCGTGAGAAGGGTAAGTCTCCTCTCTCGATCTCTTTTCCTCTCTTGATCTCCTTCTCCTAAAGAAATTTTCCACTGTGCAAGTGAACTGTGAGATTTTTAATCTCTAGAGAATGAGGGGTCTTGGTCATGATCAAAATTAATGGATGCTCGATTGAGCACCAAATATTACTGCAAACGGACGGTTGTCTATTTGTTAGACACACCAAAAAATTACTAGTCTAATCCCACAAGGAGAGCTTAAAAGAAGTTGGAAAATTAATTTCAAAATCAAGTTAAAAATACTTAACGTAGTAGACTAAAATGGTTGGTTTGCGAAATGCTATAAAATAACAAAAGTTAAGTGCATGAAATAAAAATTAATTAAATATACGTGCGAGAGTAGTTTGATCACACCGAAAGGCTACACTTTCAATTTATTTTCCTTTTCATAAGCTCAACTTGAGGTGGTCTCTCGTATCACCTTAGTGTGGTTAGCATTTTGAGCAAACACATGGGCTTGAAATAATTATGAGAAGTTAATGTGCATATGAAGTAAAATTACGAATAAAGATAAAAGTGGTTCACTGAAATGAGAAGCATGTGGAAAAATGTCTTTAATGTGGACGGAAAGTGTGCTTTGATTTAGTATATTGGGAATTTGTACAGGTTCCTTTGGCTGTGCATAATGTTGGCCCTGTTAAAGTCGAAACCTCCAACATTTATTTTCTCAAGATCTGTAAAAGATGATGCAAGTGGCTTTGACTCCAAGGATTTTAGAAGCATTGTGGTCTCTTAAATGTGTGAGTATAATGTTATCTAGGGGTGGGCACGAGACGGGATGGACCTCATCCCTAGCCCATCCCGTTTGTTCGGGATCGAGACGAGATATACCTCATCTCGACCTCCTCCCATCCCAAACAGGTTCAGGATGGGACGAGATGAGCATGTACTAAACAATTTTCCAATGAAGAATAACAAAAACTTTTCATCTCACATTGCTCACACACCAGTAATGTCTAATTTATGTACATATAACTTTCATCATAACAATATAAAATGTCATATAAAATTTCATCTCACATTACTCCTAATTGTATCTTGTATGAATGATATGAGGTTCCAAGTTGTCTTAATATATGTTCAAAAATGAAAATTATTGTTCATTGACAAAATTTCCAACTATATAACTCGTAATGCAAAACTAAACCAACCCATCATTTGTCTTTATTTTTAACAAGAATAATTGTCCTATTACCAATCTAAAATGTGAAAAAACATAAATTTTCATGGGTTCTATTTGACCTAAAATATTCAAACTAAGGGTGTGTTTGGTTGCATGGAATCCTATGCCATGGAAATCCATACATTTTAGGCTAATTTGAGGTATCATTCCACATCCACCATTTGATTTTGTGATCAATGGTGGGAATGGAAGTCCCATGAACATTGGAATCACATGTCTTGGGGGACCAAGGAGTGAGATTCTCATATTCATGGGACTTCTATTCTCACAATTGATCACAAAATCAAACGGTGGATGTGGAGTGATACATCAATTTAGCCTAAAATGTAGAAGTCCCCTCATGGATTCCCATGGCATAGGATTTCATGCAACCATTTATATCTAAACAAAGAGTATCAAATCAAACAAGTTTTCAAATAATAGATGTTTTGATTTAATTTCAACACATCCTAAAGAAAATTTAGAATAGAGAGAATGGGATGGGCGGGATTGAAAATCTCCATCCCAATCTCATCTCACTCTAGATCGGAAAGGGACGGGATCGGGATGAGCTTGATCAATCCCAAAAGGACTCGAAAAAATCGGGACAGAATTGGGATCACGAGATGGGATGCCCACCCCTAAACTTATCATCTCATTTGTGTCCAATTTGATAATTAAAACTTAAATTTTTATATGATACACAAGGTACACATAATGAGAGATTTTGATTATATAATGCACTTAACAATTATACATTTAGAGGCAGAAATGCTTCATTTATCCTAAAGCAACATACATTTGAGTTAAGAGTCCACAAACAAGAAAATTCTTTGTGAATAGACAATTATTCAAATGGGACTATCATTAGCGAAAATCGGGTTGGGAGAATCCAAATATTAAAACGAGACCATTATTCTTTGTGAGTTTGCAAACGAAAAAAAAAAAAGGACACAAATTCTAGGAAAGTAACAAAAGTGTTTGCCTAACTAAGCACCCAAGTTTTTCAAATGTTATGAAGACAAAATTCGGCAAACTCTTTGATTGAGGGGTTGACTAAGGTAAGAAGACCAAAAACTTGAATAAAGGATTTCAAATCTCTACCAACCATGGATAAGAGAACTAGTAAGAATAAATGAATGATGACCAAACTTATGAACTGACAAAGGGCCACAAGGCCGGGGGGTCAGACTTGAAATTCAAGGTTCAAAATCCTAAATAGACTGAGTTCAAGTTACTCAAGGATGAACAATCATTTGATTAATATATAAAAGGTATACTTGTCACGCTCCGATTTTTAAAGAAAACGAAAATCTCAAAATCCACGTAGGATTATCTGTTTCCCCAAAACTCAGGATGTGAAATTCAATAACAATAGAAACATTTAGCAGCAACAACAACTTAAACATGATTTAATTACTGAAACAAATAAAAACTCTAACCAGGAAACTCCGACGTTGCTAGCCCCACTAGTGGAACTCTAGTAACGCTGCTCAAAAGTCTCTAAACCTGAAAGGCACATCGGCTACATTCCCAAATAATGTACCCAAGAAGCAAGAGCTCACTTAGGTCAGCAATAAAGCTGGTGTGAGTAATCTTCATCCCAAAATCAATAAATTCGTACGTGATAACATCAAACCAAACAATCAACAACCACACCAATAGGTAGTTCTTCAATGAGGTAAAGGTGTCATGCAAGAAAAACACAGTTCAAATAATTTAGTTCCTCAACGAGGCAATCATGTCATCATCCTAGTAAGTAAATATGCATTTACTTGTACTTACACTGTAGAAGTTGATTATGGCAAGTCTGACCTGCAGAAATATTAGTGGACTTGTCATCCTGCATGAAAAGGGTTAGAAACAATATAAACGTAATTTATTAATTAAACAGTTGTCTTCATACAATATTGGACTTACGCATATTATTTTCATTTTTATTTGCATTTGATTCATTTTTAATGGATTGATCACTTAGACGATACCACATTCGCACCACCTCTGTGCCGAACATACATGCACATATGCCTCTCTCATATAAAGGATGACTTCTCCGTCATCCATGCCCAAGTGGGGACACATCACATACATGCATGCATCACCGGATACTCCTAACTATATGAGTAACAAAAGCCACTCTTGGGCTATCAATGCGCATAAAGTCACGTCACATTTTTTTACGGATAAATATCAAAGCCTATCTTAGGCATTCCAAAACCACCACCTTTCCGCAAGACTAACCCGAAAGTTAATTTAGTTTCTCTATAAGAAAGGGGTGCCCCACCTCCGCAAGACGACCCGCAGGTTATTTAGTTTCTCTATAAGAGAGGGGAAATAATAAACAAAAAGAGGTGTGGTGGTTCTAAGTGATACAATTTCAGGTGATTTAAATTTTCAGGAGTCAAAGTTTACCAATATCATTTATTTTTGTTATTTCAAAATTACTTCACAATGACATTTTGTCATTTATTAATCAATCCACCCATTATTTTGGGAAACATGACCATTTCAAGATGCATACATTCATAGGAAACACCATTAATCTTAAATGGTCCTGCACCAGTAGAATCAATGAGATATAAAAAAACAAAATATTGTGCAATATCAAACACTACTACACATACTAGCTTATGACCTTACAGAGGATAACCAAACGTTATTGTTTATTGGAAACTGGTCCTAGAAAAGACTTAATGATTACAAGCACACAAATCAGATACAGACTTAAGCATACAAATGCACAAGTGAAATAACATATCGATGTCATTCGATGGATGTATATGTACCTAATGACTAGTGACAAGTGCTTGTAAATCTGCCAACTTGCTAGGATGCAGTGGCATGTAAACTAATAAAAATAGTTTAAAGATAACTAATCATCAGAAAGAATACAAATATGCCAATGTGAAGTTTGGACATACCAATACAACACACATAACTTAAGTTGTTTGAAAACATCCACTAATTCCTAGTTAACACCAAATAACTCAAAATTTTCAATCTAACAGTCAGAGCTATTTAATAAACATAGCAGCAAATATAGAATTCAACAATCACCCCATCCACCATGACAAGTTTGATTGATAATGATGTAGAGCACTTCGGAGAAAATGAATCCATACATACAATATACATACAGTATACACCAAATAAAATGACCAGCCCTAAGATAATCTCTCTTCCATGGATTGAAAAGTGTTTTTTTTTAAAACAGTTCAATGGTTAGGATGAAATCATATTGGTAATCCCAAATAGACAAATCCCAGACTCATAAAATACAAAATGGTCCTATTATCAAATGGCTACCTGCATTTTGTTCAAACAAAAACGAATTTCAAATTAGATAAAACTGAAGGACGATATAAGGCAACAACCATGGTTGCTTACCACCAAAAATGTATTATAAGAGGACATCATATTATGGGATTTTGCAAATTCAATTTAAATCAATATGAAATTTAATCAATTGCAGCGACCGCTTAATGATATCATACTGACATGCAAAAGGAATTGGGGAGAGCACATGATGCTAAAAATCTTTAAAAAATGAGTTAATCAGCAGATAGAACATCTTCACATAAGCTATGTACCGCCTAATATCAACACAAACACATAATTCTCTGCCTCTCATAATCTCCCAAACTTCACACACACTCATAAAATGAAATACAAAATCCACAAATATCACAGCCAAACAGTAATCCCATTTTAGATATACCTCAAATCATCAAAATGTAGAAAACACATTCAACCAACAAATGCACAATGGACCTGTTGATAGAAACATCCACTCATGAGAAATCAATGCCTCCATGGGCCAGGTATTGCAACCCATGCTTGTCTCAATTACTATTATAGGGACTTTGGTATGTCACTATACAAGTATTGAATCTTAATTCCCATGAGTCCCATCATTCATATCTAGCAATTACCATTTACCACCACCACGTCACTGGCTTCCTCAACAAATCATCCAAACCTCATATCTAAAACTACCCAAAACCTCATCATCATTCCTAAAACTAGTACAATTGACATCCAATATGTCAGTGTAATTCTTCCCTTGTATCGAATATGTTCTTCTTCACTGTTGCAACCCCATCGGTCATCCAGCTCAACCCATTAAATTCCCCAGTTCAAAATCCATATTTGGTGGGGGGGGGGGGGGGGGGGGGGTTTCTCTTCTTTTCTTATGTGCTAAGTCAGAAACCTCACATGTCCAAATCAATAACAAGGCTCCTGAATTTCCTCTCCAATGAAAAGGGGTCAAGAGAAAGGAAACCCAGGAACCAAATCCGTGAGAAATTAAAGTCGACTGGGTAAACTTGATGAAATCAAAGCAGGTCCAAATTGGTCTTCTCACAGACCCCAAACCCCAGATCAATTTAAGGGGGTCAAAGCAAAGGCTAAGAAGAGTGATTACAAGATGAAAACAACAACAAGATCAAAAACCAAATTCTGATGATCGAATCGAAGAATTGTAGAGAATGAAGAAAAGGGGTGCATCAGCTGGCTCTACGTAATGCTGAAGATACCCAAAACACACATCCAAAATTCAAATCAACCAAGAAAAAGAAGAACTCGCATACCAAAAACCTAACCATGATTCCAAGAATAATTTCAAACAAAAATATGAAATAGTATGAAGAAAACTCACAGATTTTAATTCTTATGGCATACACACCGCCGTCACCGTCCATCACCTACATCCATCTATCCCAATAGCCAAAATCACCGCCAGTTTCCATCTCTCTTGCCATTGCTCTATTTTATGGCGTCGAAATGAAATGGGAAGGAAAGGGAAGATAGCGGAAGGAGATAAGAAGAAAATAGGGGAGGTTGGGCGAAGAAGTGAGCGGCACCGTTCCGACGCTAGCCGCCGTCACCGAAGAAGGAGATGAGGAAGAGCAAAGCTGTTGCAAAAGAGAAGAAAGAAATGAAGGTTTTTTTATATTGTGAGTGGCTATTCACCCTCACTAAAATTCTGAGGGCACCCACCCTTTAACTTCACAAAATTAAAACCCTAAAATTTTGAAATTTAAATTCAATTAAATGTAACTCTATTTTATTTAATTCAAAAAAAAAATAACTTTTTATGAAATTTAGGGGTGTTACACTACTCTTAGTAAAAAGAATAGGGAGTAGTTGGTAATAAGGAATGTGATTTATCGAAATATGTCAAAATTTCATGAAATATTTTCTATTTTTAAATTATCGAAATCTCTTTAGAAATTCAAAATATGTCTAAATTTTCCTAAGAAAAGAAATAATTTTTTTAATCTTCGTATATTTTAACATGTTATAATGTTATTTTAGTGTCAACATTTTGTTATGTGAGTGATTCTTATGTAATATATAGTGTGTATGACACTATGAGTCATGTGAGACTTTTTATGTTGTATTATAGAGTTTAAATGCATAACTTATATTGTTAAATTCAAAATCACAATCGAAATTTTACGTTTTTCTACACAAAACGAAATATTTCTTAAAATCGGGAGACTGAAATCAACTCGAAAAACGAAATCACAATCCTTGGTTGGTAAGGCCATACAATCTTTTCACGGCCCTTAACTTGATAGGTTCAATAGTGAACCATACAAAAACTCTCTTTTGACTCAAATTTTTTCTTTTTAAGATTGTATTCAATGACGTGGCAGCATGTGTACCAAATAATTAAACAATATGATAACCAATGTTATTATGTTGTCACGTCATTGAATACAAAAATTGAATCAAAGTAGAATGCTCATGAACCATATTTAAAAAAAAATTGCTTTGTTGGAGGGATTTTTTTTATTTCATTCATTAGTTAGACTTTGTGCAGAATTAGTAAAGTTGAAAATCTCCCCACCACACAACTTTGACATTCCAACTGAAATTTAATTCTTTACCATATAGGGTATTAAGGTTATGGTAGGGTAGTTGTCAAACTAAACCATGGGACATTTATGATAAAATCACATTAAAGGGAAACAGAGAAAATGAAAATTTCATCAACTCATATTCTTCTCATCTCCATCTTCCTCTGTGAAGAAATCATTGTCGTTGAGCAAAATACGTCTATCAAATGGTAAATGGATGCCCATCAAAGATGTAAAAGACCCACATATTAGCAAAGTTTGTCGTCACGGAAAATAACAAAGCTTTGAACAAAAATTTGAGCCTTGCTTACATAGATCGAGGTGATTCACAGCCTTGAAGGATGGAAACAATGTGATTAGCTATGAGACTGTTGTGTGGTTGAAGCTAGATGCGTCCAAAACCTTACACGTGTTTTTAAATGTTGGAATATTAAGCACAGTCCAATTATTTATGGGCCTAAATTACCATGTGATCATCCACGGTAGTATCGTATGAATTTTGTTGTACGATAGGTACCCATCGATGTATGTTGTATCCAACAACCCCACTCTCGCTTCCGCTTGATATATAATTGGATCCGCCCTCTCTATAAGTGCGAGCTTTTAGAGGATTGACTATTTATCACGGTATTAAAGCATTGGTTCTTGGAGGTCGTGGGTTTGAGTCTCGTCTAGCGCAAGCATTGCGAGAATTTTCAATATTTTTCTCCCACTTGCGCTGAGGGGAGTGTTTGGGCCTAAATTGTCATGTGCTTATCCACGGTAGTATCGTGGGAATTTATAGTGTAGTTATATGAATTTTACCCAACTGAAATTTAATTTTTTACCATATATGTGCCAACTACCCCACTCTCGCTTCCACTTGATATATGATTATATTCGCCCTCTCTATAAGTTGGAGTTTTTGGATAATTGGCAATTTATCACCAAATTATCCCAAATGTTAATAATGTAGCTCCTATCAGTGGATTGAGTGATGGATCAACAGTTGAAGAAATAGTGAAGTTCGTTGTCTTTGAACACAACAGGAAGAACAAAAAATCAGTATTATAGGCCTTGTTGAAACTAAAGTTAGTAATGATAAGAAGGATCGCATACAATGAGAACTGATGAAAGACTGGGTTTTTGTTGATAATAACGATGTAACTCATGGAGGGAGGATATGGGTGTTATGGGATCCACAAGCAGTGAATGTAAGTGTGATATCAAAGTCAGAACAAGCCATTTTCTTGCACACGGTATGGCCGAATGGTTTCTCTTGCTACATTACCTTTGTTTACGGTAGTAGCTCCAATACTATTAGAAAGAAACTGTGGCTGGAACTTGAAGATTTTGTGACCAATATAAGCGCTCCGTGGACAGTTCTAGGAGATTTCAACTCAATATTGAATTCGCAGGAAAGAGTAGGTGGTGAAGAAATAAGACCAGGTCAGTTCTGTGATCTTGCCCAATGTGTTCTTAATACTAAGCTATTTGATTGTCAGTACAAGGGATGTTATCTCACTTGGAGTAACAAACAAAGTGGTGATAATCGAGTCATGTCAAAACTCGATAGGGCCAAGATAAATCAGAATTGGTTGGTAGATATGCCAAACTCTGAAGTAGAGTTCACAAATCCAGGAATTTCTGATCATTCACCTATTATACTGACTATTTATGAGCATAGAAACATGGGGCCGATTCCTTTTAAGTTCTACAATTATTGGATACATGAAAAGGGGTATATGGAGGTAGTTAAGAGTGCTTGGAGTATGCCAGTGGAAGGAAATGCAATGTACAGTTTTGTTACTAAGCTTAAACGGGTTAAAACATTCCTAGTGGACTGGCGAAAAACCGGTTTTGTTAATGCTCGAACAAAAGTACCGATTGCAAAGCAGAACATGGAGGTAGCACAGTCCTTAGTACAGACAGATCCTCTCAATCCAGTGCTTGCAAACACAGAGAAAGAGACAGTGGAAGCTTATGCGATTGCATCAAGAAATGAAGAGAGTGAAGTTGTGCAGAAAGCAAAAGCAAAACATATGCAATATGGGGATGAAAATGTATCCTATTTTCACAATTGTTTGCGAGAACGAAGAGCAAAAAATAAGTTACTCTCCATTTATAATGCTCAGGATGAAAAACTGGAGGATACACAAGAGATTGAAATGGAGTGTATACGTTATTTTGAACATATATTTGCAGGTCAGCAGGATGAGTATGATCCTTCAGTAATTGATGAGCTGCAGTTTGAAAGAACAGTGAATGCAGATGATGCTCTAGAACTAGCACAGGCAGTAACTAGAGATGAAATCACTGAAGCCTTATCTTCCATTGGATCTGACAAGGCTCCAGAGCTGATGGGTTCTCGTCTTTCTTCTTCAAATCAGCCTGGCGCATAATTGGGAATGATTTTGTTAGGGCAGTCAATAACTTCTTCAGGAGCAAGCGCCTACTGGGTGAGGTAAATGCGACATGTATTGCTTTAGTCCCAAAAGTTACTAATGCATCTTACTTCAGTGATTTCAGGCCAATCTCCTGCTGTAATGTGCTATATAAGTGTATTACTAAAGTCATGACAAACAGGATGAAGAAAGTGGTGCATCGACTCGTCAGCTCCGATCAATCTACGTTCATTAAAGGAAGATTTATCCATGGCAATGTGATGTTAGTTCATGAATTGGTAAGGAATTACCATAGAGATAAAGGTACGCCTAGGTGTGCCGCAAAAATAGACCTCCGGAAGGCGTATGACTTGGTCAGATGGGAGGCAATTGTGCATGTGCTAAGGAAGATGCAGTTCCCTGAATTGTTCATAAATTGGGTGCAGACTTGCATTTCCACTCCGAGATTTTCAATATCTCTAAATGGATCCCCTAAAGGATTCATTAGAGCCACTAGAGGTATTAGACAAGGTTGCCCGATATCTCCTTATATGTTTGTTCTTGTCATGGAACTGTTACACCTACTCCTTAAGCGAAAAGTAGAAGCAGGAGAATACAGACTTCATCCCAAATGTACTGATCCCCAGATTACACATCTATGTTTTGCTGATGATCTAATTGCGTTCTTCCATGGAGACATTCAATCCGCAGAAGCGCTTTCGAGTACTATGGCTATGTTCAAATCTTGCATTGGGCTTGAGGTTAATTGCTCAAAGAGCAACTTGTTTTCTGCTGGTGTATCTACTTCTGAACTGCAGTCCATTACAAGCTGCCTCTCTTTCAACACAGCAGTGCTTCCAGTGAAGTATTTGGGGTTACCATTGATCTCATCTCGATTGGACTATAATCAGTGTCTTCCTTTGATAGATAAAGTGAAAAACATAGTGTTATCATGGAAGAATATAACACTATCTCTTGTTGGGCGAGTCACACTTATAAAATCAGTCCTGAATAGCCTACATGTATACTGAACATCGTGTTTTGCTCTTCCTCAAAGTGTCAGGGATGACATTGCTGCTATCATGAGGAATTATCTCTGGTCTGCATCGGATACTTACTCCAAGACGCCAATGGTTAGCTGGAAACAAGTTTGTTTTCCCTACAATGACGAAGGTTTAGGGATCCGTTGCATTGAAACTTCTAACAAGGTTACGATGACGAGGCATGTATGGAATATAGTCTCTAATAAAGATAACCTCTAGGTCACATGGATCAAACGTAATCTCATTAAGGAAATGGTTTTCTGGTTGATGGAGATACAAAATGACTCATCCTGGTACTGGCGCAATATTCTCAAGTGCAGAGAAAAAGCTAGCTCATTAATAATCCACTCTATTGGCGATGGAGAGGGCACATATCTATGGAAAGACCCTTAGCACCCCACTGGAATACTCATGAACATGTTCCCCCAGCAACTACAATATGACTCCTTATTGCATAGGAATGCCAAGGTCAGTGCACTTATCAGACATAATGAATGGGACTCTAGGATTGAAATCCATGAGGACCTTCGTTGTGTAGAACTAGACAATGAGTTTCAGGATGAAGTTATGTGGATGGGCGGGCAGGATGGAGAGTACTCAAATAAAAATGCATATCATGCTTTGAGACAGAGAGGTGAAGTTATCTCATGGTCCAACCTGGTTTGGTACAAGGGGAGAATACCAAGACATAGTTTTGTAACATGGTTAGCTCTTCATAAAGCTCTCAAGATCCAGGACAAATTGAAAGCATGGAAAGTAATTGATAGGTCAGTCTGCCTATTATGCAATGACAAGCCAGAGAATGAAGAACATTTATTTTTCAAATGTTGGTACTCCAGTTTTGTGTGGTCCTATGTGCTGCACTACTTGAGCTACACTCATAGCCCCCTGGATTGGGAAGAAGAATGGGAGTGGTGTAAGCGGAAGTTCGCTGGTACATCAGCGGGCACAAATGTGAAGAAGTTGGCCCTAAATGCTACAATTTACCATCTCTGGACAGAACGCAATTGCAGACAATTTCAGAGAAAACATAGAGCTACCGTGATGCTTATTCCTAAGATAATTGAGGACATCAGGTTGCGTGCATCGGTACTGGATCTTCAAGTAGTAGATACTGCATAAAATAGAGCATTCTTTAAGAATTGTAGAATCAGTGTCAATTTCTAGTTACCTAGAGGAACTTTGCATCAATGGTTGAAACCAATACAGGGTTGGTATAAGGTGAATTCAGACGGCTCGTTAACAGAAAGTAGAGGAGGTTATGGTGCTATTATTCGAGATCATACATGTCATGTACTAGTAGCAGCTGCGGGGTCTCAAGTAGCGCAATCAGTAGTCTTACATGAACTGCAGGGGGTTGCAACAGGGGTCAAGCTAGCAAAACAGCTTGGATTACAAAGAGTAGAACTCTGCATGGATTCTAGTAATGCTCTCAAGTATCTTACTACCAATAAAGTACCACCATGGGAAGTTATACACATCACAAGAAGGTTGAAACGAGCCATTGGCGGATTTGAAGACTACAAGCTTACACACAGTGAGAGAAACAAACCAAGCTGCTGATATATTATCTAAACTGTTACCTACTCATGAGTTTGTGGAGTTAGTCCCAAGCTCTTTTGCTGAAGATCTTAAAAAGATTATTTTTGATGATGCGAGTGGAAGGAAATACTTGAGAATGTAATCTGATCGTTTAATCCTTTTATTTTCAGTGGTTTGGGGAGCCCATATATACCCCTACGCTTGCCTTTCAAAAAAAAAAAAAAAAAAGGAAGAACAAGACAAATTTGAGATTTGTTCATGTGGTTCAGGGGTGAGACGCAAGTGGTTGAATGCACAATTTTCATCTTGTTATAAATGCGAAAGATAGAAGCAATTCGAGTGATTATGGGGCGGTTGTGTGGGAGAAGACATAGGGGATGAAGTTAACATCTTTTAAATGCCTTTAAGAATAAAATAAGGTACTTAAAATCAGTGTTCTAAAAAGCGCTAGGCGGTGGGCGGGCGGCGAGCAGGTGCCTAGCGCTTAGGGGCCTAGGCGGTTTTAGATTTTGTATTATAACTTTAATAATTTACAAAAGTTAAGCATAATAATCATGAACAAAATTTATACAAAGTTGAATTTGTGGACAAATATCCAAACTTACTCTTTTATTTTTCTTCAAATTGCATGAATGACTTCAGTCATGTTTGATATATACTGAATAACAAATAATTAAATTATTTATTTTCAAAAAAGGAAAAAGAAAAATAAAATAAGAACACAATCAGCCTTATTCAAAAAAAAAAAAAAAACCCCGGCCAGAACCCACCTAGGCGCCTACCTGATTTTTCACCCCACCCAGCCGTAACACTGACACAAATAGAGAATCGTAGATTGAAATAGAGAAAGTCAAATATAGGAATAGACTTGTAAACAATGTACAAAAACACACATTGTTTGAATAACAATTGTATTGTATGGTTGAATTTTTTAGGTTAGGAGGTGCTAAGCTACTGGATGTGATTTGAAATTATATAATTAGAAAGTCTGACAATGTTATGATTATTCTTATTTAAAGGTTTTTTGTTAGGTAATACTTGCTAGTAACAACACTAAATCCAATTATATAACAGAATTAACAATATAAAGAATACAGTGGATTCAAAATTCCAATCTTACATTACCCAGATCGATCCTAAAATCAATTCCAAAGTACAATTTTGCTGTTGTAGGCACTACAGTTGATGCAGCTTAATATTTATTCATTGTTAAACAGAAGATCTTGTCCAGTTTTGGCCATATAGTTATAAAAATAAAAAAAAATAAAAAATTTAATGGTTTACTACTATTTTTATAGCCTACTAGTTTCCTTGCCTGATTTGAAAATTTCCACTGACGGATCTTAGCCAATGTTAGGCTCTCTACATTAGGGTTGTAGTTTAAACTTGTACTCACTCTTGAAACATCCTTGCATTTGAAAGTATGAATACAAATAAAAAAAAAAACTGGGGGAGTCACATGAGTTAGTTGCATGCACGAGGATTGTTACAGATACGACACAATCAAGCATTACCAAGGCTTTCCATTGAAAAGAATTGGGGGCACTGTCAGATACCAGATGGCAAAATTACAAAAGATTGATACCGCTATGAAGCGCCCTCATGGATAGCCAGAAAATTGGGCCTTTTTTTTTTTCTATTTTCCCTCGGTTTTTTCTATTTCTCACCTATTTTGTCTCCTAGCTTTCTTTCCCTACAATTACATAATGTACAGGTCAGCCACTATTGTAATTACAGTCAAGGCTATGTCCGCTGCCTTGCTCTAACATTGCTTTTCCTGCTACTGCTACTGAGATTCTGGTTCCTATCCATCCAATCTTCATCATCTTCCTCATTGTAATGGCCATGTGTCTCACGACTCGTCCTCCCACCTCTGGAGCTTTTGGGAGGAGGGCGTTTCCTCTTGATATTCGCACTGTATGAGGAGTAATCCAGAGTGTCTTCCCTCAATGCAATTTTGAATTCCTGTGCAGTATACAAAAAATACAGTCAATTAAAAAGGCAGGTTGAAGGAGGCTGTAATGAGCACAAAATCACTAATATTTATTCTCTTACCAGAGAAAAAAAGCAGGCAAGTGGTTTGAATTTTTCAAAACTTAAAATGAGGAAATATAAAATGTAGAAAGCAAATATGAAAAAACTTTTTTTATATGCAAGTAACAGTTCCAGTTTTCATGTGTTGCAGTATTAATGGCCTTTTTTTCTCAGACCTCATTCATGTGTTGGACAACGATAGTTTGACACAATCATTATATTCTTACATAGCATTTAACCTATGTGCAATTCTTGGCTGAAGGTGTCATAGGTATAGAGGCTTTTAAAACGTTAACATGGTAACAATCAATCAGATCATGCTAATTGTGGTTATACAACAGTACGAGGTAATAGATACATAAACTGGGATGTTCCAAACATTCAAAATTATTAACCGAGTCCATCCATACTTGTATCAATACCTTTTCATCCTTCTCCCCTTGAAAACAGCGCCCCTGCGCTGATTTTTAGAAATAGACACTGGTTTGGCAGGGCTGATATTTTCTTTAACAGTTGGGTTGGGCCAAATAATTGACATCACTTGTTCTAAAAGTTTGAATTTTACAAGTTGCCAATCAGTTATTAATCAGTTCATTCATTTTAGATTTATCATAATTTCCATTTATACTAAAATGACTTTACTCAACTAGAGAATTTGGTTTTGAAATCTTGAATCATAGAGCATGTTCGGTTTCCAAGGAAATTTTTCCATAGGAAAGCTACAAAAAGGAGAAGAGATAGGGGAGAAAGTAGGAAGTAATTCTCAATCTTCAGTTGAAGATGATCATTTACTGTGGGAAAATATTCTTTTCACCCACGCTAAGAAAATTACTACACAGTTTTGGGAGAATGTTCTTCCCCTTCTTCCCTCCCTTAATCACTTTTGACAAATTTTCTCAGGAAAATTTTCCTTTGAACCAAATACAGCGTTTACGTTGAGTATAGGAACAACATATTGTGTCAAATACAACTTTTTCACATCTCTTTAAAAAAAAATTCAATTCTTTATAAATGTCAAAGCAGTACATATGTAGCAATAGTGACTTACAAGTGAAACAAAAAATAATTAAAAACTAATTGCTGAAAAAATAAATATTACTAAAATGTAAAGGCATGTCCCTAGCATACTCCATTTTTTTTTGGACGAGTTCAAGACCTCGTATCCATGTCACATACCAATACCCGTGTCCATGTCGCACACACCCAATAAACTGCATACTTCGTACTACAGTTAAATAGAACAAATCAAAATCAGAAACATAAGTGTGTTTTACCTGGTATCTTTCCGACACCTCTTTGTAAGAGGTGGGCAAATTAATGCACGCTTCACTGATGTTGAAGGGAATACTTTGCTTAGAGAGGACCTCTCCTGGTTTTAGTGGTTCATTCGGAGAAAACGACTGTTACAGAAACAAATACAAGTTCGCATGAAAATCAGCACCACAGATCACTCTTTACTAATCAATAGATTTGCTTCTGTTTTACTATAAATAATCACTTAGAATAGGTGTTACCTGACATCTGGCATCGTCTAGACTGAAAACAATTTTCAAGTGTCTCTTCAGCTTTAGGAGGATTTGCAAAGCCATTGAAGCCTGACAATAAGTCTGCAAGAGCACCAAAGTATCAAGTCTGAGCACCAGAAATATTTCATCAGGTAATTAAAGCTTAGTGTGACTAGTGCCTAGCCCAGCCGAGACTACTACCGACTATGTGTCTAATCTTCATAGTCATCTAGGTGCTAAAAAGCATTATACTTATAAGCCAAGGAACTGATTACAACTTTATTTTTGCTAAGCAAGAGACAGACTAATTCAGCTTAGCACAACTTAGCATTGTGTCGAACAATGGGTTAGTCTTTGGGGTTGGAAATATGCTCGTGACACAGTGGTATACTGGTATCAGAGTTAACGCGATCAATATACAATATCATGCGAAGAGCCCACGTAACGAGGTCCACTACGGTAGGGTGGGGTGACTCGGGGACAACTGCGATGACATCATAGTAGGAGTTAAAGTTGTGGGAGGGAATTGATAACAAGGTGCTACTCGAGCAAGAATGAATCGTCTATCTAGCAGCAACTGCAATAGAGTGGATGCAGGGATTACGTTAGGGAGGATGGTGAAGATTTTTTTTGTTTGACTAGACTTGTTCAACAAGGCAAATAAGTTGGAAGACTACTTTGAAATGTTAAGGGGTTTTGATCAATCAATATATTAGGTCGCACTTGGCAACCCAAATCTACTTTTTGTAATAGAACTTATGCTGCAAAATGGGTAATTATTTTGTAGTTAGCTTGGACAATTAACATTTACATGAGAGAATGTGAGAATATTATAGATAGGAAGATATATTTCTAGAAGTTGAATTGTTCACAAGTCAAAAGCTTCAAATTATGAAAAAAACTAATCAGAGGTTGAGAGTTTTGTAGTAGCCAAACTTACTTGGGTAGTTTTAGACACTCGTAAGCCAAAAAGTTACTTATGGGTGTAACCAAACACAACCTTAACAAATATTTATGATTCTCTTGTAAAACTGAATTTAATATAGATATGTATATATATATATATTGAAGGCAAGTTGAAACAATTTAAGTGTAGGAAGTGATACTAACTTAACTAATCAAATGCAATGCAATTCATAAAACCATAACAAGAATTATGGACAAAGAGATGTGACACTCCCAATATTCAATCACCTCCTTCAACCTGCAGAACTCCTTCCACTGGATTCCATTCACAATCACAACATCCACTCTAACTAGAAACTGAATTGCAATAATGTTTAATAAGACCAGTATTTGATTATAGCTGAAAGTAGAAAAAACACAGGTCCCTTACAACCCACTTGATAGAAAAATTCACCCACCACCATTTGCTCGCCAGAACAAATTAAAGGTTATATAAGTGTTCAATGAATTGTACCTTATACCTAGATACCCAAGATGTTCCAAGGCCTCACAACATGCCTTCTCTACTTGATCTTCAATTTCAATCTCCAACTAGCTCAGGTGTGGTTACGCTCTTCATCAAGCAGAATCTACCATCAGTACATGCTCTTTCCACAACGATTTCTCTAAGAGTCTCTTTGATTGCAAAGGAAAAAGAAAATACTCCTTTTCTTTTGCTTTGAAGAAAAGAAAAATTATTGGTTTCTCAATTATGTGTTTGATTGCCAATTTTTACAAGAAGGAACAACCATTATTTTCTAAGTTTGTGTTCTTTAATTGCATATAATTCCATGAAAACATCATCTTCTCCAAAATTACAAACAAAGTTCATACAAAATCCTCAAATGCATTCCTCAATAGCACAAATTTTACATACGAAATGCCCAAATACGAAATTTAATGGGAGAATGACAACTTTAAACCATCTACCTATCATCTCTAACTCCCCAAATTGCAAAAACTTGACCTAAATTTACAGTGGAGTGCAACCCCTAATCTATACCCTCCACCAAATCACCATCCCTGGACCACATATTGCTTACAAATCATAATCCGTGAACACATATTGCTTACAGGAAATATACATCTCCAATTATACTTTGAACACTCATATTCCAAATTGATTACAGGTGACATAAAAGCCTCAATTTCATCATCAATCACCAAAAATATCAATTTGTTCAGTTCTAGCATCTTCATCAAATAATAGAGATTTTGATGCACCAATACAAGCTGCTTCTTCAAGCAATTCAATGTTGCCCCAGATTCAAACGAAAAGACAAGAACTAAACAAAATGGGGAGACGGAGAGAAGCTGAGGGGAGGTGAAGGTCGAAGATTACACAAAACGCTTTCATAGCTATTAATGGATCCGGGATGAACACATCAATGGATATTTTCCCATTCTTTGCCGTCTCTCAGCAACATAGCAAAATTGAAAAAGGTTTGAGCAGCAGGAGTTCCACAAGCTGATGTGAGATTGGAAAGGATAAGTGATGAACGACGGGGTTGGAAAAATAGACGAGAAACAGAGGTGAAGATTGGGGAAGAAGAGTTACTTTTTCCGATTCGTGGCGAAGAAAAAGTAAGAAGCAAGGAAATGGGAAAAATGAGGGCTTATATATCACACTTTTAATGAGCGTGTTGAGGCATAAGGAATTTTTTTTCACAGAAAAATAGTGAATCAAACACGCTTCTCGAGACATTTCCTTTTCCCAGGGAAAAGGTGCAATCAAACCGGCCCTAAATTGACAAATTATGTCAGAGCCCTCTATGATCACAATTTATAAGGAAATATTAAGTAGGGTATGCAACGGCACAGATCAGGGCGAATTTGGCCATATCCATACCCTCCCCAGTCAGAAAAAACGGACCTGAACCCGCCCCGCATAGCTTAGCCCCCAGACTTACTATTCAGGCCTTTTAATTTTGGACTTCAAATCAATTTCAAGCCTACATTTTCAATTTAAAATCAAATTTTATGTGCTTCCCAAGCTTTGAATCAATTTTCAGGGCTTTTGAACTAATCCTCAAAAATTAAAAATCTGCTACAATTTCAAGCCTGAATTTTTCCGCGTGACATTTTGCAGGCCTGTTACCTGCAATGGGTTTTCAAATATCGTAACAACTTTTTATATTGTATGGGCGTGGAGGATATAGCCAAATTCGTCCCTGACCCAAAATCTTTTAAGCAAAAACTAAATCAGCCCCATTATGGGGCAGGGCAGGTACCAGGAAACCAGGGATTTCTGCCAACCCTATATATCTAAAGGCTTTTTTAGTTATTTTTATTTTTCTTTTAGACTTTCTAAAGTGCTTAACCCTTAACTCAATAAAACAACCAACCACCGCTCAACCACTCTTTGCTTCTTCCCTACAATATGTGCCCTTCAACTCATTTTGATCATTATAGGGTATTCCCCGTGCCGTTGGCATAATAAAAGTTTTAAACTTGTCAAAACATGATCACCCTTAAGTTTTCATCCTTCATACTTACATGCCTAATCACTATCATCAAAAATTGAAGAAAAAAATATAAATATCAAAATGTTGGGTATGGGAATTGAACCCATGCAGTCTTATTGAGGATTGATTGAAGGTAAGATATAAAGGCTAACTTTAAGTCTCAACTATTAGATGAAATGAAACTTTAAAGCTAACTTATCTCTTGGTGCTTTAAGTTCTATGTGACCCGTTAGATTTATATATTTGGGTAAATCTCCGCCGTCTTTTATCTCCAACCTCAAACACCCTTATGATTTGTAATATCGATATGGTATTCCCCGTGCCTTTAACACGATAAATTGAGTTTATTCTACTTTAAATATCAAGATAAATAATATTAAAATGTTGGGTTTGGGAATCAAACCCATGCACTCTTGGTGCTTTAAGTTCTATGTGATCCTTAGATTCTTATATTTGAATAAATCTCAGCCGTCATTTATCTCCAACTTCAAACACCATTCTAATTTGTAATATAGATTATTTTTTAAACTTTGGTTGGACTTCTCCACATGGAAAAAAACCTCAAATTGCAACTAGAAATTGTTGTTCAAGTAGTGGCAACAACAATATGGTGCGAGTGATTGGTTCTTGGTTGTGTTGGATCTTGTATAGTGCAAGGTTTTCAACATGAAAGAAGTAATGACTAATGAGGCATGTTGGAGCAGTTGGTAATGTAAAGGTTTGCCCTTAGCAAGTGAGATTTGTAAGTAAAAATTACTAAAATATATGAATTGTAGAATATGATGAAAATGTAACTTGGGATTAGATCGTTCACGGAAAAGTTGGGACTGGAGAGAATGAAAGCAAAATTTAAAACCCTTAAGCAATAAAAATGCATCAACCTAACACTTGACACAAATGCAAAGACTAACCTGACCGAATACATTCTCTATCCCCACATCGTCGTCATTAAAAGCTCCCATAATGTATAACCCAACCCCCTCTTTTTTATCGGACGACAAACTCTTTGGATCGTCATTAGAGCAAGCCAGCATCTGATTGGACACTTCAAATTGTCTCGTCTCTTTGCCATGTTAAAACTCTCCACCAAGGTTCTCCATTAGATCCACAGATTACTCGAGCTTCTTGGTAGACCGAACTTCGAACTTGGCCGAAAGAGAGTTGCACAGTGCATACGTCAGAAGCTGGATTCAGCTTCTTCACTACTATTATTTACTACTATTATTTTTCCCTTCATCTGGTTTACCAACCCACAAGAATCGAACTAAATGAGCATAATTTTGTTGAAGCAAATCCTTGTAATAACTTGAGAGCAGACCACCTCAATTTACATTCTCTTTCAGCACTTCACATGTTTTCAAAATAAATTGCTTGATTCTTGTTCTTTTTCAAAAGCATCTGAAGTTTACACCATTAGAATATCTTGGCATAAACAAACCTCATCAGATTACATGTTGATGATTAATTTACTTTAAACAAATCTCGGGAATGGGCTTTGATGATGATGATGATGAATCAAATTAAAAGGCATACTGAACAATTGACCTTCCCACATAAGTGCACAACCGGATCTGCCTTTCACATTCTTTCTACTACCACATTAACACAACATGAAAATACGAATTTGAGTGCACAAAGACATCACCAAAAGACTGATATTAAATTTTGATAATTCCAGCCTAATAACATGAAACTTC
The DNA here is from genome assembly GCA_963556465.1 of Berberis vulgaris. Taxonomy (NCBI): domain Eukaryota; kingdom Viridiplantae; phylum Streptophyta; class Magnoliopsida; order Ranunculales; family Berberidaceae; genus Berberis; species Berberis vulgaris. Next base: position 54,281,622 of record OY747124.1, on the reverse strand, counting down.
CCAGCGGAAGACTGATATTAAACTTTTCAATCAAGATGTTTATTATTAGCAGACCTCACCCAACTTTCAGTCCGAGTCCAGGCTCTCTTCTAACTTTAGTGCACAAAGATATACACATCTGTGTATGTGCATCTTTTCATCACATAAATTTTGATAATTCCATGGATGATCATTAAGGTACTCCCAGGTCAGGATCACCAAGCCAATATATGCACATCAAGCAATAAAACCCCAAAGAAGGGAAATAATCTATAAGGAGAGGGTCAAAACAACAAAAGCTAAGCACCAGAAACCTACTTCAGAATTATTGTAGATTTGACAGACATGTGTTTCATACAATGTATATAATTCAACATCAACGAACACGTTTGGTGGTAAGAAGATAAAATACCTGAATAGATTGCAAATCATCTTTGGAGTTGCCAGGAAAATCAGCTGAGAGTATAGAGTTTCCGTCAACACCCATGATATCATTAGAAGAAGGATGTAGCATGGACTCCGGTTGAACTGCCACATTTTCATTAGGATTCATATGAGAATTCCCTTCAAGCGAGCGCAAACTCAAGGCTTTCATAGTTGCCTCTATGACGCCAGCCCTAACTTGTACGACTCGATTTATGCTATAGATTAAGTAAAGGGGCTCATCAGGAGACGTGAATGGGAGGGAAGCAAGGATCTCTGCACAATACCTGGTCAAAAAATAAAATTAAAAAAAAAAAGATAAAGAAAGAATAATTAACCTTCAAATACATTCTCGTGAGAGAATAAGATCAGTTGGCAACTTTACTCACATTAGAAAAGGAATCAATGATTGGCTAGCGGTTGGACAATCAAATTTGCGAACAACTGAGGACATAAATTTGTTTCTTGAGGTACGATTTCCTCGAATAAGCCTGTAAATTCGCGAAACTCCAAGCCTTGCATGAGAGAAAGTTGTATCAGATTTCCCTTTATTATTTCCAGACACCTTGTTTTGGCCAGAATGTTCAAGATATATGCTACTGATGGACTGGATGAAACTAAAAGACAACTGAAGACCATCTCCTAAACGACTTTCGAAGAAAGAAGGATACCTGCAGATAGACATAGACAACCATCACATTCAATTCATTACATGAAACTATGAGAGGCACAATAGGCATTTCAAGTACCATACTTCTCGTTCATGTTCATTAGCAAATGATGTGCCAACTTCGAGTTTGCCTCCTGTGGGTCAGTTTCAAGTGCTATAAGGTATGGAACACACGTAATTGGATGAACCAGACCCTGGCACAACACGACTTCCACAATCTGCCTCAAAGGAAAAGATACTGTTACAAAGGAAATGAGCAAGAACTAACAAGAGAAATCATAAATTCCTTTGCATAGGATATTTGGCTGAGAATGCACGAATTGCTAATTTCATAAAAATGCAATCATGTAATAAAAAATTTAGTGCCAGCTAGAGGAGCAACGGAGTTGCTGAGTTTTTACCTTCAGGGCAGTCTGGCGAACTTGTTCATTCATGTCCAAGCATCTTCCCAAGATACCATCCCAGTACAACTGAACAATTCCCCCACATATGTTAGTATCACCTGCACCTGCAGCGACAGGAACACTGCTTCCACCTTCAGGATAATGGCTAGCAGAAGTATTGGTTTTATCTGTTCCCATTTTGCTTTCCGCATCATGAAGATATTCATACATATTTTGCAGTGATTGCATCTGATTAATAAAAACAATGAACCTTAGAAATATGAAAATTAAAAACAATTTAGGAATAGAAAATGATGAGAATCAAGTACAGCCATATAGTACCTTGAGTCGGGGATCACAACTAGACGATAGAGTTGCCTCTAATAACTTCCCGACATCCCTTTCCAACATATAATCAGGCCTAGCAATCAACACAGATCCCAATGCCTATCGAAAGATTTAAAACTATATAAGTCAGATAATGATATAAGAAAACATTGTAGAATAATCTATCTTGCCAGGGGTGAGGCGGAGCATGAGAAGCTAAGGTCCGCCTCTAGAGCTTTTGCGAGGTGAGGCACTGCGGCAGCAGAGCCTTTCTCGTAGGATAAGAGTGTTTAGTGCAGTCCGTGTTATTAATACACCGCTAAATCGGCAAGAAATCGTTTATCGAATGGTGACCAATACGAATTGGGTATTTAGTGGTATGGTTTCGCGGCCACGGATAAATCGGCGAGTCACCGATAAATCGGCCCATCTAACTCGCCGATTTATATATGCTCTGAAAATATACACAGATTAAATCTAATTAATCCATATTAGTCCCGGTTAATCATAAATTGGTCCTATAGACCGCAAAGGGTTTGTTTTCCATTTTAACTACATAGAGTGCAGTAACCTCCACGTTACTCCACCTTGACTAGTGTAAGGCTCTGTTGCGCTCTAAGGCTAAGGCGAGGTGCTTTAAAGTAAAAATGGAGCCACTACGGACTACGGACTACGGAGCCACAGTGCATCCCCCCAACAATATAGAAAATAATCTCCTATGAATCTAGAAAGTGATACTAGGGTTTAATTACAAGCATATGATATCACCATCCGTGGACTACACCAATCTCTAAAGTGGGCACCTATGTAAACAACGACACAAAGTTTTAATTTTATACTAATGTTACAAGCATATTATAGCAAATGAACATTACGTAAGTATCAATATTGACCCTACAAGTGCTTGAATGTAACTAATAATTCAAAACTTGTTGCTATAAAATAATACTAAAATGTACACACGTGTCCCTAGCATATCCCATACTGTTTTTTCCTGACATACTCATATCTTTGTCGTTACATAGGTAGGCACCCTCGAATCTATATGATGAATTTAAAGTTCTAGAAATGGGAATCACCTGCAATGACCGGACTTTAATTACAAAATCCTCGGAACCAAGATATTTCTTGAGTAAGGTGAGGCTTTTATCAACATGCATATTTCTCTTATCAGAGGTTATCATCAATTCATTCCCATAGCGGAAAAGAAGCCCAAGACAGAAAAGAGACCTTCCCACAACCTGAATTGAAGAATAAATGAAAGTTAACAATATTAACTTAAATAAATAATGACAAATAATAATTAAAAATAAATGAACCATTCGTAATGCAAATAATATAGTGACGATCGTGTTATTCACATGAAGGAGCTTCAGCCTAAAACATGATACTAGAAAACATATTTTGAAGTTGCACATATTGTTGACATTTCAATAGCACATAAGTTGAATACAAGGATGCACCGACTCTCCGAAAAACCTCCGAACCATGAGTCAAATACGTGTCGGACACAGATTCGCGTCCGACACGCGCTGGACACGTATTGGACACGGGGTCAACGGTCAAAATTTGTTGACTGGGTTGGACACGGCCTGGATACGGTCCGAACACGGTCTAGACTCGGCCAGACCCGGTCCAGACGTAGTCAAAATTCGTTGACTAAAATTTTTAATTAAACCATTGCCCGATCCTTCCTCCCTCCTCCCACAGCGACAGACAGCAAACGAAAAACCCTAACCCAGATCGATCGATCGAGAGACGGAGGTAGAGAGAAGAGAAGTCAGAACAGAGAATCATCAATCGATTTCGACTGACACGAATCGATCAATTTCGACAGAGAGGACTGAGGAGAAATCGGGTTCGACAGCGAGGGATTGATTGATCGACAGGATCTATGGCGTCCTCATCAACACCAGGTACGTTCGATCGATCGATTTCGTTTGTTTGTTTTTTTTTTCCTGCTATAGATTCTGTTAATTTTTCCTGCGATTTCATCGATCGATCATGCGATTTTGTTTTTTTTTCCTGCCCTACGATTCCTCTTTTGCGATTTTGTATTTCGTTAATTTTTTTCCTGCGATTCCTTTTTTTTTCTTGTTTTTTTTTTGTTTTCCTATTTTTTTTTTTTTGTTTTCCTGCCCTGCGATTCCTTTTTTGCGATTTTGTATTTCGTTTCTTTTTTTTTCCTGCGATTCCTTGGATTTGGATGCTACTGGAGTGCTTGAGATTGTCGGTCTTTCACTTGATGAACCTGAGCTAGAGGCTGGACTGTTGAATGAAGAAAATGTGACAACCTCGCTGGTGAGTTTTTAAAATTATCAATTTACATTTTATTTACATTATCAAGTTAATGAAATTATATTGCTTATGCTTTATGAGTATGACTTGAGCAGTTGAACTTAACTTTATGATGCATTTGTAAATTTGAATGAATGAATTTGAATGTTTTATTGATATGTTTTATGTTCTTATGAGTTACAAAAAAAATATATTAAAAAATTAAGTTTGACCGTGTCGCCGAGTCCTATTTTTTTGAAAATTGCCGAGTCGCCGTGTCGTATCTGTGTCCGAGTCCGTGCATCCTTGGTTGAATATAAATTATCTAATTCCCCAAAAATAAACAATGCCATAGCCTCCCCTTCGCGATAAAAAGTTACATAACAATCAAATACACCAGCCAAGTTATCCTCCATTTCTTCCTTAGTATCAAAACCTAGAACACTCTGAATGGGCACAACAGGTCACCACGAGCTAAATGATCGGATGAACTGGGAGAAATTCCGAGTAAACCCAAAATGACCCCAGTTGCAAATCCCCTTCCTCAACCCTGTCTCCTCAATTCTTGTTTTTATCTTCTTTTTCTTTCTTTGGTATTCTCTACCAGAAGATGTATCATCGTCCTCTTTGTTGTTGACCATTGGATACATGAGATGGAACTTTTTTGTTTTTTCTTAACCAAACCCTCAAAAGATGGAATCTCTTGGATTTGTGCGCTCCTCCCTCCTTATTTACTTTAATCAATAAGTTTGAGTCTCTTAAGGTCAACAAAACCTAGTGCACAACTCTTTCAAATTATATATATATCAATTTTGCACATCGATAAAACTGGCTATTTATTAGCCCAAGCGAATCTGTATAAATTCATCAAAAGACCATGTCTAGCAATTACCCTGTAATCCCAACTTCTTAAAAGACAAACTAGTGACACAAAATTCCACGATTCAACAAGGACCCACATTACCAGCCCCATTACAACGTTCTAGACAAAACTCTGATCTAAACTTGAACTGCACAACCCATAAACACCGGTCATTATCCCCAATAATCACATTATCAAGACCTTCATCTCATCCCAACAACAGAAGGTGGATAGGTGTCCTAATGCCCCCAAACTTCCTTAAGCAACTGCAATCTAAGATGAAAATACTATGAATGTACAGATCTTTACTTCCAAAAGGATAACCAGACTCCCTATAGCCTGCCTCAATAAATCCTTCACCAAAATACTATTAGGGAATCCATTGTTTATTTGGTTCCCTCAACAACTGCCTTTTCTTTTTCAAGTTAAGATCCCATAAGGGCAATAATCGAAATTAAGTTTAGTAATAGCAGAGAACCATCTGATTGGCATCTGGATCAGGGTTCAAACACTCGAGGATGTGCCTTGTGGAAGGCTATTATGAGTATGAAGCAGGTGTTTGATCCCCACATTTCATTTGAGCTGCATCAGGGATACAACCAGCTTTAGGGAGCACAACTGGGCAGACCAAAGTCATTAAAGGGCACGTTTACAGGGTTGTTCCTTAATATCTAATAACAGTTGCGAATGGTTAGAGAATTTATCATGAATAATGAACATGAAGGTGGACGGAACTTACACATGCATAGAGGTCTGTACCCTACAATTGGGAGATGGAGGCATTAATTGAGCTCAACCAACTCAATTCAACCCTAGGATGATCTAGATGACAAGTGGGTTTGGGATGACAAGAAGAATACTGGAGCGACTTCCAGCAAATGACATGTTCGGTGCATTCATTGACACATTCCACAACTGGATTTGGCTATGACAGACCTCTCCTAGGGTGTATTTTCTCTTTAGGCTACGCTGCACAAGAAGATATTAAAAGTAAGACAATCACAATAAATGTTGACTGCTACGACCAATAGATTTAGCTTTTGTGGCGACCATAAGGAGTATCGCCTGCTGATCTCGTGTGTTGTCTTCAACAGTGTGGTATGGAATTCAGAGTTTCCATTGCAGGGTTGTCCAACTTTCAAGAGCATGTTGAGAAATGGCGTAACAATGCTCGTGTATCAAAACTTTTCGACACGTGAAGGACATCACTTACTATATGTAGTTTCATAGGTGGGAAGTGATTTGTGAGTACCTCGCTCACTAAGTCACTCATCTAGTAGCAAAGCAAAAAAAATGTGTTCTCTCTTATGGACCCTCTTATATATCTCTCTTTCCCTCTCCCTTCCTCTTGCTAACTTTGTGAATGTATGTGCAATTGAGTTGAATTTATTTCTTTTCAATGAGTTGGGTATTTTAGTTTTCTTCGCTTATCCCTGTATTTCCTATCTTTGGTTCCTAATACTACTTTGAAAGTTTTTGGTTTTTTCAGCCTGGTAGAAACCCTCTCCATTAGGATCCTTTTGCATTACGATGTGTTCATCTACTTAACACTATCACTTAAGGTGTGTCTGGAAATACTTTTGAAACAAACACAGCCTTAGTATCGAAACAAACACAGCCTTAGTATTAAAATTTGGAATCTACAGATATATCCAAAACTTAATGACAGGCGCCTAGTTGGATTTTGAAAGTCTACTACAGGGTTTTCACTGTGGAAGTGTTTTCTGGAAAAGGGGTTTTCCAACATCACTTTTCTTTGTTTTTAGAGTAACATTCAAATGACCTAAATATCAGTGTGCTCTTTTTGTGCCCTTAACATCTTAAAAAACAAAACAAAGAAAACCCCAAATACATTTCCCTGGAGGGTGTTCGGGAATGTGTCCAACTCTAAAAAACAAGTTTTGGACCCCAACACTTTAGAAAATGTGTCTCAGCAGCCGGTGTTAGCTACATATCCGACACTGGTACAACATATTTTTTTGAATTGTTGGTGCTTCCTTATCCACAAGTCTTTCACATTCCGACTAATCATGGATGAGAACACGTGATAATTGTTCCAAAGATGAGATGAGATCTGGCCAAGGTTTCAAGTTTAGGTCAAACAAAGTTTCGAATTTGGTGGCAATAAGAACCGTTATAAAAGGACTAGTTGTGGCATAAACCAAACCTTTAATTCTTCACATAGCTTGATATAAGGGTGGCCTATCAAGACTTGTACTGCTATCTACAGTGGGGTGTGCAAAAGCGACAAAAAAAGTTATTCGGAAGGAGAGAGGGTAAAATTACTTGCAAGAACATTTCTTTGGAAATGAAAACCAAATGCCATTAAAAAAAAAATTTGAAAAACAGAGGAAATAAGAATTTACAATGAATTCTTGATACCAAATGTAACCATGGAACTACTACAAACATAAAGCATAAAATTCTCATGACCAATGTATTGCGTAGTTGTTGCAGATGATGCAACATAAAACCTACGAAATGCCTAACCTCCTTGTTATCGACATTGAGGGAATCCAAATGCTTGAGAAAAATCAGAATAAGATGTTCTACCAAGTTTCCCCCTTTTCCTGCTACTTTACTAAGTGAGCAAAGACACCTGAAATAAAAATAAAGGAAATTAACCACTAACACTCCACAGCGTCGAGGGAAAAAAAATATTCATGCAAGAACAAACGATGATAACACACATAGTAGAGCTGAAATACAAGAATCAAACACCGCAACAAAATCTTAACTAAGAGCATCAACCCTAATCCACCTATATAGGTCGTTTGGGAGTGGGAGGGACGAGGCTTTGATAGTTGCCTTGGTTGCCCCAAGAGTCGTGGCGGAGCCATAATATAAAATTATTTCATGCTTGTCGTTCCATACTTCTATTCAATTCCATGATAGCGGGTTTCATATTTTTTTTATCACACTTGAATACTTGGCCGGCTCTTTGGCTATAGTACGGATGTGTTTGGTTAAAGAAACAATTCTAATTATAAAAAAAAAATGAGAAGGTAGAAAGAGAGTGATGGAAGTTAGAAGTTATGGTTGAAGATGACTTCAACCTCATGTTTTCTTTGAACACATGGAAATGATTTTATTCAGGAAGAGTAAGGAAAAGAAAATAATAATATTAACACACCTTATTAGTCACAAACACTTCATAATACACCACAGGCATTTTAAGACGCTCAGGTTCAGGTGCAACACTTTTCTAACCCCTTGGGCGAGGTGAAGCGTCGCCCTCTAGTCCCAACAATCCAGGCATTTAAAACTATAAGAATAAAACTACACTTTAAATTTGTTAATTTATTCAAATCATGATTGAGGGTTCTTATTATTGGGAGTTCTCGAGGATTCTTATATCACACTTTTATAGTATATTTTTTAAATAATGATATATTTTATATATATAGTTATTTTTGCACTGCATCTTACTATACAAATATCTTAAATTTATCTTTCCAATACAGTTATAATACACATTTCAATAACTATAAATATGGTTACGAGTAACATATGGGGAAAAGGGTCACCATCCTATATCCTATTTAATTGGAAAATCTAGAAATGCCATCCAAAGTCAAATTGCTTCATCTTTTGAAAAGCAACAAACTGGAAATTCGTATATATATACAATATATATGTATAGAAAATAAGACCCTGGAAAGCCTGTAACCAAACACACCCTAGGTTGGACAATGTAAATTTTATGGGTAAATGGACAACAAGAAAAAAATGATAACATTAACATCATTTGAACTTTGGAGTCATTTTTCTTGTTTTTGGACTCATTTTAGGGGCAATTCAATTTATTAATGAAAAAAATTTAATCAGTATATATTACAATACTAACGAAAATTTTTCTTTTGGAAGAAATTGGGAAACTTTTTGCTATTTGTATGAGTGAGGGTGTGCGTTGGGTGTTTGTGGTAAGCTTTGACATTTGGAAAAAATTATGGAAAGCGAGTATATTTCTTGTCCCTTTTTATAATTAGGGTTAATTGTTTTCCCCCTCCCCCCAATAATAAATAGGTTGGGAAAGTGCCCTAATAATCATTTTGTATTGCACTATACCCCCAAGACTAGCGGTCGGCGTGCCTCATCCATCTGTTTCAAAATAGATGATCAAAATGCTCATGACAAATTAAAGACTGAGATTGAATGTTTTGTATCTCGAATATCCCATCTCCAAAAAATCGAAAAGTATGATAAACGTATCTCGAGAAAAATCTAACAGTTATTAAAAAATCATCATCTTCCCCATGCCCCATTCTCCTCCTCCCCCTTTTTCTGTAAATCAGCATTGCCCCCTCCTCCCTCCCCCCTCTCTAGTTTGCAGCTTCCCCCACCCCACCCCCTTCTTCCTCTTCAATTGGACCTTCTGTTAGTTCCAACTCTACCAACACAGGTAGCTTCTTCCATGCAACCACCATTAGCCTAGACATATTCAAAGCATCTCTAACACAATCTGTACTAGCAAAACCAGCTACAATAGAAATTCCAAGAAATCACATTCTTATCCACTATTTCATCAAAAACCATCTTTGAAGCTTTCAAATTCTCACATTTATTATACACAATGATCAGTGCATTACGAACAGTTGCGTGTTAATCCAGACCAGCCTTGACAACTTATCCATGTATTCCTAGTGGTTTTCTCATCTTCAAGCTCTGCACATACAAGTAGAACACTAACCACACTAACTGAGTTTCAGAACTTGATTTTAACTTTAAGAACCAACCAAGTGCATTTGAAAAATACCCATTAGCTAAAAATGCAACTATAATTGAATTTCATGATAACATGTCGTGTTCCCAAATTTCATCAAACATCTTGTATGCATCAAATAAAACCCGGGTTGTAAACAAAGCAATCAAAGTATTGCCCACGAAGACGTCATTGTTGAAATCCAACTTAGAAATCAACCCATGGATCTCCTTGGCCTTCTTCTCTACTACAGAGACATCAGTGCAAACCTTAAGAATAAAGGGGATAGTGTGATTGTCAAGTTCAATACCATTTCGAACCATTTGATTATAAACTTGAATCTCAGTATAGTGAAGACCAGAAACTGAGGGAGACCTTATGAGCGTATTCCATACGAAGTGCAATGGTGTTTTAGCGGGTTTTGTTCAAAAAGCAAACAAGGGATTGTGGACGAGCCAAAGATGGCATAGGTGAGTATGGGAGTGGCGGAAATGGAGGGGGAGCTCTGAAAACCAATAGAGGGAAAAGGGGGTAGTAGTGATTTACAGAAAGAGGCATGGAGAAGATGATTTTTTTAACAATTGTTAGATTTTCCTCGAGATATGTTTATCATTTCAATTGAACCCTTCGATTTTGTTCGAGATGAGATGTCGAGATACAAAACATTCAATCTCAGCCTTCGATTTGTCAAGAGTATTTTGGTCATCTATTTTGAAAACAGACATTAATGCACGTTGATCGCTAGTCTTAGGGGCATAGTGCAATACACAATGATTATGGAAGCACTTTCCAATTAGCTATTTATTATGGGGAAAATAGCAATTAACCCTTATAATTATTAAAACAACAAAAACGCTATAAAGAAAATATTGAAATAGCCTATGTATATCTATATAATAAGGCCTGTAGGTGTTTGTCTTGGAGACAAAGATAGCCAAGGCTAGGATTGAAAGTTGAAAATTTTTAAGAGTCAAGATTTGTACTCACATGATGGCATGGTTTGTAATTAAATTGTAACTAGGAAGGTAAAGAAACGATACAAAGAAAAATACTATCTATGTGAAAGAAGATGCGATTGACACGTGGTGGAGAGAGAATATATATTTATTTTAGATTTCAAACTTAAAATTGTCATAACTTTTTATTTATTCGTCCAATTTTGATAAACTTTGTATCGTTAAAATGAAAATTTTAAGATCTATTAAATAAAACCAATGATCAATGCAAAAGTTTGAGATTTTAAAATGGTGTTTCCTTTCAAGCAATTAAATTTGACCAACTTTTACTAAAATGTTTATAAAGTTTGACCAAGTTTAACACACATTCAAACCTTTTGGGCTTTTAGCTTACATGCTAAAATACGACTTTCATTGATGATCTAATTTAATTGATTTGGTAAAATATAATATGAAGTGTTGCAGGCATGGATAATACGCTTATATATTTATACATACATATAGATTGTATATGTATGGCTCCAGCTTTTTGACACCATTTTTGTTGAAGGAAACCACAACCCCCTATTTTCTAAAGAACACCACCTTTTTATTGGACACCACCATCTACTGAAGGACACCACCAATATAAACTCATACCACCTTTTTATTGGACACCACCATCTACTGAAGAACACCACCAATATAAACTCATTTTCTCCATCCTCTCACCCTCTCCTCTCCTTTCTCTCAGGAACACCACCACCGCCTACCCGTCGGCCACACCTCTTTTCTCCTCTTTTCTTCTCCTATCTTCCTCTTCTCTCTATTCATCTTCTACTTTTTTCCCTTCACCCTCGAACAGGTTCTTGCACGTGAAGAACCCCCACATGCACAGGTATGTGCAAATGAAGAACCCTCACTAGAGGGGTAAGAAGAAAAAACGAAAAAATGAAAAAACGAAGTTAGGTTAGTGTTTCAATGATGGATTCAAACCTTGATTGTGGAGGAAGGACTCAAATAGAGCTCAAATTGCAGGCTTTGTTGATCTTCAACTTCATTTCAAACTTACTGGAGGTGGAGATGGGAAGAAGTGGAAAAGAAAGAAGGTGGGGGCAGAGATGGTGGGCAGTCGGCGACGGGGTGGGGGTTGTTCCTGAGAAGAAAATAGAAGAAAATGAAGAGAATAGGAGAGGAGAAGAATAAACAAAGGACAGGAGGAAGAGAGATGCAGCTGACAGTGGTGAGGTGGTGGTGTTGTTCGGGATGGAAAAGAGTGGTGGTGGTGGGTTTTTTCTATTTATAATAGTGATGTTCTTTAGCACATCCAAAAAATTTTGAGTGGTGGTCCTTCTACACATATGGTGATGTCAAAAAGTCAGCGCATATATATGTGTATATGTATGTATATATATAGGGTTAACTAGCATTACCCTCTATTATAAATTAAAAAATTAGCGATGAACCCCTGTATATCATAAACTAGGTCAGCCCCTTTAACTCACAATCAAGCCACGATGACTCATCAGAAAGTCGCATGCCACGTTTTGGTCCCTAAAATGCCCTTGCCATATTTCTCTGCCTAAAACCTTAATTCAAATTTCATTAATAAGTCATGCGCCTTGCACATGTTCTGATTGTTCTCAAGGTTGGCTAGAAGATTAAATTTTGATCGTCAACATATAGTTTATCTAACGTGGATGGTTGAGATCTTTTTTATTAAAAGAAATAGACATGAATGAAAACAAATCTTCATGGAAACAATACTTCGTGATAGAAAAAGTATCTCAGGGCAAATCGATGGTACCCACTTTGTCTACTCCAATTCACCTAATTAACACACCCCTAAACTCTTAATAGAGCCTACAACCCAACTCCACCTCATACCACCACTTGAACCAAGTCTCCACCCCACATCCAATACCAACATCACTCCCCCACTACTTTCCCTCTCTGAATTGAACCACCCAACACCACCATATCTGATTCAAAATCATACCCCCACCCACCAAATCATCCGCCACCATCTGAATCCACCTACCGCCTACCACCATTGAACCCTGCTACCGCTTGATTCCTAACCCAGCAACACTTTCAAGGCTTCAATCGGAAACAAACCCACTAACAACTTCATATGTCAAAAGTTACCCACCTTTAGTTAATCAGTCCTAAATCAGAAATTGAAAACAAGGGTTTGTTGGAAAAGACAAGGCATGAGAAAGACAAAGTGAAGGGATGAGCGAGATGGGGTGAGCAGTAATCGGACTTTGAAGCATGGGAATGGAGGGGAGTTCTTTAGCGGCAATGGTGGTCTCTATTTCTCTCAATAAAATAAATAAATAAATAAAATCTTAGTTGTCCACCTTACATCAACTAAATGCTGAGGTCAAGATTTAAGCTCCTATAAACCCTATTAAACTCTCTAGAAATATGGAAATGGCATTTTAGGGAACAAAATATGGCATGTGACTTTCTAATGAGTCAACGTGGCTTGACTGTGAGTTCAGGGGTTCACGTGGTGACTCAAGTTTATGATATATTGATATCTAGGGGATTATCGTTAATTTCCCATTTATAATAAGGGGGTAATGCATGCTAACTAACTATTTATATGTATGTATGTATATTTTTACTCATCTTGAATTCACTATTATTATTCAAATTGGACCAAAAAAAAAATTTTCCACGAATGATATACTCAACATAGCACAAGGGACTATGCTCTTAACAATTTTTGCCCTTAGGGTATGTTTGATTATTATTATTATTCCAAAGAAAACCATAAAAATAATGGAGATGAGAGATTAAGTGAGAAAAAAATTTCATTCTATGATGTTGAATATAGCCATGTTTCTTGAGTTTCCCATGGAGAAATATTCATAGCTCCCCTTGTTCTTTTCCATGAGAGAAGATATGTGGTGGAAGGCCACAAGTGATATGCCCAGTTCTCTCTTTTTCTCCCCTCTTGCACTATGTTTTCACTTTTTTCCATACATTTAATTTTTCATTATTATATTACTACATGTATTATCATTTCTTAAGATTTTTTAACACTTAGACTCTTATAGTTTGATAGTTATTATGCATCTTGAGGTTTGGAGTGAAACTTTTCGACTTTTCGATTTGTTATTAGGAGGCAATCCAAATTTTTATGTACTTTTATTGTTTTTATATGCATCAAGTATTGGAAAAACATTTTATACATAGAAAGATTATTATCTTTATCCATTTGACAAAAAGAAAAGAAGTCTTGAATCTTATCCCTTTTGCTATTTTGCTATTCTTGGCATCTATTCAAAGTGCAAGGTTAGAATCTTGAAGGAACTTTATTGTTGATGCTTGGTACACAGTATTTTTAGAGTTCAGCGAGGTAGTTTTGAGGATTAGATAGTCAATTGGAAAATCACCAAATTAGCAAATCATAACTATATATATATATATATATGTATATGTGTATGTATACGTATATATATATATATATATATATATATATATATATATATATATATACATATATGTAAATGTAGATGTATATATATATATAGATATGTATATATGTGTGTGTGTGTGTGTGGAAAAAGGCTTCCTACATAAGTGTAAAGAAAGTTCATAACATCTCCTGGATAAGGCCCGAGAAGCATTTCCACATATCCTGGTACAATATGTTGCTTGAGATGAAAAAAAAAAAGTTAAAGTCCCATTTATATCCTTAATGCTTGATGCGAAATCTCATGTATGGAGGAAAAGAAACAACATTTATTATTTACTTTTTTTTTACTATAATAATGTGAAATGTTACGTGATAATGATGTCAAATTTAAAAGATCAGAGACAGCAAGTTACTTGATGCAAGCATGGACAACTGTCAAGTAAGAATGGCGAATGATCATGTGTTTGAAATCTTGTTCAAGCTCTTCGACGATGCATTGTGGAAGTTTATGTAGCAAAGGCAAGACAGCATCAATAACAAAGATTATGCACTCCAGTAATCGTGCTACTGCTCGATTATCAACCTACATCAAAAATAAGTAAATAAATAAATATAGCACTTATATTAAACAAATATCATCTTACTTTATGCAAATATTGAATAACTAAAGAACTGGGACAGCAAGTATTGTTGTAAATCTCAGTTCGTACACTCCAATATAATAAAAGAAGGGACTGACTAGGGCCACTTGGACCGATTATAGACTTAAACACATGTTAAACATTGTCTTGCAATCCCAAAAAGAGGAGAGAAGTGATCAGGTCAATCAGGAGAATGAAATTTCACATAATAAACAACAGTTCTCATATGTCAAACACATACAATAAATATTGTCAAACACATACGTTAAACATTATCTTGCAATCCATTCAAGTGCCTGTGAACTTTATGTTAAACATCTTCACCTCAAGTTATGAAAATGATTAAAAAACGACCCTACTCCTAAACATCAAATCTTGTTACTTCAGCTAACTACTCTGGCTGGCCGATAAAGCACCCGACAAGTAATAGTAATACTCCGACTCGCTCTAGGCCATTGTCATGAGTATTGACCGAGTACACTGCATAGCCGAGATGTCTACAATGGCATTCTCCAGTCAATCAATTTGTGCATTGGACACTCCCCCTTAGGTATGGTTCCAATTTTGATACAAAGAAATAATTTCTTTGGAAGTGAAAATTTGAAAAACTGTTGATGGAAAAACTAGGTTTCAATTAAAACCCTAATTCTCAACTTTTTCTTCAATAAAATTAAAATTCAACTTTAAACTGATTACGTTGTGTGGCTTAAGACTTGGGTTATTTATGCAGCGATTAACCGGGAATTTCGTGTAAATCGGAGTAAATCGATCCGAACTAGGTATTTAATGGTTGGGTTTAGCAGCCATCGATTAATAGATGAGAAATCGAGATTGCTCTGTTGGGTGGTAGTTGTCGTCCTATTGGGTAGTGGTGGTTGTCGTCCTATTGGGTAGTGGTGGTTGTTGCTCTATAATATGTGATGTTTTGGACATGATTACATAATTTGCACTATAATATGACTTTTGTCGTTTTATAATACTTGTATTATTAATCTTTATTGTCAAGATATGTTATTATTATAATTTACATTAGTAGGGTATAAAAATGTATATTTTGAAAAAGCAGACCAATTAAATCCAATTAATCCGATGAATCTTAAACCGGTCCTAGACTACGAAGGGTCCGTTATCAGCATTTACTACATAGCTTAAGAATTAAAAACAACTATGCCTAATACTAATAGGAAACCTTAAAAATATCATAACTGAATAATTAATAAGAGTCCGACCAATTTCTATCACTCTACATCGTCATTTCTTGTGGATAAGAAAAAAGTGTTCATGGTTTAACATTCAAGAAAGTTTCAGCATCTAGAAATTGGTTCCAAGTGCATAACTCATTCATCCAAGTAACATAATTATCTTCAACATCATAGGACGAAAGCTTTTCTCATTTGCCATCCTATCTCCACTAACATACAACAAATACACTAACATACAACAATACAACAGAAAGAAAGATACATAAAGAATACAATACATAAAGAAAGATTTGCATGGTGCGAACAAAAGTTAAGCTCTTATACATAAATAATTGCTAGTTTGTCAGCCTTTGATCACAAAACTGACATAGATTGTTGAGGGAATAACCTGACTCTTAAGGTATGGCTGCAGAGTAACCACAAACTGGGATGGATCAGATGCCGGTACACAAAGTGTCGGATCTACAACACAGAATGCATGCATAACTAGCACATATGGAAGGGCTCGGACCTCAACTTCCTCATTATCAGTTTCCTCTACCTGATAAGCAAGAGTGCATGAAAACAATTAGGGATGCCTGTAAGAACAGATCTCTAAATCATCAAGCTGACAGTCATCAAGAATGACATATACCTGCAACATTCTTTCTAATAAGCACTTGCACATTAACTCACATCGTTTGCGTACCGATGCAAGCAAGACTGGATTGATTCCTATAGCTTTAGAAGATTGCGGGAAAAAATCAAGTGCTAAGTTACGTCTAATGACAGTGACAAGAAGTTGATGATTATGCATTTTCCTTAACATTTGAACAACCTGTTCAGTCTTCTTTGAAATTTCCAAAGGTACAGAACTACCATCTCCAATAAACTGAGTCTGGGATTCAGTTGGTTCTTCAAACCAAAATTCATAAAATGTTTTGCACACCAGATCCTGTCAAATGTACACGGAAAACAATGCCACACAATTAAGTTCCTTGACGATAAAGCTTATCTCTAAAAACAAATCACATATATTTATGGCAACAACTTCAAGGATTGAGAAATTATCTAGATGAGGTGGGGAAAGTATATAGCTGCAAGTAAAATTTTTGCTTGCAAAATCCAACTAAAAAGGTCCTTCTGGGATACTTCTAAGCATATAAGCTTCAATGGAGAAAATAAAAGTCCAGAGCATACCCAGTGACACACTATCATGCTCACTTTATTTTTTATTGTTAAGTAATGACCTACTTCTTGAGTTAACATGGAATAGAAACTGACAAAACAAACAATTAAAACTATGAGGGTTTTTAGGGTCTGACCCCTACATGAAAAATTAGAGGGCATCCCCTGTTTAAAAATAGAAGCACCCTTACACCCAAAAGTTTGTCAATAGTACGTGATCGGTTTCCGTACATAAACTCAAAATCTAACAGCTTGATCAGAGTTACAATTTTTTATGTGTTCTCCTCAATGGAATCAAGGTTTAGGACAGACTTATTTTCAGTGTTAGTGGTGTTGAGGCCAAAGTGCAATTCCAAGATTGTGGAGAGCAAGAGTTTGATTGCTTCCGGGTTATGTCAAGAATAAAATTTGGCAATGGGTTGTTTGCTTGGGAATCTTGAAGGAGGACTCCACTGATAGTATGTTCAGATGGGCAATCTTTAAACAGCCTAATAGTATGTTCAGATGGACAATCCTTAAACAGCATAATATGGCATGGCATAATTATATCATTTTGTTTTGGGGAAATCTTTAAACTTGTGCTATCAAAGCTAGTTTAGGCCTGATGCACAATCTGGCCACCAAGCAATCTCCTCAACCACTTCAGTTGTCTTCTTCTCCCCTTATAATTCTCATTTTCCCTTTCTCTTCCCTTATTCTTCTTTGAGATTTCTAGTTGCAATATACATTTTTTCCTTCATTCTGACCACACCCCCACATTTTCACTTGTTCATGAGTAAGAAGACAGTATGGATAAAAAGGTGAAGATGGATCCGGAGATGATGATTATGAGGTCGATGATATGGGGTGGGAGAATTTTGTAATACATAACCCAAAATCTTTTAAAATAATTTAATAGGTACAGGAATTTGAATATGGTTTGCTTGAGGCTCGTCTAGGTGGTCATGAGAGGTGATGCTAGGATGGCGAGTCTCACACCACAAACTACCCAGCTTTAAACAGCCTAATAAGGCATAATTATATCATTTTCTCTTTGCCGGTCCTGCACTCTCAAGAGTCCACTTTCTCCTTTCAACATTTTAATATATTGGATATCATGCCAGTAAAGCAGAGGGTATTTCAAGTTTTCAACAGCACAAGTTTTCAGCAATTACAATGGAAGATCTTCAACAAAAATAAAAATAATCACATTATGGTTTACTACTGACACCCTTGCCTAGATACACTGATGTGATATTAGTCAATCTGATTTTCAGGGATAAATTAGATCTAACCATTGGAGAGACATATAGTTGTTTATGTTCTTATGCAATTTTGATAGGATCAATTGGAAAGTCTTGGCTGAAAATCAAAATCCAAAAAATCAAATCATTGTGCACTACAGACACCGTTGAGTGCTAAATGGTGATGTGAATGTCATCGATCAATTTTTCAAGCAATACTCGAATCTAGCCACTGCACCAAGCTACAAGTTTGATACGTTCTTGGCGTATTTCCACACATATCCACAAAATTTAAGCTCAGCTGAATTAGTAAAGGACCTCCATCATAAATTCCTACAAAAATTGCATGCACATAACTCCATGACAGAGACAAGAAACAATGAAGCGCCTAAAAACTCACTTCTTTTTCATACAGTAAATAGGTGCTCGATTACCTATTAAATTCATAAAATTGGCAGACCTTAATAAGTCGGACATGTTGACTCAGGTCAACCTAAGTTACCTAACATTCATAACAACATAGGATAAAAGAAATAACCTAAACGCTCTAGTATAACTTGTTGTCTTACGAAATCTAAATTGTGAGTGGGTATGTGATCTATATGAATTTCATAGTGTCATAAAGAATTTCTACTTTTCTTTCATAACTGCAAAAAAGTCATAAAATTTTCAATGAGGTAACATTATCAAAGATACAAAACCTATATTTTTTTATTTTTTTGCATCCAACATACTGCATGCCGCCAACATTATCACTAAAATGTAAAATAAATACAGATTTAAGAGAACATGAGCCCATTCAGGTTTGTCTTATAACAAAATCATGGCATGACAGCTCAACGGTTAGAGCTTGGCGGATGGTACCACTAGGTCATGGGTTCAAACCCAGCTTGCGGCATCTTATGGGTTATGGGATCCTATAAAAACCCTGCTTGCCTTTCAAAAAAAAAAAAATCATGCAATATGCAAGTCAAGGCCAAGAATTAATAATGTTGATTTTTAATACCTACTTTGTGATTGGATGCCATAATTAAAATGCAAATTCCCAACCTGTGTAATTAAATGACTACATCTATCCTTTTCAGAAAGAAAAAAATAAATAAATAAATTGTATGGATAACTTATTTCCATCCCATCAAAACAAATTCAGTTGAAAAAATTACTGTTAATGAAGAATCATAAATTTAATGAAGAACCATAAATTTAATGAAGAACATACCTGAATGCTTGATTCATCATCAGTAACACGAGAAATAATTACAATGCATGCACTTGTGAATTCTGGAAAGTTTGCATTAGAAGTGCACATGTCACGGATGATCTTGATAGCTCTTTTCCGAACACTTACTCCAGTATCCTTTACACGCTCAGCTACCTTCTCAAAGTACTAGAAATCCATGGAAAACACATGAAGTTAATCAACTAAACATTCCTCTTTATGGACAAATATGAAATGAAAAATCTTTTAGATACCTTTAACCCAACATCAGGATGTGAAGCAATATGCCTACCAACAAGTTCCAAAGCAGCTTCCCGTACAGATATGGCAGTGTCCGAAAACCTCCCTTCAACAGCAGATTGCACACGTTTATCACATAAAACTTCTGGATCTGCCTCTACAATTAGACTGACCTGTTCCCATTTGAACAAATGTTTAAAAATTAAATCAGCAATATTATGAAAGAAAACAAGTCCGTAAACACATCGCAAGATATTTGGAATGATAAAGTCATTATCGTATTTACCGCACGCAATGCCTTTGCCCTAAGTGTAGGAGACCCCTCCCTTAAGTTTGCCTGTAGCAATTATGCATAATGGTCTCAGAAACTAACTTAACTCGGACTAGAAACAGGAAAATGAGCAATTGCAACTTTACCAGAAGCAAGCAAAGAATTTTATCAAATCCTCTAGAAAATGTATTATTTGTCCCCAAAGCCAAGGATATCTTTCTTGCTGATTCCCTTTTTAATATTGAAGAGATGGCCCCAAAGTCCTGAACGATTGCTTTTGACTTCAGTCTAGCAATGTAGTAAATGAATTTCTCTTGAGAACTAGGATCATCTTTGTACCACATGCAAAGATAAAACCTGCACAAATTAGAACATGTAGCATCAAAATTAAATGACTTTTACACAATAATTAATAGTAATAATAATAATAATTAATAATAATAACAATAATAATAATAATAATAATAACAAGTCTTTTTACAAACCTAATAATAATAATAATAATAATAATAATAATAATAATAATAATAATAAAACCAAGTCTTTTACAAACCAGCGAGCAAAAAGATGTGCATCATCATCAGTGGCAGCTTCCTGCAAGTAATCCAAAAGCATTTGTTGGACAATTTCGACTTTAGTGATGGATTCTGAACCTAGGGAACAACCTTCTGATACGGTCTGATTCTTTTTCACACTGTCCTTGCATGGTAATTTGCAGTATGATTGTAGAACAATCAGCTGCTTTTTGCACAGACAAAACAGACAGTACCAGCCACGCGTGGGAATGTCTTGATCTGTAATGCCCATGCAATCTGTATGAAATGCTCTCTCACAACCCTGACATACAAATAAGATGTTTGCACTCTTTCCATCAAGACAAAGTGAACATGTGTTTTTTGACCATCTAGGATCTACGTGGTCTTCATTAGCCAATTCATTTGAAATCCAAAATTTATCCCTGTTGCTATAGACTGAATCGCGTTTCAGCCTTGCACCAATAGTCCCAAGAAGGTCAATGGCTACAGTACGTATAGTCATGTCTTTAGATTTCAATCCAGCATTCTGCAGTAGCAAGACACAGAGAACCTGCAAAAAATACTTCATTAGCAAAAAAAACAACATAATAAACTTGCTTGAATTTGAGATAAATCTATTACCTGCAGAATATGGGCTGCTGCAGGATATTCAGGCAAGTTTAATGTTGTCAGCAAATCCATAACAATATTTTCAATCACTACTTTGAGCTCGGACACATCCTGAGCTTTTACAGCTGTAAGTCTCTCAAGCACACGGGTCCAGAAAACACAGCAGGTATCTGTGGCAGCTTCATAACATTTTGTAGGGTAACTAGCATCAATTGAAACCTCCAAGATGGAATTACCAGTTACCGATTGCCTTAATGTTTCAGGAATGTTTGAGCTGCACTGAGTCAACTGAATCAGCAAGGCAGTGATCATCTGAATCTGTCCTTCATCAGGTAGATAGTAAGACCTCATTGCACGCTTAGACGACGGAAGCTTCCAAAGAAGCCTAACTGTTTCATCCATCAAAAAAACTCTATGCTGTGTGTATGAAGAAAAAATCTGCACTCGCACATTAAGATAATAAGAAAACACAGGACCTTTTGCAATTGAATAAATAAATAAATAACACGAGATAAAAGATGTGAACAGGATAGAAGTGGTACCGCACAGATCAAACTGATTGCTTTTAATTGCAGAATCTGGATATTATCTACCAAGAACATTTCAAAGCTTGTTTTAACTAATTGTAATATTAAACTGTCCGAGAGACGCTCTATTAACAGTAGGTCTTTCAGAAAACCAAGAATTGTGCAAAGCTTCTGAAGTACGGAATTTACAGCTGCAGAAATCCTATTAAGAAAAACCCCAAACAATATCATTCAGAAGGCATCTCATTTTGGATCTAGCAAAATAATAATAATTGTACAGAAAAATCATACAAAGAAAGAAAGGTAACAGTGATAAGCACACTTGTTCCCAGTTGACTTTCTTGTTTTAACACTCCTAACTGTCCTGCTTTTCTTGCCCCCCGACCCAAATTCAGCATCAGCCTCAGCCTCGTCATCCTCGTCACCTGGATATATGTGAAGATTTTTTATAAGCTAACTTTATGTCCCTTCCACGTCCATTCAAGACTATAACTTTCGTCGAGAATTAAATACGTTTAAGTTGATTTTACATACATTTCATAACTATGCAGACATCAGAACCATTGAAAAACGTGAAGTTGATGCCACCATCATTTTCCATATTAATTAAAATTGCATCTCAAGAAAGATAATGCCCATGGAAAAGACAACAATTATAAAGCTTTGTGTCCAAATAAGAAAGCTTACCCTCGAATGCTCCATTTTTGCTAGGTTTATGCAGAGCACGGAATGATGGATCACATGCTGCCATGGTTTCAATTATACGATGCCTAGAGAAGTCGAGAATTCTGTCAATGATCTGGTTCAGCAGAATTCCCATGTAACAGAAAAAACATATGAGAACAGATTTAAGGAGGATCTGCAAAAAGCACAATTCATAAGAAAGAAAATCTATTTCCACTCACACTTAAAGAGAGGCACATACCTCTTCTTTGTAAAGTTGCTTTGGCATGTCATGATTGGTCATTACAGCCAGAGCAGCATGAGTAGACTCCATAGCAGAAACAACCGACGACACAACATCGGAATCAAACTGGAAGAAAAAGAAAAAATATATATATATCATAACCTTGAAAAATTTTTGCGAACAAAATTAGTTTGAATGATAAAATATAATAAAAATAATACTGATTTTTGTCATTTTGTAATAAAACAACATCAAAATGAATAACTACTAAAAGAACAAATAAAAAACAAACAACGGAAGCAGGTTGTGAAGATCCAAGAAGAAAAAACATGAGAAAAGCCCACACCATCACTATGCAATTAGGTCCATTGCATTCTTTTTCAAGGAGTAAACCTCTGTATTCTAGTTATAACCTGGTCAAGATAATTATTGGAAGTTGGTATCATATCGTGTGGTCCTATAAGGAACTCCAAGAAAATGTGACATGACGGCCTAAGATGGAGGAACTTGGCTTTCATCATATTGAAAATGACAAAAGCTAATTGGATATTGATGAGAAACCTATCAAGTTATAAACTGAAGGACAATCAATGATCCATTATGTAACTTAGAGATCATCATACAGAGAATCAAGCACTTCCAAACATTTTTTTTTCGATTAATCAAATAAAGCAGGCTTCTATTAAAAATAGCTAAGGTGAATGCTTCCGTTGAAAGCAGGCTTATATCAATCACTTCCAAATTATATTATATTTTAGGCCACCTGTGGATGAAGTGGGAATGCTTTCTTTCGAAAATGAACAGTTAAAATTACAACATTAATTCAAATGTACAAGGAAACACACACTCATTTAATTTCACTGGCAACCAAGTTAAAAAGGATAATAAAACTGAAAAACAGCTACTACAGATTGATTCCACAATAATTCCATCCTGATGCTGAAAGTTAAGCAAATACAAAAGATATCAACAAGTCATGGCCTCAAATATCTAATTCTTATATATCATAAAGATTCATGCAACTGATTACACAAATACTAATAAAATAAAAACTATGTACACGACACCAGGATATTTCAATTTGGCATTGGTTTATGTTTCAACTCCACATTTAATTGTGTTTGCCAGGTATCTAGTCTATCCATTATAAATCCAACTTACCATAAACTTAATAACTTACATCTTCATTTTTATTGATTGACAAACCCATAGCTGCACGAATCTGACGATCCAAGACGTTCAATAATCTCACGAGTACTTCTACAGGAACCAAGTGCAGAATTTTCTTTGCACGAATAGACATTATCTCATTGGCAAGAATCTTAAGATCAGCAGAGGATAATGTTTGTGCATATGCATCATCCTGATCTTCATTAAGAGTTTCCGTTCTTCCACAGAGATCTTCCAAAACCTCACAGAAGCACTGAATGGCGGCGTCTAAAGATAAACAGTTTAATATTAAATCAAAGCCAAAAAAAAAAAAAAGGTTCAAGGAAAAAAAAAATGAAGCTCCTGCTGAGGCTGACCTTGTAGCTCAACAGGATCAGGCCTAATAAGAAGAGAGGTATCAGCATTGCCTTTCTTCTTTATTCGGGGTTTTCTTGAAGTAACGGACACATGTGAATCCTGCATCTCATAGCAATAAATATTTTTTGGAATAAAAAAGAAACAATCTCTGAAAAAAATATGAAAACAACCCACATTAAAAAGGTTTCCACTTGAGTGATGACTAGGAGTTCCTTCATACTGTCTCTGCACATAATTGATGGTTGCTTCGTTATGTTCACGTGGCCTTTGCTCAGATCCTGAACCACGTGGAGTA
This sequence comes from Berberis vulgaris, assembly GCA_963556465.1. Classification (NCBI taxonomy): domain Eukaryota; kingdom Viridiplantae; phylum Streptophyta; class Magnoliopsida; order Ranunculales; family Berberidaceae; genus Berberis; species Berberis vulgaris. The sequence goes on along the minus strand of OY747124.1, from coordinate 54,257,270 downwards.
CGCTCCTGAATGAGACCTGAGAAACTTGAACAAGACAAGCTACAATAAGCACAAAACCATTCACATTAGAGACATCAAATAAAACAACTAAGAAGAAGAAAAACATAATAAGACGGCATGTATAACGTATGGAAATCACATAATCTTCAAAAAGTCCTTATCGGAATTGGTTTGGAAACCGCGTCCTTCTTGTGATGTATTATTAAACCTCTTCTTTCTTTCTTCCATTTTCTTTTATTATTTTAGTTTATTCCATGCCTAATTCTATTTGTTTACTTTGTTCAGTGAATGAAATATAAAGAACTAACTGAGCACATATGGTGTGATTAAGCCATACCAAGCAATCTAGATAAACAGTTTGTTACCCGGAATGGAGTATTCAAATGCTTCAGTATTGTATCGAAGAACTTCATTGTGAAGACTTGAAGGATGTGTGGAGCAACTGGGAATAGCACCTTCACTGTCTTTAAAATTCCTGTGCATCAACAGAATGTAAATCAACAGAATGGTAAGAAAATTATAACAAGTCCCTGATATAGGTAAAGCTTCGCTATCTTTTTCGCCTGATGCTCTTATTTTTGCTTTATAAAATCTTATATTGAGTTCTTCTTTCTCATTGGTAAAGACAACTTCCATTACTATAAGCAAATATTGCATTCATGGTTATCCATGAAATTCAACCTTTAAAAAAATAAAAACAAATAGTATGTGCAAGTGTATTGCAACTTGAGGAGCCCTCTGAGAGTGAATCCACTAAAGCATTAAAGAGCTATTTCTTCAAACCTTAGCTACGATCCCCTCGAAGTGGCATCATTATCATTTTTCTTCGTTGATAACCAAAAGGAAATAGCAAAGAGTGCTTCTCAAAGATATCCACGGTGTGAATTCCATTAAGAATGAGAATTCCTTACAAAATTAAAAAGAATACAGAATATGAAAGATTTAGCAGATGAAAGATATATTTGGACATAAAAATCATCCAATTACGTTCATCTAAAATACTTTTATCCGAGAATATAGCGCATTCACTGAAATATTTCCATTAAATATGGAAGTACAAAATGCACATTAATGAACTAATTCCTTTTATTTTATGGAAAGAACAATGCCTTGCAATTCAGCTCCCTTTGGCAAGATAACACCAAGGCAACTCGGCAAAACCAAAGTAACAATTCATGCATATGATGATTAGAATGAGAAAATCTCAAATACATGAATTTTTTTTTCACTTTTTTTTTTCAAATGAAATCAATCACTTAATAATGAAATGTCAAAAGTAGGGCTGTAGAAACAAGGTTGAATGACAAATCAATGCTATTTCATTATTACTAAACAATGCAACGAAATGCCTATTGATGAATATGATTTACGGAGTTTCGTTGAATTTAACACTCTTTCTAAATATATAGTAACTTTTTTTTTTTTTTTTTTTTTTTTTTTTTAGTAGTAGTATGCATGCAATATAGTATAATGATAACGAGTGAATTAAATTTGTTTATGTTCTGAAAGATGTACCATGTCATCTAGTTGTTTTTTGTTTCCTGGGTACAAAAGATAGGGACAAAAAATAATAATAACAATGACAAAGAGTACTATTAAAGATGTGATGTAAAAGAGTACTATTGAGCCAAAGGTGTGATGGCTCAATGGTTGAGCAGTGGCGATTGGTATCACTAGTATCACTAGTTGTGCTATTAATGCGGCCATAAATCAGCCAAAAAACGATATGCTGGACCGAATCGCACAGGGTTGACTCGGTCGACTTTAAACTGAACGGTCAAAATCAGTCAAAAGCGGTCAAAATGGTAAAAAAAGGTAAAAAAACGGTAATAAGCAGTCAAAAAGCGGTCTAGGTAACTATAGGTGTTCCAACCTGCAAAATTAAATTCATTTGATTAATTAGTAAAATAATATATGACTATGATTACATATTTACACCCTTTTGATTAATTATTTATTTTGTAATCTATGACTATGATTAAATTTTAAAAATATATACTTTGAAAAAATTGTCCGCATAATTCCGCTTAGTCCCGCATACTTATGAAAAATCGTAATGCGGTCCTGACTGCTTTTCGCATTAACTGCATAGATCACTAGGTCACAAGGTTGAACCCAGCCGACGGCTTATAGGGTGGAAGGAGTTAAGGGATTAAAAATATATATATATATGTGTGTGTGACGTAAAAAAAAATTTAAGAAATAAATAAAAAGGAAAACCAACAAAACCTACCTCACAAGGCAATTAGGGTTTTTGTCTGGGATACAAACACATGACATATCAAATCAAAATTGAAATACCATAAATCCAAAAAGGTGTTTCCCTGATCTTCTCCTCTTTCCTATTATCTGGCTCTTACCAACGCAACAAACACATGCTAACATGATTCCCCCAAGATACCCTATTTGCCCATCTGTTCACTTCTAACAAGTTCCTCCTCTGCTAGCATCGATCTTCTCAAGATTTTTACTTTCTCAGCACTCTATGAAGTCAAATACCTGAAGAATCTCACCTTCATGGGCAATTAGGCAACTCTAAGCTCTCCACGCTTCGGGGCTTCGGGGTTTCATTGATTCAGTGGTGACTTTTGTAGTGGTGGTGTCGATTTCATGGTTAGACGATAATTCGCTTTAGGGTTTTTATTGGTGCTATGTTTTGATTCCATGGTTTGAACTTCTAGAGAACCTTCACTTTTCTGCTCCTTCGTAAAGTCCTTCACTTGTTGTCGGTATGTTCATCTCTTTAACGAAGTTGAAGCATGTTTGGAAGATGTTTGATAAAATGCCTAAACCAAATTCATTATTTATTTTTAGTAATTTATCTGAACTTTAAAGCATATTGAAGTATGCTTGCTTTCAAATATAATCCCATAAACACTTCTTACCAGGTTTTATTCCTAGTATGTAATAAATCTATTTTAGCTTGCTTGGTAACCAAAATGCCATCCATCTGTGGTTTTCTTTGCTACATATGCGCATCATGCAGAATAATAAAATTGACATGTTTTAAAGCAGGTTTGGATCACATGGTTATTGACCACGAGCAAACCATTATGACACTACAAATGTCAATTGCATTCATTATTGGAGATCAACGGTCCTTAAATTAGAAAGATGGGACATGCTGAAAGCGTGTGTGGGTCATACACTAGTATGTGAATAAACCAAGTCAATTCTTGATTTTTCATCTGAGACAGCATAGTTTGCAAATCTAGAGATCAAATGTCGAAAAAGACAATATTGAATATGTATAAGGAAGTACTGACACTTAAAAAAAAATGTCATGCCAATATCTACTATAAGTCTCAGTCACATTTTAGCAAGTATCAGGTATAACAGGGGATTCAAAGTTGGACACCACCCCAATACGCAATTTTAACTTGTTGTATTTGTTTGACTGTCCTTTTTTGTTTTTTAAATGTTATATATGATATGACTTTTTGAGTTATGTCATATGTATGACTTGTGAGGTGTAAAATGAGCTATGACATGGTGAATTGGTGATGATGTATGTTGATTTCTGAGTTTTGAAGCTTGAATTTGAATCAATGGCCTGGTAGTCCTCAACTTTTTTCTTATTTGATATGAACCAAAATAGCAACAATAATATTGATTTAATGTTTTTGTTCATGTTGTAGATTCTTTCACTATCATGTCCAAACCATACCCATGTCCTAATTTTTTTGAAATTTGTCGTATCATCGTGTTCGTGCTCCTTAATATGTAATCATATACAACTTCTCAACAATATGTGGCAACGCGTGGCATCCAAAAGGCGTGTGAATTTTTGCTAAGCAACGTGCTACTAAATGTAGTATGCATGGCATGCACAAGCAACGCCCTAGGTACTCTAAAATTGACTAAACTAGTGAAACACAATGAATTTAATGCAGAGTATCGTACACAGTATCTACACCTCTAAAAATATTCTCATCTACAATGAAGATTTTTCTGTAATTAGAATTCTCCAAATTATCAACTAGTTTTTCTCAGAACCCTAATATATAGCCAACAGCATAACCTTTAACCTAGTATAAAAAAATGTACGATTATAATTTTGTTGGTTCTAATCAGTTTTCACTGGTTGACTTATTCATAAAATGAAAACTACATCTGTATGTTCCGGTGTATATTCAAAACTTAACTGTACTCTTTCTCATATAAACTTATTTTCTTATTCTCTTTCTTTTTTTAGGACTAGCTGTGGCAAATTAGTAATAAGACCAAATTATTACTTAAGCATCAAATTTGGTTGGCAGGTTTGAAAAATCAGTAAAATTATCAAAACAAGAAAGAAAAAAAAAATCTAGTGAAGAATAACATCAAAAAGCAAACACAACTATCTGAAATTCAAATATAACAAAGCGCAGATCTAGCTAATTATAGTTAGAGCAGAGAATTCACTAGTCAGCAAAGAAGAGAGAAAACGTGTAGAAATTGATTGTAAAACTCACAAGTAAGAGACATCAGTGTTTCCGAGAAGATGAGCAATCCTACTAGCTTGGTCAAGAACCTCCTTGCGATCGAGCGATCGAGAACTCGCTTGCTCATCGAACAACCGAAGTTCCTGATCACCTGCTCCGCAGAAAGTCGGAAGTGTAGGCAAAGGCAAGCAGGACGCGACCTCCGAATGCGCAGTGTTGGTGAGACGGCAAGCCTTCTCGTGACCGAAAGCGGGGTTGTAATTGCCTGCCATCGATCGATAACAAGAAGAGGGAGGAGGAAAGACAACGAATCAGAAGGAGAACATCAACGCGAGCATTCGTCGTTGTTGATGGCGAATTTCGTGGAGAAATTTAGGGTTTTCGCTTCGTTCGTGTTGTTCTTGCAGAAGCTAGGGTTTCGGGGGAGGTTTTAGGGCCCTGAAACGACACGAGAGAGAGACGGAGAGAAGCAAATGGCGAGCTAAGCGGGAGAGAGAAGAAAATGGGGATTTCGGTGAGAGCGAGAAGGGAGGAGAATCTGAGATGACTTGCGCCTTTTAAAGTGGTGAGCGGAGAAAAGTTGTCATTTGAGGATAGCTCCTTGACTCTTGTTACGACGACATCAACTACTGCACGATCTGAGGGTTCACTTCTGAGCTGAGTGAGAGGTTTCACGTGTCATGCACGTGTTCCGTAATTTCACTTTTTAATATATATATATATATATATATATATATATATATATATATATATATATATACCTTATATTATTATTGTTATATTTTTATCTTACGAAACAGGACGTTATTTGGGTTGGGAGATAAAAAATGGCTCAGATTTAATCGAATCTGACTTATGTTATAGAACTTAAAGCACCAAGAGTGCATGGGTTCGACTTTCATGTCCAACATGTGGAGTAATATTATAGTGAGGTAGATTGGTGATACAACCTTGAGGTGTGATAAGTGTCGCAACCTTGGTGTATGATTATTAACACATGTTTTGAATAACAATATATATTTATTAAAGCACAAAATCCGATTTAAAATCTTTTTTTTTTTTTTTTTTTTTTTTGCATAAGTCCAATTCGTTGACAATGCTAATTATTATGGTGATTAAAATTAAAAAAATATTTTTGCTGTAAGATAATAGGTTAAGTTATTTCAACAACCTCTTAGTTTATTCTATTGAGATATTCATGTTTTGTATTAGCACTGAAATCAATATAGATAATGGGTTAAGTTATTTCATGTTTTGCATTAGTTTATTCTATTCACTGAAATTCTATTGAGATGTTTAATTAGAAATTAATTAATAGACCCCAATTTGTAAATAGCCCAATTTTTAAATGCCCCAATTAGACCCTACTTGAAAATTTCATTTTTTTTTAATAATTTCATTTAATATAGGTATTTGTTTTAATCTTTTGAATTACTTTTCAGGAATTATATGAATAAAGGAAAATTTTAGCCCTTAAAAGGATAATATTCTTATGCATTTGATGGTTAGATCAATTTGAATGAATCAATAACGATGTTTTGAAATATTATAGAGCTTTTATTCTAATTTTTTTTATTGACATTTGCATACTCATGTTATGATTCAGTTTTGTATTTTTAATTAACATGTACAATGGAATTTATTGACAAAAATAATGTGATTTATTGACATGTACAGTGGGACTTCAATGTTAGAATATTCATAGCATATATTAAAATACAGTGTTGAATATCCTAGCATACATTTGCATGCATTTGTATATAATGTGATTTACATATGCATACAGTGGGACTTCAATGTTAAGGATGTACACAATGTGATTTACATTTGCATACAAAATATGTTACTCTGGAGGTACTGTATTTCTTGCTCATTAGTAGACTTTGTCAAAATTTTGTTATCTACTCAAACATTTAGCATGTGGGAACAATGTTGTAGTGGTTCATTTTATATATTTACATTTTGAAGAATTACAAATGCAATATTATTGTGTATGACAAGTTTTAGCGTGGGACAAAAAATTGTGAAAACAAAGTAAACTCTGTCGAAATTCTGAAAAAAAAAAAAAAATTTATGTGTTGTTTCCTACTCAAACATTTAGCATGTTGAGTAATGTTATAGTGGTTTATTGTGTTTTTTGTCATTTTAGTGAATTACAAATGCAAATTTATGACGTATGTCAAATTTTATAATTGGAATTTTTTTTTAAATCAAGATAGACTGTTAAAATTCAACAAAAATATTATAATTAATTTAGTTTAAGCTACCATTAAAGAAACATCAAATAATAGCTTCAGAAAACTCTGATGAGGACGATGAAGCTACAGAGTCCTCCAGTGGACCCTCCAATGAGGATGACTGTTATGGCATCTTCTCGCCATTCACGTCAACCTAACCCTACAATAATTATGGTGTCTCTCCATAATTGCAAGCATCTGCCAGCACTTGCCAGCAGCCAAATTAGTTTTCGACCACAGTACCCGACAACTCTTTCCTTTTACTGTTTACAAGAGGACGCGTGTATCTACAGTTGATTCACTCATCCATAAAAGTCAAAAGGTGAATAATGAAGCATCTTCACTATTCTCCTTCAATTATTACAAGAAGACAAGTAGGAGATAAGCCTCCAGCTCATCTCTTACTCGAAGCCTTATCGCTTCTTGGTTTCCGTTTTTGTTATAAATATAGCCGCTCGTCTCAGTGTTTAGACAGACGACTTTAGAACCCCAATCCTTATTGTAACCTTAAAATCTCTACTGTAAGCTTTCTTCTCTACGCCTGTAAGTCTCCTGTACATATTTATCTTTCAATAATATCATATTATCTATCTTTGTTACAGTGGTGAGTCCTAGGTGTCGTTGGTCAGCCGTTGATAGCGTTGGTAAGCCAGTTACAGTATGTTGGTCAGCCGTTTTGAACCCTGAGTAAGTCGCCATGGTGAGCGCAGTCTAAGGGGTGAGGTGGTCCCATACCGGTGTTCCAGCTGTAGGTAGTCCAGGCACAGTGTTCCCGTTTCAACCCCAAGATTTTGAAAATGTCTTTTATATCAAGACTTTCTCGTTCTTCTAGTTCTAGGACAAGCAATCCAAATTTACAAAACAAGATGGAATGTCGAATTCCAGAAGTTGAAAAAGATTTACAAAACTGGTCTATACCAGCTGTTCCTTACAAGAAGATTTATGAAGTTTCTCAATCCTTTTTCTCTCAAAAAACTGAAGATTTAATTGACATAGTCGAACAGACTGTGCCTCTCAATGGATATTTAGATTCAAAACATTTGTTTTCTGCTCAAACACTTGACTATTTACTTAGCCAAGATTACAAGTACATCCATATAGGATTGATCCAGATCGGACTCAAACCTCTTACAAGCACAGGGTTAGATACTTGTGCCTTAATTGCACTTCGCGATTGTAGACACAATAGGTTTCATGATTCTCTGCTTGGAATCGCAGAGTCAACTCTGTCATCGGGTCCAGTTTATTTCAACTGCTACACCAATTTCTCAGTGTCTCTTAAGGATCCAAATGTCTTTGAAACACTAACTCTCAATATTCAGACATCTGGTTTTGATATGATCGAAGGTTCTGAACCCTTAGCTCTCATCTACAAGATCACCTTTAAGGCTATGAAGACTCAGTTAAGCCCAAGGGCTCTACAAGAGTCTGAGAAAGGATATACAATCCTTTTCCAAGCCAATAAGGAAAAAACCAATGTTATTGTTCCAAAGACAATTCATTGGAATCAAGTCACCCTTCCAGATGTATGGAAGGTCCAAGGTGCTTCTGTACCTAGAAGACTTTCTTCTAGTCAGCTTGATCACGTGTTTACTCTTCCTGATGGATCAGTAGAACTACGATTCTCTGAAGCTAGAGTTACACGACTCAACCCTTCAGATTTCCAATCAGGACGCAGATCTGAAGCTTCTTTCAGGACTGCTCCTACTCATATCACTAGATCAACTACACCAGATGCTCTACCTCATCTTGATGACTTACAGGCGTAGAAAAGAAAGCTTACAGTAGAGATTTTAAGGTTACAAGAAGGATTGGGGTTCTAAAGTCGTCTGTCTAAACACTGAGACGAGCGGCTATATTTATAACAAAAACGGAAACCAAGAAGCGATAAGGCTTCAAGAAATAGATGAGCTGGAGGCTTATCTCCTACTTGTCTTCTTGTAATAATTGAAGATATTTATTAAAGCACAAAATCCGATTTAAAATCTTTTTTTTTTTTTTTTTTTTTTGCATAAGTCCAATTCGTTGACAATCCTAATTATTATGGTGATTGAAATTAAAAAAATATTTTTGCTGTAAGATAATAGGTTAAGTTATTTCAACAACCTCTTAGTTTATTCTATTGAGATATTCATGTTTTGCATTAGCACTGAAATCAAGATAGATAATGGGTTAAGTTATTTCATGTTTTGCATTAGTTTATTCTATTAACTGAAATTCTATTGAGATGTCTACTTAGTAATTAATTAATAGACCCCAATTTGTAAATAGTCCAATTTTTAAATGCCCCAATTAGACCCTACTTGAAAATTTCATTTTTTTTTAATAATTTCATTTAGTATAGGTGTTTGTTTTAATCTTTTGAATTACTTTTCAGGAATTATATGAATAAAGGAAAATTTTAGCCCTTAAAAGGATAATATTCTTATGCATTTGATGGTTAAATCAATTTGAATGAATCAATAACGATGTTTTGAAATATTATAGAGCTTTTATTCTAATTTGTTTTATTGACATTTGCATACTCATGTTATGATTCAGTTTTGAATTTTTAATTAACATGTACAATGGAATTTATTGACAAAAATAATGTGATTTATTGACATGTACAGTGAGACTTAAATGTTAGAATATTCCTAGCATATATTAAAATACAGTGTTGAATATCCTAGCATACATTTGCATGCATTTGTATATAATGTGATTTACATATGCATACAGTGGGACTTCAATGTTAAGGATGTACACAATGTGATTTACATTTGCATACAAAATTTGTTAATCTGGAGGTACTGTATTTCTTGCTCATTAGTAGACTTTGTCAAAATTTTGTTATCTACTCAAATATTTAGCATGTGGAACAATGTTGTAGTGGTTCATTTTATATATTTACATTTTGAAGAATTACAAATGCAATATTATTGTGTATGACAAGTTTTAGCGTGGGACAAAAAAATGTGAAAACAAAGTAAACTCTGTCGAAATTCTGAAAAAAAAAAAAAAATTTATGTGTTGTTTCCTACTCAAACATTTAGCATGTTGAGTAATGTTATAGTGGTTTATTGTGTTTTTTGTCATTTTAGTGAATTACAAATGCAAATTTATGACGTATGTCAAATTTTATAATTGGAATTTTTAAAAAAATCAAGATAGACTGTTAAAATTCAACAAAAATATTATAATTAATTTAGTTTAAGCTACCATTAAAGAAACATCAAATATTTGTGGTTGAGATAATACCGTAATGGATATTAAAAAGATGAATGACAAGATATATATTAAATAAATATGTTGAGTGGTAATGGTACATGTGTCTCAACCTTGGTGTATGATTAGTAACACATGTCTTGAACGACAATATATATTTATTAGACAATTTATTTTAATGGCAAACTTTTTGTTCTTTTTTATTATTATTATTATGGTTTAGATCAAGCCCATGTATCTGTAGTTAATAATATATTGACCTAAAATTCTCAGAGTCATGCCGAGTGATTTTTCAACACAGTTAAAGCCATGAGAAACACAATAAAAAGATAAGTCGCGATGAAAATAGTTAACACCATACGGTAGTGCCAACAGCACGGGGAATACCCTAGTATCATACGAATCAGGACGGTGTTTGGGTTGGGAGATAAAATACGGCTCAAATTTAACCAAATACATGAATCTGACGGATCTTATAGAACTTAAAGCACCGAGAGTGCATGAGTTCAACTCTCATGCCTAACATTTGATATATTTTTTTTGTGAGATACAAGATGGCTGAGATTTATCCCAACATGAAGATCTAATGGTTGAGACTTAAAGTTAGCCTTTATGAAGATTTATCCCCAATAAGAATGCCAGGGATCGATTCCAATATTCAACATTTTTTTATTTTATTTATTCATTTTCTTCAAAAAATGTTTGTGATGATTAGGCATGTAAGTATATTTATTTATTTATCATACCTAAACATTTAGCATGTGGAGTAATGCTATAGTAAGGTAGATTAGTGACACAATCTTGGGGTGTGATTAGTGCCGCAACCTTGGGTTATGATTATTAACGTATGTTTTGAATAATAATATATATCTATTAAAACACCAAATTTGATTTTAAATTGTTTTTTTTTTTTTGCATAAGTCCAGTCCGTTGACAATCCTAATTATCATGGTTATTGAAATTAAAAAAAATAATTTTTGTTGTGAGATGATAGGTTAAGTTATTTCAACAACCACTTAGTTTATTTTATTGAGATGATCATGTTTTGCATTAGCACTGAAATCAAGATAAATAATAGGTTAAGTTATTTCATGTTTTACATTAGTTTATTTTATTCATTGAAATTCTATTGAGATGTCCACTTAGTAATTAATTAATAGACCCCAATTTGTAAATAGTCCGATTTGTAAATGCCCCAATTAGACCCTAATTGAAAATTTCATTTTTTTTTAATAACTTCATTTATTATAGGTGTTTGTTTTCATGTTTTGAATTACGTATCGAGAATTATATGTATAAAAGAAAAATATGGCCCTTAAAAGGATAATATTATGATGAATTTGATGGTTAGATCAATTGAAATGAAATCAACATCGTTTTATTGAAATATTATAGAGTTCTTATTTTAATTTTTTTATTGACATTTGCATACGCATGATATGATTTAGTTTTGTTTTTTTATTAACATGTACAATGAGATTTATTGACAAGAATAATGTGATTTATTGACATGTACAATGGGACTTCAATGTTATAATAGTACTAGCATGCATTAGAAAACAGTGTTGAATATCCTAGAATACATTTATATACATTTGCATGCATTTATGTACAGTGTGATTTACATATGCATAAAGTGGGACATCAAAATGTTCACAATGTTATTTACATTTGCAAACAAAATATGTTACTCTGGAAGTACTATATTTATTGCTCATTAGTAGACTTTGTCAAAATTTTGTTGTCTACTCAAACATTTAGCATGTGGAACAATGTTGTAGCGGTTCATTTTATATATTTGCATTTTAAGAATTACAAATGCAATATTATTGTGTATGACAGGGCTTAGTGTTGGAAAAAAAAAAAAAAAACAAAGTAAACTCTATCGAAATTCTGAATAAAAAATTTATATTTTGTTGTCTACTCAAACATTTTGCATGTGAAGCAATGTTATAGTGGTTTATTGTGTTTTAGGCCATTTTGATGAATTACAAATGCAAATTTATGAGTTATGATAATTACAAATGCAAATTTATAAAAACAAAATAGACTGTTAAAATTCAACAAAAATATTGTAATTAATTTTGTTTAAAATATCATTACATAAACACCAAATATTTGTGATTGAGATAATACTGCAATGGATATTAAAAAGATGAATGACATGACATATATTAAATAAATATGTTTGGTGGTAATGGTACATGTGTCGCAACGTTAGGGGTATGATTAGTGACATGTGTCTTTAATGACAATATATATTTATTAGGCAATTTTTTTTTAATGGCAAATTTTTTATTATTATTATGGTTTAATTTAAGCCCATGTACCAGTAGTTAATAACATATTGACATAAATTTCTCAGAGCCTAGATGAGTGATTTTTCAACAAAGTTAAAGCCATGAGAAACACGATAGAAAATAAACCGTGATGAAAATAATTAACACCACACAGTAGTGCCAACGACACAAGGAATACTACATGCATATGTAATTTATCTTACAAAACAGGACGATGTTTGGGTTGGGAGATAAAAGACGGCTTAGATTTAACCAAATATATAAATCTAACGGATCTTAAAGAACTTAAAATACCAAGAGTGCATGAGTTCGATTCCCATGCCCACATTTGATATTTATTTATTTATTTTTGGGAAATAAAAGACGGCTAAGATTTATTCAAACATTAAGATCTAATGGTTGGGACTTAAAGTTAGTTTCTATGAAGATTTATCCTCAATAAGAGTGCAAGGGATCGATTCTCATATCCAACATTTTTTTATTTTATTTATTTTCTTCAAAAATTGATTTGTGGAGATTAGGCATGTAAGTATATTTATTTATCACACTCAAACATTTAGTATATAGAGTAATGTTATAGTAAGGTAGATTAATGACACAACATTGGGGTGTGATTAGTACCGCAACCTTGGGGTATGATTATTGATACATGTTTTGAATGACAATTTATATTTATTAAAGCACCAAATCCGATTTAAAATCATTTTTTTTTTTTGCATAAGTCTAGTCCATTGACAATCCTAATTATCATGGAGATTGATTGAAATTTAAAAAAAAAAAAACTTTTGCTGTGAGAGTATATGTTAAGTTATTTCAACAACTACTTAGTTTATTCTATTGAGATGTCCATGTTTTGCATTAGTACTGAAATCAAGACAGAGAATAGGTTAAGTTATTTCATGTTTTGCATTAGTTTATTCTATTCACTGAAATTCTATTGAAGTGTCTACTTAGTAATTAATTAATAGACCCCAATTTATAAAGGCCCCAATTAAACCCTGATTGAAAATTTCATTTTTTTTTTATAAATAATTTCATTTAGTATATGTGTTTATTTTAATCTTTTGAGCTATGTTTAAGGAATTATATGAATAAAAGAAAAATCTGGCCCTTAAAATGATAATATTCTTATGCATTTGATGGTTATATCAATTGGAATGAAATTAACGGAGTTTTATTGAAATATTATAGAGCTCTTATTCTAATTTTTTTTATTGACATTTGTGTACTCATGTTATAATTCAGTTTTTTTTTTTTTATTAACATGTACAATGAGATTTATTGATAAAAATAATGTGATTTATTGACATTTACAGTGGGACTTCCATGTTAAAATATTCCTAGCATACATATTAGAATACATTGTTGAATATCCTAGCATACATTTGTATATATTTGCATGCATTTGTATATAGTGTGATTTACATATGCATACAGTGGGATTTCAATGTTAAGCAAGTACACAATTTGATTTACATTTGCATACAAAATGTGCTACTCTGAAGGTATTGTATTTCTTGCTCATTAGTAGGCATTGTCAAAATTTTGTTGTCTACTCAAACATTTAGCATGCGGAACAATGTTGTAGTGGTTCATTTTATATATTTGCATTTTAAGAATTACAAATGTAATATTATTGTGTATGAAAGAGTTTAGTGTTGGAAAAAAAAACAAAGTAAACTCTGTCGAAATTTTGAAAAAAGAATTTATGTTTTATTATCTACTCAAACATTTAGTATGTGGAGTAATGTTATAGTGGTTTATTGTGTTTTATGCCATTTTGATGAATTACAAATGCAAATTTATGAGGTATGAGAAATTTTAGTATTGGAAATTAAAAAAAAAAACAAAATAGACTGTTAAAATTCAACAAAAATATTGTAGTTAATTTAATTTAAGTTACCATTATAGAAACACCACATATTTGTGATTGAGATAATACCGCAATAGATATTAAAAATATGAATGACATATCATATATTAAATAAATATGTTTAGTGGTAATTTTACATGTGCCGTCGCAGTCTTTGGGTATCTTGAACGACAATATAATTTATTAGGTAACTAATTTTTAATGGCAAACTTTTTATTCTTTATTATTATTATTATGGTTTAGTTTAAGCGCATGTACCAGTAGTTAATAACATATTGACCTAAAATTTTCAAAGTTATGGCGAGTGATTTTTCAACACAGTTAAAGCCATGAGAAACACGATAGAAATATAAGTCGCGATAAAAATAGTTAACATCGTACGGTAGTGCCAACGGCACGAGAAATACCCTTGTTTATCTTACAAAACTGGACGGTGTTTGGGTTAGGAGATAAAAGATGACTCAGATTTAACCAAATATATGAATAAGACGAATCTTATAGAACTTAAAGCACCAAGAGTGCATGAGTTTGATTCCCATTCCCAACATTTGATATTTATTTAAGTGAGATAAAATACGGCTGAGATTTATCCAAACATGAAGATCTAATGGTTGAGACTTAAAGTTAGCCTTTATGAAGATTTATCTCCAATAAGAGTGCAAATGATCGATTCCCATACCCAACATTTTTTATTTTATTTATTTATTTTATTCAAAAATTGATTGTGGAGATTAGGCATGTAATTATATATTTATTTATTGATCATAATCAAACATTTAGCACGTGGAGTAATGCTATAGTAAGGTAATTTAGTGACAACCCTGGGGTATGATTAGTGTCGCAAACTTGGGGTATGATTATGAACACATGTTTTGAATGACAATATATATTTATTAAAGCACCAAATCCGATTTAAAATCCTTTTTTTTTCATAAGTCTAGTCCGTTGACAATCCTAATTATCATGGTGGTTGAAATTAAAAAAATATTTTTGTTGTGAGAGAATATGTTAAGTTATTTCAATAATCACTTACTTTATTCTATTGAGATGTCCATGTTTTGCATTAGCACCGAAATCAAGATAGAGAATAAGTTAAGTTATTTCATGTTTTGCATTAGTTTATTCTATTAACTGAAATTCTATTAAGATGTCCACTTAGCAACTAATTAATAGACCCCAATTTGTAAATAGACCAATTTGTAAATGCCCTAATTCGACCCTAATTGAATTTTTTTTTAAAATAATTTCATTTAGTATAGGTGTTTGTTTTAATATTTTGAATTACGTTTCAGAAATTATATGAATAAAAGAAAAATCTGGCCCTTAAAAGGATAATATTCTTATGCATTGGATGGTTAGATTAATTGGAATGAAATCAACAGCGTTTTATTGAAATATTATAGAGCTTTTATTCTAATTTTTTTTTATTGACATTTGCATACTCATGCTATGATTCAGTTTTTTTTATTAACATGTACAATGAGATTTATTGACAAGAATAATGTGATTTATTGACATGTACAATGTGACTTCAATGTTGAATATCCTAGCATACATTTGCATGCATTTGTATACAGTGTGATTTACATATGCATACAATGAGACTTTAATGTTAAGCACGTACACAATGTGATTTACATTTGCATACAAAATGTGCTGCTCTAGAGGTACTGTATTTCTTGCTTATTAGTAGACTTTGTCAAAATTTTGTTGTTTACTAAAACATTTAGCATGTGAAACAATGTTGTAGTGGTTCATTTTATATATTTGCATTTTCAAGAATTACAAATGTAATATTATTTTTTATGACAGGTTTTAGTGTTGGAAAAAAAAATTTGAGAAAACAAAGTAACTTTGTCGAAATTATGAAATTTGTTTTTTAATGTTTTGTTGCCTATTTAAACATTTAGCATGTGGAGTAATGTTATAGTGGTTTATTGTGTTTTTTTGCCATTTTGATGAATTACAAATGCAAATTTATGAGGTATGACAAATTTTAGTATTGAGAAATTTTTTAAAAACAAGATAGACTGTTAAAATTCAACAAACATATTGTAATTAATTTAGTTTAAGCTACCATTATAGAAACACAAAATATTTGTGATTGAGATAATGCCGTAATGAATATTAAAAAGATGAATGACATGACATATATTAAATAAATATGTTTAGTGATAATGGTACATGTGCCGCAACTTTGGGGTATGATTAGTGACACGTGTCTTGAACGACAATATATATTTATTAGACAATTTTATTTAATGGGTATGATTAGTGACACGTGTCTTGAACGACAATATATATTTATTAGACAATTTTATTTAATGGCAAACTTTTTTATTCTTTATTATTATTATTATTATTATTATTATTATTATTATTATTATTATTATTATTATTAAAGCCCATGTACCAGTAGTTAATAACATATTGACCTAAAATTCCCAGAGCCATGTCGAGTGATTTTTCAACACAGTGAAACATGATAGAAAGATAAGCCGCGATGAAAATAGTCAACACCGTACGGTAGTGCCAACGGCACGGGGAATACCTTAGTATATTACAAATCACAATGGTGTTTGAGGTTGGAGATAAAAGACGATTGAAGTTTACCCAAATATAAAAATCTAATGGATCACATAGAACTTAAAGCGTCAATAGTGCATGAGTTCGATTCCCATTCCCATACTAATAGTTTCGATATTTATTTGTGTTTTCTTCAATTGTTGACGGTGGTTGATGATACATAAAAACATCGCGCCTATAAGCCACACACGTGTCATGATGATCTCGAGAAAATACGGGCCCCAACATAACATTGATCCGGCCCAAGCGGTTTTAAGCCCGCTCAATTTAGTCCGCCAGCGGACCCGAACTCTCCCAGCATGCTAGGCCCACACATCTCACAACTACCCTCAATACCCATAAGTCCTACTAAGGCAAGTATCTCGAGGATCAACTTCGGACGAGCAACTACAACTGCTCTCTGCTTCCAACTAGGATGCAAATACCAGAGTACATTCCACATAGGGAAACTTCTTTCTACTGATTGATCTCGCTTTGGGAATTATCTCCCGCGTATCTAGGAGCATGGGGCTAATAGGGAACTTCCCTCCTACAACACGACTCCTAATTAGAAGAGGATCTCCACGAAGATCTCCTTCCTAAATTACGCCTACGATGGCTTGGTAGAACCAGGACTCATTGTACTATAAATAAGACATGAGGTTGGTAAGCTAAGGTACGCTACAAATTCCTTGTTACAACATTACACCTTTCTCAGATCTCTGTCTGACTTTAGCATCAGAGTGCCATTGGCCACCACAACGGTGGTCCGTGGCTCACGTGTGTTACTTGTGTAGGTTAGCAGAAACTGGGTCAAAGCAGGGAGCGAAAAACGACTGCATCAATTTGGCGTCGTCCGTAGGGACGAAAAAGTCTTTAACTTTACACTAAGCGTCATTCCCATTCAAGATCCAGAGAGATGGTGGCCATTAGGTCATGCAACAATGGAGAACTAGATGACACGTCAAACGCTCAGACTGTCCCTACTCCACCCCTTTCAGTAGTTCCTGTCATGCACGAACAATCGACTCGCGCTCCCAGAGCAATGACTGCACCAACAAACCTCGGGGAGCCATACATAATATATGTACTTCATGGAGCACATTCCGAGTCCGAATTATCCAACATATTCAGGAAAAGGGTTCTACGAGATATGAAAATCCAAGCGATACGTGGCAAACAGTCGATACAACATGGTTGGGAACGAAGACCATCTGCACCACTGGTATTTAAGGAGAAATATCTCCAGGGCGTACAACTCCCACACAACGATGCCCTAGTGGTAACAATTTTCTGGCGGGTTGGGAGGTAAGAAAATCTTTAGTAGACACTGGGAGCTCGATGAACGTCCTGTTTTTCCACAAGTTCCTCAGCATGCAACTGGAAGAGACAACCTTAACCCCGATAGTCGTCTAGTGATCGACTTCAGTGGCAAAAGGCGGTTCCTAGTATGAAAGATACATCTGACTACAACAACAGGAGAGCATCTAACTCAGAAAACCCAGTTTCAAGAATTTATAGTGATCAACACGCCTTCAGCGTACAACGCGTTCCTAGGAAGACTCTGGATACACAAGATGGAAACAACGATTTCCACCCTGCACCAATGCGTCAAGTACCAAACAAACTGAGCGATTGGTACATTGAGAGGCGACTAGGTAGTTGCCAGGGAGTGCCAGTACATGACGATTCTACCACCCGGCGATTATCTGTTCTACCCAAAGTGCAGGAGGGAAATAGCTGACCCCAGACAATGAGGCACCTGTAAGCCCTCAGGTAGGCCCAATGCTGGACAACCAGAGGAAAAAACCATTGTGGTCTACCTTAGTAGCCCTCACAACAGCAAGGCCATTCAGATTGGTTCCCACCTGACCGAGGGAGTGACGAAGCAACTCAAGGAGTTGCTGCAGCGTAACTAGGACATCTTTGCTTGAACCATGCGGGACATGGTGGGATCGATCCATCAATAATAACCCATCACCTCTCGAAGAAAACTGTTTGGTAGAAGAAAAGACATGTGGCGCCCGAAAGGAACACGATCATAAATGAGGAGGTACAACGTTTACTCAATGAGGGCATGATCAAGGAAACACGATACCCCGACTGGCTAGCAAATATCGTTTTTGTAAGAAAGAAAAATGGAAAATGGAGAGTGTGCGTAGGCTATACTGACCTAAACAAAGCCTGCCCAAAATACAGTTTCTTGCTCCACCGCATCGATCAGATCGTGGATGTCACTTCAGGGCACAGTCTATTCAGCTTCATGGACGCCTATTCAGGCTATAATCAAATAATGATGCACCTCCAGATCAAGAGAAAACATCTTTCGTGATAGAAAAAGGGATATACTGCTTTAATGTGATGCCATTCGGCTTAAAGAATGCAGGCGCTAGATACCAGCGACTGGTTAACCGGAAGTTCAAAGAACAAATTGACAGGAACATGAAGGTCTACATAGATGACATGCTGGTCAAGAGCCTTCATAGCCCTGACCATGTGCACGACCTCGCAGAAGCGTTCGACCAACTTAGGAAATACCAGATGAAGCTCAACCCACAAAAATGCATGTTCGGAGCAAAGTTTGGAAAATTCCTGGGCTATATAGTAAACAAAAAAGGAATCAAGGCCGACCCAAAATAGATTCAGGCCCTTCTTGACATGAAAGCCCCGGCCAACATCAGAAATGTTTAAAGCCTGACTGGAAGGGTTTCAACACTCAACAAATTCATATCAAAATCCTCCGACAAATGCTTGCCTTTCTTTAAGATACTAAAGGGGATCAAAGGGTTCTCGTGGAACGAAGAATGCGAACAAGCCTTTGAAAGCCTGAAAGCATACATGGGGAGTCTAAAGCTACTATCGAAACCAGCGATAGGAGAAACACTTTAATTATACTTGTCTGTTTCCGAACACGCTGTCAGCTCAGCCCTCATACGAAACGACCGAGGAACCCAGAGACCAGTATATTACACCAGCAAAACCTTCATAGAAATGGAAGCACACTATCCGGATCGGGAAAAGTTGGCTATGGCACTGGTAGTATCCTCTAGGAAACTGAGGCCATATTTTCAGGCCCACACCATAATGGTCCTGACAAAACATCCCCTCTGCTCGGTACTACATAAACCTGAGTTATCTGGAACGATGGTGAAATGGTTGGTGGAGTTCAGACAACTTGACATAAACTACACTCCAAGAACCGCCATCAAAGCCCAAGTACTGGCAGACTTCATTGCTGAGTTCACTGGAAGACAAGAACCAAAGTTAGGTCACCAACCCTCGAACTCAAATGCCTAAGCATGGATCTTGCGCTGCGACGGATCCTCGACAGGAAAAACGAGCGGAGCGGGGATCACACTCCCCTCCCCCAGTGGCTTCACCCTTGAAAATGCAGCCAGGTTTGGTTTCCTCGCTTCAAACAACGAGGTCGAGTACAAAGCCCTCATGTCGGTCTAAAGCTAGCATTAGGGATCGGTATAGATCGCCTGACAGCTTACAACGACTTAAGACTGGTAGTCAACCAGGTCAAAGGGGATTTCAATAGCAAGGACCCCCGCATGATACCCTACCTCGACAAGGTACTTGGCGTAATGGCCAGGTTCAAGAGTTGTGAACTCATGCAGTGCCCCAGAGATGACAACAAAAGAGCTGACGCGCTAGCCAGAGAAGCTTCTGCCTCCGACGAAGTCTCAAGCGGCATCATCAAACATCAAGAACAATCAAGCATCGAGGAAGAAAAACATAAAGACATTTGCGCTACAGAAACACAACCAAATTGGATGACTCTGATATTGGATCATATACCAACTGAGAAGGTTGAAGCAAGAAAATTTAAAAACAGAGCAATCAAAGTACACTCTCCTAAACGAAAAGTTATATAGGAGATCAGTGACAGGGCCCCTGCTCCGATGTTTTTTTGCCTTCAGAAGCGGGCTAAGTCTTGGGAGCAATCCACAGCAGTATATGCGGGAATCACCCAGGTGAGAGAACCCTCGCCCATAAAGCCCTGACTCTAGGGTACTACTGGTCGACCATGTAGCGAGACGCCAAGGATACCGTCCGCAAGTGCGACAAGTGTCAGAGGTTCGCGCTATTTACCCATATGCCGGCCCAGCCACTAACTCCAATGACTAGTCCATGCCCATTTACGCAATGGGGAATGGACATCGTTGGACCGCTCCCGGCATCGGCAGGTAAAAAATTCCTTATTGTGGTCGTTGACTACTTCACCAAGTGGGTCGAGGTCGAGCCTCTATCTAAAATCGGGCAGGTACAAATTGAAAAATTCATATGGGCCACAATCATCTGCAGATTAGGTATCCCCAGATAATTGGTTAGTGACAACGAAATTCAGTTCGAAGGCAGCAAGGTCTGGGAACTGTGCAAAAGGCCAAGTATCAATCACCACTTCTCCTCACCAGAACACCCCCAGGCCAATGGCTAAGCGAAAGTTACCAACTGGACGATCCTAAAAGCCATAAAAAAAGCACGATGCAGCCAAAGGAAAATGGGTTCCAGAGCTACCAGAAATACTCTGGGCATATCAAACAACTAAAAGAGCCCCTACCAGAGAGACACCCTTCACCCTAGCATACGGGTCAGAAGCCATGGTTCCAGTAGAACTCGAGGTGCCAACCTTCTGGATGGAAAAGTTCAGACCAGACTGCAATGGCGGGGCCTTGCGCGTGGGAATAGACCTCCTCGACGAAAAAGGGATCTAGCCTCTACCAAGATAGCCGCCTACCAACAACAGATGACGCAATACTACAACAAGAAGGTTAAGCCACGCGAATTCAAGGTGGGAGATTGGGTACTCAGGAAGACCCAACATAACACCAAAAAAACCAGAGCAGGAAAGCTAAATCTAAATTGGGAAGGATCTTACAGAGTTGCCAAGGTTAACAAGCCGGGAACATACTCGCTGGAAGACGCAGACGACAACGGACTTAAATGACCATGGAATGTAGAACACCTCAAAAAATATTATCAATAAAATATTTTGGTTTTACAAAAATTTCCACTGCTATCTGTTACAACCCTCGACCAGCCCGGATATGGCCAGACTCGAATATCATCCCAAAGCCTAATCCACTCTGCGCCGATCACGACGGCTGAGGAAGTGGGAGTCTAGTCAACGCTTGTTTGTTGATGACGACAACTCGCCAAGGGATCATTGCTTTCAACACAATCAATGATCGCCGAACTGACCAGGTAAGCTCAGTCAGTTCGCGACTGATGATGACGGTTTCTGGTGCCCAAAGCCTAATCCGCTTCGCGCGGATCACGACGGTTGAGAAAGTAGGAGTCTAGTCAGCGCTTGTTCGCTGATGACGACGACTAGCCAAGGGATCATTGCTCTCAACATAGACAATGATTGCTGAACTTACCAGGTAAGCTTAGTTAATTTGCGACTGATGATGACGGCTTTTGGTGCCCAAAGCCTAATCTGCTCCGTGCAGATCAGGCGGTTGAGGAAGTGGGAGTCTAGTCAGCGCTTGTTCACTGATGATGACGACTCGCCAAGGGATCATTGCTCTTAACACAGATAATGATCGCTGAACTTACCAGGTAAGCTTAGTCAGTTCGCGACTTATGTCGACGACTTTTGGTGCCCAAAGCTTATTTCCCTCCACAGGGATCACGACGGCTAAGGAAATAGGGGCAGAAGTCGGCACTAGTCCGCCAACATTGAGGGAGTCATTACAGACAACGACTAAGGGAGCCTGGTCAACCTCTGACAATAACGATTTCTGCTGGTTAAACCCTAATTTGTTGCAGGAGCAACTAGGGGGTGGGCATCCCATCCCGCAATCCCGAACCCGTCCCGCCCCAATTTTTTTGGGTCCTTTTGGAATTGATCAAACTCATCTCGATCCCATCCCGTCCTGATCTAGAGTGGGATGGGATCGGGATGGAAATTTTCAATCTCGCCTATCCCGTCCCGTCCCGAATTTATTTATTTATATTTTTATTATTAATTTTAATCAAAATACTCTTTTAAATTAAAGTTTAGGATGTGTTAAAATTAAATCAATGTAAGATTAAATTCTATATGAAATCTAAATGAATTGAATAATTAATTCAAAATGAAATTTAATATTTATTTTCCTTCCAAAAAAAAGTTAATTTTTATTTATTTAATATCTATTATTATTTATGATGTAAGTTATATGTATATAAATTTGACATTATTGGTGTGTGAGTAATGTGAGATAAAACTCTTTTTGTTATTTTTTTTATTGGAGGACTATTTAGTTTATGCTCATCCCATCCCGTCCCGATCCCGTTTGAGATGGGACGAGGTCGGGATGAGGTCTATCCCGTCCCAATCCCGAATGAACGGGATGGGATAGGGATGGGTCCATCTTGTCCCTTCCTGTCCCGTGCCCACCCCCAGGAGCAACCCAAAGCAACAACATATTTTGACTGACAAAGATACGCATCCCGCCTAGCAATGCAAACTCTATTGTCTATGAAGCAACTAAAGTATTCACGACAAGATGGGACAAAACAACACTTTCATTCAAAAAACATGTCTATATATTATCCATCTAGGAAAGGACGTTACAATCACTCTAAGGTGAAGCATCCTCCTCATCAGTAAGCCTCGTGGTGCTAGAGCCTTCTCCTTGATTGATCGGCTCGAAAGCAGCCCTCCTGTAGCATGCAGAATCTAGGTCAATACTGGGAAGCTCTCCCCTAATCAGCCCTAGGTGCTCTAGTTTACCCCAAAGGACCTCAGACGAGATTAATAGCCTCCCGCCTGACATGTCGAAGTCCATCGCGCCCGACAGGGCCTCATAGTGCGAGCGCTCATCCGCAAGAAACCGCTCCGCCTCAAGAACACGGCGAAGCCCCTATTCAACAACAACTTCCAGTTTCTGCCTTTCAACAACCCAGTCTGCCTCCACCCTCTTCCTTTCGGCTTTCTGAGCCTCCCGTTAGGAAGACCACCTGTCTATAGCCACCTCCAGACGTTCTAGTTCGGCCCTGGTCCACCTTAGTTCGGGACGAGTTGACGCCAAATCGGACTTGGTGGCCCTTAGCTGAGTTCTCATACCAGCGACTTCTGCTTCGATGATAAAGGCCGCAGCCTCCACGCCTTCGCTGTTCGCGACAATGCCAAAATCCTGCAATCGACCATCCAAGGATTTCGCCTGATAGAGAGCATCCGAATATGACTTCCGCAAGTTCGCGAAGGCCTTCTCCAAAGCAAGAACCCTCCCACGGGCTTCGGGGTGCAGCGAAACATGACTGTATGACTCTAGGGCACGAGTAACTGTCCCGAAACCGCAACAACGCTAAACCTTGACATGCGGTCTAACTGCCTCTCCTGCTAAGTTGACAATGGAAGCCGAAACATCTGGAGAAAGGCCGCGACCCCCCAAAGGTGTCGC
The DNA here is from genome assembly GCA_963556465.1 of Berberis vulgaris. Lineage (NCBI taxonomy): Eukaryota > Viridiplantae > Streptophyta > Magnoliopsida > Ranunculales > Berberidaceae > Berberis > Berberis vulgaris. Next base: position 54,233,267 of record OY747124.1, on the reverse strand, counting down.
CTGTGCAGACTGCGACATACTAGGGGGAGAAGCCGCTCTGACAAAATTTTGCATCTTCCTCGGGACAACAATGGGAGGTACATTTGCTTCCAATTCAGCAAGCCCGGAAGGACTGGGCAAGGCCATACTTCTCTTCCTCGTGCGACAGGAAACCACCCCCTCAGCCGGCAAACTCGACATGGGGTGAGTACCATAAGAACACCGTAGCGTGCGACGTGCCTGACATTATGACCTCCTCAATGAAAGTCAAAAGGAGCTTGAGAAACTCTCTCACTATCCGCTTTTTTTCCTCGCTGAGAGACGGCATAACAAACCTCCCTGAAGCAAAGGAACAACATCATAACTAATATCACAAAAAGAACATACAAAAATATGCATGCGCAGATGACCAAGAGACTCACAGAGATCAAGCTAAAAGTATCAAGACACTCTACGACTCCTGAACTTGAAGTAACCAGAATCCGTCGAAGAAAAAACCATTTCTTCTCCCAAGATTCAGCGCTATCTGCCGCCAATCGCAGTCAGGGAGGACATTTCAACACACATATAACATTGGAATCCAATCAAGTCTCGGTCAGATGGTGGATCACCGACGAGGTCAAATAGAGGCCACGTCATGAGCCCTCAAGATAATTGCGAGCAGTATCTTGAAATCGCTTTGCTCCGTTTGAGCGGGAGGCATTCAAAAATGGATAAAGAAGCGCCAAACATCCTCTGGCACTTGAAGTCGGAGCCCGGACTCGAACACACCTCGGTACAAGCCTATGAACCCATAAGGGGGTATAGTCAGACCTAAAACTCCACACGCAGGAACAATTTGCAAATATTTCGGAATGCGGTACAAACTACGGAGCCTGATCAACTCACTTTCGTTGACCAAGCTACCTTCGAAGAAATTGATACAAGCGAGGGATAACGTGTCCTTGGAAGAAAGGTTAACGTTATCAGCCATTAGAAGATAACGCAGATAACAATGGGGAAACCCTCATCAAGACAGTGAATATTTATAGGGAAGGCAAACCACACTTTCCCTCATTGAGCAGTCGCGTGCCCATTAATGTCATGTGCCACTTGAGACGAACGCTTCGAGTCCAATCGTCACGATGGTACAATTGCCTTTTCAATGAGTCAGTGGATCGACTTAACACCTCACTAAATCGGGGGGAGTAGCTGATGATACATAAAAACGGTCGCGCCTATAAGCCACACACGTATTATGATGATCTCAAGGAATACGGGCCCTAGTATCAGCCCAACGTTGATAAGGCCCAAGCGGTTCTAAACCCGCTCAATTCAGTCCGCCAGGCGTACCCAAACTCTCATAGCACGCTAGGCCCACATGTCTCACATCTATCCTCAATACCCATAAGTCCTACTAAGGCAAGGATCAGCTTTGGATGAGCAACTACAACTGCTCTCTGCTTCCAACTAGGAAGCAAATACTAGAGTACATTCCACACGGGGAAACTCTCTCTACGAATTGCTCTCGCTTTGGAAATTATCTCCCGCGTATCTAGGAGCACTGGGCTAACATGGAACTTCCCTCCTACAACACGACTCCTAATTAGAGGAGGATCTCCACGAAGATCTCCTTCCTAAACTACGCCTACGATGGCCTGCTAGAACCATAACTCCTTGCACTATAAATAAGACATGAGGTTGGTAAGCTAAGGTACGCTGCAAATTCCTTGTTACAACATTACACCTTCCTCAGATCTCTGTCTGACTTTAGCATCGGAGTGCCATCGGCCACCACAACGGTGGTCTGTGGCTCACGTGTGCTACTTGTGCAGGTCAACAAGAACTGGGTCAAAGCAGGGAGCGGAAAACGTCTACATCAGTGGAGATTAGGCATGTAAGTATGAATGATAAAAACTTAAGGGTTATTATGTTTTGACAAGTTTTTAAGTTTTATCGTGCCAATGGCACGGGGAATACCCTAGTATTTATGTTACAAATCAGGATGGTGTTTGAGGTTGGAGATAAAAGACTGCTCAAATTTCCCCAATTATAAGAATCTAACGGATCAAATAGAAGTTAAAGCACCAAGAGTGCATAGGTTCGATTCCCATACCCAACATTTTGATATTTATTTAGTTTGATATTTAAAGTAAAATAAACTCTATTTATCATGTTAAATTTTTATCGTGCCAACGACACGGGGAATACCCTCGTATTATATATATATGTATGTATATATGATACACCAAATCGTCCTCTAATTAGCACCGTTTACGTCAAAACAAGCTTGATTGCATGCTCAATCCAGCGAGGCCTAGACAACATTAAGCCCACTATTGGCCGATTGCAGAACGTTGGATCTGAATTTTAGTGCCTTAATAAGGCCATGCATCACGCGGTCAAGCCCAACGGCTAGGCGGAAGTCACTTTGAAGCACTTAAAAGGAAACTCGACGCAGCCAAAGGGAAATGTGTCTCAGCACTACCAGGGATACTCTGGGCGTAACGGACCAACCAAAGGACACCCACTGGAGAACACAACTTTCACCCTAGCCTACGGGTCAGAAGCAATGGTCTCGATGGAGCTCAGAGTACCGACTTTTCAGATAGAGAAATTTAGATCGGAAAACAACGACGAAACTTTGGGCATTAGTTTAGACCTCCTCGAAGAAAGGAGAAATCAGGCCTTTACTTGAATAGATGCCTACCAACAAAAGATGACTAGTACTACAACAACAAAGTCAAGCCACGTGAATTTTAAGTGGGAGACTGGGTACTCAGAAAGACTCAGCAGAACTCTAGTGAACCTGAAGTGGGAAAGCTATACCCAAATTAGGACGGACTTTACAAAGTGGCCGAGGTCAACAAGCCATAGACGTATTGGTTGGGAGATATGGAAGGTAAAAGCCTTATGCAGCCATGGAATGTAGAGCACCTTAAAAAATACTATCAATAAAGGACAATAACTTTTTATAAAATTTCATTACTATCAATCAGTCTTCCATTGCTTAACTCCCACCCACTAGTGAATTGAATAAGTCAGAACACCAGAGTTAGGCTTATCAGACTAGACCAGAGCCTAGTCAGTTTTGACTGACGGCGATGGCCTCAAGTTCTTTTTGATGCCCAGTTCGTTAAACGTGTGGCAACGGTTTAGAGAGTGTCAGCTTAGTTAGCGTTCTAATGCCTGATCAAGACGACTCACCAGGGATCATTGTCTGAATGCGGACAATAGTCGCCAAACCCGATCAAAACTTAGTCAGTGACAACTAATTATGATAGTTTCCAGTCTACTCGAAGCCTAGTCCGCGAATAACGGATTACGACGACCTAGAAATGGAAGTCTCGTCAGCGGTCTCGATGCCCGATGACGAAAGCTTGCCAAGGATCTTTGCATGGACAATGATCTTCGAACACGACCAAAGTTTAGTCAGTGACCACTGATAACGATAGATTCTGGTCTACTCAAAGCCTAATCTGAATAGAACGAATGACGATGACTTAGAAAGTGGGAGCTTATCTGGTACTCATGTAACTTGGTGAAGATGGCTTGTTAGGGATAATTGTCCAACTATAGATAATGATTGCCTAACCTTATCACTAACACCTAGTTTGCGAATAGCAGACGACGATGGGTTAAAAAGTGAGAGCTTAGTCAGTGCTCATGTAACCTGGTGAAGACGGCTCGTCAGGGATCATTGTCCTTCCGCAGACAATGATCGCTGAACCTTATCACTCCAAAACCTAGTTTGTGAATAACGGACGGGGATGGATTAGAAAGTGGAAGCTTAGTTAGTGTTCATGTAGCTCGGTGAAGACGGCTTGCCAGGGATCATTGTCCTTCCGTAGACAATGATCGCCGACCTTATCACTCTAACACCTAGTATGCAGAGAGCGGATGAAAATGGGTTAGAAAGTGGGAGCTTAGTCGGTGCTTATGTAGCCTGACAAAGACGGTTTGCTAGGATCATTGCAATTCCATGAATAATGATCGCCGAACCTAATCAAAGATTAGTTAGCTTCGGTTGATAACGATGGCTCGAACCCAGGCACTTCATAATCTATTATGAAAGTAACAGACTAACGCAATGTCATGATAAGACAGATAAGCTATGGAAGGTACAAGTAAAAATAAATATTTGACAAACTTTCTTGAAGTCATATTTCAAAAGTTACAACTGCTATGGAGGGCTCGCTCCAGAGACCGAAGAGCCAGTTACATCAGAAGGAACTGCGAAAAATAAAACAACATTGTTCGAAGCCGGTCTTGAGTCGCTAGACGGGGACACAGGGTCAGAGACTTTTGTCTCGTCAATCTTCCAGAAAGCAGCCTTCCCGTATCATTCAAAGTCAAGCTGCAGGTGGGGGTTATCTTCTTTAATCAGTCCAAACAGTTCTAGCCTACCCCGGGCGACGTCAGAAGATTATGAAGTTACACGCTACTCATGGCCCCGAGCCTTGGACTTCGCTAAACTAGCCTCCGCCTTTGATAGTCTATGTGAGAGTACAACCACATGAGATTTCTCTTCACCAGTCATTGTCTTAGCGGACTTAGCTCAGCCAGCACGGACGCATCCCGAGTCTCCGCTTCATGGACACAACGTCGCCCGTCGGCCAGCTCAGATGCAAACTCCCGGTGCAAAGCAGGGGTGGGCATTTAGGACCGAAAACTCGGACCGAACCGATAACCGGACCGATAGGGTCGGTTCGGATCAATTTTTATTAATTAAAAATTTTTCGGTTGTAAAAGCCCGGCCCGGCCCGAAGTTTCTGGTCCGGGCTTCGGTTTCCATTTTCGAAGCCCGTCGGTTAACCGGCCCGGCCCAGGTTAAACCCATCTTGCTTTTTAAACCCCATATCCTCACATCCTCACAGCGAAGGCGAAGGATCTCTCTCCCGAAGGATCGACCGCCTCCTCACATCCTCACAGCGTAGGCGAAGGTGAAGCATCCTCACATCCTCACAGCGAAGGATCGACCCGAAGGATCGACCGCCTCCTCACATCCTCACAGCGAAGGCGAAACATCTCTCTCCCGACCGCCTCCTCACAGCGAAGGCGAAACGTCTCTCTCCCGACCGCCTCCTCACAGCGAAGGCGAAACATCGACCACGACGAAGGCGGAGGCCTACTGCCAGCCCTACTCTCAGCGAAGGCGGAGGCCGAGCCGCCTCCCTCTCCCCTCCCTTCCCCGCCTTTCCCTAGATCTTGATTTGATCTCAGATCTTGATCAGATCAGATCTTGTAATTTTTTGATATAATTTTTGTTGTATGCTATAATTTTTTTTGTAATTTTTTTAATTTTGTTGTATGGTTCCAGTATTTTATTTATTATTATTATTTTTTAATACTGTAGAAGCATTTTTTTTGCTTTTAGGACCGAGACCGGCCCGAAACCGGTCAGTAAATCGGTTAACCGGGACTTCGGTTACCCGGTCAATTCAGTCCGGTTTCGGTTTTCATAAACACGGGCCCAAATTTTTCGGGCCGGTTTTCGGTTTTTAGCTTTTGGGCCGGTTACCCGTACTTGCCCAACCCTAGTACAAAGTAGTGAACTCAGACTCATCTCTTTCTTATTCAGTGGTTCGGGCTTGCGGATCAACCTGGGCCTTACCCGCCACATCTTCCAACTGCTCGCTTAAAGGGTCTAATTGATAGAGCACATTCGAATACGGTGTAGTCTGGGTGTAGCTCACCCTGAACCAACAACGCCAATCTGAAAGGACCTGAGGGCGACACCAACTCCACACCCAAAGCCTTTTCAACTAAAAGATCAGCCCAACAGCTCATCATCGGGCTCTAGGGGCGGGAAAAAAGATTTGCTTCCCAGGGTAGTAGCCTCAATAGGTCGAGGATCATCAGTGACAACATTGACTTTGCCGTCATCCGTTGACTCTGAACAATTCCCTTCCAGTACAGCTAGTGGAGTAGGGACTCCAGACAGATACTACGTTCTCCTAGAACCATCCCTTGAGTAGACCAATTGGGCCCAGACTCCGCGACCATCACTTCTTGCTCTAACGGGATCAGTTTAGAAGAAGAATCAGTTTTGCGGCTAGCTCGCTTCCTCTTTGGTCAACCAATGGGTGGCATGACCGCCTCCATCTCAGCCTGCCTTGAAGGGCTTGGTATCGTGAACTTCCTCTTCCTGGAACGACCACCACCAGTCTCCCTCGGCGACGAACTAAGCATAGTAGGAGCTACATGGAAGTATTTGAACAACCCACTCCGCAAGATGTTGTCTGAAGCTATGACCTCCTCAACATTGATCAAAGAAAGCTCATTAAATGCCATCCTCACCGATTTCTCCTCTCTGTAAGAGTTGGAGTCACAAATTTACCTGCACAAAATAGCAAGCCGACATATTAGTATCCCCGAAAGCATTTTTAAAGGGAAAAAACAAGGAGGGACATTACGCTCACTAATAGTGAATTTGAAATATTTAACAAGCGACAACCCCTCCACCTTGAAGTACGGTGAATTCGAAGAAGCCAGAAAACAATGCTTCTGATAAAATTTGAAATCATCATAAAGGGAGCCCAAGCACTTCGGAGTGCTCAACCAGTAGAATCCGTGACCATTTAGCCAAGGAGAAGTTAACAGGTGGATCACTTGCGGAGTTAACCGAAGGTCGGCGTCCTTTGCCCTAATAAGGACAACAATCAAAGTCTTGAATTCGTTAGGCACCATCTGAGCAAGAGGAATATGAAGGTGCACCAAGAAGCACCAAATGTTCTCCGAAACTGGAAAGCGAAGCCTGGCTTGGAACATGCTTTTATGAATCCTTGCGGAGGCATCAATGGATTGTGAGTAGCACCCAATTGGGTAAGTTCCAAATCTTCAGGATTCCGATAGTCCTCTCGAAGCATAGCCAAATCGGACCCCTTCTGCTCCCGGTAAAAGTCCAAGCAGACTGAAACAACTTCTGCCCAGAAGTAAGTTCGACATTGTTTGCCATGAGAAAAAGTTTGAACTTTCAAAAAGAGTTGCAGTAAGAACATAAAATCAAGAAAACAAAAAGCAGGCAAAAATGATACAAAAGTAAAAAAAATTCACCCTTGCAGAGCCAACAACTTATATAAGCATTAGGGAGTCACGCTCCCTTCATTATTGAGCAACCACACATTCATTTAATAACATGCGCAGCTCGAGACAATGTTTCGGGTTCAATCATCACGACTTTACAGATTCCATCAAAGTGACTTAGGGGACTGACATGATGGCCCACTAACTCGGGGGAGCAGCTGATGATACACCAAACCGTCATCTAATTAGCACCGTGCAGAGAAGACTGAGTTGTTGCAGCTGATGAATGAGGAACATGCTGATTCAGACCTCTCTTACTACAAAGATGTATCCTTTGCGGAGTTTGGGAAAACTTCCAATCAATCAGATGAAGAGGGTGATCAAGATCAGGGTGTCCGAGCAACAGCGCCTGCAAACACATCCCCTGCTTCTTCTCTTGCCAAATCTAGCTCCGTTGTAACAAAAGCTCTTCTTGACGATGATAGAACTCTGCATTTTTTGGATTATCAATGAAAGATGATATATTGAGTAACATTTTATACTTGTGTACTTCTTTGGCTTTTCATGCTAGTTTTTTTTTCTACTTTGTCTTATCGCGGTATTAGCTTTTAGTCAAGAGGTTTTACGGTGTCAGGAAATCATAGATTGATCTGCTTATTGTTCAAGCAATCTCGGTCTGTACTCTTTAGAAATCGAGAAGTTGTATCGACCAAGTCTTGTAGGTTGGCTAAACTCCATGCAAGGGGGTAATCTTTGTTGGCAATAGGACATGTGGACCATGCACTAATCCGCCTTCGTGATCCGCCATTTAATCCGCCCTTTGCGGGCTAGGTTGTAGGTTGGACCAGCAATTGTCGTTGCTAGTTTAAGAGAATATGTCAGAATGTGGTCAAGTGTGTGCATCACTTTAAGTGGTTGGACAGTTGTCCTTGCAAGTCGGCCGAGTTAAGCTTCTTGAGTTCTGACTGGATTCTTAAGCCGTTATTGTCCGCTTTTGGTGGACTAGGCTTCAAGTTGGACCGAAAGTTGTCATCATCAGTCGTAATTGACTAAACTTGGGTCGGGTTTGGTGACCATTGTTTGTGGTTGGACAGTGATCCCTGACAAGTCATCGTGATCAGGCGTTGAGAACGCTGACTAGACTTCCACTTTCTAAGCCATCTTTACCCATGCTCGGCAGACTACGGTCTTAGAGGGAACAAAAGCTATCGTTATCACTCGGAACTAACTAAGCTTTGGTAGGGTTTGACGATTATTGTCTGTGGTTGGAAAATGATCCTTGGCAAGCCATCGTGATCAGACGTTGAGAACGCTGACGAGACTCCCATTTTCTAAGCCATTTTCACCCGCGCTCAGCGGACTACAGTCTTAGAGCGGATCATAAGCTATCGTCATCAATCGGAACTGACTAAGCTTTGGTAGGGTTCGACGATCATTATCTGTGGTTGCACAGTGATCCCTGTCAAGCTTTTGTGATCAGGCGTTGAGAACACTGACAAGACTCGCACTTTCTAAGTCATCTTCACCCACACTCGGCGAACTACGGTCTTAGAGCGAACCAAAAGCTATCGTCATCAGTCAAAACTGACTAAGCTTTAGTATGGTTTTGCGATCACTGTCCGTAGTTGGGCAAAGATCCCTGGCAAGCCATCATGGTCGAGTGTCGAGAGCGCTGACTAGTCTCCCACTTTCTAAGCCATCGTCATTCGCGCTCGGCGAACTAGGCATTAGAGCGGACCAAAAGTTATCATCATCAGTCGTTACTGACTAAACTTTGATCGGGTTTGGTAACCATTATTTGTCGTTGGACAATGATCCTTGGCAAACCATTTCAATTAGGCATTGGAACACTGACTAGGCTCCCACTTTCTAAGCCATCTTCATCCGCACGCGGCGGACCATGGTCTTAAAGTGGATCAGAAGCTATCGTCACCAGTCAAAACTGACTAAGCTTTGATCAGGTTCGGTGATCATTGTCTGCAGTTGGATAGTGATCCCTGGCGAGTCATCGTGATCAGGCATTGAGAGCACTGACTAGACTTCCACTTTCTAAGCCACCGTCATCCGCATTTGGCGGAGTAGGCATTAGAGCGGATGAAAAGCTATCGTCATCAGTCAAAACTGACTAAGCTTTGGTCAGGTTAGGCCTTCGCTTAGCCTTGGGTGTGTAAATCTGAGTTGGGTGTTCTGACTTACTTAATTCAGCTAATAGTCCGACATAGAGGTCGGACCAATAAATTTGATTCTGGAGTCGGATTGCTAGAGATTGATTGGATTGAGGTTATCCAGGTTTAATGAACAACAATGAAATTTTAATGGAACATATACCTTGGATTTATTGATAATATCGTTGTAGGCATGCTCTATGTTCCATGGGCGCTTAAGGCATTCGTTGTTTGTATCTTTGCGTGTAGTGGGCTAGATCTGGTGGGGTTTTCGCTTGGGATTTGTTGTAAAAATCAGCATGCTAGGTGTACGACGTAGATTGTGAGATGGTTCAGTATCAGTTACTCCCCCTAGTTAATGGGGATATGTGCAGCGCCATTAACATCCCCATTAATTCAATGAATGTGGACTCATGCAGTTGCAATTGGAATCGCCGCTTCCTTATTTTTCGTACCACATTTAATGTTGATGTAGTTGTTGGTTGACTCTGTTTCATGAACCATCGCGCCTATATATAGGTTGGTCTTCACCATTTCATGCACTACCATGAACGTTGTAGAGCATGTCCTCCAAATGCATCTTTCTAGAAGATGTGTTTTGGGTTCTCCAAAGGCTAAAGGAAGATCTTTGTTGTTGGAGTCTTCGAATGTTCTGACATTTGTAGCGATGAGTCTTAACAAGAGATGTTATTGTGTGATGCCACCTGGTTTGGGTGAGCGTCCAATTGGTTCCATGAAACCTTGTAATTTCTTCTCACATTGCGAAGAAGAGTTACAGACTCCACCTCAGGGGTCGAGTTTGTCTTTCATCTTTTGTTGTTCCCTAGTTGCCGCCCACCACTGATTTTGGGAGATTATACCCACAACTAGTTTTGGGGTGGCTGTTCCAAATGTATTTACTGGGCTTTACTCGTGATGCCACAGCTGCAAGGCAAATTGGCAGAGCAAGGCTCTGATTGACGCGTCCTGTGGTCCTGGGGTGCTAACTCTGCATCACCCCAGGTATCCATCGTTTGAGAGACATCCTCATATGCTCTCATTTTGAATCCTCTTTGCAAAATAGATTGGCGGAGCAAGGTGTCAACACTCTATTTCGAGTGTCTTTGCTGCCACTTTCAAATCATCTTCGCGAAGTAGATTAGCAGAACAAAGAATCAGGGGCGTACCTGCAGCCTGTAGACTACTTTGGGTACTTTTGCTTTCACTTCCTAATCATCTTCTGGAGGAAGATTGATGAAGCGAAGTCTTGACGTGCGTTTAAGCAGATTCATACTCGCGTTAGACTTAGATACTTTTAGTGTGTAATCTTTTGTACTAGTTAGTCGGCAAGCTTTGTAACAACTTTCTTAGTAATCAATAAAGTCTGTTTTCTCTAATTCACGTTTTATTCCTTGATTGAATCTGTATCATATAGACTTTGTGCGAACAAATCTTCTAAACTGAAAAACAAAAGAAATCAAAGCAGTAAGATAGTTTAACTATGAACGGGGGCTAAGCTAGTCTGGCCCTGAAGGAGATGCGCATGGTCCTAGCTCAGACTGTGTAGCTCTATTGGAGAAGTGACATTTTGCCAATGCTAGCGAAGTTACTGAAAAGTAAACTTCGTGCGAGGGGGCATTCCTGGCTGGCTGCCAGCTTTTGGAGTAGGCGACCGTTTGTTGAAGTGATGTTACTTAGCTTTGTACTAGACTGGATGATGTCTCTAGTGCTGAATTTTTGCTCATTGCATAGTTGATCCTCGGTTGTTGGATCTTTATCTTTGTCCGCACAGGGTCCCACATGCCCAAGTTGTAATTGCTAACAATCGAGTTGTTTCAGCATTGCATAGTGGCAGTCTCTTGCTGAAGGTTGATTTCCTCGAAAAGTTCTTTGGGCTTGGTTGGAAGTGTACATGATGCATTGGTGCAAAGTAGAAACTAGTGCCTCCATATGATGGAGCCACGACCTTCCAATGATGATTTTGTAGGCGGACGGGGCATCGACCACCATGAACTCTTGGACAATGAACTTTCGTAATTGTGGCTCTCGTACCACTACCATTAGACTGATATTCCTAATAGGAAAGTATTTCTGTCTGCTGAACCCGATCATGGGGTGATTGGCGGGTGTTAAGTCTGTCTCCTTGAGTTGCATATTGCGGATACGTTGAGAAACATGACGTTTAGAGAGCTTCTTGTGTCCACTAAGGCCCTTTTCACTTCCCACTTCGTAATGAGGACCAAGATGACTAGGCGTCATTGTGAGGAAAATGGACGCCCTGGAGGTCCATGTCCGTGAAAGTCAGTAGTGGGATCGGGCTATGAATACGTGCATGCTGCACTTGTCGGTCCTCTTTCGGGACCTGTTGGACTGCTCACATTCCGAGCCAACTCCATGAAGTACATATATGATGCCAGGATCTTCCTTATCTATTTCCTTGACGACATCTTCCATTTCCTTTGCCTGGTCTCGCCTTTTGTCTGGGCTCATGAACTCTTTGAGCTTCCTCTTTCGGATCCAATACTCTATTTCACTCCTGAAACTTTTGGAGTCCTCAATGTCATGGCCTCCTTTATTGTGAAAGGAACAATATTTGCTATTATTGCGCCGGGAGGGATCTCCTTGCTGTTTGGCGGGCCACTTCAATTCTTTTCAATTCTTAATGAAGTTGAGGACGTCGGACAAACTCGAGTTGAAAATAGTGACAAATTTAGAGCCAACGAAGTTGGAGGCCTTATCTTGCCTTGCACGGAGAGTCGGGATTGTTGTCATTGCGCTTCCTCTTTCTGTCATCATCTTCCTATTTCTTTCCTTTTTGTTTATGGAACCTGAAGGTTTCGTTTTAGACTTTGCATCTTTCTTGGCGGCCAACATCTCATCGAGAGTGATGTATTTCCGAGGACTCTTTCAGCAAGTCCGCCATATCGGTTGGAGGCTCTAGAGTGAAAAAATCATAGAATTTGTCTCTCCTCATACCTGAGGTGAAGGCTGTGACTGAGGTGTCGTTACTGCAACCGTCGATGAGCAACTCATCATTGAAGCGGGTGGCGTATTCTCTCAACGTCTCATTCGGCTTTTGTTTAAGGGTGAACAGGTAATGCGAGCCATTCCTGATTCGTTGGCTACCGATGAAGCGTGTGAGAAATGTTGTTGCCAGTGTCCGGAATGAGTCAATGGACTTCACAGGAAGGCTGTGGAACCAGGTCATTGCTGACTTCTTCAGGTTGGTAGGGAATGACCGACAAATTACTACTTCAGATCCTTCTTAGAGAGCCATTACATGCTGGAAGTGGCGTAAGTGATCGAACGGGTCCATTGTCTCGTGATAAAATTCCAGCTTTGGCAGGGTGAATTTTTTCGGTAGTGGCTCATTGATGACGTGATCCATGAATGGTGAGGTTGAACAGCACGTCGGGGTTGGTGGCCCGGAGACGGAAGGGGTTCTGCGAGGCGGGTTTGTTGACCCTAGACGTTGGGTTTCTGTTGGCTGCTCCTCCACCTTTGGTCCACTAGGAATCCACAGGGGCAACGTGGCTCTTCATTGCTCTCGGTCTCCTTCTGCGGGTGCATGGTTCCTCTGAGTGAATATCTCCACCGCTCTTGCGATTTGCTGCATCTGGGTTGACAATAGATCCACCCTGGGGTCCGTCGTGGCTGCTACCGACACGGAGGTATGAGCCTGCGGTGTTGGGGCCACCGAATTTGGCGGCGATTCGTCGGTTCAAGTGTTCGAGGGTTCAACGACGTCTCCATTGTTACGAGATCTTGTCACCATCTCTCTAGACTGTAAGGATGGGTGATATTACTGTTTTCAAAGGAATTTCTTCATTCCCCACGAACAGCGCCAAACTTATGTAGGCGAATCCTGTTCTCTTTGACCTTGACCTGCACCGGGAACACATGTGAGCCAAAGACCATCGTTGTGGCGGTCGATGGCACTTCGATGATAAAATCAGACAAGGCTTGAGAATGGCTTAAAGCTGTAAATTGGGTTATGTAGTGTACCTTTGTTCATCAACCGAGTGTCCTATTTATAATGCAAGAGTCCTTGTTCGGCTAGGCCTTTGGGGGTGTAGTTTAGGGAAAGATATCTTGCTGGAGATCTTTTCCTTGTTAGGAGTCGTTCATGTATGAGAGTTTCCCTACACGACTTGTGCTCCTAGATCCGCGGGAGAAACTTCTTTTTTGGAGCGTTGTCCATGCAAAGGAGTTCCCATGCACAACTTATACTTCAATATTTATTTCTTAGTCAGAACCAATGTATTGCTGGCCTGTCCATTTTAGGTCGATCCCACAGATACTTGCGTGGTTAGGCCTTACGAGTATTGGGCTTGATCATGTGACGCGTGGGCTTAGTATGGCACTGCAATTCATGTCCAACCTCTTGGATTTTGTCAATAGTGGGCTTAGTGTTGTTTGGGTTTTGCCAGATTGGGTGGGTAATCAGGCTCGCTTTGTTCTCTTCGCGAGATTATCATGACATGTGTACAACGTGGCGCAAAAAGCGGTTTGGTGTATCATCAATATATATATATATATATATATATATTACAGTGTTCTAAAAATCGGTCTAGGCGGCCGCCTAGGCGCTAGAAGGTGGAAAACCGCCCAGATTAATGCCTGGGCGGGCAGTCTGGGCGGTCTGGGCGGGGTCTAGGCGGGGTCTAGGCGGTCTGGGAGATTTTTATTTTTTTTATTTTTTTATTTTTTTTATTTTTTTTATTTTTTTATTTTTTTATTTTTTTATTTTTTTATTTTTTTATTTTTTTATTTTTTTATTTTTTTATTTTTTAATAAGGTTGATTGTGTTCTTATTTTATTTTTCTTTCCTATTTTTTAGAAATAAACTATTTAATTATTTTTTATTCAGTATATGTCTAAATGTAGCGAAGGATGATTACTTAATGGAATTCTCAAAGGATCTGCCGGTACCAATTTTACTAATGTAGATTTTATCAAACATAACTGAGGTTATTCATGCAATTTGAAGAAAATAAAAGAGTACACAAATTCAAATTTATATAAAGTACCCATCATGACCAACTTCAGTCATTTGAGTTTTAATAAATTTTGTTCACGATTGTTAATTTTTCATGTTTTTAAATTTTGCATATGTATATTGACATTAAATTGAATGTAATTGATAAGGTATTATGCTTAACTTTTGTAAATTATTAAAGTTATAATACAAAACCTAAGACCGCCTAGGCACCCGCCTAGGCCCCTGGGCGCTAGGCACCTGCTCGCCGCCCGCCTAGCGCCTAGCGATTTTTAGAACACTGTGTATGTATATACATACACATGTATAACTAGTATATTAGCCGTGTTGTTGGCACGATAAAAACTAGATTTTGGTCAAACTCAATTAAAAAAAAAATATGCATTTAAAAACCGCACTAGTGAGTTCTGCTCAAACTTTTATTTTTCTAAATATGGAGTTCAAGGTCTTTATTTTAATGCACTTTAAGATGCTCGTCTAATGCTTTAATAAAAATTGAAAATACTTATGATGTGAAATGTATTCTACGTGTTTTCTTTAAGTTGCATATGGCGGGAAATGCATATATTGAAACTTGAGTATTGTATTGATCATTTGTATCATTTCAAAAATGCATTTTAATGATATCAAGTGTAGCAAAATTTGACAACTAAGTAAATATAAATTTTTTAATCTTGAGAATTAAAAATCACAAAATTCTCTCCTCCAGCAACATGGACATCACATCAACTTTTTTCTCCATTTTTTCATTTTCTTTGTCATTCTCCATTCATCTTATTTACACATATGTCAGTGATGAAAATAAATTTCCACATCAACATCTTCTACAACTTTCAATCCTAGCAATTTTTTATCTCCAAATCGTTATGAATACTAAAATCTTTAGCTGTATAAGATAGACTAGTGTATTACTTGTGTCACTGGCACAATAGAAAATGTGTCGTGATATTAGGGTCAAAATTGGTCAAAGTTTTTGTCAAATAAAAAAAGTTTAAACAGTGGAAGTGGAGTTCAAGTTCTTTGTTTAAATATACCTTAAGAAACTTTTCTTGTTCTTTTTAAAAAATTGAAAATACTCATAGCGTGAAATGAATTAGTTTTTTCTTTAAATGTATAAGTTGAAAAAATTAAAAATACGTGAAATACATTATTTTTTTTAATGCATATGGTATGTAATGAATATGCTAAAATTTTAAGTGTTTATATTGATAATCGATTTTGTTAGAAATATCTTTTTTCAACGAATACCAAGTTTACCAAAATTCAACAATTGCACAAATAGTTATGATAATATTTATTGTGATTAAAAAGACACACACAAAATACTTACACTCTCTTCCACGCGTACATTCCACACACATTTTAAGTTTTATGTTGTTGTTTTTTGTTTTTAATTTTTTTTTCTACATATTTTATATTACAAATATGTCATTATAGATAATGAATCTCAAACCTCAGCGATTTCCCCAATTTTCAATTTTACCCCTCTTTTATCTTCAAATTCTTATAAATAGTGGAACACCTAATTGATTTCTAAGATAGACTAGTTAATTATTACCAGTGTCATTAGCACATTAGAAAGTAGTTGAGGCATTAGGTCAAACTCGATTTGAAAAATATATGTATTTAAAAACCGCCGCAGTGAGTTCTCCTCAAAATTTGATTTACCAAAGTATAAAGTTCAAGATCTTTGCTTGAATGAGCTTAAGATGATCGTTTTATCCTTTAATAAAAATTGAAAATACTTACGCGTGAAATGTATTAGATTTATTTTTTTGAATTGCATATGGCAGGAAATGCATATATTGAACAATTTCGTGTTTTATTGATTATTAATTTCATTTAAAAGATCTTTAAAAACGTATTCCAACAATACCAAGTTTAGCAAAATTTGACAACTAAGTAGATAGTTATAGAAATTTTAATTTTGAGAAAAAAACACAAAATTCTATTTTTTCTTTGCCTTTTACATTCATCTTATTTAGAAATATGTCAATGTTGAAAATAAATCTCTATATCAATGCCAATGGTAGCCTGGTTAGTTGGTTAAGGTTGTGGTAGTTTGACCCCCACGTCTTGGGTTCAGTACCCACCAGTGACACACTTATGCTTATTACTCGTGTCGTTGGCATGATAGAAAGTTTGTCGTGATATTAGGGTCAAAATTGGTCAAAGTTTTTCTCAAATAAAAATTTATGTTATTTGTTTGAATATGCCTTGAGAAGCTCTTATCATTCTTTTGAAAAAAAAAAATGAAAATACTTACAACGTGAAATGTATTAGTTTTTTAATGCATAAGTTCATAAAATGAAAATACTCACGGTATCGAATACATAAAATTTTTTTTAAAATGCATACGGTGTGAAAATGCATATTTTAAAATTTTAAATTGATCACCGGCTTTGTGGAAATTTATTCAAAAAATTCATTTCAATGATACCATTACCGAAGTCTGGTAGCTAAATAGATAGTTATGATAATTTTTATTTTGAGAAAAAAGAAAACACAATATTTTCTCTCTCATCCACACGTATATCCTACACACTCATTTTAAGTTTTATGTTGTTTTTCTTTTGTCTTTCTACATGTTTCATATTTATAAACATGCCACTATAGAGAAAGTAGGTTGTGGCATTAGGTCAAACTCGATTTAAAAATATATATGTATTTAAAAACTGGTGTAGTGAGTTCTTCTCGAACTTTAATTTTCCAAAATATGAAGTTCGTGGACTTTGCTTGAATGCTCCTTAAGATGCATGTCTTGTGCTTTGATAAAAACTAAAAAGACTTGCGATGTGAAATGTATTATACATAATTTTTTTTAAACGCATATGGTGGGAAGTGCATATTTTGAATATTTGAGTGTTGTATTGATTATTGGTTTCATTAAAAAGATTTTCAAAAATACATTCCAACGATATCAATTTTTGTAAATATTGACAACTAAGTTGATAGTTGTGAAAATTTAAATTTTTTAATAAAACACAATATTTTCTCTCTCCGTCACATGGACATTCCATGAATTTTTCAATATTTTTTTGATTTTCTTTGCCCTGCTACATTCATCTTATTTACAAATATGTCCTTGTAGAAAATGAATATCCACATCAACAACTTCCCCAACTTTTAATCCTAGCCACCTGTTATCTCCAAATCCTTATGAATAGTAAAACCTTGAAGTGATTTGTAAAATATATTAGTGTATTACTGTGGCGTTTGCACAATAGAAAGTGTGTCGTGATATTAGTGTCAAAATTAGTCAAAGTTTTTTATCAAGTAAAAAAAAAATTCAAACAGTGGAAGGGGAATTGAAGTTCTTTGTTTGAATATGCCTTGAGAAGCTCTTTTATTTCCTTTAAAGATACTCACTACCTGAAATGTATTATTATTATTTTTTTGAAATACATATGTTGGAAAAAGTAAAAATACTCACGGTGTTAAATACATTATCGTTTTTGTTAAATGCATACGATGTGAAATGCATATTTTAAAATTTTAAGTGTTTGTATTGATCATTGGTTTTATTGAAAATATCTTCAAAAATGCATTTCAACGATACCAAGTTTGTCAAAATCCGACAACGACGTAGATAATTATGATACTTTTTACTCAGCAAAAAAAAAGAAAACATAATACTTTTTTTCTCCTCCACACATGCATTCCACACATTCATTTAGTCATTTTACGTCTTATGTTGTTGTTCTTTTGCCTTTTCGAAAATGTTTACATTTACAAACATGTCACTGTAGAGTGAACCTCAACCCTCAATAACTTTGATTTTCCAAAATAAGCAGTTCAAGTTCTTTACTTTAATGTGCTTGAAGATGATTGTCTAATGTTTTGATACAAATTGAAAATACTTACGACGTGAAATGTATTACACATGTTTTTTTAACAACATATGGTGGTAAATGCATATATTGAAATATGAGTGTTGTACTGGTTATTGGTTTAATTGAAAAGATTTTCAAAAATGCATTCAAACGATACCAAGTGTAGCAAAATTTGACAACTAAGTAGATAGTTATGAAAATTTTAATTTTAATTTTGAGAATTAAATAACACATAAAAAAATTCTCTCTTCGACTACATCGACAATTCATCAATTTTATCATCATTTCTTCATTTTATTTGCCATTCAACATTCATCTTATTTGCAAATATGTCATTGTTAAGAATGAATCTCCACATCAACGCCAACGGTAGCCTGGTTAGTTGGATAAGGCTATGGTGGTTTGACCTCCACGTCTTGGGTTCAATACCCACCAACGGTACGCTTGCCTTTCACAAAAATAACTCAACATCAACATCTTCCCAAACTCTCAATCCTAGCCATCTTTTATCTCCCAATTCTTATGAATATTAAAACCTCCAGTTGACTTGTAAGATAGACAAGCATATTAGCTATATTAAGGCTTACTTTATTTCCTTCAATTGAGACAAAAAAGTAAATTGGGTCTTGGAAACAACTATGAAGTCTAGCTTACTTTATTTTCTTTCAATCGAGACAAAAAAGTAAATTTGGTTTTGGAAACATCTATGAAGTCTATTTCTATTCAACCCTAGCTGCAGGTGTTGTTTGCAATCTGTTTGTCAGCCCTTGATGAAAGGTTGGATCCCTTTATCTCCTCTCCTCTCCTCTTATTCTTTTTATTTGGCTTCCTTTGAGTCAGAACTCGGAGGTCACAACAATCCAACACACCACACTTGAAGAGGAGAGTTTTCAGTTGCTTTTGTTTTTTGAAGAGAGGACAACAAAGTGAAGAAAAATACAGTGTGAAGCAAAGAAGACAACAAAATGAAGAGGACCAAGCCTTTTCCCCTTGCATTAGGGCCTTCATCTGTAGTAGGGTTGAAAAAAATCTTAATTTTCACGTGTGTGTAGAATATAGAGAACCATATCATTCATAGTTGAAAACAGAAGTAGCTAAGACTTAAAGATTGTTGCATTTTTGGTGGTGTTTTTGGTGAATGTTGAGTTGCCACCAAGTATGGCTGATGGTGTAAGAGAAGAAGAGAGATGATGAGAAGATACCATTCTCTCTGACTCTCACTCTCTCCGTGTAAAGTCTCAAACTATATCTTCTTGTTATTTGCACACTACTACTGCATTGTGTAGCTTCAAGATTGGTTAATTTTTTTTGTTGCAAAAATCAAAATCAAAACCGATCGAGTCAGTTCAATGCGGCTCGGTTTATGACAAAAGCCGTTTCGGTTTCGATTCTTTCATATTGATTTATGCGGTTCGGTTTACAACCCTACAAAAATGCATTCCAACGATACCAAGTTTAGCAAATATTGACAACCAAGTTGATAGCTGATGATACATCAAACCGTTTTTTAATCTGCGCCATGATGATCTCGTCAACAGAGTAAAACGAGTCTGATCCCCCGCCCAATCTGGCAAAACTCAGACAACATTAAGCCCATTTTGGCAAGGTCCAGGAAGTTGGACCCAAACTGCAGCGCTCTATGAAGCCCACACGTCACATGGTCAAGCCCAATACTCGTAAGACCTAATAAGGCAAGTATCTAGGGGATTGACCTAAGAAGGGCAGACCAACAATACATTGATTACGACTAGGAAACAAATACTGGAGTGTAAGTCATGCATGGAAACTCTCCTGCATGAACAACACTTCACAAGGGAATAATCTTCCGGCAAATCTGAAACACAAGTCGTGTAGGGAAACTCTCATACATGGATGACTCTTCATAAGGAAAAGATTTCCAACAAGATATCTTTCCCTAAACTAGTACACCAAAGGCCTAGCTGAATAAGGACACTCGTATTGTAAATAAGACATAGGGTTGATGAACAAAGGTACGCTACATAACCCAATTTACAGCATTACGCCTTTCTCAAGCCTTGTTTGACTTAAAAGCATCGGAGTGCCATCAACTACCACAAAGGTGGTCTTTGGCTCACGTGTGTTCCCTGTGCAGGTCAAGGTCAAGGTCAAGGTCAAGGTCAAGGTCAAAGAGAACAGTATCTGACTACATCAGTTATGGTGCCGTCCGTGGGGAACAACAAAGTTTCTAAGAAATAGTGATATCACCCTTCCTTACAGTCCAGAAAGATGGTGACCACGAGATCTCGCAATAATGGAGACATCGTTGAGCCCTCAAATGCTTGAACAGAGGGAGCGCCGCCATCTCCTGCTGCACTAGCACCGTGGGGGGAACGACCTCGGACCCCTGCGCCGACAACAACCATGATGAACCCTAGGGTGGATCTACTGTCAACCCAAGTGCAACAAATCGCATGAGCTGTGGAGATACTCAATTAAGGAAACCCTCCACCCGCCGAAGGAGATAGGGAGCCACGAAGAACCCCGTCCCTAGAAGACACTGGAGAACATGTCTAGGAGAGCCATTTTGCCATTGTCGGCTCTTAGTCGACTAAGGGCGGAGGAGCAACCAATGGAGACTCGACGTCTAGGGTCGACAAACCTGTCTTGTAAAACCCCCTCCAGCTTGGGGCCACCAATCCAGACGTGTTGTACAACTTCACCATTCCCTGTTCATGGATCACATCATGAACGAGCCACTGCCAAAGAAATTCAGCCTGCCAAAGCTAGAGTTTTATGATGGGACAACAAACCCGTCTGGCCATTTACGCCACTTCAAGCATGTAACAGTGCTCGAAGAAGGATCCAAAGAAGTAATGTGCCGGTCATTCCCCACCAGTCTGAAGAAGTTAGCGCTGACTTGGTTTAACAGCCTCCCTCTTAAGTCCATCGACTCATTTCGGTCATTGGCAAAAGCATTTCTCACCCACTTTTTTGGCTGCCAACGAGTCAGGAAAGGTCCGCATTACTTGCTCACCCTCAAACAGAAGCCGAACGAGACATCGAGGGAGTACGTCACATGCTTCAATGATGAGTTAATTTTCATCGATGGCTGCAGCAATGACACCTCAGTCACAGCCTTCACCTCGAGTATGATGAGAGGCAAGTTATATGAATTCCTCATTCTGGAGCCACCAACTAACATGGTGGACTTGCTGAAAAATGCCCAGAAATACATCACTCTCGATGAGATGTTGGCCGCCAAAAAGGAGGCAGAAGCTGAAAAGAAACCATTTGGCCATCTGGTCCCACAGATAAGAATAAAGGAAATAAACAGAGGGACGATGACAGAAAGAGGAAGCACAATGACAGCAAACCTGACTCTAGCCGCGCAAGGCAAGATAAGGCCTCCAATTTCGTCGGATCTAAATCCACCACTCCCCTCAATTCCAGCCTGTCTGACGTTTTCAACTCCATTAAGAATTGGGGAGAATTGAAATGGCCTGCCAAATAGCGAGGAGATCCCTCTAGTCGTAATAAAAACAAAAACTGCTTCTTTCACAAGAAAGGCGACCACGACACTAAGGACTGCAAGTGTCTCGGGATCGAGATTGAGTACTAGATCAATAAAGGAAAGCTCCAAGAATTGCTGGGCCCGGAAAAAAAGATAAGACTGGGCAAAGGAAATGGAAGATGTCGTCAAAGAGATAGAAAAGTAAGCTCCTGGCATCATATATGTCCTTCATGGAGTTGGCTCGAAAGGTTAGCAGACCAACAGGTCTCGAAAAAGGATGCTTCTCGAGATGCGGACGTAGCCCACCTGCGAGGACCAACAAGTGCAATATGCACAAATTCAGAGCTCGATCCCACTAATGACATTCACAAAAAATGACCTCCAAGGCGTCCATTCTCCTCACAATGACGCCTTGGTCATCTTAGTCCATATAGCAAAATGGGAAGTGAAAACAATACCTTTGTGGACACAAGAAGCTCTCTAAACGTCTTGTTTCTCAACGCATTCCGCAATATACATCTTAAGGAGGAAAACCTGACACCCACCAGTCACCCAATGATCGGGTTTAGCGGAGAAAAATTTTTCATTTTCGCGAAGATCAGATTAACAGTAGTGGCGGGAGAGCCATAACTACATAAAGTCCTTTTCCAAGAGTTTATGGTGGTTGATGCCCCATCCACCTACAACAACATCTTGGGGAGGCTCTGGCTCCATCAGATGGATGCGGTAGCTTCTACTCTTTATCAGTGCATCAAGTACACTGCCAAACAGGCGAAAGGAACAATTCGTGGAGACCAACCTTCTGTGAGAGACTGCCACTATGCCGCGCTGAAGCAGCTGGATTGTTAGCAATTGCAACCCGGGCCCGTGGGACAAACATATCAGAGGCCGGGCCAAATAAAAGGGAAGAAACACCATGCACGGACGAAAAAACTATAGTCAGTCCGAGGGAGAGACCTAATATCCGCTAGCCAGTTAGTGCCACCTCGGCGGAAAAGAAACGTGGGAAATGGGGAATTCATGCGGATTGCACGAGCCACGATGAGGTTTGTCCGAAAAACAACCCTCCACGTTCTCGCATGAATCAGAGTGTGAAAACCACCTCCGAACACAACCAAGCTAATACGGACATAGACAAAGAGCTGACAATCAAGGCTCAACTATACGACAAGTCAGAATCCAACATTGGAGATACCATACGTCTGTTACTCCAGTCCAGTACAAAGCTAAGTAACAACACTTCAACAAATTGGTGCTTACTCCAAAAGTTGGCAACCAGTGAGGAACGACCCGCCCGCACGAATTTCACTTTTCAGTGACTTTTCTAGCATTGGCAAAATGTGACAATTCGCCAAGGGAGCTACACAGACTGAGCCAGGACCATGCACATCTCCTTCAGGGCCAGATTAGCTTAGTCCCCGCTCAGAGTCAAACTATTTTATTATTTTGATTTTTTATTTTTTTGTCTAGAAGATTTGTTCGCACAAGCCTATATGATACAAATTCATTTAAGGAATAAAATGCGAATTATAGAAAACAAACTTTATTGATTACTATGAAAGTTGTTACAAAGCTTGCCCGACTGACCAGTACAAAAGTTTACACACTACAAGTATCTAAGTCCGACACGAGTATGGATCCGCTGAAACGCACGTTAAGAATTCGCCCCATCAATTTGCCTTCAGAAAAGGATTCAAAAGTGAAAGCAAAAGTACCCAAAGTAGGTTACAGGTTGCGGATACACGCTTGATTCTTTGCTCCGTCAACCTGCCTCGCAAGGATGATTTGAAAGTGGTAGCGAAGATACTCGAAATAGACTGCAGATGCCTTGCTCTGTCAATCAGCCTTGCAAAGAGGATTCGGAGGTGAAAGTAAAAGAAGGTAGATGAGGATGTTTCTCAAGCAAGGGATGCCTGGGGTGATGCCGAGTTAGCACCCTAGGATCGCCAGATCCATCCCAAAGGCGGAGAATGGCCCAGCGCTTGCAAAGATACAAACGACGAAGACCTTAAGCACCATGAAATGCAGAGCACACCTACAACGATATTATAAATAAATCCAGGGTATCCACTCTATTAAAATTATGTTGTTGTTCATTAAATTTGGATGGAATTCAGTCCGATCAATCTATGGCGATTCGACCCCAGAATCGTACTTATTGATCAGACCCCCATGTCGGACAATTCGGTGGATTGAGCAAGTCAGGACACCCAAGTTAGACTTATACGCCCAAGACCAAGCGGCAGCCTAACCCGACCAAAGCTTAGTTAGTTTTGACCGATGACGATAGCTTCTGGTCCACACTAAGACTGTAGTTCGCCGAGCACAGATGAAGATGGCTTAGAAAGTGAGAGCTTAGTCAGCGCTCTTAATGCCTGAACAAGATGACTTACCCAGGGATTAACTGATGATACATAAAAACGATCACATCCCTGAGCCATACACATGTCATGATGATCTCAAGGAATTACGAGCCCCAACGTCAGCCCAACACTGATCAGGCCCAAACAATTCTAAGCCTGCCCTATCCAGTCTGCCAGACGGACCCAAACTCTTATAGCATGCTATGCCCACACGTCTCACAACTATCCTCAATACCCATCAGTCCTACTAAGGTAAATATCTCGAGGATCAGGTTCAGACAGGGCAACTACAACAACTTTCTGCTTCCAACTAGGAAGCAACTACCAAAGTACATTCCATGCAGGGAAACTTCCTTCTACGGATTGCTCTTGGATTGAGAATTATGTTCCGTGTATCTAGGAGCACAGGGCTAACATGGAACTTCCCTCATATATCACAAATCCTAATTAGAGAAGGATCTCCACAAAGATCTCCTTCCTAAACTACGTCTTCGATTGCCTGGTAGAACCAGGACTCCTGCGCTATAAATAAGACATGAGGTTGGTAAACTCAGGTATGCTACAAATTCCTTGTTTACAACATTACTCCTTCCTCAGATCCTTGTCAGACTTTAGCATCGAAGTGCCATCGACCACCACAATGGTGGTCCGTGGCTCACGTGCGTTACTTGTGCAGGTTAGTGGGATTAGGTCAAAGCAGGTCAGGCCAGAGAAAACATCCAACTACGTTGAATCCAGGACTGTGACACCCCTCAATTCCAGCCTATCAGACGTATTAAACTCCATGAAAAACTGGGAGGATCTGAAGTGGCCCCTGAAGCAGCACAAAGACCTGCCAAGCATGTCAACGACAAGTACTGTCCGTACCACAAGGAGGGAGGCCACAATACCAACGATTGCCAGAGTCTGAGATATGAAGTTGAGTACTGGATTTACAGAGGCAAACTAAAGGAATTCTTGAATTCTGAAAAGCGGCCAGAACGAACCGGGGACAGGGGGAGTCAGTTAAAGAATTAGAAAAAGATCCTAGGGATACTCTATGTCCTTCATGGAGTCGAACCGAATGAAGACCAGTCGTACAGGTCTCACAAGCAGACCTTATTGGAGATGCAGACTGTCACGCCCCGATTTTCGAAGAAAACGAAAATCCTAAAAATCCACGTAGGATTATCCGTTTTCCCCAAAACTCGGGACGTGAAAATTCAATAACAACAGAAACAAATAGCAGCAACAACTAAACATCTGAAACAAATAAAAATCTAAACCGGAGAAGACTGGCATGGCTAGCTCACTAGCGAAACTCCAGTAACGCAGCTCAAAATCTCTAAACCTGAAAAACTAATCGGCTACATTCCAAAAGGAATGTACCCAAGAAGCAAAAGCTCACTCGGGTCAGCAATAAAGCTGGTGTGAGAAAACTTCATCCCAAAATCAATAAATCCGCACATGACAACATTAAAATAAACAAAACAATAAACAACCACACCAACAAGTAGTTCCTCATTGAGGCAAAGGTGTCATCATCCTAATAAATAAATATGCATTATTTATTACTAATAAATAAAATTTATGAGTTATCAATCCTCATAAATGGAACAACAATACAATTCATAATCATATTAGACTATTATTGAAATATTAACAAAACACATTTTTCTACCTTTAGGAAGACATGTAGTTCTCATTCAAGGTTCGAATGAGCTGTTAGTTTCTTCCCTCAAGGCTAACCTAGTACAAGTTAAAATAATCTATACACAATTTCATGGCATGCTCAATTCAATGGTTTTATTTAATTATTTATTTTATTTTCTAATTCTTGGCTTCTTTTCCACAATCGCACTCTCCTCCTGTGCCGAACACACCTCACCCAAGTGTGCCTCTCTTGCCATCGAAGCCACTCGGAGCGTACATGACCCAAGTGGGGTGCCACCTCGAGTGTCATGTCATCTCACCCGAAGTTCGATCACTGACAAGTATTCTACACGTACAACCGAACTCACATGGAACGGTGCACCGATATGCAAGCAAGTCTGCATACCCATAATAATATCACACGTATACAAGCAAGTCTGTATACAAAATTTTCATTTCTTTTCACATTTTTTTTTCTCTGAAGTTGTGGAAAAAGAACATTTACCAAGTATTTTATTTGAGTCATTATTTTTCCAAATCAATTAACGTCACATCACATTCCCTTTACAAGAACCATATATACATAAAACATTACCAAGGTGATATTCACAACATGTCAAAATCTATTTTGCCATCTCCTTCAGAAAAGAATGAAAAACAAGTGTGTCGCAAGCACAAACATTCGCGTGACAAGAAAACAAGTTCCATTACTGGCTATACTCCAAATTATGATACCCTGACTATCCTTATGGAAATCCACCTATCATGACCACATCTATTGATTAGATAGTGACAATCAATATAAAACATACACTGTCAACATACATATCCATACCCATACCCATTTACTGGATGACCTTTGTCCTCTTTACACTGTCCCCACACCAAGTAGTGAGATACTCCTATTGGATATGATTGGTTTGTCAGTTCCACTTACATTCAGTTATCTACTTGGTAAAGGAACTTTTTAGGAGATTTTGACTAGTTCAAGAAAACCCAACAAAGAGAAATTTGTTAAAACTGGAAGTTAGAGTTGTATAACAATGAGGTTCTCTGTGCAAGTCCAAGATAGGGAAAAATCCAAACTACTACACTCAACTATTTGAACCCATCACTCCAGTAAAGTTTATAGAGATGCCAAAACAGAAATGCACATCAAAATCCAAATCCATCAAATACCATAAGCAACTCACCTAACTAATTGAATCCATTAAAATTTCAAGAAACTAAATGCACAAAGAAACAGATCCAACACATTCATTGTGAACTACTAATCCTATATGGATTGATACAAAAACAAGAAAAACCCGTGGACACAATCCTCCTACAAGTAACTGAATTAAACATCCCTGCATTTGGGTTTCCTATCCAAATGATTGCCCTGAATAAGAAAACAAGACTCAGCTGGGGCACTATTTGTGCCTGACCTATCTCAGATGAGAGATAAAACATAAAGACATATAGCCATTGTGATAATAAATTTCACATTCCAGATCCCATCATTAGAGATGCACAAGGCATTGGTACATGCTTAAAATACAAAATCACAGAAAAAAAAAAAAATTATTGAGATATAAAGTTGCAAGTCATTATCTATTTTTTTTTCCTGATCAGGGTTTCAATCTACATTACTATAGTTTGCAAAACTAATCTCACTAGAACGAAAAATTTCATAAAGTTTAGATCTTGATTGAAAACACACAAAAATTTGGGGTTTGAAACCATACCCTCAGCCTGCCGGACAGAACAGAGGGAGTGATAAGCTTGTACTTAGGAGCTTCAGAGAGGAGCTTATCGTAACTAGCCTGATCAAAGAGAACCATGTTGTTTCTGTCTCTCTAAATGACCCAAACTAGAACACAAATGTTTGTCCCAAATCCAATTTCATCAACCACAATAATCAGAGCCTAAATTGATAATTTCCATTTGGATTCACAGAAATAGTTGATAACAAAGAAAACCAATTGACAATATCAATCAAAATCTGCAAATCCAATCAAACCAACAGAAACCCAAACACCAAACAATACTAGAAAGAGAAAAATGGAGAATGGGAAAACACACTCAATCGCCAGTAAGCCATTAAACACACCAAAATCAACAAACAAAGATATGGGTATTTCAACAAAAAGGAACTCGTATAAAGAATGAAAGAAGACTCACCATCTCATCCACACAGAGAGAACTTCTTGATGGAACCATCTGTTTCTGCTTTCTCCTTCATAAGCAAGCTTCCATTCCCATCCCAAACCGAAAACCTCATCCTCTGCTCATACCAGAGCTATGGGAGCATGGTGATTTGCATAAGCTACCATGTGACGAACGACACCGAAAGAAGATGCAGCCTTCTTCAATCGAACAACAACATCAAATGGTGGAAATGCTTTGGGTGGTTTGTTATCAAAATCCCAAAATACAGCTACTCTTCCAACACTTTTTGGCCTTGAATGAGAAGATGGGTCTGAAGAATTGAACGCTACTTTTGATCCAAAATGAGAAAATCTAACCAAATCAAGATATGTGTGTTGGAGTAATGATATTCTTCTATATGGAGTTCCATATAAACGATAATGAAATCTAGTAAATCTAGCCATAGAAACCCATCGACAACTTCAACCAGTCGATCGCCCCTTCCACAACCTGATCGACCACCTTTCCCACCGGCCTCCATGTTCTTCCCATCTTCATCACTTCGCCACTGTCAGCCGCCATTACCCATCGCCGCCATCAAAGAAGAAGGAAACGAGGAGAACAGAAAAGAAAAGCTTAAGGAAAAAAAAGTTTTGTTTCTTTTTTTTTTTTTTTTTTTTTTATATGGTGGGTGGTTATCCACCCCCACTGAAATTCTGAGAACACCCGCCCTCTTTCACAAAAATAAAACCCTAATCACTATCAAACCCAATGAAGACCTAGCTCAAGTCCAAAATATAAAAAAATCAGCCCAAGCCCAAAAGAACAATAACACCAATTTATAAACTACCCCCACATTTTTATTCTATTTAATAATGACAAACAAAAATCTTTTTCCCAATAAATGAGATTACAATATACGTCACAATTAATAACTAAGAAATTTTTATATTTATTCAATTAGGCGGGTATTACAATATATACAACTCAAAAGAATCTCGTCCCGAGATTCGGTAGAGGAGGGTAAGTAGGAAATTAATTCTTAAATAAACAAACTACACATCACATTGACAAACAAATAGCTCATACGTATGCCCATAACTTAATGAAGACAATCACACAAAAATATAAATATTTTCAGTAAGTACAAAAATTACGAGGTGCTACAATATATACAACTCAAAAGAATCTCGTCTCGAGATTCGGTAGAGGAAAGAAAGTTAAGCGAATTTCAAAAATGCAACTTGTCAAACGAAAGAAGATTTTAAAGTAAAAATTTTCAATTGAATTTTAGTTGCATAAATTTTTATTGTCATTGAAAAAGTAGTGGTGTTACAATATATACAACTCAAAAGAATCTCGTCCCGAGATTCGCGAAAAGGGTTAACTAAAGATTCAAGATAACAAACTACTACAAGAAAATGACACGAAATAATGTCATCCACTATTGACATTAAAATAAGTTAGTCACAGAAATCTCATCTCGAGATTCACGAAGAAAAAGAAACAATAATAGAAGTTCAAGGTTCACCCTTGTCACTTTATCTCTAGACAGTTACACTATTACTCTCCCATATCCACATTCCGAGGATCACCTAGACTCTACCCCAGCCTAGGCTAATACAGCTACTCTTCCAACACTTTTTGGCCCTGAATGAGAAGATGGGTCTGAAGAATTGAACGCTACTTTTGATCCAAAATGAGAAAATCTAACCAAAGCAAGATATGTGTGTTGGAGTAATGATCTTCTTCTATATGGAGTTCCATATAAACGATAATGAAATCTAGTAAATCCAGCCATAGAAACCCATCGACAACTTCAACCAGTCGATCGCCCCTTCCACAACCTGATCGACCACCTTTCCCACCGGCCTCCATGTTCTTCCCATCTTCATCACTTCGCCACTGTCAGCCGCCATTACCCATCGCCGCCATCAAAGAAGAAGGAAACGAGGAGAACAGAAAATAAAAGCTTAAGGAAAAAAAGTTTTGTTTCTTTTTTTTTATATGGTGGGTGGTTATCCACCCCCACTGAAATTCTGAGAACACCCGCCCTCTTTCACAAAAATAAAACCCTAATCACTATCAAACCCAATGAAGACCTAGCTCAAGTCCAAAATATAAAAAAATCAGCCCAAGCCCAAAAGAACAATAACACCAATTTATAAACTACCCCCACATTTTTATTCTATTTAATAATGGCAAACAAAAATCTTTTTCCCAATAAATGAGATTACAATATACGCGACAATTAATAACTAAGAAATTTTTATATTTATTCAATTAGGCGGGTATTACACAGACACAACCCGCAGATGAAGACAAACGCATCTGCCACTCGAGGATTCAGAGTCACATTCCCACCTTGACCTTTACGGACAAGGAACTTGAAGGAGTCCGAGTGTCACACAATGACGCCTTAGTCATCTCGGTCTCCATAGCAAGGTGGGAGGTAAAGAGAGCTCTGGTGGATACAAGAAACTCGCTCAACGTCCAGTTCTATAGCGTGTACCGTAGCATGGACTTCAATGAGGAAAACATGACACCCTTAGATCATCCGCTGATTGGATTCAGCGGGGATAAATGCTTTCCCCTCGGAAAGATAAGCTTAGCAACAATGGCAGGGGAGCCACAGTTAAGAAAAGTCCTTTTCTGGACTTCATGGTAGTAGATGCACCATCAACCTACAACCTTATCTTGGGAAGATTATGGCTCCACTAGATGGAAGCAGTAGTCTCCACCCTTCACCAGTGCGTTAAGTATACCGCTAACCACTCCGAAATAACAATACGTGGAGACCAACCTACGACACGAGGCTGCCATTACACCACACTGAAATGGATAGAATGTTCCCAGATCCAACTACATCTTGTAGAGCAGCCTGAACCAGTGCCAGGCAAAATGAAGGTAGAGACGTCACATTTAAATGGTATAGGAGCAATACGCTATTCTGCCCAGCGAAACGGAAAGGCCATGGGAAGCAGGAACATATCCCCTCGAAATTTCGTTGGTGCGAAGACTCTCCCCTCTACAAGGTTTACTCTTTAGTAACCTTTAAAGTGCCTCGACAGTCCGCTGAACGATCCACAAGAGCAACCCGAATTCACTTCAAGGCAAGGATCAGTTTCTCCCCGTCAACAGTTAGTCTACGTTCAGTTGTTTGTTTCCCTTTCCATAGTCAATGTAGAGTTTTAGTTCTTAAAGACTTATTTGATTTGCAATCATTTAAGAAAGAAAGGAAGAATTACGAAAACAAACTCTATTGATTATTGGAAAGATGTAACAATAAGTGCCTTGAGACGGATACACTGTAATTCTCTGCTAATCTAATCTTTGACGTGGGGAGACCCTTTATTTTTTACGGAGCCAAAGTCAAAAGACTACATACTACAAACATCTGAATACAGTGCGACATGAAGTAAAAGACTCGTTTAGACAATTCTACTATGTAAAGGTATCCGAAGAAGGCCGTGCAAACCCTTCGATGCGAGCAATTTGCAAGTGACAACAAAGATATGCGAACAGACTTCGCTCGACCCCTTCCCAATATAAAGACAAGGTGTCAGAGGGGATTGAAAGGACTGAGCGGCCAAATTGCTCCGTCAAATAACCCCAAGAAAGTGCCCGTACAACAACGTTGTAGACCTTACAATGGACTAT
The DNA here is from genome assembly GCA_963556465.1 of Berberis vulgaris. Taxonomy (NCBI): domain Eukaryota; kingdom Viridiplantae; phylum Streptophyta; class Magnoliopsida; order Ranunculales; family Berberidaceae; genus Berberis; species Berberis vulgaris. Next base: position 54,202,050 of record OY747124.1, on the reverse strand, counting down.
TGATTTCCTCAAGAGATATCCCACCCCTTTACAAACTTCCTCAAATGGTTGTTGGTGTCCAGGGGGGATGTAAGAAGGCAGATGAGGATGGACACAAGCGGCGAAGCAGACAAAGTCTCACAGTGCAACCAAGCGAGGCCATTTTTCCCATGAATGACGCCAGAAGTAACTGAGAGATACCACACCTGCAAGCACCGCACATCGGCTAACACTTCGATTAACCATTGGTTAGTAGCGGGATCCACGCACGCACGGACACAAGCGACACGAAGTAACACCGAGGCGTTTCCCTTGGTAAAGAATCCATACTACTTCTCTGTGATATGAGAAGAAATTATGAGACCTCAGCAGATCAACTACGTGCCCACCCAGAGCAGGTGACCACGCATAACAACAACTATCGTCGTGCCTGATCAGTGCAAATGTTAGAACATTTAAGGACTCCATTGCAAGAGATCTATCTTCAGCCTTTGGAAAACCCAAAGCATTTTCTTCAAACAAGAACATTACAGGAGATAAACTATGCGAAAGATAGTGCCTACAACGATTGGAAGATACCATTATATAGGCGTAATCATTCACCAAACGGGTCTCCTACATTAACTGCCAAACATTGAATACCGTACGGAAAATGAAGAGACGACGATTCCCAAGGAAATTGCGCAGACCACGTTCTTTCAATTAATGGCGCTACACACAACCCCATCAATTGAGAGGGAGTAGTCGATAATCAACCGTCCCGCAGCTTACACTGTACACGTGTCACCGCCTGATCTATGCCATACACGTAGCGCAACCATACAGGAAACCCTAACTCTTCCTTTGCGGGCCCAAAGGCTTAATCCACTCAGCCCACCATTTAAACAATATTATGCTACATGTTTGGCACGAGCGCAAATCCAAATCAGCCTTGACGCTCGGATCGTACCTACGGATAGCTGTTTGTTTTAAGGTAATGTTGTCCACACAGTGCGCGACACTAGCGGACATGGGTTCGCACGCCCTCAAAAGGGTGAAACCCCTCGCCAACCAGGCAAGCTTAGTTAGCCAAAGTTGATGACGACAACTTCTGGTACGCCCCAACACCTAGTCCGCCCAGCGCGAATCCCGATGGTCTAGGAAGTGGGAGTCTAATCAGTGCTATCACGCCTGGTGATAATGACTCGCCAGGGATCATTGGCCCTCTGCGGTCAGTGATCGCTGAACAAAATCAGGTAAGCCTAGCAGGTGACGACTGGCAATAAAAGCTTCTGATCAAAGCCCAGACCTGTAGCCCCCATTACGCGGGCATAGATGGTTTGGAAGGTGGGAGCCTTGTCAGCCCCGAACTAATTTCGACGGCTCACCACAAGACCACTGCTTTTCAGCGTGACTGCTAAATTACCAACCCTGGACTTGTAGCCCCCATTGTGCGGGTGTAGATAGTTCAGAAGATGGGAGACAAGTCAGTCCCGAACTGATTCTGACGGCTCAACGTGGGACCACTGCTTTTCAGCGTGGTCGCCAAATTACCAACCTGGCTTTGTAGCCTCCACTACGCTGGTGTAAATAGTTTAGAAGATGTGAGCTTAATCAGTCCCAAACTAATTTCGACGGCTTGCCATGGGACCACTGCTTTTCAGCATGGCCACCAAATCACCAACCCTGGACTTGTAGCCCTCACTGCACGGGTGTAGATAGTCTAGAAGGTGGGAGCCTAGTCATCTGCGAACTGATTCCGACGGCTTGCCACATGACCACTGCTTTTCAATGTGGCAGTCAAAAACTCCCAAATTTGTAACTTGATGTGCACTGGTGTAGATAATTTGGAAGGTGGGAGCCTAGTTAGTCTCGAACTAATCTCGACGGCTTGCCGTGGACCACTGTTTTTCAGCTTGGTCGCTAAACCCTTTTTAACTCGAACTTGTAGCCCCTATCACGCGGGTATAGATGGTTCGAAAGGGGGGAGACTAGTCAGTCCCCGACTGATGTCGATGACTCGCCACGGGACTATCGCTCTTCAACATAGTCACCAAATCCTTACTCCCTGAACTTGTAGTCCACGTCGTTAGGACATAAATGGTTAGAATGGTGAGAGCCCCATGCAGCTCGCCACGCGACCCCTGCTATCTTTCGAAACAACGACCGCCAAGACAAATCTGAGTCAGCGTTGATAAGCACCCAAAACATCGATTTTACACTCCTAAATATACAATTGTTAAGTCCAGTTATTAAATAAAAATATCTCATTACGTGTATTTTGTTCATTTTGTAGGAATTCAAGTACAATTATCAAATTTTGCATAAATTGGCACAATAAGGCTAAATTCATAAACTAGAAGGCCCAATGGGAATTCGAATGCATTCATCAGGATTAAAGAATTTCAATCTCAAAACCCATGAAGTCAAGCCCACAAAGTAACAACAAATACGGATCTCGAGAAAATCAATATGAAGATTTGGACGTCCAGATGGCCAACTTTATCATAAATTTTTTTTTACAAGACATGTTTCCTTATTGAACTCCAACACCATTCCTTATTTCACTCAAACCATGTTTCCTTGTTTCACTCAACCATTCCTTGTTTCATTCAACCATGTTTCACTGTTTAACTCAAACCGTGTTTTCTTGTTTCACTCAAACCCTTTTTACCTATAAAAACCCCATACATGGAGTTCATAAGGGATAGTTTTTCTTTGAGAGTTTTTATTTGATAGTTTTTCTTTACAGAGTTTTTTAGTTGTAGCTCTTGGCTTTATATTTTTACTTGGGAGAAAAGTGCATATACTACAGTTTAAATTTCATTGAAGAAGTAAGTTTTATCTTTGTTCTTTAACTTTTAGTTTAATACTTATTTTCACCATCCATTATTTTGTTATGCTCTTTATTCTTTAAGTTGAAAATCAAATTTTGTCTTCTAATCCGCGTGAAGTAGACGATAACCCCTACTTCCACTATATATTGTTGAATTGTATTGCAGGTTGAAGGAAGAAGAAAATAAATAAATAAGAAACAACTTATATTTCTTTGATTGATGTCAAAAATCACGCAACGACATTAATGTCGGTTTTTGGCATCAATCAAGCGTCTTCACACTCAAACAAACTGGCATCCTATTACCAGCAAAGGCCACTCGAGCCGATACATAGATTGTACGGCCAATATCCAAATAAACCCTACATAGTGTGTTCGACCGAGCTTACGATGCCTAACTCGACACAAACGGTTTAACGTATACGGTCGGCCATCGTAACTCGCCCATAGAAGCAGCTGCAGCCGACCAATCAGACAAGCAAGGCAAGTCTCAAACAGCTTACCTTGGGGACAAGACACAGCTCGGGCAACTCAACCCCTAGCTAAATTGTCCGCAACATGCCCATTATCGGACCATTCAGTGTCCTATTGATTCAACCAGCCTATCTCAAAACAAGACGACATGGCGAAATGAAAAACTTGCAATAGAGACAATAAGCACAAAACGGATAAAACTATTTTTAATGGTTGACAAAATGGGTACAAGAGTACAAAGTTCACTCCGTATCAGGAGAAGGTACAGAAAGAGAAGAGCTAAGCTTAGCGGAAGAAGGAGCAAGAGCTGCGTCAACACGCACCACGACCTGGGCATCAGGATCCGGACTATCTTCCTCGTCCGACGATGCAAAGGCAACATACACGTCTACATACAACATCTTCCTGTAACAGCTGAGATCCCATTCTGGATGTTCCTCATTCATTAATGCAAGCAGCTCCATCCTACCATGGACAACCCAACGGAACTCGCATCTGCCTTATTCCTGCAGAAACACTTCCTCCCGCGCCTTCGAGTCAGCAAGTTCACGTTCCAACAACTCCAACTTGCTAATCAACGTGTCAACCTGAGACTTCCTCGTGGATAAACTGCTCTTCACAGCACTGAGCTCATGCCACTCCAGTTCGAGGTGGTCCTAGGCCTTCCTTGCCACTCGAGCATTGAACTCCACATCAGATTCCAGTTGCTGGTTCTGAGCAGCCCATTCGACCTCATTCAAAGCATTCTTTTCAGCAAGAAACCGCAGTTCAAAACACGACTTAGCCGTAGCTTCCCGCGCAACCTCTACGTCTCGGCGAATTCGGCTCAACTCCTGCTTGAGTTCGTATATCTTGGATACCTATTTTGCCTGATCACGCTCAAAGGCCTCTAGACGAGCTTTCTGAGTCGCAGTGACCATGGTTGACTGATCAAGCCTCTTTTCCTCAGTCTACTTCTGCAACCGCTCAATTTTGTAGAGCGTATCAAAATACAATGCTTGCATGTGCGAGAAAACACTCTCCATGGTGTATACCGTCTCACGAGCCACCTGAATTTCCGTCCTAGCGACGACCACCTGGCTCAAGTGATACTTACCTAGAATAAGGTATTTTAAACCCTTATCCATACACCCTTTCAGCGTATCCTCCTCGGGCTTCGGAGTGCAATCCATCAGCCAGCTGTGACGCCTGCTTATATGCTTTCTCGAAGCGTACTCCACGTCAACCTCCTGGTGCCAGACCTGAGAGCTCAACCTCACCAAGTCTGGTGCAAATAGGCTTTTCCACGGATCCAGATGAAGCCTTCCCGGATAAGGAATCACACCGACACCACCCTTTGTAGTTGTCACTATTCCCAGGCTCTCCTCCGTGGCCTTTCCTTTGTCACGAACAACCGATCCTTTAGTCCAAGACGGCTCAACAGGGTCTGTAGGAAGAGGAGGAAGCGAATTATCCAAAGCACCCTCCAACACTTTTAATTGTGGCCTGGAACGAGATGGCGAATAGTGTGGACTACAAGAAACTTGGCCTGTGCCAGGACCACTTTCAGACGGCACACCAATGGGACGATCAAATTCTACAACCTCAGATGAACCTTCGATGATGCCTTCTATTAGGACAGTTCTGTGCAAATCAACACCGACAGAAGCCGCCATTGCAACCCGCACCAGACGCTAATTCAAAGCTTTGGCCAGCGCATCACTAAGATTCGACCTGACTTCAACTCCTGCAAACTTCAGGTAATCCTTCTCCCAACCGGACACATCAGTCTCCGCCTTGACAGGTCGATCAGTCTCATGCACTTCTCCCCCTTGAGCGGGTCATGCTGAAGGCAACCTAGATCAGACACGGGACCTCTTTGAACTGGCGAAAGAGGCAAGCATTTTATACGGCTCCTCCACATAAGACAGAACGAGAGCTTTGGCCCCAATGACCTTCCTCTTCCTAGAAAAGGCCCCATCCTAAGACTTAACTTGTGATGCTCGGTAAACAGTTGGGGCCATGTTCCAGTTGTCCCACAACCTACTACGAATGAAGTTGGAAACGCTTATGACATCACCACGTTCTTCGCCAACAAGCCGCGGAACATACATCCATAGTGTTTTGCTCCTCTAGGATAAGGGGAGTAGTAGGAAACCTTCCTGCAACAAAATACAAGCGATGATCAGCTAGCCTGCAATCAGGCATATCAAAGTCAAGTGAAAAAACCAAACTTAAGAAGTGGCATGAATTCTCATTCGAGCAGACGACCCTTACACCGGAAATACTTCGAATCCGCAGGGGCTAATAAGCAGTACTTCTACCAGAACTTAAAATCATCAGGCAGATTCACGAAACAAGCCGATGATGTCATCTTATAGACGACATTACTCAAAAGTTGAGGAGAGGTCAATACTGGATTACTCGCGGAGCCACGTGGACGCCAGCCTCCTTTGTGCTAATAAGGATGAAAATGATGATCCTATATCCATTAGGCCCCAGCTGGGCCGGAGGAATCCCCAAAAGATCTAAGAATTCCCAGATCACATCCAGAACATGAAAACACATTTCGGTTTGTAGCATCCCTCGATGCAAATAGATGAACCCCGTCGGTAGCGACATTGGCATTTGGTCACCATTCAGGAAATACAACGGCAGGTCCTCAGGGACCTTGAACTTCGTACGAATTTCAGCAAGGCCAGGCTTAGAAAGCAACCTATCTTCGAATAACTCCACCCTTGGCCAAAGTTGCATCATCAAGAAGGTTTTGTTGAGCCATGACGAAGATGAACAATCCTTTCTAATCAGAAGATGAACAGAGCGGTAGCTTAGAAAGCAAGGAAAATAGAAGAGTCAGACTCTGCACTACGGATGACCTAAATAAAGATTAGGTTTTCGCCTCTTTTTCATTGAACCAACGCACGTTTAACTAATGCAGCGCATGACTCAAGCAGCGATTCAGACTCAATCATCATAATGAGCGGCGTATCTTTTCAAATAGATGACTTAGTGAATCAATGTGACGACCTATAAACTTGGGGAGATTAACTGATGATACATAAAAATGGTCACATCCCTGAGCCATACACGTGTCATGATGATCTCGAGGAATTATGGGCCCCAGCGTCAGCCACACACTGATCCGTCCCAAGCAGTTCTAAGCCCGCCTGATCCAGTCCGCCAAACGGACCCAAACTCTTACAGTGTGCTAGCCCACACGTCTCACAACTATCCTCAATACCTGTCAGTCCTACTAAGGCAAGTATCTCGAGGATCAGCTTCGGGCGGCAATTATAGCAACTTTATGCTTCTAACTAGGAAACAATAACCATAATACATTCCACGCAGGGAAACTCTTGGATTGGGAACTATCTCTCGCGTATCTAGGAGCACAGGGTTAATATGGAACTTCCTTCCTACAGCATAACTCCTAATTAGAGAAGGATTTCCACGAAGATCTCCTTCCTAAACTACGCCTTCGATGTCCTGGTAGAACCAGGACTCCTCCACTATAAATAAGACATGAGGTTGGTAAGCTAAGGTACGCTACAGATTCCCTTTTTACAACATTACACCTTCCTCATATCACTGTCTGACTTTAGCATCGGAGTGCGCCATTGGCCTCCACAACAGTGGTTCGTGGCTCACGTGCGTTACTTGTGCAAGTCAGCATGTCAGCGGGATTAGGTCAAAGCAGGGAGCGAAAAATGACTGCATCAATTGTCCAACTACAAATAATGATTGCCGAACCCAATTACAACTTAGTCAGTTACGACTGATGATGATAGCTAGGGTTCATTGAGCGCAGATGAAGATGGCTTAGAAAGTGGGAGCCTAGTCAGCGCTCCGCCTGATTGAGATGACATGCTAGGGTTCATTATCCGATTACTGACAATGGCTGCCGAACCTTCTGGTCTGCTCTAACACCTAGTCGGCCAAGAACGGATGACAATGGCTTAGAAAGTGGGAGTCTAGTCAGCGCTCTCGTCGCTTGATCTCGATGACTTGCCAGGGATCATTGTCCAACTACAGACAATGGTCGCCGAACTCAATCAAAGCTTAGTCAGTTCCATTTGATGACGATAGTTTCTGGTCTGCTCTAAGACCGTAGTTCGACGAGCGCGAATGAAGATGGCTTAGAAAGTGGGAGTCTAGTCAGCTTTCTCACCGCCTGATCATAATGACTTGCCAGGGATCATTGTCCAACTACATACAATGGTCACTGAACCAGATCAAAGCTTAGTCAGTCCTGACTGATGACGATAGATTCTGGTCCGCTCTAAGATCGTAGTTCGCCAAACGCAGATGAAAATGGCTTAGAAAGTGGGAGTCTAGTCACGGTCTCAGCGCTTGATCACGATGACTTGCCATGGATCATTATCCAACTACAGACAATGGTTTCCGAACCTGATAAAAGGTTAGTTAGCTCTGACTGATGACGATAGCTTTTGGTCTGCTCTAAGACCGTAATTCGTCGAGCGCGGATGAAGATGGCTTGGAAAGTAGGAGTCTTATCAACGCTCTCAGTGTCTAATCATGATGAATTGCCAGTGATCATTGTCCAACTATAGACAATGATTACCAAACTTGACCTCAGTTTAGTCAGTTTCGATTGATGATGATAACTTTTGGTCCAACCTGAAGCCCAGTCCTCCAATAGCGGACAAAAACGGTTTGAGAGTTGAGTCAGAGTTCATGAAGCTTAACTTGGGCGTTTCACAATGATCACTACCTGACCACTTGCAGTGACTCACACACGCTTGACCACAATTTGGCTAGTTCACTTATACCAGCGATGACAGCTGCAGGTCCAATCCATAGCCTGGTCCGCCAAGGGCGGATTACAATGGTGGATCACAAGGGCGGATTACAGCTTGGTCACAATAATCTATTGCCAGCAAAAATTATCCCCTCGCACGGAGTTTAGCTAGCTTACAAGACTTGGCCGAGACAACTTCTCGATCTCTAAAGAGTACAGACTAGGATTGCTTGAACTATCACAATATAAACGGTCAGAACTCTCATAAGTAGATCAACCCTACAGTTTCCCAACTCAGCAAAATCTCTTGTCTAAAGGTTAACACCGCGATAAGACAAAACAAAAGAAAACCAGCGGGAAAAGTCAAGAATACAGAAGTACAAAGTGTTACTTAACATATCATGTTTATTGATAATCCAAATAATACATAGTTTACTGGTTAGAAAGAGGTTCAGATACAATGGAGCGGGACTTGGAAGGAGAAGAAGCAGGGGACATGTCTGCACGCGCTGCCGCTCGGACTCCCTGATCTTGATCACTTTCTTTTTCCGATTGATCGAAGGATTCTCCAAACTTCGTAAAGGACACCTCTTTGTAGTAAGAGAGGTCCCAATCAGCGTGCTCCTCTTTCATCAGCTGCAACATCTCCAGTCTTCTTTGCACAACTTTGTTGAACACGAACATGCTCTGGGCCTTGAAGAGTTTCTCCTCGTTTACTCACGACTCTGGGAGGTCTCGCTCCAGCTGTTCCAGTTTGCTCGACAGCTCATCAGTATTGGACTGCTTGGTACTTAGGTTGTCCTTGACAACACTAAGTTCATTTTGTGCTAGAGGGAGCTGCTCTTCTGCGGTCCTCATACTCTTGGCATTGAAATCAACATTAGTCTCCAGCTGCTGACATCATACAGTCCACTTAGAATCCTTCTTGGCCTTCTCCGCATTTAGAGCCTACATCTCAGCTTGCGCCTTGGCTGCGATCTTCTGAGCAAATTGCAAGTCACGATGGACATGGTTCAATTCTTCCTCAAACCCGTCCCTTGCGGACACTGCCTCTTTCAGATCGGATTCAAGTGTTAAGCGAATCCTCTGAGCCTCCGATCTTACCCGCTAAGCCTCCAAATCAAAATCCGATCGGACATGCCTCCAGTATTCAATCTGTTTCTTCAATGATTCATTTTCGTAAAGGGCATATGAGTACAACTTCTGCAAATTCGCAAAGACTCGCTCCATGTTATACACTCTCACATGAGCAGCCTCAACTTCTGTCTCAGCCATGACAACTTGGTTTAGATATGACATCCCCAACACGAGATGTTTCTGCCCCTTTTCCATGTGCTCTCCGAGCATATCGCCTTCTTACTTCGGAACACAATTCGCCAGCCAGTCATTCCATCTACTGATATACTTCCTGGAGGCATAAAAAGTATCAACCTTCTGGTGTCAGGCTTGGTTGCTCATCTTTACCACATCCAGGGTGAATAAAGTGATCCGCGCATCCAGATGGAGATCCTTTGGGATCAGAACCACGCCAGCACCGCCCTTCACAGTCTTCACCACATCAGGGCCCTCATCCACCGCTTTCCCCTTACACACAATTTGGTTATCTATCACGAGACGATTCAGAAGCAGTTGACCCGGGGAAGAGGGAAGTAAATTTTTTCTTAGACCCGTCGTCACCTCAATATCTAGTCTAGATTGGGATGAAGGACAGTACGGGTGAGGTGGAGGAGACGTTTCGCCATTAGGGCGCCAGTCAAACGACTCCTCACCAGGTTGAGAAGACTTGCGATCCAAGGAGGGGTTATACACGAAATCCTCCAATGAAAAAGGACGAGTCCGACCCGCATTAAATGAAGCTGCCATACCCGCTTGCAGCGACAGGTTGTTCGGAACCTTCGCCTGTTCAGTGCTCAGCTTCATTGCATCTTCAATCCCCACCATTCACAGATATGCCTTCTCCAAGATTGGAAAGGAGATTGGTTCCTTAACCCGAGCATCTACCCCAGTGGACAAATCAAGATCTTGCCCCACAACTTCGCGTCCCCCTTCTGAAGGGACCGAACGCTCAGGAGGGGGCTCAGGCACAATGCGAGGCTTCTTAGAATGCACATTAAAAGAAAATGCCTCATTCAACTCCGCCCTCCTTGATGGGCTGGGAATCTTAACCTTCGGGAGCCTCCTCTTCTTCGAAGAAGGCTTACTGCTAGACTTCGGTTTCAGAACTCTAAAAAGAGTGGGAGCCTCATGCCAGTAAGCCCACAGTTCACTGTGCTTGATATTATAGGGCTAAACGACATCCTCCACCCGCATCCGAGGCATGTCACAAAATTTATCTATGGCTGCTTCGTCCTCAGAAAGATGTGTAGCTGGAAATTTTCCTATAGAAAGCACGGATAACAATTCAATATGCAATCAACACTAGTGGGGTCAAGAACAAAATTAAACTTACTCAGTTGCCTGAACTCCCGATCGATCGGACAACCATCAAGCTTGAAATACTTTGAGTCCACAAAATCCAGGAAGCAATACTTCTGCCAGAACTTGTAATCGTTGGGCAGCTTGCTAAAACAAGCTAGCAATTTCAACATGCACACAACATGCTCATTTATCCGAAGAGAGGTGAACCAACGTCCTTTGCCTTAATCAGAATGGCGATTAGTGTCTTGTACCCGTTTGGCACCAGCTGAGCGAGCGGAATGCCAAGGAACGCCAAGAAGCTCCAAATTTCCTTGATGACAGGAAAACATACGCCCAATTGAAGCATACCTTGATGCAAACAAATAAATCCTTTGGACGAGATAATGGCGTTTGACCAACACCCAATGTGAAGAACAACAGATCATCATGGATCCCATACTTCTCACGAATGTCCTCCAGATTCGACTTGGATATCGACCTCTCCTAAAAAAACTTACGACATTTAGTGAACAATTCATCATAAAGTTGATCTGGCCCACCGTGGAAGAATGTACAAACTTTCAATCGTGGAATCTGAACAAACCAAAAGCACAGAAAGCTAAACGACAAAGCAAAGTCTTTGGGATCGAAGGAGTAAAAAAACTAAACTCTACATAGAAGGGGATCTATATAGAAAACAAAATTCTCGCCTTTTTTTTAGTAGACGCAAACCCAATTAATGATGTTCACAGCTCAAGGAGATGATTCAGACTTAACCATCATGACCGATCAGGTCCCTCATGACACGACTTAGTAGACCGACGAGCTGGCCCACTAACTCGGGGGGAGTAGCTGATGATACACCAAACCTTCCTTTAATTTGCGTCGTACACGTGTCATGATGATCTTGTCAACATAGCAAAGCGGGTCTGATTGCCTGCCCAATCTGCCAATGCCCAGACAACATTAAACCCATTTTGGCAAGGTCTAGGAGGTTGGACCCAAACTGCAACGCCTTATTAAGCCCACACGCCACATGGTTAAGCCCAATACCCATAAGACCTAATAAGGCAAGTATCTGGGTATCGACCTAAGATGCGCAAACCAACAATACATTGATTTCGACTAGGAAACAAATACCCGAGTTTAAATTGTGCATGGAAACTCCCCTGCATGGACAATACTCCACAAGGGAATAATCTCCAGCAGATCTAGGAGCACAAGTTGTGTAGGGAAACTCTCTTACATGGACGACCCCTAACAAGGAAATGATCTCCAACATGATATATTTCCCTAAACTATGCCACCAAAGGCCTAGCCGAAAAAGGACTCTCGCATTATAAATAGGATACAGAGTTGATGAACAAATGTACGGTATATAACCCAATTTACAACATTACGCATTTCTCAAGCCTTGTTTGAGTTAAGCCTCGGAGTGCCATCGACCGCCATAACGGTGGTCTTTGGTTAATGTGTGTTCCCTGTGCAGGTCAAGGTCATGGACTAGGAGAACAGAGAACAAAATTAGACTACATCAATTGTTATGAAAATTATATTTTTGAGATTTAAAAAAAAAACATAAAGTTTCTCTATACGCCACATGGACATTTCATCAATTTTTTTCACAATTTTTTCATTTTCTTTGCCCTTTTACATTCATCTTATTTACAAATATTGTCATTATAGAGAATAAATATCTACATCAACATCTTCCCCAAGTTTCAAATCTAGCCCTTTTTTTTATCTCCAAATCTTTAAGAATAATAAAATTTCTAATTGACTTTTAAGATAGACTAGTCTATTAACTGTGTCGGTGGCACGATGGAAAGTGTGTTGTGTTATTATGGTCAAAATTGGTAGGTTTTTATCAAATTAAAAAAGTGCTCAAATAGTGGAAGTGAAGTTCATGTTCTTTGTCTGAATATGGCTTTAGAAGCTCTTCTCATTCCTTTGAAAATACTCACAATATGAATTGTGATGATACATAAAAACGGTCACACTTCTGAGCCGAACACGTGTCATGATGATCTCGAGGAATTACAGGCTCAAGCATTGGCCCAACACAAATCCAGCCCAAGCAGATCTAAGCCCGCTCAACTTCAGTCTGCCAAGCGGACCCAGACTCTCACAACATGCTAGGCCCACACGTCTCACAACTATCCACGATACCCATAAGTCCTTTTCAGGCAAGTATCTCGAGGATCAGCTTCAGACGAGCAACTACAACTGGTCTTTGCTTCCAACTAGGAAGCAAACACCAAAGTATCTTCGACGTAGGGAAACTCCCTTCTACGGATTGCTCTTGGATTGGAAGCTATCTTTCGCATATCTAAGAGTGCAGAGCTAACAAAGAACTTCCCTCCTACAACACGATTCTTAAGTAGATAGGCATCTCCACGAAGATCTCCTCCCTAAACTACGCTTACAATGGCCTGGTTGAACCAGAACTACTTGCACTATAAATAAGACATGAGGTTGGTAAGCTAAGGTATGCTACAAAATCCCTGTTACAACATTACACATTCCTCAGATCCCTGCCTGATTTTAGCATTAGAGTGCTATCGGTCATCCCACGGTGGTCTGTGGCTCACATGCGTTACTTGTGCTGGTCAGCATGAACATGTTCAAAGTAGGGAGAGCAAATCGACTGGATCAGTTTGGCGTCGTCTCCTGTCAAATCTCAAAGAGATGGTGACTACCAGGTCACGCAACAACGAACTAGGGGACACGTACAACGCTCCGGCTGTCCCTATACCAGTTCCTGCCATGCACGGGCAACCTATTCATGCCCCTACACCAATGCCGGCAACCACAGACCCCCTAATCAAGGTACTAGCATCCCAAATACAGCATGTTATCAAGGCCGATGAGACACTCACACGACATAATCTACCCGCTGTGGATGGAGACCAGGAACAACATAGACCTCCACCTCCAATGGATGATAGGGAGCAAGCGCAGGAGAGCCAGGCCCCCGCCAGTTCCTATTGGACTGAGACTGTGTGGCTAACGCTGATCCATCCGCCAGGACAGAGAGGCTCGGTCTCGGGAACCCTCTCTGCAGAGGAGCGCACGATCCAGACGTACTATATTGCCTTTCTGTCCCATCCTTTGTGGATCGGATCACGAGTGAAACACTTTCGAGAAAGTTCACTCTCCCAAAGCTCGATTCCCATGACAGAACCACCAATCCTTTCGATCATCTACGCCATTACCAGCATGTAATGGCGCTCAAGGAAGGATCCGAATCTGTCATGTGCATAACCTTTCCCACCAGTCTTAAAGGCCCTGCATTGACGCGGTTCCACAACCTTCCACCGAAGTCAATCGACTCCTTCAAAACATTGGCGAATAAATTCTTGACACGTTTCGTCATAAGCCAGCGTTTCAGAAAAGGCTAGCACTACATACTATCTCTAAGGCAGAGGTCTATCGAGACGCTCCAAGAGTAGGTCACACCCTTCAACAACGAGCTGACCCTCATCGACGGGTGCAACGACGATAGAGCTGTGACGACGTTCATTGCAGACCTCAAAGAGGGAAAACTCTTCGAGGACCTCACCTTGGAGCCCCTTCTGGACATGGCAGAGCTCCTCAAGAGCGTCCAGAGACACATCACCCTGGAGGAGCCATGGATCACTAAGAGGGAGACTGAAGGCGACAGGAAGCCCTCAATTTTTAAGACAAGAAGGAGAGAAAGAGACACGAAGATGATGAGCGGAACAAGAGGAAGCACACTTCCAACAAACTGAATTATGATCGTCCCAGGCCAGAAAAGTCATCCAACTACGTTGATTCCAGAGCCGTGACACCCCTAAATGCTAGTCTGTCGGATGTACTCAACTCCATGAAAAATTGGGAGGAATTGAAGTGGCTCCCGAAGACACTCGGAGACCCTGCCAGAAGGGACAACGGCAAGTACTGTGCGTACCACAAGGAAGGCGGCCACAACACCAATGACTGCAAAAGTCTGAGGTATGAAGTAAAACACTGGATCCGCAAGGGCAAATCGAAAGACTTCCTAAAGTCTGAGAAGTAGCTAGAACATACCAGGGACGGGGAAGTCAGTCAAAGATGTAGAAAAGGAGACTCCTGGGATAATATACGTCCTTCATGGAGTCGAACCGAATGAAGACCAGTCGCACAGGTCTCGCAAGCAGACTCTGCTGGATATGCAGACACAAACCGCAGATGAAGACAGACGCGTTTGCTATTTTTTTTAAAAATTCACAACCCCATTCCCACTTTGACTTTCACGGACAAGGACCTCGATGGAGTCCGAGCACCGCACAACGACACCTTGGTCATTTCCGTTTCCATCGCAAAATGGAAAGTGAAGATAGCTCTCATTGACAAAGGAAGCTCGCTCAACGTTCTATTTTACAATGCTTTCCGCAACATGGACCTCAAGGAGGAAAACCTACTGCCATCAGAGCATTCGCTGATCAGATTCAGCGGGGAGAAATGCTTTCCTATCAGAAAGATAAAATTAGTCAGTGTAACTGGAGAACATCGGCTGAAGAAGGTCCTATTTCTGAACTTCACGGTGGTAGACGCACCGTTGATATTCACCTAATTATTACACAGAATACCACCTAATTTATATTTGTTATTCACTTTGACAATCTATTTTATATTAATTACTTAAATTTTGTATTTTTCAGGATTCAGAGCGTTAACGGATTAATGCGGAGTTCGAGGTGATAATAAGCAATTTGGCATTGACGAGCGGAGACGAGGGTGCAGTTAACCCAACACAATTACCCTAATTTTCTATAAAACCCAATAACCCTAATTTCTGGGCTTCTTCTCTCTTCTTCCATGTTCCTTCTCCACTCCTATCTTTTCCAGCCACCACACCAATCCACCCTGCCGGCAATCCTCGCTCGATAGGAGAGCCGACAGTTCGATAATCCCGCCATCACCACCTCACCTCACCTCACCAATACGTCCTCACTACACCGTCATACCTCCACCTGCCTTGTCCGCGTTCTCCCATCATCACGTACACACAGACAGAGCTAGCCACAAGAGCACCACCACCACCGTGAAACAGGGGCGTGACAACCCTGTTTCACGTCAAATCTTCACCTCGCCACCGAGCTTCGCCATCACCGCCCTCTCTCGCCCGTTCTCGTCCTCTCTCCCATATCTCTCTCACGACCATCATCTCACTGTTTTGCGCAATACAACCACCGCCGCAACCCTGTTCCACCACCTCGCGACAAAGCACAACCCCTGCTCCTCTCCTCTCTGTCCTCTCTTCGTCTCGGTCTCTCTTCGTATACCGGCCGCCACCCAACGCCGGTCAGCTTCAGACGCACACCCGCACGCCTAAGCAGGACCTCCATCAGCGCTCCTGCTTCGGCTCTAGTTTCCCGCCTGCGCTCCCGCCTCCTCTCTGTTCAAACCTGGAGAGAAAGGTTTGGCAGTTATTCGCACCCCCAATTTCTCTCTGAGCAACCACAGTGCATTTGCAGCATTTTCTCAGGATTCGCGTTCGTGCTGAGATGGATTCCACTGATGCTGTGACTACCACTACCATGGAGAGCTAAACCCTTCGCCAAGGCTAAGATGAAACCAATTGGGTTTCAAGAGTTTGTTCTAGTTTGACTTTTTATTTTATTATGTGCTTAACTGTAAATACGTTTAATTTCTGAGTATTAGTAAATTACTTTCACCGATTATATCGGATTTGATCTAGACTAGTAGGTAGTTAGAGTTTTCTTTACTAATATTTAAAGCATTAGTTTTAGTTGGTTAAGTTAGACTTGTGATTGAGTGCGCCGTAATAAGACACTCAATGCTAAGAGTTGAAACTTAATAAATTAGACTTGTGATTGAGTGTGCCATAATAAGACACTCAATGCTAGGAGTCTATAATTTATGCTGAAGTTAATTGTAACATTGAATTTTAAAACTGAATTGTTCTAAACGATCACATCAGCGATGCAAGCAAGAGATTCTCATCCCTAAAGCTTCTCGCTTTAGAAAATAATAAGTTAGATTAAAATAACTTGAAAAACTGAATTGGTGGATTCAATGCCTTGGTTTCCCTTCTCATATTCTTAAAAACTTTTTATTTTGCTTTTTAATTTGATTTTTAGTTTAGATATTTTGATTGCTGTAACCCCAATTTAAATTAGTTTAAGTCAACTCTAAAATTTAATTGCAACCACAGTCCTTGTGGGATCGACCTGTACTTGCCCTTGTCTACCAGTTAGACACTGTGCACCTGCAGTTATTAAGACTAGGTTAAATTAACCTGTTTATTTAGCTTAGTTAAATCTGCATCAAGTTTTTGGCACCAATGCCGGGGACTGTAGCGGTGTAATTGAATTTAAGAGTTTATTTTCACTAATTTGTAGTTTAGGTTAAAAAATAAAATAAAAAATTTAGGTCAGATATAAATTGCTTTTGCTTTTAGGATAGACTTGATTTTATTTTTTAGTTATTTCTTTCAAGTCCTAGAAGTTTTGAAATTTTTTTTGTTTTATTTTATTTTTGCAGGTATTAACAGGTAGGAAGCATATATTACAGGTTGCATAAAAAAAAAAAAACAAAACAAAAAGCACAGGGTTTGAATTCTTTACAGGTTGCTATCCCGTGAACACTCTCAGAAGTTGGCGAGCCGTCAGGTGGACGGTGCTTCTGATCGACGTCAACTCGACTTCTACCCGGCGTCACAAGTAACCCAAGAGAGGTTCACGCCGGAGGTAACTTCTTCCCACCGCATTTGCACGCGGTTTCTGAGTGGATTACTTGGTGTTTTGCTTGTTTTGTTTTTAGCTAGAATTGCATGCAAATTTGAATAGATTGAGGATATTTCTGATGCTGTAAAATTCCGTGCTCTCTCCTGCGGATAGGTTAACCACCATCTATTTTAGGGTTAGGGACCTAAGCCCTCACTATTAAAATTTGTAGCAAGATAAATAAGGACAAGACGCTCATAGGACCCCTCTTTTGAAACTTGAAAGTTTAAAGTAGTCAAGTGAAGGAACATATCCAATCTTGGAATAGTTCTGAAACTGGCATTACACTTTAAGCTGAAGGTAGAAAAAGAGGTAAGAGAAATTAGATTTCAGGATATTTTGGATGCTGGGAAACTCCGTGCTCTCTCCCGCGGATAGGCTAATTAAAATGGATTTCAGCCCTTGATTAGTAACAAACATAGGTAATAAATAGGAGTGCTTGTAGGGATTACCAGACGTTACAGCCTCTACCTAGTAAATTAGTTTCTCACGAGATTAATTTGCTTTGTAGAAACCTCGACTTTTCGTGGGGCTATAACTATCAGCTGCGCAGTACCCGAAGGCAATCTGAATGATTGTATTGCTAGGTACTTATCTAGGGTCGTTTGCCATTCATCTTGCTTGTGCATCATATAGGTCTTGATTATGTTTTCCCATTTTTATTTTTAGAGTTAGGTCATCTTCATATAGAGGTTAGGCTTTCATAAAAAAAAAAAAAAATTGACGTCTATTTAGAAGTGTTGACTTTGAACCTTCGTTATCCATTAGTGTATGCATACCTGGGTGCGTGATTCTAAGAGTAGACTTGTCCGAAAAGAATTCGAAGAGTTCTTTGAAGTCCCTATTACCTATTTAGGTTCATCATCCTTGTCCACTGAGATGGCTGAGGGGAAGGCCTTTAAGGATTACTTCGCCCCTCTTCCTAGTAGTGCTCCATCTTGCATTGTCTTACCTGAGACAAATGCAAACAGTTTCGAACTCAAACATTCTATTATTCATCTCTTGCCCACTTTTTATGGTTTTGAGAAAGAGGACCCTTATCTTCATATCAAAGAATTTCTTGACATCTGCGCTACCCTGAAGTACCAAAAATTTTCTGATGATTCGGTCCGTCTTAGGTTATTTCCCTTTTCTTTGAAAGATAAGGCGAAATCGTGGTTAAACTCATTAGAGACGGGATCCATCACATCATGGGATGCGTTGTCAAGAAAATTCTTGACAAAATACTTCCCCATTCATAAAACGAATGCCCTCCGACGAGATTTATCTAATTTTCAACAAAAAGAGGGTGAACATTTCTATGAATGTTGGAAAAGATTCAATGAGCTCATTGTCAGGTGTCCCCATCACGGATTCGAGAAGTGGCCGCTAGTTCAATACTTCCAAGATGGTTTAACCCCTCAAAACGATCCTATGATTGATGCCACTAGTGGTGGGTCAATAATGAAAATGAGTGTCAGTGAAATTTGAGAATTCTTTGAGACGCTCTCCGAAAATTCTTAGCAATGGGATTATTTGAGAAAGGAGCCTGATAGGCGTAAGGGTGGTATATATGAAGTTAGAGATACATCTGTTCAACCCCCTTTTGCCTCAAAGTTAGAGACGAATGTTATGACCATGACTAAGATAGATGCACTTTTGAATTTGAGTCAACCTGTACCCCTCGCAAACGCTTCATCTGAAGTCTGTGCTGCATGTTCGAGTCCTGGTAATTCAATAGCTAGTTGTGACTTGCAAAACGATTATCCTGCATACTATGCTGAGCAAGTCAACTCTTTTAATGCGATGCAGCGACCTGGCAATAATCTGCAACCTAACTATTACAATTCAGGGTTCACCAAACATCCAAGTCTCTCCTGGGCCCATGGCCCACACGAAGGGGGACCTGTTGTTGTCTCCCGGGCTCCTCAAGCCCCTAGCCTTGTTAGGCCCCACCACAACCAAGTTCCTCCATCCAAAGCATCAAGTTTAGAGGAAACAGTTAACCGGTTGTTGCAGCGCTCAGAAAGTATAATTGAGCAGCATTCTAAGGACATATCTGAGTTGAAAGCCACGACTCAACACCAATCTCAAGCCATCAATAGACTTGAGATAGCTGTGAGTAAGATTACTCAGTCCTTTTTGGAGAAAGAGCCAGAGAGATTTCCTAGTCAACCTGTTCCAAACCCAAAGGGTCAATTCGCAGTTGGTAGTACATCTGAGTCACACAATGAAGATGTCCAATCTATTACTACCCTTCGGAGTGGAAAACAGGTTGACAATCGGGTACAAGTGTCTAATTCGAGTGTCGTTGCATCTCCGTCTAAGTCAACGCAGATTGCATCTCCATCTGACAAGGAGGCTGATAAAGCCTTATCTTCTAAAGATGTGCCTCTTGACTCTGACCCCACTCAGGCATCTTATTTGCCTAGGGCACCGTTTCCATCACGGTTAGCTCCGGCAAAGAAAGGAACAAGTGTAAACGATGTAATGGAAATTTTTAAACAAGTTCACATAAATATCCCATTACTCGATGCCATCATGCAATTTCCTAACTATGCCAAGTTTTTGAAGGATCTTTGTACACAAAAGCGGAAGCTCCATGTGCAAAAGAGAGCCTTCCTAACCGAGCAAGTGAGCTCAATTATTCAACACAGAACCCCGCCTAAGTATAGGGATCCTGGTTGTCCGACTATTTCTTGTATTATCGGTAATCATGTGAAAGATAAGGCATTATTGGATTTAGGGGCGAGTGTTAATTTATTGCCATATTCTGTTTATGAGCAACTAGGTCTCGGTGGGTTAACACCGACTAGAGTAACACTGTAATTGGCAGATCGGTCTATCAGAGTCCCCCGTGGTGTTATAGAGGATGTGATTATCAAGGTTGAAAATTTTTATTACCCTGTGGACTTTATAGTTCTTGATACACAACCTGTTCACAATCCCTCTAGTCACATTCCAGTCATTTTGGGTCGACCATTTTTGGCCACATCCAATGCCATTATTAACTGCAGGAATGGAATTATGAAATTGTCATTTGGCAACATGACCGTCGAACTCAACGTTTTTAATGTTTGTCAACAACCTCCCGAGCCCGAGGATGTTTGTGAAGTTGACATGATTGAGAGTTCAATGGAGAATTCCTTATTGCAGTCTGTATCAGATGATCCCTTAGCAGCATGCTTGACTCACTTTGGTTTAGACTTCGATATTGATGATTCCATTAGGGAAGTGAATGCTTTGCTCGATTCAGCCCCTATTATGGATCCAGGTTACACATGGAAGCCTAAAGTGGAACTCCTTCCACTCAGTGAGTCAAAATTGAACATTTCTGCAGATACTATTGGACTTTCTGACCCATTCCCTTTTCCGCTTGTTCATGATGACCCATTTGACATATGTCCTCCTTGTGACTTCTACATGAAATCTGATCCTCAATATTCCTTGGAGAAACTACATGCCATAGGTAGTGCTAATTCTAGGTTTGGGGGTGTTGTTGTGTTGTCTAACTCATCATCTTGGTGTAGTTCATTTTGTTATGATGAGCCTGTACCACTTGATATATCTATAGTTACATCTACTTGCATCAGATTTCCATTGACCAGGGCTCATTATGTGGATCCCATGTTTCTGAGTGAGGTTTTCAATTTTCACATCTTTCACCATCCTGATGTGAAAATTATCCAATCTTCTGATTTGGAACCAGACTTAGGATGTTACATTTTAGGAGTAAGGGAGGATCCTTTGTTGCATATCACTACTTGCGACCCATTCATGTTTAAGATCCCTACTGACTTTCAAGGAATGCGAGCTTCTTTACAATTTCTATATGATTTTAGATGGTGTCCTTGCAACTTTTGGGATGTGCTAGTATATCTTGTGTCGCATGTTGTTGCTATTTTTGAGTGGACTGATCCTCAAATTTTCAGGTTGTTGGTATACGATTCCTTAACCCTTTTGACTCGTTTATATCATAGATTAGGTTTGGAAGTGAATGTTCCCTATGTTCTTCCTCATCACTTCATGATATATCATTCATGAGGGAGAATATATGTCGAGCTGACGACGTTAAACCAAGCGCTCCTAGGAGGCAGTCTAGCTTCAGTTGTGTCATTATGGTTAGTCTGGATTGATTTTCGAGTTCTTTCTAGTTGCATTTCACTCATACTCGTTAGCTCAGTAACAATTTTGACTTACAACTGATACTTGTAATTTTTTTCATTATTTCATTTGTATATATTTTTGTGTCCTGTATTGTTTTTATCAATTTATTTTGATGAGTCCATAGTTCTTATTTTGTTGAGCGTTCATTGGTGGACGATTTCGTCGAAATTGGTAAAAACTTTCCCATGGTAATATCACTTTAACTCTCATCTTTTCTTTTTCCTGCATTTGTCATGATCATCATTTTATACATTGAGGACAATGTTTGGTTTAGGTTTGGGGGTGAGGTTTAAGAGTTTTTTCTGCATTCTTCAAATTTTTTGAAATGAAATGTATTTCACAATTGACTATTGTATTCTACTCAATCTCCATTGAATACATAGTTAATTATGACTGTGTGAAAATTTTCGATTTGAAAATGCATTCAAAATCTAAGTTTCTTTCCAATGAAGAGGATGTGCTTTCAAGTATGCCTTTAAATTTGAGGAATACATGCTTTCACTTGTCACTTTTATATATCAATAGGAAAACATAAGGTTTGATATTATCTTTAAGTTAAATATATTTCATGATATTTTTCGACTCGACCACTCTTGCACTATAAGCCGAGTTAGCATAACTTGAAGTTAATCAGTAAGTTATTAACTAGAAAACCTTAGAATAATAGTGGAGACTTAACCCTTGTGAGTTTTGAGACATTTTATTTTTCTTGAGGGTTATTAAATAAACTCTGACTTTTCTTGAGTCCACATTTTTCTCATTGATGATCTCATTGTCCTTGTTTCTTTTATTGATTGCTTTGAGAATGTCGTTAAAATTGAATTATTACACTAGAACTTCTTGATTTATTTAGTTGAGATGTCATAATACCGACTAGAGCTTAAGAAGTGATATAGGCATTTTTTTCTTTGAACCGTTATTTAGCCTTTTAGCCCACCTAATGATAAATATCTGTTTGCAGCCATTTGAGCCTTCAAATAGACTTTTTCTTTGCTAACCCCATCTCCCGTACCTACTCCAGTTAGGGAGTAAGATCCCATATTATTTTTATCCTTTCCCAATGTCTCTGAGAATGTGTATGGTTAATGTATTTTTGAAATGGGCAAATAAAAAAAATTGAAATTAAATATTCCATGAATCCTTGGGACTGAAATGTTTTATTGTGCAGAAGAGGAAAACATGTATACAAGAAAGAGAAAAAAAAAGATATATGAAGAAGAACTTCGAAGGAAGAAAAATTAATGGTGTACAACATTGGTTTATTCTTCAGAGCACCACGTGCTTATTAAAGGGTGTATCCATTCTCAGAGAATTTTCTCGTATCCTTTTCCATTCATGTTAGCCAAATCTTAGCCTCATTACAACCTAATAAAGACCTAATTGATCTTAAGTAAAAGTTTGGTTCATAGACGTGGAGATTAAATAAACAAGAACTATGGCGTGTGATTCAACGTTCTCAAAGTAATTGATATTCCTGTCCATGAGATCATATTCATTTCATTATTTGAAAAGTCCGTTTTTTCATGATTATTATATGTGAGATGTTTGTCTTTCCATAAATATTCTCTTTCTCACATATAAACTGAGTGATAACTAACCAATCTCTGAGTGATTCATTTCTGAGTGACAAGAGAGATTTGTAGTCGAAGCGTACAATTCAAAGGTTATCTAGTCGTATCTTTGCTGAGAAAAATAAAGTTATGTTGATAAGGCCGCACACACACACTTTGAGTTGGGAATAATTGATGGAATTTATTTAACCTTTGGGTATTATTAAATTGTTGTGAGACTCTTTGATATATTATCGTGACACTGTTAGTTGTTTTCAAAAAAAAAAAAAAAAATTGGCAATTAGATTCTTACTCTGAGGATAATAGATCGAGTTACCATGTTTTGGAAAATTATTGAGTCATAATGTTTGTGGGTAACATTTCTAGAAAACCTCACGAGACTATAACTCGTCCACTAGAGGTAATCTAGGGGTTTAAAGCCTTGTTGCACGTTTAAGGTAAGTGCAACCGATGATTCATGCGAAAGTGAGTTAGAATTTTATTTCTATTGTTTTGCTCGAGGACTAGCAAAATATGAGAGCAAAATATAGGTTTGGGGGTATTTGATATTCACCTAATTATTACACAGAATACCACCTAATTTATATTTGTTATTCACTTTGACAATCTATTTTATATTAATTACTTAAATTTTGTATTTTTCAGGATTCAGAGCGTTAACGGATTAATGCGGAGTTTGAGGTGATAATAAGCAATTTGGTATTGACGAGCGGAGACGAGGGTGCAGTTAACCCAACACAATTACCCTAATTTTCTATAAAACCCAATAACCCTAATTTTTGGGCTTCTTCTCTCTTCTTCCATGTTCCTTCTCCACTCCTATCTTTTCCAGCCACCACACCAATCCACCCTGCCGGCAATCCTCGCTCGATAGGAGAGCCGACAGTGCGATAATCCCGCCATCACCACCTCACCTCACCTCACCAATACGTCCTCACTACACCGTCATACCTCCACCTGCCTTGTCCGCGTTCTCCCATCATCACGTACACACAGACAGAGCCCGCCACCAGAGCACCACCACCACCGTGAAACAGGGGCGTGACAACCCTGTTTCACGTCAAATCTTCACCTCGCCACCAAGCTTCGCCATCACCGCACTCTCTCGCCCGTTCTCGTCCCCTCTCCCATATCTCTCTCACGACCATCATCTCACTGTTTCGCGCAATACAACCACCGCCGCAACCCTGTTCCACCACCTTGCGACAGAGCACATCCCCTGCTCCTCTCCTCTCGGTCCTCTCTTCGTCTCGGTCTCTCTTCGTATACCGGCCGCCACCCAACGTCGGTCAGCTCCAGACGCACACCGGCATGCCCAAGCAGGACCTCCATCAGCGCTCCAGCCTCCTCTCTGTTCAAATCGGGAGAGAAAGGTTTGGCAGTTATTCGCACCCCCGATTTCTCTCTGAGCAGCCACAATGCATTTGCAACATTTTCTCGGGATTTGTGTTCGTGCTGAGATGGATTCCACTGAAGCTGTGACTACCGCTACCATGGAGAGCTAAACCCTTCGCCAAGGCTAAGATGAAACCAATTGGGTTTCAAGAGTTTGTTCTAGTTTGACTTTTTATTTTATTATGTGCTTAACTGCAAAATACGTTTAATTTCTGAGTATTAGTAAATTACTTTCACCAATTATATCGGATTTGATCTAGACTAGTCGGTAGTTAGAGTTTTCTTTACTAATATTTAAAGCATTAGTTTTAATTGGTTAAGTTAGACTTGTGATTGAGTGTGCCGTAATAAGACACTCAATGCTAGGAGTTGAAACTTAATAAATTAGACTTGTGATTGAGTGTGCCGTAATAAGACACTCAATGCTAGGAGTCTATAATTTATGCTGAAGTTAATTGTAACATTGGATTTTAAAACTGAATTGTTCTAAACGATCACATCATCGATGCAAGCAAGGGATTCTCATCCCTAAAGCTTCTCGCATTAGAAAATAATAAGTTAGATTAAAATAACTTGAAAAACTGAATTGGTGGATTCAATGCCTTGGTTTCCCTTCTCATATTCTTAAAAACTTTTTATTTTGCTTTTTAATTTGATTTTTAGTTTAGATATTTTTATTGTTGTAACCCCAATTTAAATTAGTTTAAGTCAACTCTAAAGTTTAATTGCAACCACAGTCCTTGTGGGATCGACCTGTACTTTCCCTTGTCTACCAGGTAGACACTGTGCACTTGCAGTTATTAAGACTAGGTTAAATTAACCTATTTATTTAGGTTAGTTAAATCTGCATCAACCGTCGTCCTACAACCTCATCCTGGGAAGACCGTGGCTACATCAAATGGAAGTAGCGGTTTCCACCCTTACCGGTGTGTTAAGTATACTGCTAACAACTCAGAAGGGACAATACGTGGATACCAACCTACGACACGAGGCTGCCACTACGCCGCACTGAAACAAATATAGTGCTCCCCGATCCAGCTACATCACGCAGAGCAGCTCGACGCAGTGCAAGGCCTAAAGAAGGAAAATGGCACCATTTTCGAGCGGTACAGGAGTAATCAACTCTTCCGCCCAGCGAGTCGTAACGACAATGGCAAACGGGAACACATACCCCCGACATTTCGTAGGCGCAAAGATCCGCCCCTCTGCAAGGTTTGCTCTTCAGTGACCTATGTAACACCTCGACATTTCGCTAAATGATCCGTGAAAGCTATCCAAATTCACTTCGAGGCCAAGATTAGTTTATTTCCATAAACAATTATTTGTTTAGACAAGCCAATACTCGTTGGGCTTTTCTAGTGATGTCTTTCAAATAGACCGATTACAGAAAGTTTTGGCCCGAATCTCTTACTTGTTTATAGAATAAAAGTGAGGTTTCACCCTTACATGTATGAAGGTTTGGGGTGAAAATGAAAGGGTTTACTCTAGGGCTTTTAGATCTCAAACAAAGAAGTTGTTTGGTTTAGCTTTAGTTCAAATCAAGCCCTAGATCTCTATATTTTTCTTTTGATGCTTACAAGGATAATATTGAGAGATGTAGTGATTTATTTTAAAATTTGGGGAGATAACTTGTCCTTTTTATTGTTGGAAATGCTCTCTCAAATTGCTCTTCTATAGCTTTCACAAGATTCTCTTGAGTTGAAATGAGCAAATGAGAGACTGCTATTTATATACTGGATCTAGATGGGTGAAGTCGACTTTGCCGATGCCACTCACTGCTTTTCGCAAACGACCACATTCAAAATGGTAACTTGCTTTTCAGAACGGTTATTTGCTGATGTTGACTTCTCAAGGAGTGGAAGTCGACTTCACTATGATCCAATTTGAATTTCAAAGTAAAGAGATTTTTTTTTATCACATGTGACATTTACTATATATCACATGGAATTGATTCCTTATTGAAAGAATCTCATCTTCATTTATCTTCATCTCGAAATTCAAATTTGAATTTAGAGATGAATTCGAAAGTTTTAACCAACAAAATTATAGAGATTCATTTCTTTGACTCAAAGTCTCCTTATTTTGACATTGACTTGGTATTATATCACTCCTTTGGTCCATCTTTTTGGACTTTTCCATTCCACCTTCAATTGAATTTTCTTGAAGGCCTGATCAGTTGACCGGTTTTGGTTGAATTTGACCTTGATTTGGACTTTTTGGTCAATTTTTGTCTTTCATCTCCAATGTCTTAAATCTTCTTATACTTTTTTTCATTCTTCATGGAATTGACGTCAAAATGTCTTTAAATAACTTTTCATTCTTGGATTAGGCTATAGCTTGACTCATCAATCTTTTTGCTTGGGCTCGAACTTCAGTCTTCAAGGCATTGATGATGCTTGTTTTCTGATTAGAGTTGTCATGAGTTTGACTTGTCTGAATTCTTATTTCGGCTTCGGTCATTGCGAATTTGACTTGGTCTTCATGAGTTGAATATCATTCAAATGATCATTGTAAAACCTAAACCCAAGATCTCATCACTCGATAAATGTTATATAAATTACACCATATATTTCTACAAAATCAAATGAAAATTTGGCGTAATTCATAAACACATTTTCACCTCTTGGAAAATATAGGATGCTATTTTTTCTCCTACCAATTGATGGTGTTAGAGTCACCGAGAGATCCATATTTGCTAGTGAATTGACGCGCTGTTGCAAAATCCCTCGAAAGAAGCCAACTCCAAGTAGCATTCTAGTTAGCTGATTCATGTCAGAAGCTTCCATCTCCCTAGTAAGGCTATAGTTTTCCATGTATTCTGAAATGAGAAGTTCTTGACAATTAATTGTTATTAGGAGTGTTGATCTCCCACAATCATATACTTTTCTAGGGGCTGAAGGTGGCCATGGCCCCCCTGGATTTTTGAAACTCTATACCACCCTATGAACATAAAATCATGAAGTGGCCCTCATATGGGGACTTTCTTCCATCTATCTATATCTATACTATACTATAAAACATAAAAAAATAATATATCTCCTAGGCAACTTCCTCTCTACAATGGAAAGTGTCACCTAAGCAACTATAGGCACATCGACATCAACCCTTACCACTCATTCTTTACACAAACTATCTCCATGATATCTCACCACTAAACTAATTTCAAAGACTGAGTTATCAAAAATATCTCAAGAAAAACACATACCTATTACATTTTGCCAATCGCAACCCAGGAAGATATCCATGGGAGAAAAATCAAGATAGGAAGACCATAAATGTCAGAATGTCAATTGAATATCAGTAAAGGATCCGAGAGATTGGCCTGAGCTATATGCTCATATTGACTTTGATTCAAGAAGATAATAATGCATGGTAAAATTTGAAATTCATTGATAAATAAATAAAAATGTAAAACTTACATGGTTTTGAACTTTGACTATCACTTCTTTGAAAATCATATAGAGAACTGAAAACTTTCAAGGATTACAAAGGTCTATGGGTTTTGAGAGGCTTTTAAGAGTTACTCTTATTCGGAGTGGAAGAAGATGCCACTGTCTTAAATTCTTGCTGCTTTTATAGAGAATTAGGGACCTTGGATATTGCGTAGTGCTTCATTAATTTTCTGATAACATGATGAGTACTTTTGACTTTGTTGAGTGTGTTGGAGATGAAAGAGGTGGCTATGGATTTTTTTGAAATAATTTAGGGTGAGTGGAAACTACTTTCGGTAGATTTGAAGTCTTATGGAATAACTAAGGTTGGAAAAAGAATTGTGGGACCTTGTTTGTGGAAAGTGCTTCAGTTTTTAGGTTGATGATATTGCTGCTGGATAATGACATGTGGGACACATCTGAGAATCATTTGAGAATGATATTTTGTTTATAATGAGTTTTATTGTTGTGACAAAAAGATTCCAAAACATTCGTCTTCATTTGATTATTTTGTGATCAGAAGAACAAATTTGTGTTAGAGACTCGTATAACTATTTCTTTGAGGTTGCTATCAAAATTTGAGCTTTTTCAATTTGGAGAGTTCTGATTAGTATGTTATGTTAGGTTGTTTCTTTGTTTTTGAGTTTTAAGTATAATTCTGTAGATTGTTTTTGTTACATTTAAATAATCAAAATCGGCCTACCATTTGACTCTGAATCTTTGGCATAGAGAAGAGGAATTCTCTTCAGCGTGGAGCTGGCTGCCTGGATAGATTTGCGCTCAATCCGGTTGGGTCATTTTGAAGTTTGTTTCCTTTCAGGATGCAAAGGGTTGGTTTCAATTCTTGTTGGTGTTTTAAATTTGTCTTTGTTGGTACTCGTTTTGTATTCGGGCAATTGTTTTAAGGACAGTAATTTTGTTTTGGTTTTTAATACAGGTAACGTCGTAATGTACCCCCGTAGCGTCTGTAAGTCAATTTTTGATAAGTAATAAAAGTCTGGCATTCCATAGTTGCCCCTCCCCACTGGAGGTTAATTTAAAAAAAAAAAAGAGGAATTCGAGTGGACTGGCACAAACCTTGTACTGGTTCAAACACATAATCCGAACAACAAATCCATTCTAGGGAAAACTTTACAAAGAACAATAATGAGGATACTTGAAATTCTTGTGGTGTCCTTCTTGAACTTGAGGATGAAGAACTTCTTTGACTGTACCATAAAGATCCTACCAGTGATGAGAAAACCTGAAAGGAAAATATTTATTGAACTTTGGGCAAAAAAGGAAAAACCATGAATGATAACAATTTTGGGTTTGAAAATAAAAGCTCCAATATAGGCTTTTTGATAGTTAAAATAGTTGTAAAATTGAGGATTGAAGGTTGATTAAATTTCTTGGGAGTGAATGGATTTTGATTCCATTATTTGGGTTGACTAATTTTTTTTAAAAGAAAGGCTATAGAACCCATTTTGGAAACCAAATGACAAACCAATCCAAGTAGTATGTTCTCTTTTCCCGCAAACTGCTCCTTTTTAAGCGATAATCCTCATAACCCAAACTATTTTATGAGTTCATCCTTGTTGACACTGATTCGATCCTTGTCACCCACAATAAAGACAAAAATGAAAATTCCAAAATAACCCATTCGAAATGCCAAATCAAGCTACAAAAAAAAATACTTAATATAAAAAAACAATTTAGCCTGACAGAACGTAACAGTCAGAACTCTACAAATTGAAAGCTCAAATTTTGGCAGCAACCTCAAAGAAACAGTTATATGAGTGTCTCTCACAAATTTTCTCTTTTGATGCTGATGATAATGATGATGCAACCTCACAAAATAATCCAAGTGAAGACGACTAGTTTGGAATTTTTTGGTCACAATAATAAAACCCATTACAAACAAAATGTCCTCAAATGATTCTCATACGTGTCCCACATGTAACTATCCACCAACAATGTCATCAATCTGAAAAATGAAGCAATTTACACAAACAAGGTCCTACAAGTCTTTTTCCAACCTTAATTATTCAACAAGACTCCTAATCCATCGAAAATAGTTTCGAGCCACCCTCAATTATTCCACAAAATTCAAAGCTACATTTATCATCTCCAATACACTGAACAAAATCAAAAGTACTCAACATGTTGTAATGAAATTATTGAAGTGCTACGCAATATCTAAGGTTCCTCTTTATCAATAAAAGGAGTAAGAATTAAAGATAGGAGGCATCTTCCTTCACCCTGGAGAATAACAACTCTCAAAAGCCTTTCAAAACCCCTAAACCATTTCAATCCTTGATAATTTTTAGTTATCTGTATGATTTTCAATAAAGTAATAATCAAAGTTCAAAATGTTGTAATTTTTACTGATTTATTTATTTATCAATGAATTTCAAAATTTAACTGTGCATTATTATCTTCTTGAATCAAAGTCATTTTGAGCATATAGCTCCGACCAACTTCTTAAAAGGAATCAGGCGGAATCTTTCAGAACCTTTACCAGTTTTGATTGGCAATCTAAATTTTTTTGTCTTCTTATGTTGATTTTTGTCTTACTAGGTGTCTTCCACCGTAGTGATTTGTATCAACCAACAATAATAATATTGTGATATTCATAATTGATGTGTCCAAAGATCGTCCTCCTGTGAGTTTGACCTGCAAAACAGATGTTTAACTTCCAAGGACCACCTTTTTTGTGGCCAAAGGCACTCCGATACTTAAGTCAGCAACTCTGTTTGAAGAAGG
This sequence comes from Berberis vulgaris, assembly GCA_963556465.1. Classification (NCBI taxonomy): domain Eukaryota; kingdom Viridiplantae; phylum Streptophyta; class Magnoliopsida; order Ranunculales; family Berberidaceae; genus Berberis; species Berberis vulgaris. The sequence continues at coordinate 54,171,607 of OY747124.1, read as the reverse complement.
AAGTAAATCTGGACAAAACTCAGTTAAAGTTGCATACCTATGTCGAATATTCCCTTTACCTTTTATAATAGTCGCGGTTAATTCTCTACATGACTTAAGCATGTGAGGCGCAACAGAAAAAGATGTTTCTCGTAACAGTCTCTTCCTTAATGGAAATGTGTCCGTGGAGGCGTAACTCCCTCCACGACTCTTTTTGATGCAACGTTCCTCTTCTTTATGAGAGAATTTGTGTCAGGCTTGGATTTGAGCTTTGAATCGTTCAGGCTTGGGTTCAGGCTTCATTTATATCTTCTCATTAGTGGGCATTTTCTGAGCCTATGTGACAGGCTTTTTTTTTCTTGGGTTTTATGAGCTGGCCCAACAGATTGGATGCCATATCCTCGTGATGGATGTTCTCTGCCACGTGTACGACCATGATGATCAGTCTATTTTGATGTATCATCAGCTACTCCCCATTTAGTTAGTGGGTATGTTGATGTGGCCACTAACTTCGTGACAGTTTACCTTTCAATTCCATCATTGCTTTGTATTTAATGTTGTCAGTAACTTTTCACTGGTTAGAGTCTCGATTTTTTGCTTGCCCATTCATTTTTGCGCACATTTTTGGGAATTTGCATAGCCATCATATCTCGCACGCTGTCCCATGAGTCGTCCCTTCATTGGTCATCTATATAAAAAGAGATGTGACGAATTCGTTTTCCCTTTTTACGCTATCTTTGAAATTAGGGTTAGTTCATTCCTTCTCCTTCTTCATTTTCTTTGTTCATCTATTCCTTAATGATGTCTGTTGGTGATAAACTAAGCGGTAACTCACTAGCTCTATGTGAGGCTCATTTCTCTCCCAAGAGAGCTTCTCAGACGATGTTGGACAGTCTTCATTTTGATTATAATATGTCGTCTGACCTCAATATTATCCTGCCTAGACAAGATGATAGTCCTTGTAATCCAAAGGCTGGATACATTGTACTGTATCTATGCATGTTTTCTTCTGACTTTTGGTTCCCAGTTCCAGAGTTTTTTTGGGAGTATCTGAACTTCTTGGGTAGTCCTCTTGCCCAAATGGGTTCTAATGGTTTGAAGGTAATGGTTTCTTCTTACGCGAGGGCTATTATGTTCGACATTCCTATAACTGTGAGGGTTTTGCATTCAATGGTTGGTCTGTTGGTGAACATGGATATCTACTTCCTCCATTCTCCTGTGTTCTTTGAGAAACTTAATGATGAGATCCGCGATTGGTCAAGGTCTTGGTTTTATGCTTCTGTGAATTCTGGCTACTTCCAACTGTGAGGTCGTTTGATTTTTTGATCATTTCGAGTTCCCAATAAATGGAAGAATCTTCAGTTAACTGTTCAGGAGGAGAGGATCAATGACCAATTCTTGAAGCTTCACCGGTTTCTTGTGGAGGTATTTATTTCCAAGGGCATCATGGAGCGTAGTAGTTTGTACACTATGAATGAATCAGAGAAGTCTTGTTTACCAAGTCTCGTGCCGAGGCCATTGCTAATCGTGTTGCTCATGCTGGCGTTGATGATGCTAGCATTGATTGGAAAGTGAGTTCAGACAGACGTGTTTTCGTGCCGGCTTCCACGAAAAGAAAGCTTGCGAGGTTCACGAGTTCGTCGAGGCAATTGCCGGTAGATCCTGGTCGAGTTCCAAGGAAGAAACGAATTTCTACTCATTGTTCTGCTTAAATTGCATCCCGTCTAAATCCTGTTTAGGATGTTACAGAGGTTACCTCTCACCCAAGTCCTTCCCACGAAGATGTTGTATAAGGGGATCGTGAATCTCTTGAAGAGGCTGAGGAACTGAGGCTGGCATTGGAGAGGAACGAGAAGGAGATTACTCGTCCGTTGGACGATAATGAAAAGAGGCTTCTATCTGCTTATGGTGTCTCAGACGTTGCTGAATTGTCTAATGATGATCCCCGGGTTATCAATGATAAAATGCTTCAGCTAGTGGTGGAAACAGTCTAAAGACGTTGGTGGTGGTCAGAGTTTCGAGGTTCAATCTCCTCATTCTCCTTCTATTGATGTCAGTGAAGAGGCCAGGTTCTTAGTTTCTTTTCCTGTCCGTCTGGATTCTCCTGCCCCCGCCGTCACTGTTAGTCCTCCTTCTTCCACGGTTGCTTCTCGGCAGGAGGGTAAAAACGGTTTTTTGTTGTTACTGTTATTCCTTCCACCCTTTTGGCAGTCGAGGGTGGTTCTTCAGTGCTTCTAGATCCTCGTGTTCTTCATCCACGAGTTTGTTGGACCGATCCAGGACATTTGTATCAAGTCGGATGGCAAGTTTTGCTAGTTTACTCGCTTGGCGTGTAAGACGGTGCATGCTGGTTGATAAATGAGTGGCACAAACAATTAGTAGAAAGGCCTTTGATACCCGTACTGGATCCATTTGATCACCTCGATCATGGTCTTGAGCAGATAATGGACGGGATGAATCATCTCGCCTATGCAAGGGTGATGGGCTCGGTCTATCGAGTTGGTCGTGATCAAGTGGCTTATTTGGAAAGGAGGTTGGCAGCACTGTTGCTGGTGTTTTCTCATTTTCTTTCCCAATTCAACGTGTTGAGAACACAATGCGCAGAGTCGGAGAAAACTGCAAAGGCTGCTCGAATGTCGTTGATTGAGGCGGAAAGTATACAGGATAAATCTGTAGCTGAGCTTGATTATTTGAAAGACAAGTTGGATGGGTTTCGTGCCCGACTACGCGATGTGGAAAAAAGTTATCCGCTGAGAAGCATTTAAGCTTCTTGTGCAGAATTTGAGCAATCCATTATTTGTGATATCGCTGAGAAGCGAGTGAAATAGATGACTGTTGCGCTCGACGAGGTCAAGGCAGATACTTTCGTTATGCTTACCACCGCTTAGGGACAACTTGCCATGACAAAAAATGAACTCGCTACTACCAAGGATAGGCTTTGTATTGTTGAAGGCAAAGATTGGAAGCGAGTTGTTGATGGACGGGTTGAGCTTCTTGACTATATCGAGGGGCTCGGCGAGGATTTATCCAGGTATCGTCACTTGGTTGATCAAGCTTTCAAAGACTATGATTCTGAAAAATCTGCTCTAGTAGTTGAGGAGCCATTGCTTCATCTACCTTCGACACCCCAGAGGCCATTGTTTTCTCCTTCCCCTGAAGAGAAGCCTTTGCCTATTCCCGTGAGTGTTTCTCCTGTAGTTGCCTCCGTTTCTTCCCCTACTTCTTCATCTCCTTTTCCGAATATAATAGAGTAGCATTATCAATGAAATGAACTTTTTATTTCTTTCTTTTTTCAGTTCAATTGTAGCTGTCTTCGATTTTGTTTTGAGTTCCTTTATAGTCGATTTCGTGCTTTGGGTCATCATTCGTCTAGGGACGGGTCAATGTTATCCTTCTTGATGTGCTTCAAAAAGAAAAAAGTTTACTTTTGCTCGTAGTTCCTTAAATCATGTCGATTTGTTCATCTAACTATGTCTTTGTTGATTCGACGTATCTGTCGACTCGAAGTTTTTGTGTTAAGTCAACTTGTTCATTGAACTTTTACCTCGTTAACTCGACGTGTCTGTCGATTCAAAGTTTTTGTGTTAAGTTGACTCGTTTGTTCAACTTTTACTTCATTAACTCGACGTCTCAGTCGATTCAAAGTTTTTGTGTTAAGTTGACTCAGATGTCCAACTTTTACTTTGTTAACTCGGCGTCTTTGTCGATTCAAAGTTTTTATGTTAAGTTGACTCAGGTATCCAACTTTTACTTCATTAACTCGACGTATCTGTTGACTAAATTTTTTTTGCGTTAAGTTAATTTTGGTGTCCAACTTTTACTACTTTAACTCGACGTCTCAGTCGATTCGAAGTTTTTGTGTTAAGTTGACTCGGGTGTCCAACTTTTACTTTGTTAATTCGACGTCTTAGTCGATTCGAAGTTTTTATGTTAAGTTGACTCGATTTTCCAACTTTTACTTTGTTAACTTGACGTATCTGTCGACTTGACGTTTTGTGTTAAGCTGACTTGAGTGTCCAACTTTTACTTCGTTAACTCGACGTCTTTGTCGATTCAAAGTTTTTGTGTTAAGTTGACTCGGGTATCCAACTTTTACTTCGTTAACTCGACGTCTCAACGATTCAAAGTTTTTGTGTTAAGTTGACTCGGGTGTCCTACTTTTACTTCGTTAACTCGACGTCTCAGTCGATTTGAAGTTTTTGTGTTAAGTTGACTCGGGTATCGAACTTTTACTTCGTTAACTCGACGTCTCAACGATTCGAAGTTTTTGCGTTAAGTTGATTTTGGTGTCCAACTTTTACTTCGTTAACTTGACTTCTCAGTCGATTTGAAGTTTTTGTGTTAACTTGACTCAGGTTTCCAACTTTTACTTCGTTAACTCGACGTATCTGTCGACTCGAAATTTTTGTGTTAAGTTGACTCGGGTGTCCAACTTTTAGTTCGTGGTTGATCAGACCAGAAGTTTATACATATCCGACTTTTGTCATGATTTCTTGTTGCTAGATATGTCGATTGTTTTATATGGCTAATTCTTCGATGTTTCTATTCTGTCGTCCACGCAAAAAATGAAAATTTTGAATTTGTAATCTTATTGATATTTCTTTTGGATGCTTTCACCAACCGTAACTGTTAAAGCATTTACGCTAGTTCAAAGTACGATTTGCTTTGTCTTCCTTTCCTTGATGTTGGTCGTCGTATTAGAGATTGATTTTTTTGTTGCTTTGTCTTTCTTTGCTTGATGTTGATCCTCACATTAGAGATTGATGTTTTTTTTTGTTTTGTTTTTCTTTTCTTGATGTTGATCCTCGTCATCACCAAACTGTCCAATCATGCTTTCGTCAATACCAAATTGTCTGATCATGCTTATGCCAACACCAAACTGTCCAATCATGCTCACATCAACACCGAATTGTCCAATCATGCTCACATCAACAAAAAATTGTCCAATCATGCTGATGCTAGCTTCGTGTTTGGTGTCAACCACCGAGGTTCGGCCGAGTCCATTGCTGCCAGTTTTGTCATTAGTGATTTTGGTCGAGCTTGCATCCGTCTGTAGGGTCTTTTTATCGCATTAGTTTGTTGATGCAAACTTCTCCATGTTCTATGCCTTCGCGAAATGGCTTGTCTAATTTCGTTACTACTCTTGTTCTAATATAAATCAGTTCGAGTGGGAAGTTTTCCTTACCGCTTCTTTTGTTAGGTTGATTGTTTTGCTTCCTCTAGTTATGCAGTGTAGGGTGTATATTAGCTCACTGGGTTGTTTTTTCGACCCCGTAGTGCTATTTGCCTTCTCCTTCCATGTGAGTTGTTTATCTGGCATTCCGGCGAACTCGTCGAGTCATCATTTCTGAATCAATTGCTCAATTTCATCTTTTAGATTGTAGCAGTCTTCAATATCATGCCCATGATCCTTATGGAAGGTGCAATATTTGCTTTCATCTCTTCCTTCCGTATCTCATCTCATCCTAAGCGGCTAGTTGATGTTATCTCATTTTGCTATGTGCGTCAATATATTGGCTCGACTCATTTTCCGGGTTGTATATAGTTTGTATGTCTTATTCATCACGCTCGTTACTCGCTCGTGTCGGGGCTGCGCTGATTGTAGCTTTTTGGATTCTTGTTGGCTTGAATCAATCCTTCCGCCATTCCGATGTTTTTTTAATTGGATGTTATCCTCCCGTTGTCCATTATCCCATCTCCTTTCTTCCTTTCTCTCCTGTTTACTTGAATGGTTCTCACTTTATAGGTAAATTTTCCTCTGGGCCGCCTTCATCTCCTCGAGAGAAATGTGTTTTTGAGTCGTTTCAATAAGATTGCCATGCCTTTTGGAGGCTCCAGGTTAAGGGCGTCAAAGAAGGGGCCTCTTTTTAGTTCGGCGATGAAGGTCACAATGGCTGCATCGTCGCTACATCCATCGATCATTGTCAGTTCGTTGGTGAAATGAGTGATGTATTTTCGTATTGTTTTCTCGGGATTTTGCCTGATATGAAGGAGGCAGTGTGGTCCTTTCCTCATCCTTTGGCTCTGGATGAATCTAGTGATAAAAGCGGTGGCTAACGCTTGAAAAGAGTCTATCGACCTCGGTGGTAGGTTGTTGAACTAATTCATGGTTGTGGAGGTGAGGCTGGTCGGAAATGTTATGCTAAGATTTACTTCGTGGTTTCCTTCAAAGCCATCATGCGGTGGAAGTGTCTCAAGTGCTCAGTTGGGTCGGTGGTACCGTCGTACACTTCCAACTTTGACGGAGTGAAATTTTTGGTATCCCCGTTTTCATGAGGGCGTTAGAAAATGGCAGCTTGGCTAAATCGTAAGTATGTTGGGTTCCGTGACTTTTATTCTGAACATGATTTCAGCAAGCGTACCGTCACATTGTGAAGTCTTGCCTTGGGGGAGCTCATTGTTTTCGAAATTTCCCTGTTGGGGTTCTGCTGAGATTTCGTCACTCTTTGAGTTTGGTTGGCAGAGTTTTGTTGGGGCAGTGCCTAAACAAGTTTAGTTGGCTGGATGCGCTCCTGGGTGATTTTTTTCAACATTTTTGCCATGTTGTTCATATGGGCCATGAGCAGGTCTACCCGAGGATCCATGGCAGCATCACTAGATGTTTGAGTTGTTTGGGCTATTACATATTGTGGATCCGGATTCTCGAGCGCCATCGGTCCGATAATCCGAGTTGTTTCTTGTTTGTGAGCTGTTTGTGATGCATCGTTGCCAGTAGGAGAGTTGTCGCGATCATCGCTGGGTTGAGGATCTGTAGAGTGTGTCATTTGTTCTGACAGCTTATTGATCTTTTATCAAATCGTGGTGAGCTTTGTCACTGGATCTTATTTTTAGAAAGGAAACTCGTCGTTCCCCACGGACGCGGCCAAACTGATGCATCCAAAGATCGTCTTCTTGTGAGTTTGACCTGCAAAACAGATGTTACTGCCAAGGACCACCTTTTTGGTGGCCGAAAGCAATCCGATGTTTAAGTTAGCAACTCTATTTGAAGAATGAAGTAAATCTGGACAAAACTCAATAAAAGTTGCATACCTGTGTCGAATGTTCCATTTTCATTTTATAAAGGCCGCGGTTAATTCTCTGCATGACTTGAACATGTAAGGCACAACGAAAGGAGATGTTTATCGTAACAGTATCCTCCTTAATGGAGATGCGTTCGTGGAGGCGTAACTCCCTCCACGACTATTTTTGGTGCAACGTTCATCTTCTTTATGAGAGAACTCGTGTCGGTCTTTGATTCAGACTTTGATTCATTCGGGCCTGGGTTCGGGCTTCGTTTATATCTTCTCATTAGTGGGCCTTGTTGGGCCCATGTGGTTGACTTTATTCTTCCTTGGTTTTATGAGCTGGCTCAACAGATTGGACGCCATATCCTCAGAATGGATGTTCTCTGCCATGTGTACGGCCGTGATGATCAGTCTATTTTGATGTATCATCAATAATAATACACACATTATATACATATTTGGTACTTATATTTGAACTAAAAAGTTATCAAATAAACATGATGTCAATGTTAATATTTTCTATTTTAATCCAAACTAATTATTACATCCTCAAAAGTTTATATCTATAACTAATTCTCGAAATTTTTTATAAATTAAAAAAATAATATGGTTATAACTAATCTCATCTAATAATATTTTTTAAATATAATTTATAAATAAGCTTGTGTTTGCATGAGCTTATATTACTAGTTTTTCTATTTATTATCTATTATAAGCAAGGAATGTGATTTCTCGAGATTTTACGAAATTTCATGAAATATTTCTTATTTTGAAGTATCGAAATCTCATTCGAAATTTGAAATATGACAAAATTTTCTAGAGAAAAGAAATAAATATTTTAATCTCTGTATATTTTAACATGTTATAATGTTATTTTAGTACAAATAGTTTGTTATGTGAGTGATTCTTATATAATATGTAGTATTTATGACACTACGAGTCGTGTGAGACTTTTTATATAGTATTTAATAATTTAAAATGCATTGCTTATATTGTTAAATTGGAAATCATAACTAAAATCTTTACATTTTTTTACACATAATAAAATATTTCATAAATTATTTCTTAAAATCGGGGGTCCAAAATCAACTCGAAAAACGAAATCACAATCAGTGATTATAAGTAACTAAAAGAATACCAAAAACCCACCACTTACCTCATTCTTTCCAACTAAAAAGTCTTGTTTTACATGTTTCCATCCACTGCAACTTTCTAAACCATGTCTCTCTCCATTCCATCTCTCACAAACTCTTACAATTCTAATTTAACAATAATAAAAAACACTTTGACAATTGATTTTGGGAAAAATAAAAGCGATCCCGCATAATATATTCTCTGATTTCACAATTTTATATAACTTTGTATGCGTTCCCTAATTTTAATAAAAAAAATTGTTTAAGTTTTTGCGGGTTTAAAGGTTGTGTCAATAAAAATACAATTTTTTTTAAATTATGAAGGCAACGACAACTCTACACCATCATAAGTGTTTTCTCACACCATTCTACTCTTTCACACCATCATACTTTTCCATACCACCTATATAAACAAAAAACTAACATTTTTCCCCTCCCCATTCAGATCGAAATGCGATTCCTCCCTCCCCATTCGAATATCTTCCCTCTCCCACATTCAAATCTCTTGCAAATATCTTCCCTATCCCCCGAAAATCTCTTCCCTTTCCCTCAAAAGCTCCTCCCTATCCGGCAAAATCGAAACCCTTAAAAATCGAACCCAAATCGCAACCTCCCCAAAAAATTTCAGAAAAACAAAGTAATCTCATGGAAACTTCATAAACATTTTCAGAAATATTTTCAATCACAAAAACAAAGTAAACTTCAAAAAAAATTTCAGAAATCACAAAAAAAACTATTGTTCGCCTGAGATCAATGCGAGGTTAGCGAACAGTAAAAAGAATTGCTGAAATTTCCCGTTCGCCCAGAACAATGTGAGTTTTTGCAAAAACTGCGTATTGTTCTGGGCGAACATGAAATTTCAGCAAATTTTTTCGGACATATTTGCGCGACTTTAGTAAAATGATCATAACTTGCTCATTTCAAAACATTTTCAAGTGATTCAAGTTGTGTTTATTAGATAACTCAGAGTACTACAACATGCTTATATAGATTAACTTGAGAATCGGTCTCGATTGAACACATAAGTTGGCCGAAAATCAGGGACACTATCCCGTTTACATTGTGAGACAAATTTGCGCGACTTTAGTAAAATGGCTATAACTTGCTCATTTCAAAACATTTTTAAGTGATTCAAATTATGTTTATTATATAACTCAGAATAATACAAATTTTGTGTTTTGATCAACTTGATAATCGGTATCAATCAAGCATATAAGTTGGCCAAATGTCAGGGACACTATCTCGTTTTCATTGCGAGATTTATTTGTCCGACTTTAGTAAAATGATCATAACTTGCTCATTTCAGAACATTTTCAAGTGATTATAGTTGTGTTTGTTAGATACATTAGATCACTACAATTTTATTGTTTTGTTGAGAATCAATCTAGATCAAGCATATAAGTTGGCCGAATGTCAGGGACTCTATCCCATTTTCATTGCAAGATAGATTTGTGCGACTTTAGTAAAATGAATATAACTTGCTCATTTCAATACATTTTCAATTTATTCAAGTTGTGCTTATTAGAAAACTCAGAGTGCTACAATTTTCGTGCTTTAATAAGCTTGAGAATCGGTCTAAATTGAGGATTAAATTGGTCGAAAGCTACCCTATTTTGCGTTTTTTTTGTTTTGAGTTTGGGTTTCTCTGTTAGGATATGCATATTTATTGGTGGTGTGAGTAAGTAAGAAAAAAAAAACTCAATGGTGATGTGAGAAAGCGCTTTTAGTGGTGTGGAGTAGTCGTTGCCAATTATGAAATGTCAATTACTTATGAGATTGATATAAGAAGACAATAGTACCAATATAAACCGTATTTGTTGTTAATAAATTGATTTATTGCAAATTACAAATTTCATTTTTTTCTTTTTCGTTTACTAAACATTTGACTCCCCCCCCCCTTTGACGCAAATTCCTGGAACTGCTTTTGACTTTTTCCCATAGCCATTTAATCCAAAAATAATCTGTAGCGTGCCTAAGCATGAAGAAACCAAGACAAGTAGTATGGATGAATTAATATTGCATAACTAGGCAGATTAGCCATCAAGTGTTCAGTAAAAAAAAAAAAAAAAAAAAACATTGATTCGAGAGCTAACCTTCCATAATTAAGCTACAACCAAAACGTCCAATCTAAACTACACAACGCTTGCTCGATCTCCCTAGGAATAATGATTTTTGTGTCTCCAACTCTAGTTTTTTCTCATTTTGCCCTCCTTATGGTTATTACTTCCCATTGACTTTCTTTTACTTTGAGTAGCTATTAATCCTATTCCTATCCGAGTAGTTGGCAGCTCTAAGAGTCTCAACGTGGTGCACTTATTGTATCCACTAAGAATCCGCATTTGTCTATTGCCAATAAGATTCGTCTACAAGTTCAAACCAAAGGTTTAGTTCAAAGCTAGGACTCATCCCCAAAGGCAAGGTCAAGGTTCAGTTATTAATAATTACAGGTGAAACCAACATACCATTGACGAGTGTCAAGGGTATTTGTGTCTTCTAATTGAAAAACACTATTATATGTCTTCAACCTAATTTTCTACTTACGGCAATGCCCTTCAAACTTTACAAAGAAAATCAAATGGTAGTAAAACTGTAAAAGTGACAAAACGTGTTTGTGTCTTTAAAAGAAAACAACAATTACATTTTCTTACGCTTTTACCCTCCCAATTTTAGATTATTTATAATCAAACACAATCCCTCTAAATATTAATTAATTATATCTAAGCTCCTAACAAATTTATGTGAAGCCCTCCAATTATCAATAAATTATAAATAGGCCCTTACATATAACTTTTTGATTTTTCCATTTTGCTTTCCACATTTCAAAATTTTACAATCCAAACCAGCCCCTCTTAAACATTGATATATTATATCTAAGCCCCTAACATAATTTATTTCAAGCCCCCAATTATCTATAAATTATAAAAAGGCCATTACAACTAACTTTTTATTTTCCATTTTCCATCCATATTTTTACAATCAACATCAATTCCTCTTAAACATTGATTAATTATACTTAAGCCTCTAATATAATAATTTATTTGAAGTCATCTAATTACTTATAAACTACACATACACCCTTAAAAAATACTGAATATCCGCGCACGTAGAGCATGTCCACCCCTAGTATCAGATAATGTCCATGGAAAGAGAGACAAATATCATATCTGCAAAGTCCATGAAATAGTAGTAACTATAAAAAATCATAAACTCAATGATCTTAAACCAAGCAAAACAGTGGGCCTTATAATGGCTCTACAATATCCAAAAATAACAATTCTTATAAAATTCATAAAGAAACTAAATCCAAATTGGTAAATAAATTGAAATTCACTCTCTCAATGGTTTAGAAAGATGATGAGAGAAAGATAAACTAACACTTGGGAATGTGTCATTGGGAACATACTCCTTTGTAGAGTTTGAAAAAAATGTTATTTGTGAAGTCCAAGAAGGTGGACCATAACAAGTTGCAGTTGAAGACAAGGCAAAAATAGCTTATGGATGGCTAAATTGCAAATGAGGTACCAAATGTTATTTGGAGGCAAAAATTCAAAGTTTGAACTTTGGTCATCCTTTCACATGAGAAGAAATATTTTATTAAAAGACAGTATTCTCACTTTAGATATGCCCATGTGCTTAAAGAAGATGTCTATGTCAATTATAATGACATATGACCAAGATAAAACTTTTGTTTTAAAAAATTGTTTGGGCAGAGCAAAGTCGACTTCATCCATGAAAAGTCACTGTCAGCAGACAACCAATAAGTAGAAAGAAGTTCTGAATCTAGCTGTTTTAAAATGCTGATCTGAAAACAATCGCTCTAGGACCAATCTATATATAGTTGCGTAGTTATTTGCATTTATCAACTTTGGTTGTTCAATAGAATCTTGGTAGAACTATTCCAGAGCATCAAATCCAGCAAGGTCTAGTAAGAAGAACAACAAGTTTTTCCTAATTATTCAAGAGGAAATCACTCCATATTATCTTTGAGTGAGCTTCAAAAGAAAAAGATGGAGATCTAAGGCTCAAGTTGAGAGCTTAACCTAGACCAAACAACTTTGGGCCTTAGAGAAATCTTCATTTGTCACCCCAAACTTTCATACTTGTAAGGATAAACCTCACTTCTACTTTATAACGAAGTGAGAGATCCGAGCTTAAACTTTCCTCATCTGCCTATTTCAGAGACATCTTTGGAGAAACCTCTTTGAGTGTTAGCTTGTCAAAACTCAGCCAACCCTTTGTGGGTTCTTGAATCCATGGAGTTGATTCGTATGAGTGTTATATGAGATCTCAAACAGAGATCCCAAGCAGGTGATAAGCCTTGGTTGTGTTGCATTCCATGATGGTGTGATCCTTGGTTGTTTAATAGTCTCACGAAGCACGAATATAAGACCAAGTGATATCTCTAGAATCCCAAGCACACGACTGTAAGATTTGGTTATGTTGCATCCCATTTAATGATCAAGGTATTTGTAAGACTCGAGGAGCAGAGTAATTGGTTCATGTTGATAAGTCTCAGAGAAGCACGGTGACTTGAACTTATGAGGTTGTGGAACATTACTTAAGAGTGTAGCTCTCTTTTAATTAAGATAATATAAGTTGAGGCTTGTGACCCTTTCCATATAAAAAGCAACTGGTCGGCGCCAATCAAACCTATGTTTAGCCGAACCTTGTTATATATGTGTGTGGTATTGTCTCTTTCCCAATCTTTACATACTCTGCATGCATGTTTATCGTACTGTATATGATATCTCATATTGCATGTTTAAATAGTATTGTTTTTACAAATCATTATTTAACTCACTTATGCATCAAGTCTTGTTTCTACTTTGCGAAACTATTTCCTTAGAATCGGCTTTTAGATTCCAATACTTGTGAGACCACCTAAACCAACATGTGAATCATTTCATTCTCTTTACCTATTTTTGATTGTTTTATTGGTGCTAAGGTCCAGGAGGTTATTTTAAACACAAAATTCAAAGTGTTCATATAACCTACTAACCTTTGCATTCTTTCGAAAAAATTTCAAAATTTTTTTTTCTTCAAAAAATAGACTAATCACCCCTCTAGACTTGCTCCTCATATCTTCGGGCATCCATGAGTGGTACTTTAACAAAAAATAAGAAAGATAAGTTTTCTCTCTTGACATTCAATGCATCTCCAGCAAACTCCTTGGCCAATAAATATGTGTTATGTACATTAACAAAACGGGTAAGAACTACAAATTGAGGATAGAGCTTTGAGATATAATTCAGGAAAACTATCCATGATATGATGTTTAAATCTACTAATTGTACTCTTTAGATGCAACAAAAAAGCAATTAAAACCTTCGAAAATGTAGAATACTTTTGAAATACCCAAATATTTTTAATGAACACTTTTTACCAAGTACTACAGATCAGATGAAACTTACCAAACACCAAGCATGTGGCTCAGGTTCAACAAGTTGGGCTGCTCCTAACTCGTTGTTTTTAAGATTTTACACCTTGAAAAGAAATGTCTTTTATCTGATCTACGACCCTAATGGAAGCTAACATTAAACAACTACAAAATGTATTAATTAATTAATTGAAAGGAAAAGTGAATATGAAAACATGTTGTGGGTTTAAGTTACCTTGGACCGAAACAAAATGCAATCAAATCCACTTTGGCAACCAATTTCAATGGGAAAACACAGTCCTGAGACTCACAAATTTAATTGAAAAAATAAACACCTAGAGCTAGAGAAAGGGATTGAGAGAGAAAATTATTGGTTATAGAAGTGAAATATCCACTCTTAAATGAAACTCGGGTATTTCGATTTCTAGAATCATCGTTCATTTTCATATATTAGTTTTGGGAGAGTTTTTAAGTTTATTTACTTGATGTTAAGATAAGGGTTGTAAATGTTACAGTGCTATAAATGACCCTTTTACTAGTGGGAATGAACAACGGAATGACCATTTTACTGTGTGTGGGAATGAACAATTGATTGACTAAAGAGAGTTTGCTCCAGAAACTACAAACCCAACCCATTGAAACAATCATGAGTTTGTGTCATAGATTAGGGGAAAAGATAAAAAGATGAACCCGCTTAATGGAGTCAAGAGAGCGGCAGTGTAGATGACCTTTGCGTTCTAGTTTAGAGATGTAGAGAATAAAAATTTTGGTAACGTGCTAAGCGTGTGTAGTCCAAATTAAATCAATATGTCACATAGGGATGACAACGGGGCGAATTTGGGGCAAATATGTCCCCGCTTCATTGGGGATCACAGATCCCCGAATCTGGCCTGATTAACCAATTAATTTTTTGTTCAAAAATCAACCCCCGCTTTGTCATAGATTGCAGATATCCGCCCCACCCCGTTTATCTGCCATGGGTTCAACGGATGGTGGATTCAACGTCGGAGTTCTCGACGACCGAGTGTGATGGTCTTGACGAATATCTGCAGTTGTAACATATAAACCAAAACAAATCAGACCAAACCCTAGAGTTGTAAAAAATACTAATTGATGATACACCAAAATGGTCACATCCATAAGCCATACGCGTATTATGATGATCTTGAGAAATTACAGGCCCCAGCGTCAGCCCAGCACTGATCTGGCCCAAACGGTTCCAAGCCCAGTGTCAGCCCATCACTGATCCGGCCCAAGTGGTTTTAAGCCTGACTAATACAGTCCGCCAGACGGACCGGAACTCTTACAACCTGCTAGGCCCATATGTCTCACAACTATCCTCAATACCTGTTAACCCTACAAAGGCAAGTATCTCGAGGATCAGCTTCGGACAGGCAACTACAACAACTTTCTGCTTCGAACTAGGAAACAAATACCAGAGTACACATCACACAGAGAAACTTCCTCTTATAGAATACCCTCAGATAGGGAACTATCTCCCGCGTATCTAGGAGCATAGGGCTAACATGGAACTTACCTCCTACAGCACGGCTCCTAATTAGATAAGGATCTCCACGAAGACCTTCTTCCTAAACTACGTCATCGATGGCATGGTCAAACAAGGACTCCTGTACTATAAATAAAACATGAGGTTGGTAAGCTAAGGTACACTACAAATTCCCTATTTACATCATTACACCTTTCTCGGATCCCTGTTTGACTTTAGTATCGAAGTGCCATCGGCCACAACAACGGTGGTCCATGGCTCACATGCGTTACTTGTGCATGTCAGCGAGACTAGGTCAAAGCAGGGAGTGGAAAATGACTGCATCAGTTTGGTGCCATTTGTGGGGATGACAAAGTCCTAACCTTTCACTAACATCGTCTCCCTTCGAAACACAAAGAGATGGTGACTAGATCACACAATAAGGAAAAACAAAGGGTAGTGTCGAGCGCTCAGCCTGATGCTGCTTCATCACATTCGATAATGCAGGAAACGCATAAGCATCAAGTTGGCACTCCCGGAACGAGTCAAATCCACGATCGTTTTTCATACGCATTGCCTTGCCAATGATGAAGACGCTCAAATCAATGAAACAAAGGCCTGACGAGACACTAAAGGCATATCTAACCCACTTTAACAGTGAGTTAACCAACGCCAACATGTGCAACGACGCAATAACCGTCTCAGCCTTCATTAATGACTTGAAAAAATGAGAGTTCGACAACTTTCTGACACTGGACCTTCTGACGAGCATGACAGACAAAACAATGGAAGCACAAAGTTTCATCGCCCTAGGAGAAAAACGGGGAGCCATTAGCAAAACTGAACCCAGGGAACAACTAGTCAACAGGATATGCGTGCTTCATGGAGACCATTTCGAGTCAGAACTGTCCAACAGGTCCAAAAAAAGGGCTCTCCGTGGTATGAGAATCCAAGCGATATGCGGCGGGCAAATGGTACTGCATGATCAGAAGCAAGGCCCCTCCGTGTTGCTAGTATTTACGAAAAAATACCTCTAGGGCAAACAACTCCAGCACAATGACGCCTTGGCTGTAACAATTTCCCTGGCAGGCTGGGAAGTAAGGAGGTCCTTGGTAGACACTGGGAGCTCGATGAACTTCATATTTCTCTGTACGTTTTGCAACATGCAACTAAAGGAGACAACATTGACCCCTGATAATCTTCTGATGATCGACTTCAGCGGCGAAAGACGGTTCCCCGTGGGAAATATACAGCTGATGACAACAACAGGAGAGGATCCGACTCAGAAAACCTTGTTTCCAGAGTTCATAGTAATCGACACGCCTTCGGTGATTAATGCCGTCATGGGGAGACCCTGGATACACCAGATGGGAGCGGCACTCTCCACTCTACACCAGTGTGTCAAGTATCTAATGAACCGGGCGGTTGGTACGTTAAGAGGCGATCAGATAGTTGCCAGGGAATGCAAGTACATGACGACACTGCCACCTGACCATCCTCAACCAGCAGCTAAGATGACCCTCTGTTCTACCCGAAGTGTAGGAGGAGAACAGCCGACCCCGGATAACGAGGCCCCAATAAGCCCTTGGGACAGGCCCAATGTCGAACAATCGAAGGAAGAGACCGTTACGATCTATCTTAACAACCCTTTCAACAAGAAGGCTTTCCAGATCAGTTCCCGCTTGAGCGAAGAATTGGTAAAGCAACTCACGAAGCTGCTATAAAGTAACCAGGACATCTTCGCCTGAACCATATAGGACATGATGGGGATCGCCCCGTCGATAATCACCTACAACCTAGAGGTGGACCCCTCAAGGAAAACCGTTAGCTAGAAGAAGAGGCCCGTGGCGCCCGAAGGGAACGAGATCATAAATGAGGAGGTACAACGTTTACTCAATGCGGGCATGATACCCCAACTGGCTGGCGAACATTGTTCTTGTAAAAAAGAAGAACGAAAAATGGAGAGTATGTGTGGACTACACAGACCTGAACAAAGCATTCCCAAAGGACAACTTCCCCCCCTCGGCATCGATCAGATTGTGGATGCTCCTTTCAGGCACAACTTACTCAGCTTTATGGATGCCTATTCAGGCTACAATCAAATATTGATCGCCCCCCCCAGATCAAGAGAAAACTTCCTTCGTGACGGAAATGGGGATATACTGCTATAGGGTTATGCCATTCGGCTTAAAGAACGCAGGCGCTACAGACCAATGGCTGGTCAACCGAATGTTCAAAGAACAGATCGGCAGAAACATGGAGATCTACATAGACGACATGTTGGTCAAAAGCCTCCGTAGCCCGGACCACATGCATGATCTCGCCGAAGCATTCAACCAACTCAGGAAATACCAGATGAAGCGTTTAGGCTCTTCTCAACCATGTCAAGGGGGATTTCAACAGCAAAGACCACCACATGATAGCCTACCACGACAAGGTACTTGGCATAATGGGCAGGTTCAAGAACTGCGAACTCATACAGTGCTTGCTAGAGAAGCCTCAGCCCCCGACGACAAAAGGCTTGACGCGCTTGCTAACAAAGCCTCAGCCCCCGACGAAATCTCCAGTGGCCTCATTGAATACCAAGAACAATCAAGCCTCGGTGAAGAAAAACATAGAGATTTTTGCGTTGCGAAAACACAACCAAATTGGATGACACTGATACTGGAATACATAGCAACCGAAGCCCTACTAGCTGAGAAGGTCGAAGCAAGAAGACTAAAAAATAGAGTAGCAAGGTACACTCTCCTAAACGACAAGTTATACAGTATATCAATGACGGGCCCCCTGTTCCGATGTTTATCACCTCTAGAGGCAAGCCAGGTCCTAGGAACAATCCACAACGGTATATGCAAAAATCATCCGAGCGGGAAAACCCTCGCCCATAAAGCCTTAACTCAGGGATACTATTGGCCGACCATGCAACGATACGCCAGAGATACTGTCCACAAGTGCGGCAAATTTCAGAGGTTCGTGTCGTACATGCATATGCCCACCCAGCCACTAACTCTGATGACTAGTTGGTGGCCATTCGCGCAATGGGGAGTGGACATCGTTGGACCGCTCCAGACATCAGCTGGTAAACAATTCCTTCTTGTAGCCGTTGATTACTTCACCACGTGGGTCGAAACAGAGCCCCTATCCAAAATTGGGCATGTCCAAATCGAAAAATTCATATGGGCTAACATTGTCTGTAGATTTGGCATCCCTAGAGTATTGGTCAGGGACAACGAAACTCAGTTTGAAGGTAGCAAGGTCAAAAAACTGTTCAAAAGTTTGAGTATTGATCACCACTTGACCTCGCTAGGATACCCCCAAGCCAACAGCCAAGCGAAGGTTACCAACCGGACAATAAGCCATCAAGTGAAAGTTTGACTCAGCAAAAAGAAAATGGGTTCCAGAGCTACCATGAATACTCTGGGCATATTGGAAAACTTAAAGACTCCCTACCGGATTAACACATTTCGCCCTAGCATATGGTTTGAAAGCTATGGCTCTAGAACTCGAGGTGCCAACCTTCCGAACGGAGGAGTTAAGACCAGACGGTAATGACGAAGCCATGCGATTGGGGCTAACCTCCTCGACAAAAAGCGGGATATAACCTCTGCCAAGATAGCCGCCTACAAACAACGAATAGTAAAATATTATAACAAGAAGGTCAAGTCACGTGAATTCAAAATGAGAGATTTGATACTCAAGAAGACTTAGCAGAACACCAAAGAAGCCGACGCAGGAAATCTAAACCCAAAGTAGGAAAGACCTTACAAAGTTGCCAAGGTCAACAAGCCGAGAACATACTGGCTGAAAGATGCAAACGACGACCGGCTTGAAC
The DNA here is from genome assembly GCA_963556465.1 of Berberis vulgaris. Classification (NCBI taxonomy): domain Eukaryota; kingdom Viridiplantae; phylum Streptophyta; class Magnoliopsida; order Ranunculales; family Berberidaceae; genus Berberis; species Berberis vulgaris. The sequence goes on along the minus strand of OY747124.1, from coordinate 54,152,796 downwards.
GACCATGGAATGTAGAACATCTCAAAAAATATTATCAATAAAATATTTGCTTTTACCAAAACTTCCACTGCTATCTGTTACAACCCTCGACCAGCCCGACTATGGCCAGACTCGAATATTTGCCCAACGCTTAGTTCGCTATGCGCAGACCACGTTGGCGGAGGAAGTGGAAGCCTAGTCAGCGCTGGCTTGCTAATGACGATGACTCGCCAAAGGATCATTGCTTTCCAACAAACAATGATCGCCGAACTTATCAGGTAAGCTTAGTCAGTTCGCGATTGATGACGATGGCTTCTGGTGGCCAACACCTAGTCTGCTATGCGCGGACCACGGCGGCGAGGAAGTGGGAGTTTAGTCAGCGCTGGCCCACTGATGATGACGACTCACCAAGGGATCATTGCTCTCCAAGAGACAATGATCGCCGAACTTAACAAGTAAGCTTAGTCAGTTCACGACTGATAACGATGGCTTATGGTGCCAAACGCCTAGTCCGCTATGCGCGGACCACGACGACCGAGGAAGTGGGAGTCTAGTCAGCGCTGATTCGCTGATGATGACGACTCGCCAAGGGATCATTGCTCTCCAACAGACAATGATCGCCGAACTTAACAGGTAAGCTTAGTCAGTTCACGACTGATGACGATGGCTTTTGGTGCCCAATGCCTAGTCTGCTATGCGTAGACCACGACGACCGAGGAAGTGGGAGTCTAATCATCACTGATTCACTGATGACGATGACTCGCTAAGGGATCATTGCTCTCCAACAGACAATGATCGCCGAACTTAACAGGTAAGCTTAGTCAGTTCGCGACTGATGACGATGGATTTTGGTGCCCAATGTCTGGTCCACTATGCGTGAACTAAGACGGCCGAGGAAGTGGGAGTCTAGTCAGTGCTTGTCTACTAACGACAACAACTCACCAAGAAGTAAGTACGTCCCGACTGATAATGATCAAGAAAGGTTGGTCAACCCTAAACTAATGATAATGATTTCTGTTGATCAACGCCTAATCTGTCACAAGGTCAACAACAGTAACCTAACGCAGCAATATATTTTGACTAACAAAGACAGACACTCCGTCCAGTAGTACAAATTCTATTATCTACAAAACATTTAAAGTAAACTCAACAATATTGGGCAAAACATACTTTCATTAAAAAAAAAATTGTCTTGTCTGTCCAGGAAATGACATTACATATATTTTAAGGAAAATCATCCTTCTCAGTAGCTAGCCCTGCGGAGCCAAAGCCTTCCCCTTGATTAATTAGTCTGAAAGTAGCCTTCCTGTAGCGGGCAAAATCAAGATCAAGACACTATCCTCTTATTAGCTCCAGAAGCTCCAACCTGCCCCGAATGACTTCGGACGAGATCAATGTTCTCTTGCCCGACACGTCAAAATCCACTATACCCATGAAGTCTGGATAGAGCGAACACTCCTCCGCCTCACGAACGCGGCAAAGCCCTTTATCAACTACAGACTCCAGCTGCTGTCGTTCGATGACCCATTCCTTCTCCGTCCGCCTCCTCTCGATTTCTTGGGCCTCCAGATCGGAGGACCATCTGTCCATGGCTACATCCAGGTGCTCCAGCTCAGCCCTAATTCACATCAGTTCAGCGCGAGCTGATGCCAAATCAGACTTGGCCACCCTTAGTTGAGATCTCATATTAGCAAATTACGCTTCGGTGACAGAGACCGCAACCCCGAGGTTCACGACAGTACCAGAACTCTGTAGCTGAGAATTCAGAGAATCCACCGGAAGAAAGCATCCGAATATGAAATTCGCAGTTCCCCGAAGGCCTTCTCCAAAGCAAGAACTCTTCCACGAGCTTCGGGATGCGACGAAACAGGATTGTACGGCTCAAGGGAACGAGCGACCCTCTCAGAACCACAGTGATGTGAACCATCAACACGTGGTACACGATCCCCCCTCTAAGTCAACAAGGGATGCTGCGACCCCCCGAGGGTATTGCTTATGCAAACCGCGATGACCCAAGGGGAGAAGCCACCCGGTCAGAAGGTTGTCTCCTATTCGGAACAACGATGGGAGGCACGTTAGCCTCCAATTCAGCAAGCCTGGACGGGCTAGGCAGGGCCATACATCTCTTATTTGAACGACGATTGACAACCCCCTCGGCCGGTGAACCTGGCGTAGGGAGGACATCATGAGAGCACCGCAACAACCCACTACGCACAACATTGCCTAGCATTATGACCTCCTCAACGGATGTCAAAGGGAGATTGAGGAACTCCCTCTCTATTGGCATTTCTTCCTCGCTAAGAGACGAAATAGCAAACTTCCCTGAAACAAAAGAATAACGTCAGAACCAGCGCTGCAGCAGAGATACACAAAAATATATATGAAATATGTCGCAACTAAGAAACTCATCAAGATCAAACTGAAAGTATCGGGGCACTCTACGACTCCCAAGAACCAATACTTCTCCCAAGGTTCAGTGCCGCTCGCTACCAAGCGTAGACAAGAAGGGCAGTTCAATATGTAGAGACCCTTGGGGTCCAGTCGAGTAGTGGTCATGAGCTCTGGTTCTAAATCTATCAATAATTTGTTTATGGTCATAAAATGGGTTTATGACCTCTGGGGTTGGTTTTGTGGTTAAATTTGTTTTGATGTGTTGAAGATATTCTGTTTTAAGTTTAGGATCTTCAATACGATCAACAAAGTCTAAAAGAATACTAGATTCTTTGGTCTTTGATAGCATATTAATGCTTTGGATATTGTGACAATGGCATGTTTCTGCACATACATCATTGTCTTCGAGTTCAGATTGATCAGAGTTTGAAGAATAGTTCAAATTAAAATTTGAAAATCTCCATCTGAATTATCTGATTCAGAATTCATAAGGACTTGTAAGAACATATTTTTAATGTCTTCAGGAGCTTGAAGCTCTTGAATTTTTTGGGTCGTTCTGCAATTCTTTGCATAATGACCAGGACGACCACATTTAAAGCAAACGGGCTTTGAATGGGTATGAGCTGGATATTTCTTGAATGGTTTGGTATGCTTAGGTTTATGCGTACCATGCTTCTTGGGTTGACTATAATATTGATTATAGTCTTTGGGCTGAAGTTGTTTAGGTCCATATTGTTTTTTGGACTTGAATTGTCTAGCAGGATGAGACCTGTATTGAAGTTTTGATTGGGAAGGCTTTTGATGAGGGAACTTAAAATCCTCATAACCATATTGTTGGCAGAAATCACCAAGCTCTCTTGGGCCATTGATATTCTGTTTCTTTAACTGGGCTTTGAGACGTAAATCATTACAAATACGCAAAGCACATTTGTTAATGAAACTTATAATATCGCCAAAGGTAAGACATTCATATGGAATGTCTTCTTGGTAAATTTCTTGTAATTTTTCTCTAACATTTTCAGCAAAGATTGGTGGAAGACCAGAAATGAACTTTCTCTTCCAAAAATGGTTATTTGCATCAGATTGAAACATAACCTTTTTAAGGAAGATATCTTTGTACCATCGAAAGTGGCTCAAAATCGGACATTTGTGGATCATCAAAAAATCTTTAGATTTGTTCTGGAATTCACTAGGATCTCCCATAAAATGTTTCAGAATGCAAAAGGTTAGAGTATGAACTGAATCAGGGATCTCTAGTCCTTGTTCTGTTTTTATAGGATTACCTAATACATCAATTTTAATTGAATTAAAAATTGATTGTTGTTCTTCTGTTGATAGGTAATTATCCCACCATCCTTTGAGTAATCTAGAAAAGCCAACAATGATAAGAGAGCTAATAGTCCTATCATTTTTGCCTTCGCTACGATGAGTTGAAGCCATCATAACCATTTCCTGAGTTAACTCAATGATATTTTCTTCAGTTAAACCGTCTATATTCCAAGTATAGAGGTTACTGGTAGAAAATGACCCATAGACTTGAAGAGGTTTCTCTTCATATTGCATGTCAGGGAATGATGGTCTTGGATAATAATTCCTAGTTGTAGGAAGCGGAGTTTGATTTTCCCCATAAGTTCTAGCATGCTTAATGGGATTGACTTCATAATGGATGTAATTTAAACAATCTAATTCAGCCATAGGATCAAAATCACTATCTTAATTCATTGCCTGTGAAGACAATGTATTGATTTGAGGATTATTGCTTAAATTGAGAGCAGCTAATTTAAGATCAATTTCTTTAATTAACTGGTTTAGTGTTGTTAACACATTTTGTTCAACAGACATAGGTGTGAAGTACGTTTCTGGTTTTTGAACATTAAAGGCTTGCTTTTGAGTCAATTGGGTATGAGCCAATTGATCTTGGTGGACTTGATCTTGGATCAATTTCTCACCAATCTCATGGAGCAATAAATTGGTGTAATTATTCTGTTGAATAACTTTCCCAATTCCTTTAAATGTATTGTCAACTTGGGGATCTTTGAATGGTGATGCCAAAACATCACAACCTAAAGTAGAAAATTTTATTTCTTCTAAAGGCGGCAAAATGGATTCCTTGACGGAATTTGTTTTAGTTGTATGCCAAAACTTTGAATTAGTTTTGATAACATTTATGCTAGGAAGATAATCAGAAAAATACCAATCTCAAAATGATAAATTTTGTTTCATTTCTTCACAACATTCATAAAATTGTTTTCCTAATTCATTTCTTTGTTCTTCAGTGGTTTGAGCATACAATTGTTCTCTTATTTGATTATTGTAAGGTTTTACAAATTCTTGTTTAATCCATTCTTTGTTTAGGATAAACTCTGTTTGTAAAACATTTAATTGAGGATGAGAAGGAGGGTGATCTTCCATCTCAGATTGAGTAAGAGACTCATGATTGTATATTGCTTGCGGGATCTGAGGAAATTGTGGATTATTTCTCAGACTAGCAAGATCTAAGTGGGGAAGGACATCAGGAGGTGTCTGGGTCCTTGGGATATGTGTGGGTGCGGTTTTGAAAGAAGATACAAATCTTCTTCTTGAGTCAGACAGTTTCAGACTTGTTCTTCTAGACTCGGAGAATTGTAGCTCAACAGTTCCGTCCTCAAGAGTCAGAATTTGACTCAATCGACTTGGAACAGGTCGTCTAGGTTCAGTGGGAACCTACCAAGTGATTGGAAGGGTGATTTGGTTCCAGTGAATTGTCTTTGGGACAATAACACTTGTTTTTTCTTTGTTTGCCTGGAAAAGGATAGTGTATCCTTTTGCAGACTCCATTAATGCCTTAGGACTCAATTGAGTTTTCATGGCTTTGTAGGTTATTTTGTAGATCAAGGCCAATGGTTTTGATCCTGGAAGCATGTCATATCCAGATGTTTGGATATTGAGAGTTAGTGTCTCGAGGATATGTGGATCCGTGAGAGATACTGAATAATTGGGGTAACAATCAAAATAGATTGGACCCATTGCGAGGGTTGACTCTGCAATTCCTAAGAGCGAGTCATCGAACCTATTGCGTCGACAATCGCGAAGGGCGATCAAAGCACATGTGTCTAACCCTGTTCTTGTAAGGGGTTTTATCCCAATTTGAATCAATCCAATATGGATATACTTGTATTCATGGCTTTGAAAGAATTCAAAAGTTTCATTTGAAAAAATTTGTTTTGATTCCATAGATCCATCGAAAGATATGGTTTGTTCGACCATATCGATCAGATCTTTTGTTTTTTGAGAAAACGGGGATTTGGAAATATTGTAAATGTTTTTGTAAGGAACTTCTGGTATTGACCACTTTTGTAAATTCTTTTCTACCTCTGAAACTCTACATTCCATGTGATTTACATCATCTGGAATCTGTCTCGACCTAGAGCTAGAAGCTCGGGTAAATTTTGAAAGCAAAGACATTTTTCAAAATCTTTGAGGTTTGAGGATTGGGAACACTGTACTCAGACCACCTACAGCTGGAACACCAGTATGGGACCACCTAACCCGTAACCACTGCGCTCAACATGGCGACTTACACAGGGCTCTGAACGGCTGACCAACATACTTTACAGGCTTACCAACGCTATCAACGGCTGACCAATAGTACCTACGACTCACCAACTATTTCCCCCCGAAGAAACTGAGACATGGCTCTGATACCAATTTCTACCCATGACTAGTAACCTAAGGATAAGATAGATTGACAGACTGATAAAACAGATGATATTCAGAAATTAGAATAGGAATAGATATACAAAAAATTTCTGGTATTGACAACTTTTGTAAATTCTTTTCTACCTCTGAAATTAGAAGCTCGGGTAAATTTTGTCTCATCTCACTCACTATTTGCAAACTATTCTTGTTGTTAGAGACATGGATATTTGAGTTGGCTATCTGTCTAGGTGTTCCTTCCTCCAAAACCCAAACAAAGATAATTAGAGCATTTATAATGGTAAAAGTTAAATGAGGATCAACTAACCCATTTTAACCAAAAGTTAAATTTAGTGGTTTTTTATTTATTCATCACTCTAATCATATTTCCTATTTTAACTTTTTCATCATATATCTTTTCCTAGTTTTTGAAATTTTCTATTTAAATTTATTTGATTGGAGGAGAGAAAAGGAAGATTTGAAATATTTTATTGTTATTTTAGATTTAGGGGATAGTTTGGTTGCCCCTAAATTTAGGAGAAAGTTCGATAAGAAGTTATTTTAGGGAATGGTTTATAAGATTGATTGGAGCATGAATTTTCTCCAATGAGATCCCTAAAATAGCCTTTAGGGGATCCATTGGAGATGCTCTTACAGATAGAGAAGAAAAAACCCCAAAATTGAAAAGATTTGTCTTTTAGCGATTTTGGGTTGAGTGAGAACACACCCTTTTAAGGGATTTGCAGAAAGGGCACGAGAATTGCATGAAGTGGCAATGAGATCAGATGTGCAAGACAGGCAAGGCAGTGAGAGAAGATATTTTTTAGGATTTAGGGTTTTAAGGGTATTTTAGTAATATCGTACATATAAACAGATATCTACGGGGCTGATATGGCTAAATCTGTATCCGCCCCTAATCCATAACGAATAAAATTTGGATCCCAAATTCCCCCCATTCAAGGCGGGGCAGGGCAGATATCCATGTAAATTTGCCCCATTGCCAAACCCTAATCCACAGTTTGTCTTGTTAGTATATTTACGAAATTAACCTTATAATTAAAACAAAATTAAAATCACACTTATGTGTTATACTAACCGTTTGCACAATTAGGTACTTGCCAACTTTCGTAAATGTGCAGAGGAATCACCCCCCTCCCGGCAGAATTGCTTGTTTTGGTGTAGTGTGTTGTGTGCACCAAGTGTTGGATTCATTTATGTGCAACTGTCAAATATCTTAGTAAATGTGATTTATTGTCCAACAAATATCATACCACAAATATCATACCAACAGTTAAGTATATTAAAATTAAACACAAGTGTCTGAAAATCAATGTGTCATGGATTTGCTATATCATACCACATGTATTAGCATTTGAAACAAATGTTATGAATTGGTTTCTTATCTTGTGTAATTGTAATTTGAATTGTTTCTTCTAACATCGTGATAGTGGTGTATGGTTGATCAATTATACAATCGCGGTCATATGTCATTTCACACCTCAAAGCAGAAATCGTGATCCTTCTTACATTTTTCCGCATTCATGCAACTACACTAAATGTTATTATCTAATCTGGTTGATTTCAACACCACATGTCATTACAACATATCATTTCCAAGTATTACTTTATAAACAAACTTTCAAAACTGCATCAATATCTCGAATAGTATTCAGATACTTTGAAATACCAATAATCAAAATTCAGTATTCAAATAGTGTTCAGATACTCTAAAATAGTATTCGGATACTCTGTTGAACAACAACTTGGGAACTCTAGAAGCTTTCCAAAACTAGCCCGGACTCCGATAGGCTACCAAAATGAAAATTCGAATTCCAACGTAATCATTCCAATCTCCCCCAAATTACAAAATAGTCCAAATAGTAAACAACCTATTCGAGGATGGCGAAGGAAGGAAAGAACAGTTTGTCAAGGACATAAAACTTACTTACAACGAAACATGTTTGGTGAACAGTTCGACGAAGCCCCAAATTCTGGCGAAAACTCTCTGAAACCACCCTACATCGGTCTGATCGTCTCCAAACAGTGCAACAGGTCGGAGACTGTCATAAGAGTGCCCCCAACACCTCTGAACTGTGAATTGAAGCTCATCCTTGCGATCACAACCCAAAATTTATGCCGGCGAACCTCACTCTCTTTGTTTTTTTTTGAGACTACTGGTAGAGCTCTCACCCATATCTACATGTGGGGTTTCCGACCTCCAAACATCCCCACAGATACCACTAGAGGGCCTGAGCGGAATGGAATTTTTATTTATCTCCGATCAAGCCTTTCTATCTGCCACACCCTGATTTTGTGTGGGAAAGCGAAGGAGAAAGAAAAGGAAGAGAAAGGAAGAAGAGCGAAAGAGAATAGAGGTGGCTGCACTGATCGGACATAGGCTACACATGTTGGAGAAGAAGAGAAATCACAGAGATAAAAGACACATAGGAGGAGGAAGAATGAAGAAAGAAAATGAGGGAAGTTCATTTTATAAGGTGTGGCTAATAGCCCCACTAGAATTCCGAGGACACCGCACCTAAAAAATTCCACAAAATTAATTTAAAATATTTAATTTAATTTCCAATACATTTAATACTAATGTAATTAGTCTAAAAACTTCAAAATTAAGTAAATTTTACGGGTATTACAAATATACCCCCACTGTTATTAAAATATTAATGTTATCCCCCAATTTCAGAAAAACAAATATCAAGGATGATCTTGAGGGCTATAATCAAAACCTCTCATCCAATTTCTTCAACCTCCCTCTTCTTTGAAAATGAACCACCATACCCCTTTACCTCCATGACCCCCCACACCTTGGAATGAACCACCATCCCATCCCACCACCATCTCCAATGCCGCCATTACCCCCGACCACGAACACATTTAATTAATACAGACCCACCACCATCACAACCTTTGATTGAATCGGTCAAACTCATAAAAAGAAGAAGAGAAATGTTTGATGTTAAAAAGAAGGTCAATTGGATTAATGGGGCGGAGGTTATCTGGACATATTCTTAGTAAAACTAGAACTTTGATGGGGTTTCAGTGCTATTACTTCTTCTACTTGAATGAATTTATTCTTTTTCATCATAGTGGCTGGGTTTTTTTTATTTTTTATTTATTTTTTCCTTATTCTTTATCATAGTTGTTGGGGATTTGAAGTTCCTCTTCATCTTCCAATTGATGGTGAAAATTGAAAGGGGTGTCGCATTATTGATATGCTTGTCAATGAACAACACTTTTCACTACTCTCATCTCCCTTTAGATAGAGATGGAAGAAATCAATTTGAAGGTGATCATAGTGGCTTCGATTGGGTTTGGGTTGATGACATTGGCTTGGAATGGAAGAAGAGGTGTGTTTAGATGTGGCAGATGAATTCAATTGTTAACAGAGTTCGGGATGATAGTAGCAGTTCAGTTGGAGGTGGAGCAGGGTTGGGGTGATGGTGGTGGGATGAGGCGACGGTTCGGTTCCATCGATGATGTTGGGAGGACAATGATGGAGGTGGGGTGGGGGATGATAATGGTGGTTTAGGTTAAAAAGAGTGAATGTTGAAGAAGAAAACTTTGGTTAAGAAAGAAGATAATTTGTTGGGAATTCGAACATTAGTGATCATTTCATGAACTTCCCCGCTTGCATATGAAGATATGTTGCAACTTCTGTTACTTTAGTTCATGAAATGGATAATGGATTTAACATCTGGTTTTTCAATGGGAAGTTATTATATTGGATACCATGAGACCATATCTATCAGGTACGCAGTCAACATAATATAAATCTAGTTCATGTTTGGATTTGCTTATTTAACTAATAATGACTAAGGTTTATAGTGTTATAATATAATTTGTGTGGCGTCCAAGACCATCACTTTCTTGAGTGCTGAAAAAGAGGATGAAATTGCAAAAAACTTTAAAAAGTACAACAAGAAGTATGAGGCAAAGGACCAGGGCGGGTCAATGTTGTTGAATGAAGAAGATAGGGATGGCCAGGAGACCAAAAGAGAGTTGTGAGCTTTGAAAAACGGACTGAGTGTTGTGACGGATGTCGGTTTTGTTAGAAATTTGTGTTTCTTCTTCAGCTTGATGAGTTCCCAATGGTGGGCCTAGTTTGGTTTGAAGAAGTGATCACGTAATTTATACATAAATCACCTTATAACTTATATTTGTTAATGTTTCAAGTAGAGTATTTTATTCTAATTATTACATTTTCATGTTTTTGTATGATTCAAAGATTAAATGATGAAAATGCATTAGTGTGGCAAATTTGGAAGAACAAGTACTAAACACATTGTGCAGACAGTGATCAATGACGGAAAGCCCAAGCCCAAAAGTCAACCAAAAAGCCCATCTCCCCATCTATATTTTTCTCTCTCTGATGACTTATTTATCCCTTTTTCTTTTAGGGGTAGACAAAGAGACATCCACAATTCCCCAATCTCTTCTCCACATCGCCTCTTGCTTTTCCTCTTTCTATTTCATCACAACTAACAAAAGAAGCCACATACCATCTCTTCTTCCACACACCTCTAACCCTGACGATCCTTCTGCTTCCCACAAATAGTCCCTTCAATCATCCATTGAAGCCATCGTCCTCCTTCACAGATGATCAACCCCCGTTTCCATCTCACAATGAACTCGCCTTCCTCATCTCACACTAACAGACCCGACCTCTCATGACGCCTCTGTCGCTAGCACCTTCTGTGAGTTTCACCCGCAAAACAACTATTAGACTGCCAAGGACCACCTTTTTTGTGGCCGAAGGCACTCCGATGGTTAAGTCAGTAACTCTGTTGGAAGAAGAATTTAAATTTGGACAAAACTCAGTTAAAGTTGCATACCTTTGTCGGATGTTCCCTTTACCTTTTATAATGATCTTGGTTAACTCTCTGCGTGACTTAAGCATGTGAGGCGCAACGGAAGAAGATGTTTCTTAAAACAATCTCTTCCTTAATATCGATGTGTTCGTGGGAGCGTAAGTCCCTCCATGGCTCTTTCTTGGTGCAACGTTCTTCTTCTTTATGAGAGAACGCGTATCGGGCATTGATTCTTCTAGGCCTGGATTCAGAACTTGTTTACATCTCCTTAGTGGTGGGCCTAGTCTGGGCCATTATAACTGGCCTCATTCTTTCTGGGCTTTACGATCTGGCCCAATAGATTGGGCGTTATATGCTCGTGATGGATCTTTATGCCACATGTACGGCTGTGATGTTCGATCTATTTTGATGTATCATCAGCTACTCCCCCTCTTAGCTAGTGGGTATATTCAAGTATCCACTAACTGTGTGGCGGTTTTTCTTTTTGATTGCAACATTACAGTTTGGTTAGCACTCTTACTATTCTGTCGTTGTTGTATATGCTCTTCTTCCTTTTGCATTTTATCTTTTTCTGATTGTTAACCTTTTGATTCTTGGCATTCGTTCTGTAGTCATGTCTAACTACAGAGCTTTGGGTGGCGATGCCCTTGATGTTTGCGAAGCTTTCTTCATGCCGAACAGGGCGACACGCACGACCTTGGACAACATTCGTTACGACTACTCATTGCCAAACATCTGAAGATTGTTCTCCCCGGAGATGGCGTCAGTCCTTGTCGTCCAGGCATGGATACATTGCTTTGTATCAAGGTATGTTCCATTCTGGTTTTAGCCTTCCGGCTCCTCTTATCATCTTGGAGTACTTGGAATTGGTTGGGATTGTTTCGGCTCAGCTTGTCCCTAATGGTTGGAAGGTAATGATTTCAACCTTGGCGAGGTTTGCCTCTGCTCGCAACCCCATGAATGTTAGGGTTTTGTACTCCCTGGTAGGGTTCAGCATGGACCCTAGTTACATATGTCGTTTGTGTTTTCCTCCCTGATTTGAGGAGCTGTGAAAGGAATATGTAGGCTAGTCGAGGTCTTGGTTCTACACATCTCTTTCTTTCAACCATTTTAGGTTTTGCGGGAATCAGATTCTGCGATCATTCTGGGAGCCTAAGAAGGTTGAGTTGTCACTGTCTTTAGAAGAACATGATTTTTGTCATTGGTTTTGTGATCTTCCCCGAGTATCAGTAGAAGATTTCCTTACTACAATTGTCGTTGTCCGTGGTGGTCTGCTTTCACCCGGTTGGGCAGGCCTCGCTTCTGAGGTTACTGTTGCGCACGCTGGCGATATAGGAGTCTTTGCTTCTATTTCTGTTCGAGGTCCAAGGAACACTGGCCAATTATTAAGTAAAGGAAAGTTCCTAAGCTTCCTAGCCCTTCCATGATATCGGCGTCAGTTTTGGCCGTGTCTTGAAGATGAAGAACCTTGCTTCTTCCATCCCTTAATCCGCCAGGACCCCTCTCATCTTGCTTCTCTTCAGAAAGGAGGTTGTGGTTCGGGGGATGATTTTTCTGCCCGTGAGGACGATGAGGTTAACCAAGTCCTTGAGTTAAGTAAGAAGAATGTTTCTCGTCCTCTGGATGACCATGAGAAAAAGATCGTTGCTTCTTATGGCTTACTGAATTCTGTCGGCCTCTCGATTGGCGGTTCGCGCGTTATTGAGAATAAAATGCTTCAGCTAGTTGTTTGGCTAATGAATAATCCGTAGGGTACTAAGACCTTGGATGATTTCGAGTATGATCTGTCAGTAGAGGATCAAGTTGCTGCTCGTTCCCAAGACCACAAGCTTATTGTTTCTTTTGTCCTTGGCGAGACCTTCTGGCCTTTCGAGGCTAATGTGCAGGACAACTATCACGACCCGATCCACAGAGTACTATATTGTCCGTTTTGGGCCCAAGGCCCGCACGGCTTTAAAATGAGTAGTACTTTGTAGATCAAACTCCGTACATATATAGTACATCCCCTTTCCCTCACCTAGGCAATGTGGGGACTATAATCTCCCCTTGGTAGCTCGCCCAACCCCTCTTGGGATCCACGGGCCTATTGGGCTTCTCCCACACCCTCCCCCTCAGGTCCGCCCACACAAGGGTATTACAGTCCACCCCCTTAAGGGAGCCCAACATCCTCGTTGGTGCACTTCCGGCTAGGTTTGGCTTTGATACCATTCTGTCACGATCTGATCCACAGAGTACTATATTGTCCGCTTTGGGCTCAAGGTCTGCACGGCTTTAAAATGCGTAGTACTTTGTAGATCCAACCTCGTACATACATAGCACATCCCCTTTCACTTACCTAGGCGATGTGGGACTATAATCTCCTCTTGGTAGCTCGCCCAACCCCTCTTGGGATCCATGAGTCTATTGGGCTTCTCCCACACCCTCCCCCTCAAGTCCGCCCACACAAGGGTATCACAACAGCGCTCACAATCTTATTGATGGTTGTCACGAGCGGTTGGCTAACAAAACTCTTATGCCCGTGCGTCAACCACGTCGTCATATTGATGATGGTCTTCAGCATCTGATGGAAGAGATGACACATCTTACCTATGCAGCCGTCATGGGGTCAGACTATAAGGCGCCTCGTGACTAGGTTGCGCATTTCGAGCGGAAGCTCTCAGGACACATTTTGGTCATTTCCCATGTTTTCCATCGATTGGATTTGTTGAAGGTGCAATGCACAGAACATAAGAGGGTTGTGGACTTTGTGCAGGAGTTGTTGAGATAAATTGAGGCTACGTGTGATGCGTTTGCTTCTGACCTCGAGATATTCGAGGTGGAATTGGGCAGGTTGCATTCCTGTCTAGATGTTACCGAGAATGAGTTGTCCGACCGAAGGGTCGAGCGTGACGAGGTTGTTCGTTTCGCAAAATAGTGTCCTGCCAAGCTTAAGGCTGCTACTATTCGAATCGTTGAGCTGAATTTCGAGTTTGTAGAGACCAAATCATCAGTCGCTGCTAAACTTGCTGATGTCGACAAAGAGTTAGCGTCAACCAAAACTGAGCCGTCGATTGTTACAGAGAAGATGAAGGCAGTAGAGGCTGCATATTTTAATAGAGTGGTCAAGGGTTGCCATGATTTTTTGGACTTCCTAGAAACGCAAGATTTGAATGTGTCCCCATACCACAACTTTGTTGAGCAGGAGTTTGATGATGTCGAGGAAGTTGTTCCAGATTCGATGGGTGATCCGGATGTCGAGGAGCTTGCTGACCCTATGCTTCCTAAAGATGATGTTCACGATATTGATTCTTTTTAGTTGTTGTTTTCTTCCTTTTGTAATATCGTTTTTTAGAAGATAAATGGAAAATTTATTATTTCACATTTTTGTGTCCCGTATGTCTAGCTTGTTTAGCTTTTACTTATGACATTTATGGGAGATTTTAGACTTTGGTTATCCGAATTTTCATGGTTGCCTTCGATACTTGACATTTTAGTAGAATGGAAGCTGTGGTTTACGGAATCTTGCTTCTCATTCAGATTACGATGTCGTACATTATAGTCGACGTAAAAGTCTGGCTCTTATGTCCTGGTACTTTATTACTCTGTGGTTGATCAGGCCCGAAGTTTTTATGTCTAACTTGTTCGTCCAGCATAAGTATTTGTTTGCTCGGTACTCTAGCCATGCTGAGTGTATTTTCGAGTTTGTTTTAATCTGACTTTTTGTCCTGATTAGATTTTGGTTGTGTCGAAATTGAGAACATAAGACTTTATTGATAATATCTTTTCAATTGCTCTACATTCCATGGTTGAGGTTTCATTTCGCCCTCTTTGTCTTCCAATCAGTATGTTCATGGTCTGTTAATTTTTGTTACCGGTATGGTACTTTCCAGTTTTGGCTAAGCTTGCTTGAGCCCGACTTTTTTTATGTTTAGTTGAACTTTTCGTAACACCCAATCTTCGAGGCTAAAGCTTCGGATTCACACCTTTTTGTTGTAGTACCCTGCCATGCGTCGTTGGTATGTTGTTGCTTTAATCAAAGCTGCTTCTCATTTTTCTTCGAGGAGATCTAACCCGACTCTTAATGCTTCAACGTTTTCTTCGGCATGAAATTCGTCGGTTCAGAATGTTGGCATTCTGATTTCTACGAGTATCATTGCTTCTGATCCGTAATCAAGTGCGAAAGGTGTTTTTCTTGTCGGAGTTCATTTTGTTGTTCTATATGCCCAAAGGACACCAGGTAATTCAGACGTCCATAATCCTTTCGCTACCTTGAGTCTCCTTTTGATTGCCTCCAAAATTGTCTTGTTAGTGACTTCGGCTTGCCTGTTTGCTTGCGGATGAGCTGGCACGGTGAAGTGTTGCTGGATATTCATGCTCTTACATAACTCTCTGATCTTTTTGCCTTCAAACTGCCTCCCATTGTCTGTGACGGTTACTCTTGGGATCCCGAATCTGCAAATGATGTCACTCCAAATAAATTTCTCGACTTGCGTTTTTCCTATCTTTGTGAGGGGTTGTACTTCTACCCATTTAGTGAACTAGTCTACCGCTAAGAGGAGAAAGTTCTTTTTATCGGATCCTGGGAGTGGTCCTACGATGTCCATTCCCCATTGTGTGAGCGGCCTGGGGTTGCTCATTGGGATCATATTTTGTCCGACCTTTGAATTTATGGGGCGAATCTTTGGCACTTGTCGCATTTTAGAACTAGCTTCTGAGCACCCGTTTGCATTGTTGGCCAATAATAACCTAATGTGAAAGTTTTGTGGGCAAATGTTCTTTCCCTCGGGTGATTTTTGCATGTGTCATTGTGTATTTCTTGTAGGACGTATTGGGTATCTCGTGGTGCGAGGCATCTTAGTAATGGGTTCGTGGCAGACTTCTTTTACAATTTGTCATTGACCATTGTATATCTTGCTGCCAGACTCCGTAGTTTCCTAGCTTCCATCTTACCCAATGGGAGTTTTCCGTTTAAGACGTACGCTAGGATTGGAGTCGTCCAATTGGCTCCTTTGTTTACAGCGCATGCTTCTTCTGATTGATTTTCCAGTATGGAGCTTCCTTGCGTCTTGACGAGTGGGTTGTCATTATCCTTCGTTGTTGAGGCTTCTTTAGCTAGCTCGTCTGCTATTTTGTTTTCTGCTCGTGCACATTGGCGAATGGTATCATTTTGGAACCCTTCTATCAGCTCTGTGGTTTTCTTGTGGTAGGATTTTATTCGAGCGTCTTTTACTTGGAACCCGCCGCTAAGTTGATTGACCACCAACCTGGAGTCCGTAAAGACATTAATGTACTTTATTCCCAGGTGTTTTGCTAACTGCAACCCTGCTATCACACGTTTGTACTCGGCCTCATTATTGGAGGCTTTAAAACTGAAGTTTATCGACTTTTCTAATGCAATGCCTTTCAAGTTGTATAAGAATATTTCGGATCCGCTTCCTGCCTCGTTGGATGCCCCATCATAGTGGAGGATCCATCCTTCAGGGATTGGTTCGGGTTCTTCTGTTCTTTATTCCTTATCTTCGGGTTTGTTGCCTCTTGTAAACTCGACTATGAAATTCGCTAATGCCCGAACTTTGATAGCAGTTCTAGGGACATAGGTAATGTCAAATTGTCCGAGCTCTATTGCCCATTTTACCATTCTTTTCGACAGGTCCGATTTGTGTAATACCGACCGAAGCGGCTGTTCGGTCAAAATCGTAATCAGGTGTGCCTGGAAGTATGGTCGCAACTTCCTTGATGACACGATCAGAGTAAGCGCCAGTTTATCTAGGGTTGAATAGTCATCTGCGAGTGTTTTGCTGATGTAGTACACTGGTTTTTGCACCACCCCTTTCCTTATCTTATTAGTGTTGAACTCACCGCGTGATTAGACACAGCTAGGTACATATACAATTTTTCTCCTATGTTTGGTTTTGTTAGCAGCTTCGTGCTTCCCATGTAAGTCTTAAGGCTTTGAAAGGCTCTCTCGCATTCGTCATTCCATTCGAATGTCTTATTCCCCTACAATATTTCGAAGAAGGGCAGACACTTGTCTTAAGATCTGGAGATAAATCTGTTCAGAGCTGTTATTCTCCCTTTAAGACTTTGAACACCTTTCATTTTTGTTGGTGATTGCATGTTGAAAAGTGCTTGTATCTACTTTGGATCGGCTTCAATCCCTTTTTGGTTGACCATGTACCCGAGAAACTTTCCTGACTCAAATCGAAATATGCATTTCTCTGGGTTTAGCTTCATCTTGTATTTCCGAAACTGGAAAAAAGCATGTTCGAGGTCCGTAACATGGTCTCTTCTGCGCGAGCTTTTGACGAGCATATCATCGATGTAAACTTACATCGTTTTGTTGATCTAATCTCTAAACATCTTGTTTACTAGCCGTTGATACGTTGCTCCCGCATTCTTCAATCCGAACGGCATTACTCGATAACAGTACATCCCCCTATCCATTATGAAAGATGTATTTTTCTTGGTCGGGGAGGGTACATTTGTATTTGATTATACACGGAGTACGCCTCCATGAAGCTCATCATCTTGTGCCCGACAATTGCACCCTCTATTTGGTCTAATTGTGGAAGCGGGAAGCTGTCTTTAGGACATGCTTTTAGGTCAGTGTAATCCACGCACACCCTCCATTTCCCATTCTTCTTCTTTACTAGTACCGTGTTTGCCAACCAATCCAGATAATGAGCTTCTTTTATCATTCATGCGCTAAGCAGTCGGTGCAATTCTCCATTTATTGCCTGATTGCGTTCTGGGGCCACCGGTCTTCGTTTTTGTCGAACTGGTTTCCTATTTGGATTTACTTGCAATTTGTGGGTGATGATGGATGGAACTATCCCCACCATGTCCTTCATTGTCCATGCGAAGATATCTTGGTTTTCTTTCAGCAGTTGGATCAGCTTCTTGGCGAATTCAGGTTTGATTTTTGTGTCGATTCGAACTACCATTTTTGATTCATTGTCTAAGTAGACCTCAACCGTTTCTACTTTTGGTTGCCTGGTGTTGGGTCGATCTCGCAGACTGGTTGGAGCCATATTGTTGTTCGGAGAATCCGAACTTGTTTCGTCGAATTGTTGTGAAGACTCTTCCAGTTGTTGCGGTAATTGCTATTTGTGAGGAGTCTTTATAGCAGCAAAATGACACTCCTGTGCTGCTGGTTGGTTCCCATTTATTCTTCAAATGCCATTGTCGGTATGTTCTTTTACACATTGGTGCATAGTGGAGATACTGCACCCATATTGTGTATCCATGGCTTTCCTAGTAGCATGTTGTACGCAGTAGGAGCGTCGACAACGAGAAATCTGTCATTAACACTTGCTATTTTTCTGGTTTCTCCGCTTCAACTAGTAGTTGAATCATTCCTAGTGGGTTACATTGCTCCCCACTAATACCTACCATTGACTGACCGCTTGATGAGTGCATCTCAGTGGTGAACTAGATCCTTCAGAAGGCTGTTAGGTATAATAGGTTTGCTGATTGCCGATGTCGATCAGTACCCTTTTGATTTCCCATTTAGCTATCATGACCGAAATTACTAAAGCATCATTGTGTGGGAAATTAACCCCATCAGCATCTTTGTTCGAGAAGGTTAGAGTCCTTTGCATTGTCTTTGCATGCTGCGTGGATGGTTCTTGGAATCTGATTTTTGTGCGTAAGTTTCTTACTATACGCTTTCTAGATCGATTGGATTGCTCATTTTCTCCGCCCGTGTCGTGCACGACGTAGATTGTTTCCTTTACTTGCTCGTTTGAAATGAGTGTTTTGCCCTTGAGTTCGATGAATTCTCTGAGTCATCCTTCTTTGATATGGCGTTCAATTTTATCTCTTAGGCTGCGATAATCTTTGGTATCATGGCCGTAGTCATTGTGGAAGAGACAATGTTTGCCATTATTTCGCTTCCCCGGATCTCCTTTCATCTTTGGCGGCAATTTGACATCTTTTCTTCTCACCATCGCTTCGAGAACTTTGCTTCGAATTGCTGTCAGAGTCGAGAATGTTCTTTCATATTTGGGTTTCTTCAGTTGGAGACTTTTGGATGTTACCTAGAGCTATTGTTAGCCCGGTGCCTCTTAGGCTGGGTGATTTCTTATCGAAAGTTGTTGCCTTGTAAGTTTTGGATGATCTTGTCTATCGTTTCGATCACACTGTTAATCTGGGCCATAAGCGTCTCTACTAGGGGATTCGAGGAGATTCCTCAGGATGTTAGAGATGTCTAAACTGTTACCTGTTGGAGTTATCTTCCAGTAGGAATGGTTGTTTCGATGGTTGTCTTTGGATAAACACTGGGCGGCATGTCGTATTTATTATCGACAAATTGAAAATTTGTGGAGTATTCCATTGATCTTCTACTTGGTTGCGTGAGTTTTGTCACTGTGTGTTTCGTTATTAGAAAGAGGAAACTCGTTGTTCCCCACGACGGTCCCAAACTAATGTATCCAAAAATTGTTCTCCTGTGAGTTTGACATGCAAAACAACTGTTGGACTGCAAAATACCACCTTTTGGTGGCCAGAGGCATTCCGATGCTTAAGTCAGTAACTTAGTTGGAATAAGGATGTAAATCTGGACAAAACTCAGTTAAAGTTGCATACCTTTGTCGAATGTTCCATTTACCTTTTATAATGGTCGTGGTTAACACTTTGCGTGACTTAAACATGTGAGGTGCAACGGAAGAAAATGTTTCTTAAAGCAGTCTCCTCCTTAATGGAGATGTGTTCGTGGGAGCGTAAGTCCATCCATGGATTTTTCTTGGTGCAACGTTCTTATTCTTTATGAAAGAATGCCTATCGGGCCTAGATTTGGGCTCTGATTCATCTGGGCCTGGATTTGGGCCCTGTTTTCGTCTCCTTAGTGGTGGGCCTAGTCTGGGCCTTTATAATTGGCCTCATTCTTGGAACCCCTAAAAGGCATGGCGGTCCTGCTGAAAATAGCTCAGAAACATATTTCCCTCGAAAAAATGAAAGATGCAAGGAGAAAAAATGAGCATGAGAGGGAGAACCATTCAAGGAAATGAGAGAGGAAATATGAAAGAAGGCAAGATAGCGGACCACGGGAGGACAACAGTCATTTAAAGATAAATCAGATCGAAAGACGCACAGAGTCCAACTAGCAGGAATCCAGGAAATCACAATCGGTGCGACCCAATCATGAGCGAACTGGGAAAGTACAAACCATACACAATCCTAAAAACAAATTGAATCGATATCTTAAAGAACATATCAAACTGGGAGAATATCAACTGGCCAACTAGGATGAAAGGAGACCCGGAAGAACGAGACAAGAGAAGGTACTGCACTTTTCATAAAGATCACGTACATGATACCGAAGACTGCTACAAGTTCAAAGAAGAAATCGAGCATTGGATCCAGAGAGGACGACTGGATGAATTTATCGGTGTATCAGACAAACAGTTCAAAGGTAAAGAAAAGGTGGACGCTGCAGCCATGGGATCAAAAGAATGATCAAGAGAATTGATATATGCTTTACACTACATCCGCCCTGGGAAAAAAACACCTCCCACCCGAACAGACCTATATCGAAGTTGAAAGATCAACACTCCAAAAGTGGTCACACAAATAAACTCGAAGACCCTAGCAGCGGATAAAAATTCGGCCAAAGTCTCTCATAAGGGAATTAACAATGATAAACTCTATCAGGTCCTAACAAGCAATACCAAATGGGGAGCAATAACGGCCCAAGCAAACGAGGTCATAAATTAAAGGGAATAACAAAGGCACAAACGACAATGCAAGGATAGATATTAGCAACATGAAAATAAAAGAAGAAATGCTCCAAAGTGTAACCGAGACACTCTAGGAAAACGACCGCTAGAAATGGTCAAAGAATCAATAAAGTTTCATTTTTGGAATCAGCATCTCACAAAGGAGAACAACTTCGTAGCAAGGCTATACAAAACATTCGGTGCAAAAAGCCTAAAAGGAATCGGGACGAAAGTCAGGGATTCACAATATACTTCTGGTCTGATCAACCAAATAAGTAAAAGTTGGACGAACGAGCCAACTATGTGAAATGACTTCTGTTCGACTAGAGTGTCGCACCAAACGAAGTAAAAGTGGGACACCTGAGTCAAACTAAACACAAAAACTTCAAAACGATCGAGGTGTCGAGTTAACGAAGTAAAAGTTGGACGAACAAGTCAACTAAGTAAAATGACTTCGGGACGACTAGAATGTCACACCAACGAAGTAAAAGTTGGACACCCGAGTCAAACTAAATACAGAAACTTCGATTCCACTGAGGTGTCGAGTTAATGAAGTAAAAGTTGGACGAACGAGTCAACTAACTAAACTGACTTCGGTTCTACTAGAGTGTCGCACCAATGAAGTAAAAGTTGGACACCCAAGTTAAACTAAAAACTTTGAATTGACCGAGATGTTGAGTTAACAGAGTAAAAGTTGGATACCCAAGTTAATGAAGTTCGTCCAACTTTTACTTCGGTAACTCTACATCTCTGTCGATTCAAAGTTTTTATTTTGACTCGAGTGTCCAACTTTTACTTCGTTGGTGCGACACTCTAGTCGACCCAAAATCATTGTAGTTAGTTGACTCGTTCGTCCAACTTTTACTTCGTTAACTCGACATCTCAATCGATTCAAAGTTTATGTATTTAGCGGGTGTCCAACTTTTACTTCATTTGGTGCTACAATCTAGTTGACCCGAAGTCATTTTGCTTAGTTGACTCGTTCGTCCAACTTTTACTTCGTTAAGTCAACACCATGGTCGATTCGAAGTTTTTGTGGTTAGTTTGAATCGGATGTCCAACTTTTACTTCGTTTGGTGTGACACTCTAGTCAACTCGAACTCGAAGTCATTTCACATAGTTGACTCGTTCTTCCAACTTTTACTTCTTTGGTTGATCAGACCAGAAGTTTATTGTGAATACCTGACTTGCACCCCGATTCCTTTTAGGCTTTTTGCGCCTGCTGTTTCGTATAGCCTTGCTATGAAGCTGTTCGCCTTTGTGAGATGCCGATTCCGAAAATGAAACTTTATTGATTATTTGACCATTTCTAGCGGTCATTTTCCTAGAGTGGTTTCGTTACACTGTGGATTGTTTCTTCTTTTATTTTCGCGTTGCTAATGTCTATCCTTGCATTGGCGTCCGTGCCTTTGCTATTCCCTTTAATTTATGACCTTGTTTGCTTGGGTTGTTATTGCTCCCCGTTTGGCATTGCTTATTATGGCCTAATAGAGTTTATCGTTGTTAATTCCTTTATGAGCGACATTGGCCAAATTTGTATCCGCTGCCAGGGTCTTCGAGTTGATTTGTGTAACCACTTCTGGAGTGTTGATTTTTCAACTTCGATATAGGTCTGTTCGGGTGGGAGGTGGTTATTTCCTAGGGCGGATGCAATGTAGAACATATATCAATTTTCTGGATCGTTCTTTTGATCCCGTGGCTACAGCGTCCGCCTTTTCTTTACTTTTGAACTGTTTGTTTGGTACACCGATAAATTCGTCCAGTCTTCCTTTCTGGATCTTATGCTCGATTTCTTCTTTTTACTTATAGAAGTCCTCGGTATCGTGTCCGTGATCTTTTTAAAAAGAGTTGTACCTGCTCTTGTCTTGTCCTTTTCGGGTCTCCTTTCATCCTGATTAGCCAGTTGACATTCTCCCAGTTCGATATGTGCTTTAAGATATCAGTTTGACTTGTTTTTATGGCTGTGTATGGTTTGTACTATTTTCTCATTACGCTGATTATTCACTCATGATTAGGTCGTGCTGATTGCAATTTCCTCGATTCCTGCTGGTTGGACTCTATGCGTTGAATGATCGTTGTCCTTCGGTGGTTCGCTATCTCGCCTTCTTTCATATTTCCTCGAATGGTTCTCCTTCTCCTGTTCATTCTTTCTCCTCACAACTTTCAATTCTTCGAGGGAAATATGTTTCAGTGTTATTTTCAGCAAGACCACCATGCCTTTTGGGGGTTCCAAGTTGAGGGCATAAAAAAAGGTGCTCCTCTTCAGCCCGGCGATGAAAGTTGCAGCGGCTGTGTCGTCGCTGCATCCATCAATCATCCTTAACTCATTGGTGAAGCGAGTGACATACTCCCATCTTATTTTTTTTTTGTTTCCTCGATTCCTCATCCGTTGACTTCCGATGAATCTGGTAATGAAAGCGGTGGCTAAGGCCTGGAAAGAGTATATTGATCTCGGTGGGAGGCTATTGAACCAGTTCATTGCTATGGACGTGAGGCTGGTTGGGAACATTCTACACAGGATCAACTCCATGGTTTCTTTTAGAGGCATCATGTGGTGAAAATGTATTTGGTAATCGGTTGAGTCGGTGGTAACATCGTACACTTCGAATTTTGGCGGAGTGAACTTCTTTGGCATTGCCTTCTTCACGAGTTCGTCAAAAAATGGTGGCTTAGTAGCCAACTCATATAGTACATTGGGATCCGTGACTCCGATCCTAAACGAGATCTCAGCTACTGTTCCGCTGCACTGCGGAGTCTTGTCTTGGTGAAGCTTGCTGCTCTCGACATTTCCTTGTTGGGGTTCTGCTAGGGCTTCGTCACTCCCTTGAGTTAATATAGTGGATTTTTGTTGAGGCGGTGTGGGAGTAGGGTCGGCTGGCTGAACGCGTTCCTGGGTGATTTTCACCAGCATCTTTGTCATGTATTTCATCTGGGCCATGAGCAAATCTATCTGAGGGTCCATGGCGGCATCGATGGTCGTCTGGGCTATCTGGACTATTGCGTGCAGCGGATCCGCATTCTCGGATGCTATTGGTCCGGTGATTCGGGATGCATCTTCTCCCTGAGCCATTAGTGATGCGACGGTGGGAGAGTTGTTGTGATCATTACTTGATGGGGATCTGTAGACTGCATTATTTCCTCTGATGGCTTGTAGGTCTTTCGTTCGGTTGTTGTGAGCCTTGTCAGTACGTGTTCTATTTTCAGAAAAAGGAAACTCGTCGGTTCCCCACACACGGTGCCAAACTGATGTGTCCAAAAATTGTCCTCCT
Organism: Berberis vulgaris; assembly: GCA_963556465.1. Taxonomy (NCBI): domain Eukaryota; kingdom Viridiplantae; phylum Streptophyta; class Magnoliopsida; order Ranunculales; family Berberidaceae; genus Berberis; species Berberis vulgaris. Next base: position 54,128,964 of record OY747124.1, on the reverse strand, counting down.
GCGAGTTTGACCTGCAAAACAACTGTTAGACTGCCAAGAACCACCTTTTTGGTGCTGAAGGCACTCCGATGCTTAAGTCAATAACTCAGTTGGAAGAATGATGTAAATCTGGACAAAACTCAGTTAAAGTTGCATACATTTTTCGGATGTTTAACTCTCTGCGTGACTTAAGCACGTGAGGCGCAACGGAAGGAGATGTTTTTGGTAACAGTCTCCTCCTTAATGGAGATGCGTTCGTGGGGGCGTAAGTCCCTCCACGACTCTTTCTTGGTGCAACGTTATTCTTCTTTATGAAAGAACGCGTATCGGGCCTGGATTCGAGCTCTGATTAGTCTAGGCTTGGGTTCGGGCCCTGTTTACGTCTCCTTGGTGGTGGGCCTAGTTTGGGCTTTTATAATTGGCCTCATTCTTCCTGGGCTTTATGAGCTGGCCCAATAGATTGGGCATTGTATTCTCGTGATGGATCTTTATGCCACGTGTACGGCTATGATGTTCGGTCTATTTTGATGTATCATCAGTTCTCCTCCACAGACGATCAACCCTCATTTCCATCTCACGACCTCGTCTTCCTCATCTCACACTAACAGACCGGATCTCGCATGATGTCTCTATCGCCAGCACTTCTCTGATATCTTTCTCTCACAACAGTTGGGATAACGCACCACACACATAACGGAAGAAGCATGGATGGATAAGTTTTTAAATTTCTTCTTCACTCTATTCACCACTTGCATTTTCTTTTGCACCACCACGGAACATTCACATCTTTGGTGAAGCACGTTCGTTGAGGATGAGATGGAGTTGATCAATGCTACTGCCCGATCATCGTCGCCATGAGATTCTAAATCCCAGGCCGAGGCGAAGATGAAACCATGGATTTCTAGAGTTCGTTTAATTTAATTTACTGTTTTCCTTGAGCTTCATTGTTAAACACAATCAATTTCTGAATATTGATAAATTATTTTCACCGATTATATTGGGTTAAAAATCTAGACTCGTTGGTAGTTAGGGTACTCTTTATTAATATTCGAAGCATGTCTTAATTGATTATGTTAAACCTGTGATTGTGTGTGTCGTTGCAAGACACCGAATGCTAATGGTTTAGAGTTTTGCTTAAATTGATTGTGAATTTAGAAAAATCCTAAGGTTATTAACGATCACATCATTGGTGCAAGCAAGGGAGTGTTCATCCCTAGTGCCTTTTGCCCTATGAATACATCAAATTAGGTTTAAACAATTCAAGAAAACTATGAAAGTTTCGATGCCTTGGTTCGCTTTCCTATTGCCTTATTAATTCAATTTATAGTCGCTTAATTTTATTCAATTAATTTAGAAATTTTCAATCGTTGTAACTCCCTTTTAAATTATTCCAAATAGATTTTAGTTTTCACTTGTGTCTTCAATCCTCATGGGATCGACCCGTATTTGCCATTGTTGACTAGTTGGATAATCGTGCACTTGTGGTATGATAGTTAGGTTTATTAGCCTATTAATTTAGGTAAGCAAAATCTACCTCAAGAAGTTGTAAGTTTTGAGTCTGTAAAAAGAGATTGACGGAGGAAGAAATTGGGGGGTAATACTAATTTTTTAATAACTGTGGGGGTGCATATTTATGGGCAATTATGGCACTATGAAAAAACCCGAGGAGGTACGTGCGACAAATGTAAAAGATAACAATCAAAATGGGGATACCACGACTGACCAAAAGGTTGGGGGGGGGGGGGGGTTCCCTTATTTTTGAACAAGTTGGTGTCTGATCCTAATTGAGCTATTATGGTGGGGAGGTCCCATTAAATAACCTTATTATTTCATTTGGTTGTTATCTCTTAGCCCTTAACATTATGCCTGATGCAGTCAATTTTTGCTCTCTGTTTGACCTTGACATGCTGACCTGCACAAGGAATGCACGTGAGCCACAGACCACCATTGTGGTGGCCGATGACACTCCGATGCTAAAGTCAGACAGGGATCTGAGGAAGGTGTAATGCTTTAAACAGGGAATTTGTAGCGTACCTTAGGTTACCAACCTCATGTCTTATTTATAGTACTAGAGTCCTGGTTCGACCAGTCCATCGATGGCGTAGTTTAGGGAAGAAGATCTTCGTGGAAATCCTTATCTAATTAGGAGTTATAGCGTGAAAAAAAGTTTCCCTGTTAGACTTGTGTTCCTAAATACGCGGGAGGTAGTTCCTAATCAGAGTGTTGTTCATAGATAGAAGTTTCCATGTGCGACGTATATTCTGGTATTTGCTTCCTAGTTGGAAGCAAAGTTTTGTTGTCTTGCATGTTCAAAGTTGATCCCGAGATACTTGCCTTAATAGGGCTTACAGGTATTGGGGATAGTTGTGAGACATGTGAGCGTAGCAGGATATAACGATTTGGGTCTGTAGGGCAGACTGCATTGTGTGGGCTTGAAACCGCTTGGGGGGGATTAGTATTAGGCAATCGCTTGGACCTGTTATTTCTCGAGATCATCATGACACGTGTAGAATACCGCTTGAATATTAGGCTGAGCCCATGGACCTGTAAAAGAAGAACTAGGCCATGTCGTAGGACAAAAACGCCATGTGTACATCGTAGATTGCATGGTGACACGCGTATGGCGTAGATTAATGGGGTTATATGTAGAATCATTAATTGGATGTGCGTGGTCCTGTGCGGTTTCCTTTGAACGATCGTCTCCTCATTTCCCATATGGTATTCAACGCTGATATTTAATTTAGAAGCGCATGTTTGGTGAACCACTATGTCTATATAATGGTCTTCCTTCATCGTTGTAGGCATTATCTTCTACATAATGCATCTCTTCAAATGCTCTACTTAAAAAATATGTTTTGGGTTTTCCAAAGGCTGAAGAAAAATCTCCAATGCTGGAGTCTTCGAATGTTCTAACATTTGCACCGATAAGTCATCATAAGACTTGTTGTCATGTGTGGTCACCTGCTCTGGTTGAGCGCCCAATTGGTTTGGTGAGACCTTGTAATTTCTTCTCATATCTCGTAGAAGAAGTACAAACTTTCCTGCAAGGGATGAGTCTGTCGTTTACATGTTGGAGCCCTGTCGGTGGTTCGAACCGCCTAATTTTTTTAATAACACCAGCAGCCAATTTCCTCCCTTCTTAGCTAGCCCCGTCGTGCTACGCTGCACTGGGATTCGGGATTGCGGGGTGAAGTGTAGTTGTACATGGCCTATCGGAGTTGGCCATTGACTCCTAGACACCCCTCTCATCCCTCAGTGGGAGGGTGCATTCGATATGTTTCAACCTGATACTTGTCCCAAGTTTGTCTAGTTGAGCAGATCGAGCATGTGAGTTGGTCGTAGCTTCGGCTGGCATTTTGTGGGGCCTTCGATTGCTGATTTTGTACAACCTCGGACCATATTTGAGGGGTGTGTCCGTAGAGACATTGAACTGAATGCGCTCTTTCATACTGCTCTTGCTCGTGGAACATCTTCTTCGGAGAAGTCACTGATCCGAACTCTTAGAGTGCTCCGTACTTTACTCAGGGTACCCTCGCTGTTGCTTCTGAGTCCTCTTCTGGAGTCGGATTGTTTGAGCGAGTTTTTACTATATGTCGCATCAGATTCAGATGCTTGTAATTTGTAGTCTTTTGTACCCGCTTCTGGGCGATCATTGTTACATCTTTCTAGTAATCAATAAAGTGTGTTTGCGTAATTCTCTTTTATTTCTTAAATGATTGCAAATCACATAAACTCCTAAGAATTAAAACTCTACATTTACTATGGAAAGAAAACTAAACAACTGAATTGATTGACTGTTGGCGGAGAGAGGTCGACCCAGCCCTGAAGTGAATTCACATGGCCCTTGCTTGGATCGTGAGTACCTTCAGTGAATTACCACGTTTCGTTGACGCCGTTGAGGTTACTGAAGAGTAAACCTTGAGTGGGAGGGTCCTTCCCCGCCCACTGATAGTCGTGGGGTCGTGTTTTTGTCTGCAATGACCTCTCCGTTGCTCCTGACGCTTTGTCGGGTTGAAGAGCGGACTACTCCTGCAATGTTGGAATGTTCTCCACTACTTAGTTGAGCCATCGCTGTTAGGATTTTGTCTCCATGTGGGTGGAGTGACTTCTCCATAGTTTCTGAGTCAGGCTTTTGTTCAACTTTCCATATGAGCTCCAGCCGGATCTAGAAACATTCTATCTGCTTTAGTGCAGCGTAATGGTAGCCTCGTGCCGTTGGTTGCTCGCCGTGAAATTTTCCCTCCGAGTGGTTAGTGGTATACTTAATGCAGTGATGAAAGGTGAAGACTATTTCCATGTGGTGAAGGCAAGGTCTTCCCACGATGAGGTTATAGGTAGACTGTGCGTCTACCTCCATGAAGTCCATGAACATGACCTTTCTTAGTCGTGGCTCTCCTGTCACCACTGTTAATCTTATCTTCCCGATCGGGTAGCATTTCTCTCCACTGAATCCAATCAGCGGGTAGTCGGAGGATGTCAGGTTCTTCTCCTTGAGGTCCATACTATGGAATGCGTAGTAGAATAGGACGTTGAGAGAGTTTCCCGTGTCAACCATGGCCCTCTTCACTTCCCACCTTGCGATAAAGACCAAAATGACAAGAGCGTCATTATGCAGTGCGCGGAAGCCTTCGAGGTCCTTGTTCGTAAAGGTCAAGGTTGGGATGGGGCTCTACACCCTCTAGTAGTATACGCGTTTGTCCTCGTTGTGGACTGTGTCCGTTTGCAGAACTTGTTCGATTGGTCTTCTTCTTATTCGACTTTGTAAAAGACATATATTATGCCCGAAGTCTCCTTCTCAATCTCCTTGATGCCTCTCCCATTTCCCTGGTTCGGTCTTGTTGTTTCTCTGAACCCAGTAATTCCTTTAGCTTGCCTTTGCGAATCTAGGATTCGATCTTATACCATACATTCTTGCAGTCGTTGATGTCGTGGCCACCCTCCTTGTGGTACGAGCAATACTTATTGTTGTCGCGTTTGGAGGGGTCTTTGCGTTGCTTTGGGGGCCACTTTAGATCTTCCCAGTTTTTCATGGAATCAAGGACGTCTGATAAGCTAGAATTGAGGGGGTTCATGGATCTGGATCCTACGTAGTTGGAAGATTTCTCTGGATCTTGCCTGGCATAGCAAAAGTCCGATCTGTTGTCGTTGCACTTTCGCTTGTTCCTTTGTTCATTTTCTCACTTTTTTCCCTTATTTCTGTCCCTAGAAACGGAGGGTTTCTTCTCTACTTCAGTTTCCTTTTTTGTGGTTCTCATTTCCTCTAGGGTGATGTACCTCTGGGCACTCTTTAAGAGTTATGTTATATCCAAGGGGTTCCAAGGTGAGAATGTAGTAAAACTTTCCTTCTGTTAGGCCCGCGGTAAAAGTCATCACGGCTATGTCATTGCTGCAGTCGTCAATGAGCGTCAGCTCATCATTGAGGTGCTTGACATACTCTCTTAGCATTTTGTTAGACTTCTGCCTCAGAGAGAGTATGTAGTGTGGGCCTTTCCTGATCCGCTGGCTTTCGACAAAGCGCGTAAGGAATTTTTTGGCCAGTGTCTTGAATAAGTCGACTGACTTTGGCGGGAGGCTGTGGAACCACGTCAGTACTGACTTCTTCAGGCTAGTAGAGAATGTTCTGCACATTACCAACTCAAGACCTTATTTGAGTGCCATTACATGTTGATAATGAAGCAAGTAATCGAACGAGTCACTGGTCCCATCATAGAAATCGAGCTTTGGAGGGCTGAACTTCCTTGGTAGAGCCTCGTTCATGATGCGGTCCATGAACAAGGGAACAGAGAGGCAATAACACGTTTGGGTTGTGAGCCCCTCAGTGGAGAGGATTCTGCGGGGCGAGCCTGTCTACCCTGAAGGTCGGGTCTGCTTGATCGCTCCACCACCCCAATGAGAACTAGCAGGGGTTTGACTATCTTGTGTCTGCTCTCTGATGTCCTCTAGAGATTGGGGTATGTGTTGCTCTTGATCTCCATCAGCTGGTGGAGGGTTCTGCTATATGAGAATCTCCACTTCTTTAGCGATCTATTGTATTTGTGATAACAACAAATCCATCTTGGGGTTTGTCGTTGTTGTTGCTAGTGCGAGGGTGTGAGCCTGCTTCCTGTGTGTCACCGGTACCGCTAGGAGCGGTGGTATAGAGTCAGTCTGAGCGTTTGACATGTCCCCTTGTTCTCTAGTGTTTCGTGATCCGGTGGTCACCACCTTCTTGTATTCAAAAGAGAGATGATGCTAGTGATTAGTTAGGAACTATGTCGTTTCCACAGACGATGCAAAACTGATTCTCACCCTGTTTAACCTTGACCTGCACAAGGAACGCACGTGAACCACGAACCACCGTTGCGGTGGCTGATGGCACTCTGATGCTAAAGTAAGACAGAAAACTGAGGAAGGCGTAATGTTGTAAACATGGAAATTGTCGCGTACCTTAGCTTACCAACCTCATGTCTTATTTATAGTGCTGGAGTCCTGATTCGACCAGACCATCGGTGGCATAGTTTAGGGAAGAAGATCTTCGTAGAGATCATTCTCTAATTAGGAGTTGTGATGTGAAGGGAAGTTTCCCTGTTAGACTTGTGCTCTTAGATACTCAGGAGATAGTTCTCAATCAGAGTGTTGTCCATAGATGGAAGTTTCCATGTGCAACATATACTCTGGTATTTGCTTCCTAGTTTGAAGAAAAGTGTTGTTGTTTTTCCTGTCCGAAGCTGGTCCCTAAGATACTTGCCTTAATAGGGCTTACGGGTATTGGGGATAGCTATGAGACACATGGGCTTAGCAGGCTATAGTGATTTGAGTCTGTCTGGATAACTGCGTTGTGCAGGCTTGAAACCGCTTGGACTGGATCAGTGTTGGGCTAACGCTTAGGCCTGTTATTTCTCGAGATCATCCTGACACGTGTATGGTGTAGAAGATGATGTGTTGTGTATCATCAATGCCTTTTGACATCTCAATAAAATCTTAACTGTAAACTAAGTTTGTATACAAACTTATCTTTTGAACCTGTGAGTCCATCTTATTTTTGTTATAGACTAGTGTATTCCCCGTGCCTTTGGCACTAGTGCAACGTATCAACTATTTTGATCACTCCTTTTTTTTTTCAATGCCTTATAAGGACTTTTCTATGTTAACAACCATCACATCTTGCCATCAAAACATGACATTTTAATGTTATTGGTTTGTCATTTTTTTGAAAAAAGATTGACAGTAAAACCTCATTTTTCAAACATTTAAAGTTGTACTCTAAGATGTTCTATCAACCGCTCATTGAAAATGCCACCATGTTCTAAATAATGTCTACTATGAACAAACCATAAATCATTGTGTTACTACACACTATTTCTTGATTCAAAGAAACTAAAATTTCAAAATTTTAAATTAGAAAACCTAAGTTTTATACCTTACTAGAAAACTCAAAATGTAAACTTGACCTTTCCTTCTCGCTACCGTATCTTAAAAAAAAAAAAAAAAAAAAAACTAGTGAAAAAATAACACCCAAATTCTTTTTCCAGTCTAGTGGTTGGGTCGTGGCCATCGACAACACCATTCACATAGATCAAGCAAATGAATAACACATAGATAATGTCTCAATTGGCACAAACACTCATCATTCAAGCATTTTAATAAGTACATTGAGGACATGGTTTAGCAATGCAGACAACCCCCATACTCACAGAGAAACAATAAAGGAAGGTGATCAAATCGCCAAGACTAATGAAAATTTCATCAATTGAAACAAAATTGGAGAACCTCCAGTTCAGAAAAGTAAGATCATTGAAGGTTTACCAATATTTAACACACTTCATTAAGACAAATAACACCGATTTTCCATCAGAGAGATAAGAGGCCTTGAGGGTGAATGAAGTTCGACCGGCCGACCTTGAGGATGAATGCAGAGACTGGCGAAGTGAGAAAGAGAAGTCGAAATCATCGAAGATTGAGTTGGGAAAATCTTCCATTCTTCAAGAACATACCAGAGGAGAACCACACGTGAGAGGGGTAGGGATGAGGGCTTTTGCAGAAATAGAAACGAACACGGCTGCGAAAGAGAGAGTGAGAGAGATAGAGAGAGAGAGATAGAGAAAAAGATAGAGAGGGAGAAAGAGAGAGAGATGGTCACTGCTGCGATGCTCAATCTGTAATCGAAAGTGAAAGGAGCAGTAGGGGCGCGCAGGGGGAGGAGAGGGATGTCATAAGGAAGAAGAAATACTTATTTTTCTAAGCATTTGGATCAGGCTTTTTAAGAACCTTGAAGGAAGCTATCAGGGTATCAACATTTAACATAAGTTCTGCCACTGAGATAAACAGTACCACATAGGACATACAAACTGTGAATAGTAAAACACCACTTTGAACTGTAAATGTAAGATAGATACATATATGATTTTGTTGAAAGGACTAGTTGTGTTCGAGATGCTGAGTAGACCCCAAGCTACAATGTCTTTTTCGAGTTTTGGTATTTTGTGGGTTGCTAGAGGTCTGCACAGATGCAATATCGTCCAGATCCAACATTTTTCTGGGAATGAGTATGAACATTGGTTCTGGGCAGGGCCAAGCAGACACCCAGCTATGATATCCTTGTGACTTCCAAAATATATCCTTAACTTGATCTCCATCTTGGTTAAGCTTGGACATTGTATTTTCTTAAAAATTTCCTTTTTGACTTTGTTTCGACTTCCTTAACCCTTGAATGATCTTATAATGCCTATGTTTATTTTGATCCATACTCACAGATAGTTTGTTTTGTAAACCAAAAAAAAAAATGTAATATCCATAGGTTGTGTACATATTTACAAACTTTAATAAAAATACATCATTATCACCGTTGACTAATTTGATATTGTTTTCCTTAACATAAATTGGAGAGCCATACAACGATAGTAAAGGCTTGGACTTATTGAGTTTTAAACTCAATTTCGTGGTGAAATGCAAGTTTAAGAATTAAATACTTTTAAGGCTCCAACTTTTTGACACCATCATATTTACTGAAGGACACCACCACCCAATTTTTTCGGGATGTGCTAAAGGACACCCAAATTATAAAAAAAATGCACCGCCACCTCTCTTATCCATCACGAACAACACCACTACCTCGCCCCGCCATCGCTAGCAGCACTACCTCATCATCACTAGCACCACCGTTGCCGGTGGAACCTCTCGTTTGTTTTTTTCCCTATTTTCCTCTTTTTCACATCCCTTTCTCTTCCTCTTCTATTCTTCACTGCAATTTGAGCTCCATTTCAGTCCTTCATCCACAATCAAAGTTCGAATCGATCACTAAAACAATAACCTAACTTCATTTTTCTCTGTTTTTTGTCCTTCACTGTCGAGCAGGTTCCTACGATTGGGGAACCCCCACTAAGAGGAAGATAAGAGGAGAAGAAGAGAGGATAAAAAGAAGAAAGGAAAAAGAGAAGAACTAGAAGAAGAATAAAAAGAAGAAGAAGAGATGAGGGAAAAGGTGTGGCTAGCTAGCGGTGTTGTTGGCTGCGGGGGGGGTGTGTGGTGGTATCGTTCCTGAGAGAAAAGAAATGAAAAGAATGGGTGAGAGGATGGAGAGAAATTGGAGAAAATTATTTTATATTGGTGATGTTCTTTAGTATATGGTGGTGTCTAACTGAAATGTAGAAATGGTGGTGGTGGTGACTTTCACTTTCAACAGAAATGGTGATGTCAAAAAGTTAAAGCTTTTTTTTAATTGAGCCTCCCAAAAAAGTCAATAAAGTGTAAACACAATAGCAACTTATTAATTATAAGTAAATTGAAGCTTTTATTAAAACTACCAAAATTCCATGTAACTTGTATATCTATACAGTATAATGAGAAATCTCCTGAGGAACAACATTTTTGTGGATTTTGTCTTGATTTTTTGTATGCCCAAAATGCCCTCCCAACTCTATCATATTTACAAAAATAATCAGTAGTTAGGTGAATAGTGGCCATGGGTATTTTTGTCAATTTTAAACCTTCCCAAATTCAGATTATTTATGAAAAAAAATCACCCTTCTTAAATATTATTAATTATACCTAAGCTCCTAACATCATTTATTCGAAGCCTTTAATTATTTGTAAATTATACATAGGCCCTTAAAATTATTAATAATTATTTTAGTTAGAATTTCAATAATAATTTTTAATTATTATTGAAAGGTTGTAATAAAATAAAAATTACTGAATATTCGCGCATGTAGAGCGCATCGACACCCTAGTCACTTTAAAAGAGCATCCCAACAACTATCTTACTAAAAGTTTCATCTACGCGTGCAAATAATAAGCTTAATATATAAGTTTAATCTACTCATGGTGTTAGAATTAGACCGCTGCAAACATTTTACAGTCGGGATTATATTGGCCTACATTGTTTAAGGACACTAACAATTATTGTTGTTCTTGTGATTGATGCCAGAAGTTAGGTGCACTATCCCGGAGACACATGATGCCCCTTAACCCCTTCCTAGTCATTGAGATATTTGATTGTTGGGGGATTGATTTTATGAGACATTTTCTGCTTTCTTTTAGATATTTGTATATTTTGCTTGCAGTGGACTATGTGTCCAAATGGGTAAAGGTTGTGGCATGCCGGAACAATGACAACAACACAGTTGTCAGGTTTATCAAAGAACACATTTTATCTCGTTTCGGTACACCACGAGCCCATATTAGTGATCAAGGGACTCATTTCTGTAATCGCTCTTTTAAGGCTTTGATGTGCAAGTATGGAGTTCATCAGAAGGTCGCAAATGCCTATCATCTGCAGACAAATGGCCAAGTCGAGCTGGCAAACCGAAAAGTGAAACAAATCTTGGAGAAGATGGTGAATCTGATAGGAAGGATTGGTCCTTGCGCCTTCCTGATGCACTTTGGGCTTACCATACCGCTTATAAAACAATTCTCGGGATGTCTTCGTATCGGCTTATATATGGAAAAGCCTGTCATTTACCTGTTGAGTTAGAACATCGGGTTTATTGGGCTGTCAAAAGCACTAACTTTGATTTCAATGATGCAGGTATTCAGCAGAAAATTCAGTTAGCTAAAATTGAGGAGTTGCGGAATGATGCCTATGACAATTCCCGAATATACAAAGCGAAGATAAAAGCAGCTCATGATAAGAAAATTCTGAGGAAACATTTCGAGCCCATTCATGGTAAAACAAGTCTTCCCCAATGGTTCCATAGAAATTGAATATCCAAAAGATGGGAAAGTATTTAGAATAAATAGGCAACGTTTGAAACACTATGTAGAGCGAGTAGAGGTGACAGAAGAGATCTCTCTGGTTGCCATTGTCTACTTGATTTGATGTTCTCCACCCTATCTTTAGTTTAGGTTTTTTTTTATTTTTTTATTTTTAGTTTATGTTTTTGCTTTTATGTTTTTCTTTTAGTGTTTCAGGTTATTTTAGGTGATGCTACTGGAGTCACTCGGAGCCCCTCATCCCATGTGTTCCTTTCTCCCGTCGGTAGGATTTTCTTAGAATTTGGTGACTGTGAGGACATTGTCTATTTGAAATTGGTAAAGCTCACCATGGTAATATCACTCTAACCCTCCTCTTTTATTTTTCCTTCATTTGTCATGATTATTATTTTATACATTGAAGACAATGTTTGGTTTAGGTTTGGGGGTGATGTGGTTTATTGGATATTTTGTGCAATTTTAAAAAATCTTTGAACTTAAAACGTATTTTACAATTAAACCGAGTCATTTTTTTGTGTTCTACTCAATCTCCATTGAATACTTAGATGATTACGGTAATTGTGCAAAATCTTTATGAAAATGCATTTGAAATCTGAACTCTTGGTGAATTTAAAAAAAAAATAAAAGGGGGGGGGGGGGGGGGGGTTAGTCTTTTTATTTTTAGAGAATATTTTTGTTGTCTTTAATTTTTAGAAAACACATACTAACACGTGTCACATAGTTATATTAGTAGAAAACATGATATTTGATGTAATCCTTATGTTAGATGTATTTCGTGAGACTTTTCAACTCGACTATTCGTGCAATATAAGCCAAGTTAACATGATTTGAAGTTGATTAGTAAGATATTGAATTAAAAAATCTTAGAATAATAGTGGAGACTTAACCCTTGTGAGTTTTGAGCCATTTTTTATTTCTTGAAGGTTATTAAATACACTTTGATTTTTCTTGAGTCTGCATTATTTCGTTGATGATCTCATTATTCTTGACTTTCTTATTAGTTGCTTTAAGAACGACATAAAAATTGAATGTTTACACTAGAACTTCTTGCTTTATTTAGTTGAGATGTCCTAGTACCAACTAGAACTTATGAGGTGATATAGGCATTTCTTTCTTTAAAACATTTTTTTTAGCCTACCCAATAATAAATATCCATTTGCAGCCCTTTGAGCCTTTAAATAGCGTTCTCTTTGTTATTCCCATTCCTATTACCTACTCCAATCAAGGAGTAATACCTCTATTATTTTATCCTTACCCAATTTTCTGAGAATATATACGGTGAGGTATATTTATGGAATGGGCAAATAGAAAGAGTTGAAAATATATATTTCATGTGCCCTCGAAGTAAAAGTGTTTGATTGTATAAATGGGGAAAAACATGTATAAAGAAAAAGTTGAAGAAGAAAATAATGAAGAAAAAGTTAATGGTGTACAACATTGATTTGTTCTTCAATGCCCTATGTGTTTATTCAAGGGTGTAGCCATTCTCAGAAAATTTTTGTATCCTTTTTTGTCCATTATTGTTTTCCATAATCCAAGCCCCATTACAACCTAGTAAAAACCTAATTGATCTTAAGTGAAAGTTGGTTTAGTAGATGTGGAGATTGAATAGGCAAGAACTATGGTGTTTGATTCAACATTCTCAAAAGTAATCAATATTCCTATCCATGAGATCATATTCATTTCACTCTTTGAAAATTCTATTTATCAAGTTTATCAAATAACAACATTTTATCTCGTTTCGGTACACATTTTATCAAAGACTTAACCCTTGTGAGTTTTGAGCCATTATTTATTTCTCAAGGGTTATTAAATACACTTTGAGTCCGCATTATTTCGTTGATGATCTCATTATTCTTGACTTTCTTATTGGTTGCTTTAAGAATGACATAAATTAAATTTTTACAATAGAACTTCTTGTTTTATTTAGTTGAGATGTCCTAGTACCAACTAGAACTTATGAAGTTATATAGGCATTTCTTTCTTTAGACCATTTTTTTTATCCTTTTAGCCTACCCAATAATAAATATCCATTTGTAGCCCTTTGAGCCTTTAAATAGTCTTCTCTTTGTTATTCCCATTCCCATTACCTACTCCAATCAAGGATTAATACCTCTATTATTTTATCCTTACCCAATTTTCTGAGAATGTATACGGTGAGATATATTTATGGAATGGGCAAATAGAAAGAGTTGAAAATAGATATTTCATGCGCCTTCGAAGTAAAAGTGTTTGATTGTATAAACGGGGAAAAACATGTAAAAAAAAGGGGTTGAAGAAGAAAAAAAAGTGGTTGAAGAAGAAAATAGTACATGAGAACAAGGAGATCAAAAGCCAGATAACCAAGCTGACAAGTTCATTAATAGTACATGAGCGGGCCCAATTTCCGTCACAACCTCAAGCAAATCCGAAAAGCCAACTTTTGGCACAAACCTCTGCTTCAGACTCTCAGAATGTCAAAGAGGTTAATGCCATCACTACTCGGAGTGGTAAGATTTTAGATGGATCAAGCTCGTCCACAACTATAGGTTCCTCCCCAAGTGCAAAGGAGAGCATCCCTGAGGATGAGCCCAACAAGAACATTCCAGTTCCAGTTCCTTTTCCTCAAGCACTACGACCTGCTGGAAAAAAATTGGAAATGCATGGTGGGATTCTAGAACACTTGAAACTGGAAAATTAACTTACCTTTGCTACATTGTGATTAAACAGGCACCAACTTATGCGAGGGTCATCAAGGATCTATGCACTATCAAGAGGAAGCATCATGTCAAGAAGATTTCCTTCTTGACAGAACAAGTACGTGCGGTGATTGAGCAGAAGACACCACCCAAGTACAAAGATCTAGGGTGTCCTACAGTCACCTGCCAGATTGGGACTCATGAGTTCGGCCAAGCCTTGTTGGATTTAGGACCAAGTGTAAATCTGATGCCATATTCTATTTACTTGCGACTGGGTCTAGGAGAGATTAAACTCACATCCGTGGTACTAAAATTGGCTGATAGATCGGTTAAGAAGCCAAGAGGAATAGTCGAGGATGTCTTGCTGCAGATTGATAAGTTTTACTATCCCGTCGAATTTCTTATTTTAGATACTTATTCTGCGGTTAATATGGAGTCTACAGTTTCGATTATTTTAGGTAGACATTTTCTTGCCACAGCTAACGCTCTTATCAATTGCAGGAACGGTTTAATGAAGTTTTCTTTCGGGATCGACTCTGGAGGTCAACATATTCAATATTAGCAAGCAACCACGCGATGATGATGATGAGTGTCATCATACCTACATGATAGACAGACTGATATCAGAAGAGGCGCTCTTGAGCGCAGATTCTGAAACCTTAGAGTACCTTCTTTCTATTTCTGATTATGAGAGTTCACTTTATCCTGACAATGTTTTTGATATTTTTGTTGTTTCAGGGTTAACGGATAAAGGAGGATGACAATGGCAACCATGCTTTGAGGAGTTGCCAAAGGAAAGACAGAAACCACAACCATCCATCGTGAAAACTCTAAAAAGTTGACCTAGCTTCACTGCCTGAGGGACTTACACATGCATTCCTCAGACCAGGTGATACCTTTCCTGTTATTATTTCTTATGTGCTTGATGGCTCAAAAGAAGAAGATTTGATTAATATGTTACGTGAGCACAAATCTGCATTAGGTTGGACTATAACTGACATCAAAGGTATTATTAGCCACTTAATATGTACCCATAGGATTCACTTAGAAGAAGGAGTTAACCCCAGTAGAGATCCTCAAAGACGACTTAACCCCACTATGAAAGTGGTGGTGAAAAATGAGGTTTTAAAATTGTTAGATGCATGCATCATTTATCCCATCTCTGATGGCAAGTGGGTTAGTCCAACTCAAGTAGTTCCCAAGAAATCTGGAATAACAGTGGTGACTAATGATGAGTGGGTGCCTGTTCCTACTAAGGTAGTGACAGAGTGGCGCATGTGCATTGATTATAGGAAACTTAATTCTGCCACCCGCAAGGATCACTTCTCACTTCCATTCATAGACCAAATCTTAGAGCAAGTAGCTGGTCATTCTTTCTATTGCTTTCTAGATGGGTATTCAAGATATTATCAGATTGAGATTGCATTAGAGGATCAGGATAAGACTACTTTCACATGTCCTTTTGGTACTTATGCTTTTTAGCGTATGCCATTTGGTTTGTGTAATGCACCGACTACTTTTTAGAGATGCATGATGAGTACTTTTAGTGACATGGTTTAAAAATATATGGAAGTATTCATGGATGATTTGACTGTTTTTGGTGATTCCTTTTATTCATGTTACTTCACTTGAAGGCGGTTTTAAGTAGATGTGAAGAGAAGGGTTTGGTGCTTAATTGGGAAAAATGTCATTTCATGGTTCCCTATGGAATAGTTCAGGGACACATAGTTTCTGATAAAGTAATTGAGGATGATAAAGCAAAAATTGAATTGATTTCTAAATTACCTACACTTAAAAGTGTCAAGGATGTGAGATCATTTCTAGGGCACGCGGGTTTTAATTGGAGGTTCATACAAAATTTTTCTGCCATCTCTAGACCATTAAGTAGCCTCCTGGTCAAAGATGTCGTGTTCCAATGGATACAAGAGTGTGAGGACGCCTTCCGAACACTCATTGATAGGCTCACCTCTGCCCCCATCATGCAGCCACCGGATTGGAATTTACCATTTGAGATAATGTGTGATTCAAGTAACTATGTCGCGGGGGCAGTCTTGGGACAACGAAGGGAAGGGTATGCCCTTTGTTGTTTACTATGCTAGTCGAATACTTAATGATGCTCAAATGAATTATTCGACTACTGAAAAAGAGTTGCTAGTCGTAGTTTTTGCTTTAGATAAATTTCGTGCTTATTTGATTGGTACACCTATCATAGTTTTTACTAACCATGTGGATCTTACGTTCCTTCTTTCTAAAAAGGATGCTAAGGAAAGATTGATTAGGTGAATTTTACTTCTGCAAGAATTTGATCTAACTATAAAGGATAAGAAGGGGGTCGAGAATGTTGTGGCGGATCACTTGTCTCGTCTGGAGTTCAATGACTCTGCCAATGGCCCACCCATCCGTGATGACTTCCTTGATGAACACCTATTCGCCGTCACTCAAGTACCATGGTATGCGCACATTGTTAATTACTTGGTTTTCGGCGAAGTGCCATCATCATGGAGTGCATAAGATCAGCGCAAATTTTTTGTCGAGGCAAGCAATTTTTATTGGGATGATCCTTATCTATATAAGTATTGCCCCGACCAAATCATGAGGCGTTGTATCTCTGAAGGTGAGATTGAAAGTGTCTTACATTTTTGTCATAGTGCAGTTTGTGGATGCTATTTTTCTATGAAAAAGACCGCTGCAAATTTTTTACATTCGGGATTATATTGGCCTACATTGTTTAAGGACACTAACAATTATTGTCGTTTTTGTGATAGATGCCAGAATTTAGGTGCACTGTCCAGAAGACACATGATGCCCCTTAACCCCATCCTAGTCATTGAGATATTTGATTATTGGGGGATTGATTTTATGGGACCTTTTCCACCTTCTTTTGGATATTTGTATATTTTGCTTGCAGTAGACTACATGTCTAAATGGGTAGAGGCTGTGGCATGCCGGAACAATGACAACAACATAGTTGTCAGGTTTATCAAAGAACAC
The DNA here is from genome assembly GCA_963556465.1 of Berberis vulgaris. Taxonomy (NCBI): domain Eukaryota; kingdom Viridiplantae; phylum Streptophyta; class Magnoliopsida; order Ranunculales; family Berberidaceae; genus Berberis; species Berberis vulgaris. The sequence continues at coordinate 54,112,126 of OY747124.1, read as the reverse complement.
ATTTTATCCTGTTTCGGTACACCATGAGCCATTATTAGTGATCAGGGAACTCATTTCTATAATCGCTCTTTTGAGGTTTTGATGCGTAGGTATGGAGTTCATCACAAGGTCGCCAATGCCTATCATCCGAAGACAAATGGCCAAGCCGAGCTGGCAAAATGAGAAGTGAAACAACTCTTGGAGAATATGGTGAATCCTGATAGGAATGATTGGTCCTTGCACCTTCATGATGCACTTTGGGCTTACCATACCACTTATATGACAATTCTCGGGATGTCTCTGTATTGGCTTATATATGGAAAAGCTTGTCAATGATGCAGGTATTCAGCGGAAATTTCAGTTAGCTTAAATTGAGGAGTTGCGGAATGATGCGTATGACAATTCTCGAATATACAAGGCGAAGATGAAATCAGCTCATGATAAGCAAAATCTGAGGACACATTTCGAGCCCAATCAACGAGTCAATCTATATGACTCACGACTTCATCTTCATCCTGGAAAGCTAAAATCGAGATGGACGGGCCCATTCATGGTAAAACAAGTCTTCCCCAATGGTTCCATAGAAATTGAAGATCCAAAAGATGGGAGAGTATTTAGAGTAAATGGGCAACGTTTGAAGCACTATGTGGAGCGAGTAGAGGTGCCAGAGGAGATCCTTCTGGTTGCCCCTGTCTGCTTGATTTGATGTTCTCCACCCTATCTTTAGTTTAGGTTTTTTATTTTTAATTTTTTTTAGTTTAGGTTTTTGCTTTTATTTTTTTCTTTTAGTGTTTCAGGTTATTTTAGGTGTTGCTATTGGAGTCACTCGGAGCCCTTCATCCCATGTGTTCCATTCTCCCGTCGGTATGATTTTTTCATATTTTGGTGACTGTGAGGACTGTCTATTTGAAATTGGTAAAGCTTCACTATGGTAATATCACTCTAACCCTCCTCTTTTATTTTTCCTTCATTTGTCATGATTATTATTTTAGACATTGAGGACAATGTTTGGTTTAGGTTTGGGAGTGATGTGGTTTATTAGATTTTTTGTGCAATTTTCAAAAACCTTTGAGCTTAAAACGTATTTTACAATTAAACTGAGTAATTTTTTTTTGTGTTCTACTCAATTTCCATTGAATACTTTGATGATTACGGTAATTGTGCAAAATCTTTATGAAAATGCATTCGAAATCTGAACTCTTGGTGAATTAAAAAAAAGGGGGGGGGGGGGGGGGGGGGGGTTGAGTCTTTTTAATTTTAGAGAATATTTTTGTTGCCTTTAATTTTGAGAAAACACACACTAACACGTGTCACATAGTTATATTAATAGAAAACATGATATTTGATATTATCCTTATGTTAGATGTATTTCGTGAGACTTTTCAACTCGACTATTCGTGCACTATAAGCCAAGACAACATGATTTGAAGTTGATTAGTGAGATATTGAACTAGAAAACCTTAGATTAATAGTGGAACTTAACCCTTGTGAGTTTTGAGTCATTCTTTATTTCTTGAGGGTTATTAAATACACTTTGAGTTCGCATTATTTCGTTGATGATCTCATTATTCTTGACATTCTTATTGGTTGCTTTAAGAATGACATAAAAATTGAATTTTTACAATAGAACTTCTTGTTTTATTTAGTTGAGATGTCCTAGTTCCAACTAGAACTTATGAAGTGATATAGGCATTTCTTTCTTTAGACCATTTTTTTTTATCCTTTTAGCCTACCCAACAATAAATATCCATTTGTAGCCCTTTGAGCCTTTAAATAGTCTTCTCTTTGTTATTCCCATTCCCATTACCTATTCCAATCAAGGATTAATACCTCTATTATTTTATCCTTACCCAATTTTCTGACAATGTATACGGTGAGATATATTTATGGAATGGCAAATAGAAAGAGTTGAAATTAGATATTTCATGCGCCATCGAAGTAAAAGTGTTTGATTGTATAAACGGGGAAAAACATGTAAAAAAAGGGGGGTTGAAGAAGAAAATAATGAAGAAAAAGTTAATGGTGTACAACATTAATTTGTTCTTCAATGCCCTATGTGTTTATTCAAGGGTGTAGCCTTTCTCAGGAAATTCTTGTATCCTTTTTTGTCCATTATTGTTTGCCATAATCCAAGCCCCATTACAACCTAGTAAAGACCTAATTGATCTTAAGTGAAAGTTGGTTTAATAGATGTGGAGATTGAATATGCAAGAACTATGGTGTTTGATTCAACATTCTCGAGAGTAATCAATATTCCTGTCCATGAGATCATATTCATTTCACTCTTTGAAAGTTTCATTTTTCATGATAATTATATGTGAGACGTTTGCATTGTCCATAGTTTATATCATTTTCCTCACGTATAAATTGAGTGCCCAATCTTTGAGTGTTTTATTTCTGAGTTACATGAGAGATTTGTAGTCGAAGCGTACTTTCTAAAGGTTATCTCGTCACATCTTTACTATGAGATGAAGAGTTATGTTGATAAGGTTTTTCACACACACACTTCGAGTTGAAAATGATTATGAAATTTATTTAACCTTTAGATACTATTAAATTATTGTATTCTATTGATATACTATTGTGACATTTTTAGTTTGTTGTTTTTATTGAATTTTAAGTAATTAGAAAATTACTTTAAGGAAAATAAAAAGAATGCTCATGCTTTTGCATTATGTTTTTAGAAAATAGATTTTGTTCTATCGAGTCAGTAATGTTTGGGGGTAACATTTCTTAAAACCCTCAAGAGACTATAACTCGTCCACTAGAGGTAATCTAGGGGTTTAAAGCCTTATTGCACGTTAAGGTAAGTGCAACCGTGATTCCTACAAAAGTGAGTTAGGATTTTATTCTTAACTTTGTTTTGCTCGAGGACTAGCAAAATATAGGTTTGGGGGTATTTGATAATCACATTATTATTACATAATATACCTCCTAATTTATATTTGTTAGCGTTTCAAATAGTGTATTTTAGTTTAATTATTTTTTTTTGTATTTTTGTAGGATTTGGAGTTTAAATGACAAAATTGCATTAGCGTGGCGAATTTGGAAGTTCATAGACAAATTGACGAAGTGGAGCGGGAGACACTCAAGCCAAAGACTAATAAAGAGAACCCAAAAAAAAATAAAGGAAATTAGTTTTGAATTTTGGTGGAACAAAGGAGTAATATGGATGACCATAGCCAAACCCACATTTCTTGTTATTAGAACAAAATCTAAACAAAGGGGTGGACCCCTTTGTTTTTTTTTTTTTTTGGTTTCCAATTTGTATTTGGTTTCCAGTTATATTTGGTTTCCACTAAGGAGTTGTTTCTTTCTACCATAAATACAACAACACACAACGGACAGAGAATGGAGGAACAACAGAGAGCGCATGAACAACAAGGACACACATTTAGCTTTGGTGTTGAAAAGTGAGACTATCTCACACTCCTTGTGTGTTGCAGTATTTACGGTAGAAAGAAACAACTTCTTATTGGAAACCCATTTGGAAACCAAATACAAATTGGAAACCAGATACAAATTGGAAACCAAATATAATTGGAAACCAAAAAAAAAAAAAAAAAAAAAGAAGGAAACAAAGGGGTTTGGCTATGTGGGTTTAGCTATGTTCATCCATATTACTCCTTTGTTTAGATTATGTTCTAATAACAGGAAATGTGGGTTTGGCTATGTTCATCCATATTACTCATTTGTTCCACAAAAATTCAAAACTATTTTCCTTTATTTTTTTCATTGGTTTTTTTATTAATTTTTGGCTTGAGTGTCACCCACTCCACTTCGTCAATTTGTCTATGAATTTCCAAATTCGCCACGCTAATGCACTTTTGTCATTTAAACTCCAAATCCTACAAAAATAAAATAATTAAACTATAATACACTATTTGAAACACTAACAAATATAAATTAAGAGATATATTATGTAATAATTATGTGAATATCAATAATGCATGTATAAAAAAAAAATGATTGAAGAGTTAGTTCCCCAATGAAACATTTCTCATAAAATATAAATTTCATTTAATGTAAGCCCATGTAAATGGTGATTGCAAAATGTATATGAAACCAAGTAAGGGAATACATTCACAATGTTATCATGAAATATGAGATTCATGTTTATTTTTCTTATATATAAATTAGAATGAAAAATACTAGGAATTCGGGTTTTTGCAATCAGGTTGTAGTGTGATCTTGAAATAATGATGAAATCCCCAAAATATTTATGTGTATCTCAAAGTTGTAAAATACTCCGCTGATGATGACATATCATCCTGATTGCAAAATATAATTCCCTAACCTCACTCAATTAAAATAGAATTATCTTCTTCACCTCATGTCTCTCTTCCTTCAGTATCTCCTCTTCCCTAGCAAGTTTGATGGTGGTATCGTGACACTATTTATAAACCTAGTCATGTAAAAAGCACTGGGAATAAAAATAATTATGTTTATATTATATATGAGAGCTTCTACATGGCGAGGAAACGAGCGAGAGGAGGGAGGTGGCGGGGTGGGGACCGTCCACCCCGCTCGGATGCGCGCACAAAAAACGACGGCACGCATCTCGAGTGAGGTGGACGGTTCCCACCCCGCCACCTCCCTTCCCTCGCTCGTTTCCTCGCTCATTTCCTCGCCATTTAGAATTCCTCATTATATATATAATAAAAGAAAATTATTAATTTTCAAATACATTCTCTCATCTTTAAAATTGCTTTCCCTCATAGCTTTGCCCAAACTTCCAATCACCCGGTGCAACATCATCCGATTGAACCATTTTACCATCACTAGCAGTCACTTGAAATGATAACGATTGGCCTACCAATCGGTGTGGAATTTGCCAGTTTTGACCCCAATTACGTGACATGTCCATCCAATCTGTGCTTGATCCCTTGATTTTAACACTGGCAACATCACCAACACCACCTACATTATACACTAATACCATTACCCAATATTGATTGCCTTTTAATTCAAACTTCATGCCACCCTTCTTGACACAATTTACACGACGATAGGACACATGGACAACTCCAGCTTGGTACTCAGCAATTTTATGGAACATAGGTTGTGATAATTGAAAATGTTTTTGCTTTGGCCTGCACCAATTCTCATTAGGCTTCTCATAGTTTGCTGGGCAAAAATTAGTTGCGGTTACAGCAATTGTTATGCCATTATGACATGACGGTGAGTCTCCACATTTGATCTCATAGCAAGCACCACAGGTGAAACCTTTGTTATAAAGTGTTCCGCTTAAGGCTGTTGTTTCCACACCATATCCATGCTCAATTAGATTCCCATATCCACAAGCTCCATCTGCACATCCACAACACAAAACTTTTTATTAAAACCAAAGTTCATCAAATACTCCAGGAAACTAATGGTTAAGATCTTTATTTGAGTTGAAAACTATAATTTCTACTAATACTTTTGTCATAAAAAAAATTCAACAACGTGAATACGTCAAGTATTTCAAGCCCTAGTCTTAAAGGGTGTTTGTTTTTTTAAGTGGTTAGAAGCCAACTTCTAACTGAAGTTAAAAGTTAGTAATGAGTTTCTGAATGAACTGTTTATTTTACTTATAAATGAGTTGCTGATTAGAAGATGTAAATTTAAATAATATTTTTTTTAGTTGCTGATTTAAAGTTTTTTTTTTTACATTTTTTCCCATCACCACAACTCTTACCGCCCACTACAAACCACCAATATTAACCCCCTTCTCCATTTATTTTCTCTCCTCCAAATACAATTGAGAGCACTTTCCACCACTACCATAAACCAACATATATCTCTCTCCATTCCTTATACAATTTTCAATAGAGAGGAAGAGAAAGAGAAAGGAATATGAGCAAGATGAGGAGGAAGAGGGAAAGCAAGGGAGGGTGATGGCGGGTACTGCTCGCATGATAAAAAAGAGGTGGACAAAAGAGATGATGGTTGGTAAAGAAAACATGTAGTAGCAATCATTATGAATTTATTGTTAGATTATTATTAGAATAAATTTTCATTAAGCACTCAGTTTATCAATTGTAGATTTTTTAATACTTAAATAATTTCATGTCTAATGAATTGCTAGTAATGCAAGTAAGATACTATTGGTTATTCTGTTCAGCTGATGACAAATGTCACAAATAAATAGGATTCCACTTTTAATAACCTTATTTTTTCAATATAACCAAATGAGAGATGAATAAAAATAGAGAAATTCTAAATGGCGAGGAAGTGGGCGAGGAAATCAGCGAGGGAGGGAGAGAGGGGACCGCCCATCCCCTCGGGATGCGCACATAAAAATGATGGCGTGCATCCCGAGGGGATGGCGGTCACCTCTCTCCCTCCCTCGCTGATTTCCTCGCCCGCTTCCTCGCTGTGTAGAACAGCTCATAAAAAAATTATAATAGTTTTCATTAGCTTAACTTTGTTGACTGTACTTTTACTTTTTAAATTGACGTGAGGGAATCAGGTTTGCAATCAGGATGCATCATCAAATGAGTTTTTTACAATCTCGAGATATGCAAATGCTTTAAGAAATTTATCATCCTTTTAAGATCACGCCATGTTACCTTGATTGCCAAACCTAATTGCTTAATATTTTTGTTTTTTTTTTAACTCTATTCATAGGTACATTTAATTAGGTGAAATAAGTTATAAATACATAAAAATAAGTATATTTTATCTAAGGAGATAAAGCAGTTGAAAAGAACTTTTGGTAATGGGACGAAGTTCTGTCCCAAATCATTGTGTTTTCATTCCTAGTTTTGTTGGTGGTGCGAGGAGAATTTTTATGAGATTTTCTTTTTTTCATCAAACAAATGTAGGAAATTGTATTTTGTGCAAACTTATTTTTCAAACATTTTGTGTTCTGACATATTTTTGTCAAAAAAGCAAGAAATAACATGGAAGTGAATAAACGTAGCCACTAATAAATAATAGAATGCTATTAGGGAATGAAAAATGCTTGCTACCTACTCTTTTCTACCTCTCCCTCTTTAAGCGACACATGTACACAAAAAATTAAATCCTCTAAATAAAGGAAAGAAAATCCTTGATTTTCCCCTCAATCTAAACTTGACATTTATATTAAAAAAAAAAATCTCATATAGTTAAACTTACCCTCTTTTATTGATTATGGAAACCATTAAATAGGTAATAAACCAGTATATATATAATTTTTTTTCTGCATTATTCTATGCTTTTGTCTTTTGCAAATTGTCCCTTAAAATCAACTATCCACTACATCGGAAATATTTGGGTTGCTACAAGTGAGTTTGAAAAAAGAACTGAAAATTTATATTTCAATCTCATCATCATATAATTAAACTTGGGGTATATAAGTTTTCAAAAAGCAATTATATGTATGAAACAAAAATAATCAATAAAAAAGTGATGAATATTTGTCGTGAAATTTTCACAAGAAAAAGTCAAACTTTGGAGTTTTATTATCTATTTAGGGTTTGCTTAGTTGCACGGAAAACATACATGAAAATTTTAAACTGTTTCTATGAATTCAATTTTGAGGCTCTCCCCTGTGACTTGAATTCCCATGAGTAGTATGAAAACAATTTGATGAAGAATCAATTTACAGAAACTTGCATAATAGAAGAAATAAAATTCATTTCCTATGGAAAATAGCTATCCAATATACCCTTAATGGATACATAAACAAAGAAAAGCAAATAGGAGGTTTGAAATATATAAATACGAAGTCTAGATTTAGGCAAGAATCAAAGGTTCATGTTTCTTTTATTTATGAGATTTAAATTTCAAACGGCACATGTCATTCAAAGAAGCGAAAGGTGCAAGGAAAAAGGTAAATGGAAAAGGTGGCGAGTATTCTCATTAGGGAATTCATAACCCTGTTTTTAACTTATTAGATAAACTCCTAAAGAAAAATTCCCAACTCATAAAACAATTATGACCCTTCATAATATGGTTGTGATCCCACTAAAATAGGGATAATTAATATCTAAACTTTCCTACTAATTAGTTTCCAAAGAAAATCTAACTCTTAAATATCTTCTTTTTCCTCACATTTGTTGATTGATAGATTTTGAAAATTTTCATGCTTATTTTTTTAATTGTTTTTTATAACTTGAGATCTTTTTTTAATCATTCTTATGAACCAAAATGGACAATGTTGTACTATGTGGATTAGGTTATTACATTGTGTGTGTGAGATGAGAAAGAAAATGAGGAGGGGACTTTGGTTACAGAAAAAAATGTGTTTTTTCGTCCAAGAAAAAAAGAAACAAAAAAGCGAAGAAAAAGAAGAAGAATTTGTTAAATCAAATTATACAAACAGGCCTTAATCTATTAGGCCTCGGTTATAATTATTTATTTCCAACCAAGCATAACCTATATATAGTAGAAAACATAAATTTGTGAAAAAAAACCTATATATGCGCTTACTCATGGTTCCATTCCCTTCCATATCACCATAAAATGTTGCATTGGCATTATCCCAGCCTTCTTCATTGACCATGTATCTGCCAAGCACACAAGTTCTCCCATAAAGCATACCCATAATGGTCATGAAAACTAGATACATATTAGCCATCTCTCTCACTCTCTTTTTACTCGGTTGTTTAAATTTATGGGAGAGGTGAGGGTATACTTATATACATAAGTGGCCCCAAGCATCACTACGATTTATGGTATATGTGCTAATTAACAATAGAGACATGCTAGTTATCTTCTTATTTTGCCTTCTATATCTTTACATTTTTTTTTTCAAATAGAATAATTAATGTGATTCCCATATTAATTACATGCCCTTATAAAGAAAGAGCATAATTTATTTTAGTCATACCATAACGCTCACTCTTATCCTTTCCCATCCTTGAAAACTATTAATATATAGTGAAAGCCATTTGTCACTTAAAAAAAATGCTTCATTCGGATAAGAAGGAATCTATGTTGGTTACTGTGGATGCAAATTTTTATTGAATCACGTGCTATTCATGCACAACAATTTGTATAAGGTGAAGATTAATTTTTAACATTAGTGTAATGCTTGCCACAAGGACTCCAATGCCAAATTTAGAACAATGTCTTTAGGAAAGTATTCATTTATCTGTATTTGAAGAGAGAATTGTGAATTAAGAAATAAGTTACCTTCGAATGGCTTTGTGTTTGGCTATTTATAGAGGCACAACGAGTAAACTAATGGCAGGTGAGTGAGATACGTAGTAGATGAGTGAGATACATGGAAAATAAAGTGAGTCAATCTGCTTGTAGGCGGTTGTAACTTCTCTTAGGTAGTTGTAACTTCTCTTAAGTAGTTGTAACTTCCGTAGATGGTTGTAACCTTTTGTTGTTGGTTGTAATTTCCAGTTTGGAGATACCTCTCATGCAAGCTTGTGTGCTCAACTGAGCACGGTGGTTGTGCCGAACACTACTCCTCTGCTGAGAAAAGAGTGTGTTGCTGAATTGTATTTGGCCTAGACTTGGGTTTTCTACACTTGTAACTTTCATGGGTAATTTTCGTGCTTCTCGGGGATGGCCCAAATCTTCGGGCTTCCTAATCCTGTTGGGCTAAGGATTATTTTTTGCTCCCACAAATGCCCATCGTCTCCTTTTCTTTTGAGTTAACCTTTCTTCTTTTCCTTCTTACTTAAAAGTAGAGGAGATGTATTTTCACTGAGGAGTCCCGCCAAAAAATAGAAGTAGAATGCCTATTATTTTGTTAACTAATCTGTCTTTATTGATACAAGTACAAGATCTACATGTAGAGGCTTCTATTTTTGTTGAAATGGTCTACTATTGTTGAAATGTAGTCTGTTGAAGACAAAATGATCTGCACGCAGAGGCTTTTACTGCAGATGAGTTTATCTACTGGATGAGTCATACATAGTAATTTTCAGAGGTTCTTGAACTTTGTCCAAGTAGAAGATCATCCTTAGGTGAGTAAAACAAGTCTTGTTCCGACATCCTTGTGATTTAATGACCCATCCACATATAAATGCCACATATCTTTGGGCTGACCTGCCCATGTTTTAGCATGAGTTGAGGAGTCATCATTTATTGAAAGACGAGACACTGATCAGATGGCTGACTTTGTTTCCCCGATTGAGGATGGAGTGAATTCTGCTATGAAATCTGCTAAGGCTTGAACCTTTACAGTTGTCTTTGACCAGTGGATTTTGTTGAAGGACGCGACACTTATTTGTTGGCTGACTTTGCTACCCCGATTGAGAAGAGAATGAGTTCTACCATGAAATCTGATAAGGCTTGAGTCTTTATAGTTGTCCTCGGCCAGTAGATCAAGTCGTATTTTGCTTGTGTGGTCTGCTAACCACTTGACTAAACTTAAACGAATTTAAGTAGTCTTGATAAAATGCTTCCATGAATTGAATTACTCTTTCATGGAGAGTGTCATCTCTACTGAGGCATTTTTCTTGTGTGGTCTGCTTACCACTTGACTACTTAAATCCAATTTAAGTAGTCTCGAGTAAGATGTTTTTATGCATTGAATTACTCACTTACTGATAGTGCCATCCTCTATTGAGGTGTGATCCTCTACTGAGTCATTTTGCTTGTGTGGTTTGCCGATCACTTGATTAAACTTAAACAAATTTAAGTAGTCTTGAGTAAGATGCTTTTATGCATTGAATTACCCACTCACAGAGAGTGTCATCGTTTATTGAGTTGTACATAAATATTTGTATTTTTGAATGTCTTCTGCTGAAGGACATGTAAAACAAATTCTCGTATTTCCCTATTTCATCTGAAGAAGGTGTGTTCTCTGCTGAGAAGCAAAATAACATATTTGCTGAGGTATATGTTCGAATCTTTTCTTTGCAGGATCTCATTTCATTAGTAGCGGTTTCTTCAGCCAAGGTTGTTTCTTCTCGTGGAGAATTTAATCGACCGGAATGGAGAACTCTGTGTATGTTCTACCGGATGAAGGGTCTCTTGTTGAAGAGATAAAATACAATAAACAGATAAAATACAATTAAGTTTTCTTACATGTACATTGTATTTTAGTTTTTAAAGTTAAACATGAAAAAACTAGGACGCCTCAGCTTCAATCCACTTTGTCAAAATGGTCAGTTGCCACAATCATCAGATTCTTCTGCGCTGGAGAGTTTGATTGATCAGAACAGTTAACTCGTTGTATGTTCTATTGGTTGAGGAGTCTCTTGTTGGGGAGTGTATTCTACGCTTGTCACCCTTACTATTTTTATCCTCATTCTGATCTGCATTCATTAGTGCAGGTTGATTATCATTCTCGGGTACATCTGGTGCCTTAGCACTATTTTGTTTGTCATCACACAATGCATAGCGTTCTGCCATGACGAAGATTTTAGCATGAGTTTTGCCCAGTTTCATGGATGATTCGCTATACAATCGGTGATCTGCGAGCAGACCCTTCTTGAAAGCTAAGAATGAAATTGGTCATCACACTCATTTATGTTGCTATTAATGCAAATTGGCAACCTGACTTACAAGATTTTTTTGTAGTTTCATTTCCATTGGGCTCGGCTGTTGGGAAGAAAATTGCAATTTGATGATCAATCAGTGGTGGTAGACCTACTACCAGTGGTTGTCCAACCGGAAGCGGCTGAACCCATTGCGATGATGGTGATCTGGTTCAAGCAGAGGATTGTTCAATGTTATTTTTTCTAGTTTGGTTTCAAGTTCCCACCATTGTGTTGAAAAAGAACTTTGAAAAAGTGTATGTGAAGAAAAATTCAAATTGAATGAACAATTTTTTTTAATGAATGGAAGAGAGCATGCAATGAATTTGATTCAAGCTCTCAATGAAAGCACCAATTTGTGAATACAAATTTCCACCGGATCACGTGCTAATCACGTAGAGCAATCTGCATAAGATGAAGATTAATTTTTGACACCGGTATGGTGCCTGCCACGGGGACTCCGATGCCAAAAGTTAAAACAATGCCTGTAGGAAAGTATTTATTTCTCTGTATTTGAAGAGAGAACTGTGAATCAAAAAATAAGTTACCTCCGGATGGCTTTGTGTTTGACTATTTATAGTGGCAGAACATGTAAATTGCTGGCAGATGAGTGAGACACGTGGCAAATGAGTGAGTCATTTGCTTGTAGGTGGTTGTAACTTCTCTTAGGTAGTTGTAACTTCTCTCAAGTAGTTGTAACTTCTCTTAACCAGTGTAACTTTCGTAGATGGTTGTAACCTCCTATTGGTGGTTGTAACTTCCTATTTGGAGACACCTCTCCTGCAAGCTTGTGTGCTCATCTGAGCATGATGGTTTGTGTCGAACACTACTCCTCTGCTGAGAAAAGAGTGTGATGCTAAGTTGTATTGGACCCAGACTTAGGCTTTCTATACTTGTAACTTTTGTGGGTAATTTTTGAGCTTCTCGGGGACGACCCAAATCTTTGGGCTTCCTAATCCTATTGGGCTAAGGATTATTTTTTGCTCCCACAGTTACTATTAGGGGGTTGGTTACTCGATGGAATGGAAATCAGAATGATAAAAAGAATGGGAATGGGAACATTATTATACATGTTTGGTTACTTGATAGAATGGATATGAGAATGTGAATGATTTGTGTATTTACCGATATGCCATCAATATTAACCATGAATTTTGAATCTATGGTAGGTAATGAGACATCTATGTTAGGTGAGGAGGGCAAATAAGACAAAAGGGGTGTTGACCATTACAATCCCGATTGTAATGGCCATTCATGGGAGTTTTTAGAAGGCATACCCTTTAAATGAAATTTGTAATGGTCATTCGCATTATGTCATTTTTATACCCAACCAAACAAATGAATGGCTTAAACCATTGTAATGACTATTACAATGGTCAAACCCATTCCATTGAGTAACCAAACATGCCATTGTGTCATCTCAGTAATTCAATTTAGGGAGCAATTAATGTACATGGATGGCATGAATTTTGATGAAGGTTAGGACCGCCACTGTCCTTGAAGACGAGAAACCTTGAATTTTAAAGGTATTATAAAGAAGAGAAAATGCACGAGAAGAAGAATAGACGAAATTTGAATCCACGAATAATAAGAGAGAAGAATAGATGAAATACTTGAATCCACAAGCCAAAAAAAAGGAAAAATATTCAATAATCAAATTTTATTAATCAAAACACCAACTCTTACAAAGAGAAATTCTCTTTTATACACAAAGATAAGTCATTCTTAATTTAACTCAACCTAAAAAATATAGAAATACTTGCAATTATAATTCTTAAATTGTTGTGTATCCATTAGATCAACAACAACATCACTAGACACAAAGATAACAATGTAGAGGAAAAGAAGAATTTATATATATATATATATATATATATATATATATATATTCCGATACGAGATGTTAATGCCATTATATAGGCAACACAACACTAACCCTAATGCATGTGTCTAAATACCGTACATAATGTGGGCATCCACACATGATAATATTCGTAACACTCCACTTTGGATGTCCACATAATAAGTCTATTACCTCATTAAAACATTCTCAAGAAAACAATGTAGGAAAAACTTGATTGAAGGAAAAAGAGTGTAATGCATTAATTCCTTTCAAAATGCATACAAGTATTTGATAATGAAAACTCCCCCTGAAGTCCTCAAACAGGATCATCAATTCTTCACCTTTTAAAACATGTCTTGAAGGTTGGAGTGAAAACACCTTTGCATTTAAATTTGTTGGATCATCACATAATTGAGTATTTTGAATGTCGGTTCTTGAAAAATAACACATGAGAAAATGATTTTTTCATCACTCCTGATGAAAAAATCATATGTGAAACACTATATTACTTGATTACAACAAGTTCATCAAACTTGGTAAGATACTCATAATTGTTGCCTCATTAAATCCTTGCAAAGGAAAAAACAGTGGGAAAGAAAATAAAACTAAGAAAAAAAAGAGTACAACGTTCTTCAGGAACTATACACGATGGGTGCGCTTAATGTTGTCTCATTAAAACCTTAATTGGAAAACTCAACGAGAGAAAATTTAATCGAAATAAAAAAATAGCACAACGCACTTAACTTTAATCTTCACATACTTAAGGATGTTAGCATGCTTCAGGTTGCTTTTAGTATTAGTATTCGGAGATTATAATGCATTCAAATTGAATAATTCATACTTCTGGATGCTCCTCCTCATCAAAACGTAATTTTACTTGAATAACATTAGCACTTGAACGAATTCTTGGCAAACATGGCTCATTCAATGCTAGATTAGATTGGTTTGACTTCAATTGACAATTATGTTATGGTTCATGTCAATAGCAAAATGTGTCTTGATCTCTCTTGATGAAATGCCATTTCATTGGCAATAAATATTTTTAACTATGTTATTTCAAGTCGGAGTCAATTCAAAACTATTTTGTACAATGATTAACAACCTTACTTGGACATTCCATAATTAATGAATCACCATAAAATCATTATAGTTCCACTAGTATAACATAAACCTCCATAATCAAATTAGTAAGAGCAAGTAAATGCAACTTAAGAATAAAATGATATCAGTAGTCTCACAAAATACATGTTATATTTTATTCCACTGTTAATCAATGGGTGCATTTCTACATCTTCCAAGTATTTAAAAAATAAAATATAACAGATCTCATAACGACAATGCATCAACATCACATAATTATGGTATTTCAAGACCAATGATTTATTCACCTTTAGTTTGATATAGATCAATATTAACACCTAAAGTCAACCATGGGTGTGCGATTTAACCATAAAGTTCTTTAGGGCCTTTAATATGTATCTTCATATAGGGATCATTACCCAACTAATACCTCACTCGATCTACAGACCGAGATAAAACTTTATTGTAAAGTATTTTATTTCAAATTTATCGTCAAATTATTAACATTTTTCTCAAGTTAAAAATATTTTCTTTTCAAATTTATCCTGAAATTATTAACATATTTATTTCATTACCATACTCTTTGTGCTTTTTTCAGACAAAACAAGTTTTGTAAAGACTTATATGTTTAAGTTTCAAAAATAAAATTTATTTATAGTTAATCTCTAGGTTTTTATAGGAACCTTTTTACCATAGAATTGTGCGTGTACAATTTTCTCATTCATATTTTTGAGAATCACATTATTGAAACCGTCATGGTTAATGTACTTTGATGTTTGTAGTAGGTCCAAATATACCACGTGTTTCAAGAGAACTCAATTATATTTGAAGTCATGATTTGATTTGGCCAGTCATTTACTTAATGACATTTATTAAGGTAACGTGGCTTTATTAAATTATTGTTATCATTACCCTTTTAATATTTTAGTAGCTACCACTAGTACTAAATATGTTAACAATGACCATGTTATTTTATTTTCACATTTTTCTTGAATATTTATACATTGAGATTTCATATTTTCAGTGTCTCTTCAAAGGCATTCTTAGTCACTTTAGGGTGCTTGATAAACACCACAGGGACATGCATTTTCTTAAACAATAACCTTTTCTAGGCTTTCATAGAAAGTAGATTTTTAGTATATAACATCTTCTAGAGTGTTATTTAGAACTTCTTTTGGAGGTTTGTGTAAACTTCTTCTGGAACTTTGTATGCAACTTATTTTAGAGCTTTTACTAGGTTTTGATATTTCAATGATCCTCCTCTTCTGGGGAGTTAAAACTTTTGACCTATTAGTTTGTCACACTTTTGGCATGCATCCCAATTAATTTGTTGCCATATTCAAACTTATCCTATAGGGATACAAATTCGGGCATTATCATCCATAGTTGGCATTTATGATTTTATAAACTGCATATAGTGTATAATGTACTTATAATTTCTTGTAAGTACAATATTTTCTCAAAATCACATTAAGAATATTAATGATCTGATGAGACAAAGTTGAAGTATTCTAAGAAAATTCATGTCGTTCATCAGGAATTAGTTTTTTTTTTTAACCGATTGTTCTATAGGATCAACCAGTTCATTATTCTCCCCATAAACAGCAAGAATATTGTCTAATCAAATTGACAATATATACACCTAACCGTAAATATGTTACTTATTAATAGGTATAAATGTTTGATCTCAAACGTTGTGATAGATTCATCTTTATCAAATCACATTATCAAAACAATATAGATTGTAAAAAATATATATCTTAAATTTAATCATTTATGCAAGTGATCCAAAAAACAAAATCACAAATGTCTTTCGAGCTTCAGGCTAATCCTATCATTGAGCTTCTGGTTCACTTAGTGAAGCTTCCAACTTACAACTCTAACGAGATGGCGATGTATTTGTCTAATGTAAGCTTTCGCCTTTTAAAACTAAAGATAATGCACAAAAATTTATTTGTTACTCTTATTTCAAATTCATCAATACCTACTCATGAATATATCATTAAAAGACTCCATATTTCTTCAAGAATCTGCTGGAATTAACATATTATGAATGAATAGGTAGAAACTATTTTGATAACAAAATGAAGGCTTTTCAGGAACCTTCAACAATTTTTGTAAATCGTCTATAGTAAACATTGTGTATGTCTCATTATAGAGAAAATATTTCTGATTTTTCTCGTAAAAAAATGAGTTATAGCAATATCGATTTTGTATATATTGTTCTCATAATTTACAATTCAAGATTCTTATTGTTTTAACCAAGAAAAATAAAAATATGATTAAATCAATGAATAAATCACACACTCATATATATATATATATATATAATAATAATAATAATAATGGCAACGAAAAATAGCTTAAAAAAACCATTTGATCTTCTGAAAGTTGAGAGTACTAACCAGTTGATTTTCTAGACCAAGGTTGAGAGTACTAACTAATTGATCTCATGGATCAAGACTGAGAGTTTACTTAACATGTGTTGCATCACTGATCACTGAAGTATCATGGAACAGTTCTAAACAATTAGCTGGCAATCATAGTCACATTAGCAATCACCTCTATTAAATTATAAAATTCAAAACCTTTCAATCAATTTAGAAAAGGAAATACGACAGATGTTTTTTGGACGAGTATAAAATTTTGTATCTCCTACTGATACAATTTGATTCTTTGTGAGTCATTAATGATATCATAAATATCAAGAGCATTGCTATGTCTTAAGTAAATAATTATGTTAACCATGACCACTAAGTCTACATGTGCTTCATGGACAAGTTTTAAAAATCTGTCAAACTGGTTTACTATTTCAATCAAACAACAATTTTGATTTAATGTTTTTCTTATATCAAATTTAGTATCCCATGTCAGAACTTCGGGTTCTAACTATCGAACTTTCAGTTCACATAATATATTACAAATAATGAAATTTAACAATGTAGATGATATAAATAATATCTTATTCATCTATGAATAGATTGTTCATAACTTCAAGTTCTAGCAAGTGAAAAACTCAAATTTCATAAAAACAAATGACGTTAGAATCAAATAATGACATTCAGATATAATTAATATCCCTTTAAAGGAAATAAATTATTGATGTTGTCGATTCCCTCTCTCCTTCCTCGCTGCTTACCTAGTCTTGCACAAGTAGCAAACGTGAGCCAAGGATTACTGTGTGGCGACCGATGTCACTCCGATGCTTAAGTTAGATAAGGCTTAGGAGAGGCTTAAAACTATAAACTAGGTTTCAGTAGTGTACCTCAAGTTCATCGACCTTATCTCTCTTTTATAGTGTAGGTGTCCTTGTTTGGCTAGGACTTTGGTGGCGTAGTTTAGGAAAAAAGATCTTGCAGGAGATTTTTTCTAATTGGGAGCTGTCCATGTAGGGGATTCCCTACACAACTCATGCTCCTAGATCCATGGGAAAGGTTTCCCTTTCTGAGTGTTGTCCATGCAAGAAAGTTTCCTTGCCCGATTTATTTACTAATATATGTTTCCTAGTCGGATCCAATGTGTTGCTGGCCTATCAATCTTGGTTAGATCTCTCAGATACTTGCCTTAAAGTCTTACGAGTATTGGGTCTAACTGCGTGACCTGTGGGCTTAGGGGCTCATTACAACTCGGATACGACTGTCTGGATCTTGCCAATAATGGGCTTAGTATTGTTTGGGCCTCACTGGATTGAGCATGCAATCAAGCCTACTTTGTTCTATTGACGACATTATCATGACACATGTACGGTGCTGATAAGAGGATGGTTTGGTGTATCATTAGCTACTCTTCCAAAGTTGGTGGGCTGTCTTATCGATCCACTAGGTCATTTCATGAAACAATTGTGCAGTCATGATGGTTGAGTCTGAGTTGTTTCCTCGAGCGGCGAATTTCATTAATTGAGCGTGCGCTAGCTTGAAAGAAGGAAAGGCGGGAGTTCAGTTTTCAATATAGATTTCGTGCCTGTGGAGTATAGCCCCTTTACTCTTTTGATCTCAGAGACTTTGCTTTGCCGTATTGCCTTATGTGATTTTGACTTTGATTAACCTTCGTATCTGAAAGCTTGTACTTTCTTTCGGGGCTGGCCGGAACCAGCTTTCTGATGAACTGTTCGCTAAGGTCCATAAGTTTTTTTTAGAAGAGGTTGCTCTCTAAATCTGATCTGGAAGTCCTCCTTAAAATACACGAGATTCCTGATGATCTGGTACTCTGCACTTTAGCGCGGATCTGACGCCACTATCCTCTCTTGATGGGTTAATCTGTCTTCACCTAGGCATGCTTCAATCGGGTGTCCGCTTTCCCGTTATCAAGGAGATCTGGGAGTTCTTGGCGTACCTTGATATTGTACTCGCTCAACTTGTGTCAAACGACTATATGACTGTTATTTGCATTCTGATTAAGGTTAAGGACACTGGTGTCCGAGTGTCTTTGAGGGTAATGAAATTGCTTACTTCTTCTCGGATAAACGAGCACGCTGTGTGTGTGCTGACATCGCTAGACTACTTCAGTAAACTGCCTGATGATTTTAAATCATGGTAGAAGTTTTGTTTCATGGCTTCTGCGGACCCGACATATTTTGAGCTTGCTGGTCATCCGGTCGAGCGTGAATTTAGACCACTGAGTAAGTTGACTCTTTTTTCTATCTTGCTTGTGTTAACTGCATATTAGATTGACCCGTTGTGGTTTTTGTAGGGAGATTCCTAACTTCGCCATTTGTGGGCTCATTGGCATGTGGATCCCACTATTTTTCGAGTAAAAAAGCCAAATACTGAAGGTGTGTCTGCCTCGAGGAAAAAAACTTCCTGATAACAAGGTTTCGAGCTCTTCGAGAAGGGCTGAAATAGATGAGGTGTTTCTTTCTTATATGCATCTGAAGAGGTCTCATACTTTGCCTAGATCTGACCACAGGCGCTTCGCTTTGTCCAAAGGACGTTGCTGCCGAGCAAGTGTTGTATGAGACTGATGTTTTCTGAGGGGCGTGATGCTCATGCCTTGGCCCCTATCTCCCTTCCTAACTTGGAAATGGAGTATCTGCAAATGGTGGGCATGGAGGATGTAACCAAATTGAGTACCGAGCACGCGGAGTTTCTGAATAAAATGCTACTATAGACAGGCATGGAAGCCTCAACTTGTCGTCCCTTTTCAATAAAAAAACTTTGAGCTCCTTCTTTCTCTGGGTCATGAACCTGTTGAAGAGTCATCCGATCGTTGTCGTCATGGTAAAGGGTCCCCTTCTCATCGCCCGTACTGTGCTCCATCTCATTCCCATCCCCATATTCAACCGACGACAAGTCCAAGGAATAATTCGCTTCCCTCTTCCCGTCAACTGATTCTAACTTCGCGTGTGAAAGAGAGCCGATGGTTGCGGGCAAAGGGAAAGTTGTTGATGAGGGCTCTGATGCAGTGAAGATGGCCAAGGGCGGTGCTTGGGTGATTCCGATTTCAAATGATCTCCATCTAGATGTGCAGATTAGTCTGTTTGCTCCAGATTTGGTAAGGATGAACAACTAAGCTTAGCATCAGGAGGTTGACATCTCCTACGCTTCGAGGAAGCATATCAGCAGATGGAATGACTAGTTGGCGAACTGCGCTCCGGAGCCAGTGGGAGAGACGCTAGGAAAGTGTTTGGATAAAGCGTAGAAACGTCTTATGCTGAGGATGTCATACCTGAATCAAGTGGTCGCGCTGGATTTGAAGTTGAGGTCGCTCGTGAAAGAGTATATACCATGGAGTGAGTCTTTGCAAACTTGTAGAAGTCATACTTTGACGCTCTCTATGAGATAGAGTCATTGAGGAAGCAACTTGAAGCTTTCTCAGATACTGGAGCGGAGTCCTGCTCCATTAGGTCGGAACCTCAGAAGGTTCGCTTGGAGGCGCTTGAGTCCGACTTGGCTGGGCAGTGTCGACGAAGGATCGGTTCGAGAATGAACTAAACCTTGTCTGTCATGGCTTGCAACTTGCCCGTGAGACTGTGGCTAGAGTGCAGGCTGAACTGCAGGCTCTGCATGCTGGGTGATCAAGAAGGAGTCTGAGTTAACTGTCTAATTTCAGCAATTGGAGGCTGACGTTGAGTTCAATGCCAAGAGTGTGTGGACTGCTGAAGAGCAGTTTCTTTTTGCGTAGAGTGAGCTGAATATCATCAATGATAAGCTGGGTGTTGAGTAGTCCAAGACTGATATACTGTTGGGCGAGCTAGAACGACTGGAGCGGGAGCTCACTAAATCAAGAGAACGCGAGGTGAAGCTTCTCAAGTCCCAAGGCACGTTTGAGTTTAGCATAGTCGTGGATGAAAGGCTGGAGCTATTGCATCTGATGAAGGAGGAGCATCCCAACTAGGATTTTTCCTATTATAAAGAGATTTCATATGCATAGTTTTGGAGCGGCCTCTTCTGATTCGACTGGAGAAGAAAGCGACCCTGGTGAGGGGGATCGAGAGGTAGCACCTACAGATGTGTCTCCTATTTCTTCCCCTGTTAAGTCTAGTTTTGTTGTATCTGACTCTGCTCTTGATGAGAGGTGAATCTTGTATTTTCTTTTTGGTTTGCAAATGAATTGTACTTTGCAGATGTTTGTTTTCCTTTGCTTTTTCTGCAAGATTTTACCTACTTTGTCTTATTTCAACATTAATTGTCAAACGAGAGGCTCTGCTAGGCTGGGAAGCTTTATGATTTATCCATTGTTGAGAGCTCTGATTTCTTGTGCTACAATAGTTTGTGCGATTATGGTCAGACTCCTTTTTTAGGGATCGAATAGTGTAATACACCTTCTGTTTGGCAGTTTTGCTGTCTGTTGTACCAATAGTTGCTATTGTTGTTATAAGCAAATTAGTTAGACTATGGTCCCAGCACGTGCACCGTTGTAGATGATTGGACAGTAGTCCTTGCGAGTTGTCTGGGTCGAGTTTCCTGAACCCTGACCAGACTTTTGACTCATAATTACTTGCTATTCGTAGACTAATTGGATCGGGGGTTGTTTACGCCAGTTATAACGGACTAAATTGGGGCCAGGTTTTGGCGACCATGGTGGTCCCTGGCAAGCCATCTTCATCAAGTGTTGAGTGCACTGACTAGACTCCCACTTTCCAACCCATCTTGATCCGCTCATGGCAGACTGGGAATTAGAGTGAGCTAGAAGTTATCATTGTCAGTCGTTTCGACTAACCTTTGGCGGGGGTTCGGCGATCATTGTCTATAGTTGGCCAATGATCTATGGAAATCTGTCTTCACTAGCCTACATGAGCACTGACTAAGCTCCAACTTCTAGAACATCGTAATCCGCTCACATCAAACTAGGCTTCGAGCAACCAAAACCATCGTCATCAGCGGCCACTGACTAAGCTTTGATCGGGGTTCGATGATCACTATCTGCGTACGAGTAGTGACTCTTGACAAGCCATCTTAATCAGGCGTCGAAAGCGCTGACTAGACTCCCACTTTCTAGGTTGTCGTATCCATTATTTGCAGATTAGGCTTCGAGCAGACCGAAAGCCATCTCGTCGGTCGTCACCGACTAAACTTTGGTCGGGTTCGGTCTCTATTGCCCATGTTTAGACAATGATCTCTGCCAAGCTGTCTCGATCAGACATTACAACTCTGACTAAGCTATCACTATCTAAACCGTTGACACAAGTTTAATTTAATGGACACCAAAAGCTGTCGTCATAGGTCGAAACGACTAAGCTTTGGTTAGGTTCGACGATCATTATGTAGTTGGAACATGGTCCCGGCAAGCCATCGTGGTCAGGTATTACAAACGTTGACTAAGCTCCAACTTTCTAACCATCGTCGCTCATTTTTTGCGGGCTAGGTGTTAGAATATACCAGAAGCTATTGTAATCATTCGGAGCTGACTAAGCTTTCGTCAGAATAAGATTTTGGGTGTCCTGACTTACTTAGCTCGCATGGCCGTCTGATTCCAGTGTCGGATCGATTGATTAGATTAAAAATAGATTAACCGGCTTTAATGAACAACTGCGGGATAATAGTGGATTGACTTGGGCGGAGGATTCCGCTGTTTGAATGCCTTCACCATTTCTGCGATTTGTTGCATTTGTGTTGAAAGTAGGTCCACCTTTGGGTCTGCTGCGGTTCTTCCCGGAGCGGCGGTGGAACGGGCGACGCTCTGCTGGTTTGAGCGTTCGAGGGTTCCACAACATCTCCATTGGTGCGCGACCTTGTTGTCACCATCTTTCTTATTATCTGGGAAAGGTGGTGCTACTACTTTCTTTGAGGAACTCTGTCGCTCCACACAAGCGGCGCCAAACTGATGTAGTCAAATCCTGTTCTCCTTCCTCGCTGCTTACCTAGTCCTGCACAAGTAGCATACGATGCTTAAGTTAGATAAGGCTTAAGAGAGGCTTAAAACTGTAAACTGGGTTTCTGTAGCATACCTTAAGTTTATCGACCTCATCTCCCTTTATAGTGTAGGAGTCCTTGTTCGGTTAGGCCTTTGGTGGCGTAGTTTAGGAAAATAGAACTTGCTGGAGATCCTTTCCTAATTGGGTGTTGTCCATGTGGGCTAGTTTCCCTACACTACTCGTGCTCCTAGATCTGCGGGAGAGGTTTCCCTTTCTGAGTATTGTCCATGCAAGGAAGTTTCCTTGCCCGACTTATACTCTAATACATGTTTCCTAGTCGGATTCAATGTGTTGTTGGCTTGCTAGTTTTGGGTAGATCTCTAAGATACTTGCCTTAGAGGTTTTACGAGTATTGGGCCTGATCGCGTTGCCTGTGGGCTTAGTGGCTCATTGCAATTCTGATTTGACTGTTTGAATCCTGCCAATAATGGGCTTAGTGTTATTTGGGCATCGCTGGATTGAGCATGCAATCGGGCCTGCATTGTTATGTTGACGAGATTATCATGATACGTGTATGGTGCTGATCAGAGGACGGTTTGATGTATCATCAATAATATTTAAAATTTTAAGAATGTGGACAAAATAACTAATAACTTATAGTTTTACTTTGAAAACTAAATGAACTTCTAAGTGTAGTATATAATAATATAATGAACTTCGGGAACTTCGAGCCACCACAAACATATATTAAAACTGCATGTTTGATAATGCAATAAAGATATTGCCATGAGGTTAATCAATCCTTTTAGTTTATGTAGAGCATGTATCATGTCATTTTGTGGTATATGATGTTAACCTGTGATGATATATATATATATATATATTGATGGTGTCGATTCCTGTTCTCCTTGACCTTGACAAACACAAGGAATACACGTGAG
This sequence comes from Berberis vulgaris, assembly GCA_963556465.1. Classification (NCBI taxonomy): domain Eukaryota; kingdom Viridiplantae; phylum Streptophyta; class Magnoliopsida; order Ranunculales; family Berberidaceae; genus Berberis; species Berberis vulgaris. The sequence goes on along the minus strand of OY747124.1, from coordinate 54,088,579 downwards.
CAAAAGACCACCATTGTGGTGGCCGATGGTAACTTCGATGCTTAAGTCATACAAGGCTTGAGAAAGGCGTAATGATGTAAATTGGGTTTTCTAGCGTATCTTTGTTTCTCAACCTTGTGCCCTATTTATCATGCGAGAGTCCTTGTTCGCTATGCCTTTGGTTGTGTGATTTAAGGAAAAATATTTGCTTCAAGACCTTTTCCTTTTTTTTTAGAGTCGTCCATGTAGGAGAGTTTGCATACACGACTTGTACTCTGATACCTGTTAGGGATTCTTCCCTTGTAGAGTGTTTTCCATGCAAGAGAGTTTTCATGCACGACTTATACTTTAGTATTTATTTTCTCAAAGGAGTCGATGTGTTGTTTGCTTGCATGTCTTAGGCCAAACCCCTAGATTCTTGCCTTATTAGGTCTTACGGGTACTGCGCTTGACCATGTGACTTATGGGTTTAATAGAGCACCGTGATTAGGTCCAACCTTCTTGTACCTGCCTTAGTGAGCTTTGTGTTATCTAGGTTTTGCCAGATTAGGTGCTCATTTATGCCGCTTTACTCTGTTGACGAGATCATCATGACACGTGTATGGTGCGGATTACTAGATGGTTTGGGGTATCATCAGCTGCTCCCCTCGAGTTAGTGGGCAAACCTGTCGGTCCACTAAGTCACTTCATGATCGAAGTGTATAGTCGTGATGATTGAGTCTGAAATGTTTTCCTCGAGCGGCACACATCATTAATTGAATACATGATTTCTCGAAAAGGCGCGAATCGTCGCTTGCATTTAAGCTTTCCTCTCTGAAGAAAAAAGTTTCTTTATTTCTGCAACTTTTCTAAAAATCATTTTTGCTCTATTTCTCCCACATTCTTGCTTCTATTTTTGCGAGTGTAATCGAAAACTTGTACCTCACTCGATGCCGAATAGGAGTGAACTTAATCCCTACCATGCTCTATCCCTCACTTATTATTTGTTTTTTTGAGACATGTTGGTCGACATACCTGGTCTAGTTAGCCTCAGGGATCAATACCGGATTCCTGATGACCTGGAACTTGTCCTATTGGGTTATTGTCAATCCCTGCTAAGGTTTTCGAAGGGATTCATCGTTGCGTAAAGGCGTGTTTCAATCAGGGGTCCGATTTCCGATCCCAAAAAATATCTGGCGCTTTCTAGCGTATCTTCTTATTCCTCCTGCTCAGATGGTTCCAAATGGGTTATAAACTTTGATCGTTGTTCTTATTAGGGCGAAGGTCGCCGACCTTTGAGTGACTTTGCAGGTAATCCATTTGCTGACTTCCCCTCGTTGAACGCTCACGGGGCCTGCCAGCTGAGCACACTAATTTGTTTGGGTTCACTATCAGACGATTTCAAGTCATGGCAAAAATATTGTTTTTTGGCTTCTTTGGACTCTCCGTATTTTAAGATGGAAGGTCGTCCGCTCCTCAGAGGTTTCAAATTAGCAAACAATGAGCATAATGTTCCTCTTCTTTTTTGTCCAATCACTGTGGATGTTGCACTGAATAGTTGTTTTTTCTGCAAAAAAGTTTTCGGCTCCAGTCCTCTCTGAGTAGGAAGAGTCGATAATGAAAAAGTTCAATGATCTGACTTTTATGCCCATTGAAGAGGTCGCGCATCCGAGGAACATCGAACGAAGTGGTTTATTTGAGAATTTTCATGAAGCTCCCACTCTGTTCAGATCATCGACTAAGGAGGTCGACGGTCATTCTTTAAGGAAGAGAAAGCTGACAATGCCTAGTCCGACAAGGCAAGTTGAGTTGGAGGCCGTTCTGCCACTTATTACTCAGCCCAAAAGGAAGCGAGATAATCCCAAGACCGTTCCTTCTTCTCATCTGTTGGTTCCGCTAGATAAGGAGGTGACCATTGTGGAGCCTGGACATTCTCAGTCCGCCAAGGAGCTGGTTTTGAAATAGCTGAGTGTTTAGCCCAAATTTTCTGCCCCTGACACTGACTTTTAGTATCTCTAAGGGATCTTCTATAATAGCCAAAAAGCTATTTTAGGGGGCTCATGTGGCAAAATCTAATCTTTAAGGGAACCCCTAAAACTTCCCCTATTTTAACTTTACTTCTACATTCTCCCTATATTTGGGGGCATCCAAACCATCCCCCAAATCCTAAAAACTATTAAAATATTCCAACTCTTTTAATTTCCCAAATTAAAAATAAAAACAAAAATGAAAACCAAAATAATGATTGAAAAGTAGAAGATATATTTAAATAATGATGAAAGAGTTTAAATAGGGAATGTAGTTGGAGTGATACAAAAATAGAGATCCCTAAATTTAGCTTTGGTTAAAATGGGGGATGGTTGATCCCCCATTTTAACTTTTACCCTTGGAGATACTATTGGGGGGATTGTTCGGAGCCATATGGCACTGGTGATATTAGTCTACTTGGCCCTGGAGATTTTAAAGCTCTTCAATCTATCCAGTCCTTGGGTACTGATCTTGCCACTGAAGTTTCTAGGGTTCTTCTTCCTCACTTTTCTAAAGTTGTTGATACAGGGAGTGGTTCACTTCCATCTCTCTCGCCCACAGACCCTAATGCAGGGCATCTGGCTGAGCCCCAAGCTAAGAAGGTTTGGCTGGGAAACAAAAATCCTTGAAGGGGGGACCTAGCACTGTGCTGAAGTCCATGGGCGGAGCGGGCGTATTTTTGAATTAGATTGAGCTGCAACCTGCTACCCGAATCGGACTTTCTGGTCTGGGGTCAAGTACGCGAGGATGACACCTTAAATGGACGCACCAGTCCTTTCTGAAAGGAGGACCACAAATGGTTTGAGTGGATGTATTCTCAGGAGCCAGTGTCCACAAATGTGAAAATGGATGGCCCCGCTAAACCACACTGCCATGGCTAGAACCGAAGTGGAAGCTGCATATGATAGAGTGTATGCCATAGGGGATGACTTTTTCTAACTTGCAGAAATCTTATTCTGGCACACTTTATCAAATCGAGTCCCTAAATAAGCAGCTGACAGAGTTTGGTGTTGGGGCGAACTCTGAGTCGCATTTGCGGGATGATTTTGAAGCCAATCAGGAAGCCTCCAAATGTGAGTTAGACCTTTCCAAGGCTAGCTTAATGTCCACTAAAGTGGAACTGGGGCGCACTCAAGAGGAGTTGAGGTATGCGCAAGAGGTGGCGGATAAGGCATAGTCTGATCTGCAAGCTCAAGTTACTAAAAGGGAACAAGCTGAGTTTGAATGGAATGCCTTATGCAAGAAGCTTGAATCCGAATGTGCTGACGGCCTTCGACGTGTTTGCAAAACGGAAGACCAAGCCATTTTTGCGATGGATGAGCTAATCACGCTAAAGAAACAACTGGCAGAGGAGCAAGCAAAGACAGTTGCACTTGCAGACTGGTTGGAGAAGGCAGAGAAGAGTCTGGCGGAGTTTGAAGCCTGTGAACAGAAGTTGCATGATTGTCAGGCGACTCTGGATTTTGCCGAGGTCATCAAGGGTAGGTTGGAGCTGTTAGAGCTGATTGAAGACGAACACCCTCACCTTCATGTCGCTTACTACAAAAAAGTTGCTATGCAAAGATTGACGAGGAAGAAGCTTTCAATCAAGCATCCTCAACTAGCAATTCGGGACAGACTCCTAACGTTGTTGACCCATCCCCTACAATATCTTCTGATGTAATTGGCCCTTCGGCCACTGGAGCAGATCCTCCCCAACAGCTGTTGATGCGTTCAAATCTCATCCCCCCGATAGTTTACCCTAGAAAACAAATGTTAGACTGCCAAATACCACCTTTTGGTGGTCGAAAGCACTCCGATGCTTGAGTTAGCGACTTGGTTTGAAGAAGGAAATAAATTTGGACAAAACTCAGTTAAAGTTGCATACATTTGTCGAATGTTCCCTTTACTTTTTATAATGGTCGCGATTAATTCTCTGCATGACTTAAGCATGTGAGGTGCAACAGAAGGAGATGTTTCTTGTAACATTCTCCTCCTTTATGGAGACACATCCATGGAGGCCTAACTCCTTCCACAACTCTTTTTGTGCAACTGTCATCTTCTTTATGAGAGAACTCGTATCGAGCTTGGATTTTGGCTTTGATTCGTGTAGGCCTAGATTAGGGCTTCGATTATGTCTTCCTATAATAGGCCTTGTTTGGGCCTTTATGATTGGTTTTAACCTTTTTGGGGTTTACGAGCTGGCCCAATCGATGGGACGCCAGATCCTCGTCATGGATGTCCTCTGCCACGTGTATGGTTGTGTTGTCAGTCTATTTTGATGTATCATCAACTACTCCCTCTTTAGTTAGTGGGTGTGCAGACGTGGCCACTAACTTCTTGATGGTTGGTATTTCAATTCTATCATTGCCTTGAATTTAATGTTGTTAGCAACTTTTGGTGGGTTGGTCTTTTCGTTCACTTGTTTATCCGTTCATTTTTATGCACATTTTTTTGAGTTTCGCGCGCCATTATATTCCGCATGTCATCCCATAAGCAGTCTCTTCATTGTTCGGTTCTATAAAGGAGAACATGATGGGTTTGTTTATTTTTTTACGCCATCTTTGAAATTAGGGTTGTTTCATCTTTCTTTCATTTTCTTCTTCTTTTCTTGCCTATTCGCAATGCTTGCCAGGGACTTACTGGATGTTGAGCAACTTGCTATCTTCGAAGCTCATTTCTCTCCTAAGAAGGTTTCTCAAGCGACCTTGGATAGTTCGTTCTGACTACTCTTTGCCTTCCGACTTTGAGATCATTTTACCTCGGCAGAACAACAGTCCTTGTCGTTCGAGGAATGGGTATAGTGCACTTTACCCACGTTTGTTTCAACTCGGCATTCAATTTCCAGTTCCAGAATTATTCTGGGCTTACTTAGACTTTATGAGTATTCCTTCTGCTCAGTTGGGTTCTAACGGTTGGATTGTTATGATTTCCACATATGCAAGAGCCATCCTTTCTAGTATTCCTTTGACAGCTAGAACTTTGCACCCGATGATCGGTCTGTTGTTGACCAAGAGTATTTGTTTTCTTCGTTCTCTTGCGTGTTTTGGTAATATGAACGATGATATCAATGGTTGGTCACGGGTCTGGTTCTATTATTATGTTCGTTCTGCCTACTTCGATTTGCAAGGTCAACAAATAGTAAGGTCTTTCTGAGTTCCCAACAAGCGAAGGGATTTGCAATTGATTGCGGAGGAACAAATTATCAGTGAGTATTTTTTGTAGCTTCCCGGGTTCCTTTGAACACTTTCCTTTCTGATGTCATGGTAGAGCGTATCGGTTGGTATAGTATGAATGAAGTTGAACGGGCCTTGCTGATTGAGAGGTAGGCTATGGAGATTGTTGCACGCGCTGCTCTTGTTGGTGGTGGTAATTCTGTTGTTGATGGGAAAGTGAGCTCTGGTGTTATGGATCTTGATGCTCCTATTAGCGTTGGCGTTACTTGTCCATCTTCTAAGAAGATGAAGGTTCTGAGGCTTGTTAGTTCGTCAAAGCGGTTGTTTATAAGTTTTGATCGTGTTTCGAAAACGACTCTTCGATTCTACTCGTCGTGTTTTTCCTTATTCGAGTTATGTTGATAGGGAGCCTGCAAGGGAGGATCTATTATCCTTGGAAGAGGTTTAAGAGATGAAGTTGACATTAGAGAGGAGTGAAAAAGAGACCATGCGCCCGTTGGACGATGGCGATTAGAAGCTCCTTTCCATTTATGGTGGTCCTGACGTTATCGAGTGCTCCAATGACGATCCTAGGGCCATCGATGATAACATGTTCCAATTGGCGGATGTTCAGTCTAAAGAGCTTGGTGGCCGTGATCATGTTCTCGAGGTGTAGTCCCCCCATTCTTTTTCTTCTCCTGCTAATAATGCGGTAGAGGTCCTACCTTCTTCTGCCTTCTTAGGTTCTTTTATCTTCGTTGGGACTTGCACTCGTTCAACTTTTGCTATGATTACTAAACAACAAGAGGGTGAGGATGGCTTTTCTGTCGTTCAATCTTCCTTCCAAGTTATTGGTGGTGGTTCCTCCCTACTTCCAGATCCCCAAGTTCTTCATTTGCGAATTAGTTGGACGAAACCTACCTTTGAAGAGATTCAAATTAAGTTGGACGGGAAGTTTTCTAGTTTTCCCATCTTGACGTGTAGGATGGCGCACATAGGCTGATCAATGAATAGCACAGACGATCGGTGGAGAGGCCTTCAATGTCTGTGTTGGATCCAGGCCTTCATCGTGATGACAACCTTAGACATATAATGGATGGAATGAATCATCTTACCTACGCGGGGGTGATGGGTTCAGATTACCAAACTAGTCGTAACCAGGTGACTTCTCTGGAGAGGAAGTTCGATGCGCTGTCGTTGGTGTTTTCCCACGTCCTTTGTCAATCCGACTAGAGGTGGGCACGGGACGGGATAGACCCATCCCTATCCCATCCCATTCATACGGGATCGAGACGGGACGAGATCAGCGTGCCCTATTTGTTGATCAACTTTTTTGATAATCTAATAGGTATAAAAAAAATTGTTCTACTTTATGTAACAATTTTTTTCTTTTTTTGTGGCTGAATATTATGTGAACTTGGTTATTAGTTTAGGATACTATGAGCTTTCCTAAGGCATACTTGTTCTACTTTATGTATGTTCATATCATTTCTTACCATTTCATGTTATCTTTAAAATTTGAATGTAAACCACAGTTTGTATACGATAAAAATGACTTATTTTGTTTTGTCAATATGTTAGTGAAGACACTAGATTTCTAAATGTTTTTATGGTTACTTGGACAGAAATCACAAGGAGGTTGGAGAAATTTGTTGGTCATCAAAATGATGAACCAAAATCTGAAGACAAGGGATTACTCAAGAAATCAGAGATACCACTTGGGGAGCACCCTTTGAGCCTTGGAAAAACCAGCGTTTGGAACCAATTCTTCCAAGTACTATGTTGAATAGCATTGGTAGTTTGTACTTTCAGATGATATGCTCGAGGCATTTGTGAAGTTCAATATAATTCATTGCAAATTGTTACTTGCTAATAGTCATATAGTTGTAAATCACAATTTGACTTAAAAGGTTAAAGGCCATTGTCAAATGGGCTTATTCTTGGAACATCTTTTGATAATTGATTGTAGTAGTTCACTTTTAGGAGAATTATTTTATGAAGAGTGAATATTTGCCATTTTACCATAACTTTGTGTTTAACTTGATCAACAAACAAATAAAAATATTAATAATAAATATTGAAAAATTAGCTCGGGACGGGACGGCATTTGCGGGATTGAAAATTTTCATCCCATCCCATCCCATTCTAGATCGGGACGGGACGGGATCGGGATGGAATTATTCAATCCCATTAAGACCCAGAAAAATCGAGACGGGACGGGACGGGATCGGGATCGCGGGATGGGATGCCCACCCCTAAATCCAACCCATTAAGAGCGCGATGTTCAGAACATAAAAAGTGGCTGGGGTTGCTCAAGCCTCATTGGTTGAAGCAGAGGGTGCATGGGATCGGTCTGCAACTGAGCTCGAATCTTTAAAAATCGAATTAGACGGTGTTTGTGCACACTTACATGATGTGGAGACAAAGCTATCCGCCGAAAAGGCGATTCATGATGAGGTTGCACGTGCCGTGATAGAGCAATCTACCAATCGCGATGTCACCGAAACAGGGTAGAACAATTAATGGCTGCGCTTGACGAGGTCAAGGCAAACAGCTCCGCGATGCTTACCACTGCTGAAGAGTGACTTATTTCAGCTGGGAATGAACTTGGTTCTTTTAAAGACAGGCTTTGCATTATGGAAGTGGCAAATTGGCAACGAAATGTTGATGGACGGAGTGTGCTCATTGACCATATCGAGGGTATTGGTGTTGACTTGTCTCAAAATCGTCACTTGGTTTATCAGACCTTTGAAGATGAAGATGGTGACGAAGACCTTCCGGGTTCTTCGAACTGCCCAACGATTGAAGAGCCATTGCCTTCACCTCTTCCTGAAGAGAGAGCTCCTGCTAGTGATCCGGCTGCTCCTCATCCGTTAGATGTTGTTGATGATGATGTTATGGATGTCTCTGCTTGATCTCCTACTCCTTTACCTTCTTCTTTGAATGTAATAGAATAATTTTAAGGAACATGAATTTACTCCTTGGTGTTCTTACTTTTCTTCGTATTCGTAATTTGTCTTGTTGACTCACTCACGTTGCCTGTACCTTTTTCAGGTCAGCCGTAATTGTCGAAATGAGTTGCATTTTGTATCTCCAGCTTTGATTTTTTCAGCTATATTTTTTATCTTGTCTGAATTTTGTTGATCTAAAATTCTCCCACGCTACAATGCGCTTGTCTCGACCTTGTGTTGGTTGTCTCAAAGTTTTTATGAGAAAGCTGGTTTGTTCGTCGATTTAGTGCATTAGTTGACCCGAGGCTCTCTGAATTATGTTAACTTGTTATTTCATCCTTTACTTCGTTGGTTTGATGTTCTAATAAAAACATAATTGCTTTTATCGAGTTGACTCGTTTGTTCAACTTTTACTTCGTTGGTTCGACGTTTCAATCAACCCAAAGTTGTTTCGTCCGACTTTACTTCGTTGGTTTTACGTTCCAGTCGATCCGAAATTATTTTTATTTAATTGACTCGTTCGTCCAACTTTTACTTCATTGGTTCAATGTTCTCGTCGACCCGAAGTTGTTTTTATTTAGTTGACTTGTTCATCCAACTTTTATTTCGTTGGTTCGGCATTCTAATCAACCTAATTTAGTTTTATTTAGTTGACTCATTTTTCAAACTTTTACTTCGTTAGTTCGACATTCCAGTAGACTCGAAGTTGTTTTTATTTAGTTGACTCGTTCGTCCAACCTTTTTACTTTGTTGGTTCGACGTTCTAGTACACGAAGTTGCTTTTATTTAGTTGACTCGTTCGACCAACTTTTACTTCATTGGTTCGACGTTCCAGTTGACATGAAGTTGCTTTTATTTAGTTGACTCGTTCGTCCAACTTTTACTTCGTTCGTTCGACGTTCCAGTCGACCCGAAGTGGCTTTTATTTAGTTGACTCGCTCGGCCAACTTTTACTTCATGGTTAATCAGACTAGAAGTTTATTATTTGTATCCGACTTGTGTCCTAATTTCTTTTGGTTTTACATGTCGATTTCTTTGTATGGCAGAGTTTTGACGTATTTATCTTGTTTTCCACGCATTAGATGGTGATTCCGAATTTGTAATTTTTATTGATATTCCCTTTTAGATATTCTGACTAGCCCTAACAGTAGTTTGAGCAATTACACTACATTAGAGCATGATTTGTTTTATCCTCTTGATTTTTGCTTGGTTGATGTCTATCCTTGCTTTTGAGATTCATGTCTTCGTTGCTTTATCTCGTATAGTCTATGTCTTCAGTCACTGGATTTGCTATTGCTCATGTTTGGTTGTTCATCATTGTAGTTAATTGACTCGGGGTGCTTTCTGGTTCTGTAGCTGAGCAATATTGATTTGACCGATCATGCTCACATCAACGTCAAACTGTCAGATCATGCTCACGTCAGCATCGTGTTCGGCACCACTTACCAAGGTTTGATCGAGTTTGTTGTCGTTAATTTTGTCGTCGGTAATTTGGGTTGGGCTAGCATCCGTCTGTTGGGTCCTTGAATTGTGTGAGTTGGTTGGTGCAAGCTTCTCCATGTTCTGAGTATTGGTAAAAGCGTTAGTACTTCTACTTCGATATAGATCTACTCGAGCGGGAGGTGCTTTTTTTCTTGGGTTGATCATTTTGCTCCCCCTGGCCATGCTGTGTAAGGCGTATATTTTTTCCCTAAGTTATTCTTTTGATCCTGTGGCAGAGGTACCTACCTTTTCATTTTCTTTGAGTTGTTTGTCTGGCATTCCAATAAATTCGACGAGAAGTCCTTTTTGAATCCAATGTTCAATTTCATCTTTAAGCTTGTAGCAGTCTTCAATATCATGCATGTGATCCTGTAGAAGGAACAATACTTTTTTTTTGTCTCTTCCTTCCAAGTTTTTTCTCATTCTGAGTGGTCAGTTGACGTTTTCCTAATTCGCCATATATTTCAGGATATTTGCCTGGCTTGTCTTCAGGGCTGTGTATGGTTTGTATGTATTTTTCATCACGTTGGTTATCCGCTCATGTCTGGGCTGCATTGATTGTAACTTCCCGAATTCTCGCAGGTTGGATTCGGTTCTTCCGCCATCCGATGTTTCTTTGCCTGACTGCTATCTTCTCGAGACCCGTCATCTCGTCTTTTCTCATCCCTCATTTCCCTTTTCCTTGAACGATTCTCCCTTTTCTTGGTCATTTTTCCTTCTGGCAGCTTTCATCTCCTCAAGAGAAATGTGTTTTTGGCAGAATTGCCAAGCTTTTTGGAGGTTCCAGGTTGAGAGCATAAAAGAGGAGTCTGCCTTCATCCCGACGGTGAAAGTTGCAGCGGTTGTATCATCGCTCAACCATCGATCATTGTCAATTCGTTGGTAAAACGAGTGATGTATTCTCGTATCATTACTTCGGGCTTTTTCTTGATATGGAGGAGGTAGTATGGTCCATTCCTCATTCGTTGACTTTCGATGAATCTTGTGAGAAAGGCGGTAGCTAGCGCCTGGAAGGGGTCTATTGACCTCGGTGGTAGGTTGTTGAACCAATTCATTGTTGTGGAGGTAAGACTAGATTGACTCTGTAGTCTCCTTCAACGCCATCATGTGGTGGAAGTGCCTCAAGTGATCTATTGGGTCGGTAGTGCCGTCATATACTTCAAACTTTGGTGGGGTGAACCTCTTTTGCATTGGGGTTATCATGAGAGCGTCGAAGAATGGCGACTTGGGTAGTTCGTACAATACATTGGGATCAGTGATTCCGATTTTAAATGGGATTTCAATAGGTGTTTCGTCGCTCTGTGGAGTCTTACCCTTGAGAAGTTCATTGCTCTCGAGGTTTTCCCGTTGAGGTTCTGCTGGAACTTCGTCGCTCCCTTGAGTTCGGTTGGTGGAGTTTTGCTGGGGTGGCACTTGGATAGGGTTAGTTGACTGAATGCACTCTTGGGTGAGTTTTTCTAGCATCTTCGTCAAGTGGTTCATCTGGACCATAAGTAGGTCTACCCGAGGATCCGTGGCAGCGTCATCGGATGTCTGGGTTGTCTGAGCTATTGCATGTTGTGTATCTTGATTGTCGAGTGCCATTGGCTCGATGATTTGAGTTGTGTCTTGTTTGCGAGCAACTTGTGATACATTGTCGCTAGTAGGAGGGTTATTGTGATCGTCGCTAGATTGAGGATCTGTAGAGTGTGTCATTTGTTCTAACAACTCGTTTATTTTTTATCAGATTTCGATGAACTTCGTCACCGTGGATCTTCTTTTTAGAAAGGAAACTCGTCGTTCCTTACGGACAGCGCCAAACAGATGCGTCCAAATCTCGTCCTCCTAAGAGTTTGACCTCCAAAACAGATGATAGACAGCCAAAGACCATTTTTGTGGCTGAAGGAACTCCAATGCTTAAGTCAACAACTCTGTTTGAAAAAGAAAAAAATCTTGACAAAACTCAGTTAAAGTTGAATACCTTTGTCGAATGTTCCCTTTACCTTTTAAATGGTCGCGATTAATTCTCTATGTGACTTAAGCATGTGAGGCGCAACTGAAGAAGGTGTTTATCGTAACATTCTCTTCCTTTATGGATACGCGTCCATGGAGGCGTAATTCCCTCCACGATTCTTTTTGTGGAACATTTCTCTTCTTTATGAGAGAACTAGTATCGGGCCTGGATTACAACTTTGATTCATACATGCCTGGATTTGGGCTTCGATTATGTCTTCCTATAATGGGACTTTTTTGGGCCATTACGATTGCTTTTAACCTTATTGGGTTTTACGAGTTGGCCCAGTAGATGGCACGCTTGATCCTCGTGATTGATGTCCTCTGCCACGTGTATATCTGTGATGTCTGTCTATTTTGATGTATCATCAACTGTAATCTTTAAGTTATGAAAGAAAGAAAGTTTGTTAAGTAGTATTTCATACTTGTAATTTATAGAATTTAACTAATGAGTCTTCTTTGCATTGCCATGTCGTTGCGTTCGTATTTAGACACGTAAGTACACTTCTGATTTCTTAGGCTATCTTTATCCGCTCTTGGCGAACCAAGCTGTAGGTAGGACCCGAAGTTGTCGTCATCAGTCTTTATGAAATGACTAAACTTTGGTCAAATTCAGCCACCATTGTTATGGTAGGACAATGATCCCTGACAAGCCATCGTGATCAGGCTCCATGAGCTATGACTAGACTCCCACTTTCTAACCCATTGTCCTCTATTCATGGCGGACTAGGTGTTAGAGCGAACCAGAAGTTGTAGTTATTAGTCTTTATGAATGTTTCTCCTTGGCCTTGACCTACACAAGGAACACACAAGAGCCAAAAACCACCGTTGTGGCAGTCAATGGCATTTCGATGCTTAAGTCAGACAAGGCTTGAGAAAGGTGTAATGTTGAACATTGAGTTTTGTGGCGTACCTTTGTTCCTCAACCTTGTGCCCTATTTATCATGTGAGAATCATTGTTCGGCTATGCCTTTGGTGTCGTGGTTTAAGAAAAAATATTTTTTTCGAAACCCTTTCCTTGTTGAGAGTCGTCCATGTATGAGAGTTTCAATACACGACTTGTACTCCGATACCTGTTGGGGATTCATTCCTTGTGGAGTGTTTTCCATGCAGGAGAGTTTTCAGGCACGACTTATACTCTAGTATTTATTTCCTAGCAGGAGTCAATGTGTTGATGGCTTTCCTATCATAGGTCAAAACCCGAGATACTTGAGTTATTAGGTCTTACAGGTACTAAGCTTGACTATGTGACATATGGGTCTAGTAGGGAATCGCTAATTGGGTCCAACCTCCTAGAACCTGCCTCAGTAGGCTTGTGTTATCTGGGTTTTGCCAGATTGGGCGCTCATCTAAGCCCCCTTTACTTTGTTGATGAGATCATCAGGACACGTGTATGATGTGGATTACTGGATGGTTTGGTGTATCATCAATTGCTCCCTCGAGTTAATGGACCAACCTACAAGTCAACTAAGTCACTTCATGATGGAATTGTACAGTCATGATGATTTACTCTGAAACATTTTCCTCGAGCGGCGCACATCATTGATTGAGTACGTGACTACTCGAAAAGTTCATGAATCCTCGCTTATTTTTAAGCTTTTTTCGTTGCAAAGAAAAATTTCTTTACTTCCGCAACTTTTTCTGAAACTCCTTGTTCCCTTGCTTACGCATTCTTGCTTCTATTTTCGCGAGTGTAATCGAAAGCTTGTACCTCCTTCGATGGCAGATATAAGTGAACTTAATCCCGACCAGGCACTATCCCTCGCTTGCTATGATTTTTTTCAGGACATGTTAGTCGACAAACCTGGTCTAGTTAATCTCAGAGATCAATACTGGATTCCTAAGTAATTGTAACTTGTCCTTTTGGGTTTGGTCAATTCTCGCTAAGGCCTCCGAAGGGATTTATCGCCTTGCATAAGGGCATGATTTAATTGGGGGTCTGATTTTCGGTCGCAGAAGATATCTAGTGCTTTCTAGCGTATCTTCGTATTCCTCCCACTCATATGGTTCGAAACGGGTTCAAAACCTTGATCGTTGTTCTTATCAGGGTGAAGGACGTCAACCTTCGAGTGACTCTGCAAGTGATCTATTTACTAACTTCCCCTCGTTTGAACGCTCACGGGGCTTGCCAGTGGAGCACGCCAATTTGTCTGGGTTCACTGTCGGACGATTTCAAATCCTGGCAGAAATATTATTTTTCGGCTTCTTCGGACTCAACATATTTTAAGTTGGAAGTTCATCCGCTCCTCAGAGGTTTCAAATTGGCTAAAAGTGAGGATAATGTTCCTCTTCTTTTTTCTTATTCAATCACTGTGGATGTTCACGGAAAAGTTATTTTTATTTGCAGAAAAGTTTTCGGCTCCATTCCTCTCTGAGTAAGAGGAGTTGATAAAGAAAAATTTCATTGATCTGACTTTTTATGCTCGTGGAAGAGGTTACGCATCCGAATAACATCGCGTGGAGTGGGGTTTTTGAGAATTTTCATAAAGCTCACACTATGTTCAGAACGTCGACTCAAGAGGCCGGCAGTCGTCCTTAAAGGAAAAGAAAGCTCACAATGCCTAGTTCAACAAGGCAGGCTGAGTTGGAGGCAGCTCTGCCACTTATTACCCGACCCAAGAGGAGGCGAGCTAATCCCAAGGCCGCTCATTTTTCTCATTCGCTGGTTTCGCTGGATAAAAGGGTGACCATTGCGGAGCCTGGACACACTCAGTCCGCCAAGGAGATGGTTTTGGAAGAGAAGGGTGTTTTGTTCAAATTTCCCCCTGACACTGACTTGGAGCATTTCCAAGGGATCCCCTAAAATAGCCAAAAAGCTAATTTAGGGGGCTCGTGTAGGAAAATCGAAGCTCCAAGGGAACCTGTAGACTTCCCTTATTTTAACTTTACTTATACCTTCCCCCCTATAATTGGGGGCATCCATACCATCCCACAAATCCTAACGAATATTAAACTATTCCAGCTCTTTTATTTTTTCAAATTAAAAACCAAAACAAGGATGAAAAAGTGGAAGATATATTTGAATAATGATGTAAAAGTTAAAATAGGGAATGTGGTTGGAGTGATAAAAAAATAGGGGATCCCTAAATTTGACTTTTGGTTAAAATGTGGGATGGTTGATCCTTCATTTTAAGTTTTGCCCTGTGATATGCTCTTAGGGGGGATCGTTCGGAGTCGGCGGGCACTGGTGATCTCAATCTACTGGGTGCTGGAGATACCGAAGCTCCTCAATCTATCAGGTTCTTGGAAACCAATCTCGGCACTGAAGTTGCTAGGGTTCCTCTTCTTCACTTTGCTAAAGTCGTAGCTGCAAGGAGTGGTTCTCTTCCCTCTCTCCCGCCCACAAACCTTGATGCAAGGCGTCAGGCTGAGCCCAAAGCTAACAAGACTTTGGCTGTGAAATTGAAATCCTCGAAAAGGGCCCCTGGCACTATGCTGAAGTCCAAGGGTAGAACGGGCGTGTTTTGGATCAGAGTGAGCTGTATCCTGCTTCCTGAATCGAACTTCCCGATCTGAGGTCAAGTGTGCAAGACTAACACCTGGAAGTGGACGCGCCAGTCATTTATGAGCATAAGACCATAAATGGTTTGAGTTGATGAACTCTCAGGAGCCAGTGTCCACGAAGGTGACGATGGAAGAGTGCACCGATAAGGGCCAGAGGCATTTGATGCTAGGGATGGTGTTGTTGAACCACACTGCCTTGGCTGGAACCGAAGTGGAAACAGTGCGCAATAGAGTGTATGCCATGGAGATGACTTTTGCTAACTTATAGAAGTCTTATTCTGACGCACTTTATCAAATCGAGTCCCAAAATAAGTAGCTGGCGGAGTCTGGTGTTGGGGTGGACTCTAAGTCTCGTTTGCAGGATGATTTTAAAGCCAAGCTGGAAGCCTTTAAAGTTGAGCTAGATTTTCCAAGGCAAGCTTGGTGTCGACTGAAACAGTGCTGGGGTGCACTTTGGAGGAGTTGAAGCGTGCCCAAGAGGTGGTGGATAAGGCACAGGCTGATCTATGAGCTCAAGCTTTTGAATGGGAGAAATTTGAGTCTGAATGGAATGCCTTGTGCCATTAGCTTGAATTCGGAGTTGTTGACAGCCTTCGTCGTGTCCGCGAAGCGGAGGATCAACCTGATTCTGTGATGGATTAGCTAATCACGCTAAAACAACAACTGGCAGAGGAGCAAGGTCAGGCAGTTGTGCTTGCTGACATGTCATAGAAGTTGGAAAAGAGTCTAGGGGAGCTGAAGCCCGTGAACAAAAGCTGCGTGAACGTTAGGAGACTTTGGATTTTGCCGAGGTCGTTAAGGGTAGGCGGGAGCTACTAGAGCTGATTGAAGACGAACACCCGCACATTGAGTTCGCTTACTACAAAAAGTTGCTTATGCAAAGATTAACAAGGAATAAGCTTCCGATCAAGCGCCCACAACTGGCAATTCAGGACAGACTCCTTACGCTGCTGACCCATCCCCTATAATCTTTTCTGATGTAATTGGCTATTCAGCCGTTGGAACAGATCCGCCCCAACAACTGTAATCTTTAAGTTATGAAAGAAAGAAAGTTTGTTAAGTAGTATTTCATACTTGTAATTTCTAGAATTTAGATGCTAAGTCTTATCTGCATTGCCATGTCCTTGCGTTGGTTTTTAGACATGTAATCACACATCTGATTTCTTAAGTCATCTTAATTCGCTTTTGGCAAACCAGGCTGTAGGTCGAACCGGAAGTTGTCGTCATCAGTCTATATGAGCTGACTAAACTTTGGTCAAGTTCGGTCACCATTGTTATGGTAAGACAATGATCTCCGACAAGACATCGTGATCAGGCTCCAAGAGCTTTGACTAGACTCTCACTTTCTAAGCAACCGTCATCCGCTCTTTGTGGACTAGGCATTAGAGCAAACCATAAGTTGCAGTTATCAGTCTTTACGAGTTGTTCTCCTTGATCTTGACCTGCACAAGTAACACACATGAGCCAAAGACCACCGTTGTGGCGGCCAATGGCAGTCCGATGCTTAAGTCAGATAGGGCTTGAGAAAGGTGTAATGTAGTAAATTAGGTTCTGTAGCGTACCTTTGTTCCTCAACCATGTGCCATATTTATCATGTGAGAGTCATTATTCGGCTATGCCTTTGGTGGCGTAGTTTATCGAAAGATATTCATTTTGAGACATTTTCCTTGTTGAGAGCCATCCATGTAGGAGAGTTTCCATACACGACTTGTACTCTGATACCTGTTGGGGATTCTTCCCTTGTGGAGTGTTTTCCATGCAAAAGAGTTTTCATACACGACTTATACTCCAGTATTTATTTCCTAGTAAGAGTTAATGTGCTGCTAGCATGCCTATCTTGGGTCATACCCCTAGATACTTGCCTTGTTAAAGTCTTACGGGTACTGGGCTTGACCATGTGACTTATGGGCTTAATAGGGTACTGTTGATTGGGCCCAACCTTCTGGAGCCTGCCTCAATAGGATTTGTGTTATCTGGGCTTTGCCAAATTGGGCGCTGATCTAGGCCCATTTTACAATGTTGACGAGATCATCATGACACGTGTATGGTGCAAATTACTGAATGGTTCGGTATATCATCAGCTGATCCCCCCGAGTTAGTGGGCCAGCTTGTCAGGCCACTATGTCACTTCATGATGAAACTATACAGTCGTGATGATTGAGTCTGAAACATTTTCCTCAAGTGGCGCACATCATTAATTGAGTACTTGACTGCACGAAAAGGGTGTGAATCCTCGCTTCTATTTAAGCTTTTTTCTATGCAGAAAATATTTATATACTTCTGCAACTTTTCTGAAACTTCTTCATGTTCTCTTGCTTCTGCATTCTTGCTTCTATTTTCGCGAGTGTCATCGAAAGCTTGTACCTCCTTCGATGGGGGATAGGAGTGAACTTAATCCCGACCAGAGGCTATCCCTTGTTTGCTATGAGTTTTTTTCGGAACATGTTGGTCGACAAACCTGGTTTGGTAGGTCTAAGGAATCAATACCGGATTCCTGTGGACTTGGAACTTGTCTTATTGGGTTAAGGTCAATCCCCGCTGAGGCCCGTGAAGGAATTCATCGCCTTGCATAAGGGCATGTTTCAATCAGGGGTCTGATTTCCGACCCCAGAAGATATCTAGCACATATTCGTATTCTTGCCACTCAAATAATTCCAAACGGGTTTAGAATCTTGATCGTCGTTCTTATCAGTGTGAAAGACGCAAACCTTCGAGTAACTCCGCAGATGATCCATCTGTTGACTTCCCCTCGTTTGAAAGCTCACGAGGCCTGCCAGTTGTGCACGCTAATTTGTCCGGGTTCACTGTCAGACGATTTCAAGTCCTGGCGGAAATAATGTTTTATGGCTTCTTCGGATTTTATATATTTTAAGGTGGAAAGTCGTCCACTCCTTAGAGGTTTCAAATTGGCTAACAGTGAGCATAATGTTCCTCTTCTTTTTTCTTGTCCAATCACTGTGGATGTTGCACTAAATAGTTGTTTTTTTCTGCAGAAAAATTTTCGGCTCCAGTGCTCTCTGAGTAGGTGGAGTGGATAATGAAAAAGTTCAATGATCTAACTTTTTAGCCCAATGAAGATGTTAGGCATCTGAGCAATATCGCGCGGAGTGGGTTATTTGAGAACTTTCATGAGGCTACCACTCTTTTCAGAACACCGACTAAGGAAACTAGCGATCTTCCTTAAAGGAAGAGTGAGCTGACAATGCCTAGTCCGAAAGGCAAGCTGAGTTGGAGGTAGCTCTGCCACTTATTACCCGGCCCAAGAGGAAGCGAGCTAATCCCAAGATCACTCCTTTTCATCCGCTGGTTTCGCTGGATAAAAAGGTGACCATTGCGGAGCCAGGACATGCTAATTCCGTCAAGGAGATGGTTTTCGAATAGCAGAGTGCTTTGCCCGAATTTCCTGCCTCCGACACTGACTTAGAGCATCTCCAAGGGATTCCCTAAAATAGCCAAAAAGCTATTTTAGGGGGCTCATGTGGGAAAATCTATGCTCCAAGGGAACCCCTAAAATTTTTTATTATTTAACTGTACTTCTACATTCCCCCTATATTTAGGCGCATCCATACCATCCCCCAAATCCTAAAGAATATTAAAATATTCCATCTCTTTTAATTTCCCGAATTAAAAAAAAATTATTGAAAAAGTGGAAGATATATTTAAATAATGATAAAAAAAATTGAAATAGGGAATGTGGTTGGAGTAATGAAAAAATATAGATCCCGAAATTTAGCTTTTGGTTAAAATGGGAGATGGTTGATCCCCCATTTTAACTTTTATCCTTAAAGATGCTCTTAGGGGGAGTCATTTGGAGCCAGTAGGCACTAGTGATCTCAGTCTACTAGGCGCAGGAGATATCGAAGCTCTTCAATTTGTCCAGTCCTTGGGTACCGATCCTGCCACTGAAGTTGCTAGGATTCATCTTCCTCACTTTTCTGAAGTCATCGCTGCAGGGAGTGGTTATCTTTCATTTCTCCCGCCCACAAACCCTGATGCATGGCGTCAGGCTAAGCCCCAAGCTAAGAAGGTTTTGGATGGGAAACGAAAAATCTTCGAAGGGGCCCTCTTGCACTGTGTTGAATTCCAAGGGTGGAGCGAGCATATTTTTGGATCAGAGTGACCTGCATCATGCTGCCCGAATTGGACTTCCCATTGTAGGGTCAAGTGCGTGATGCTGACAGTTGGAAGTGGACAAGCCAGTCATTTCTGAACGGAAGACCACAAATGGTTTGAATGGATAAACTCTCTCGAGCCAGTGTCCACGAATGTGACAATAGATGAGCTCGCCGATAAGGGCTAGAGGCATTTGATGCATGGGATAGCTCTGTTAAACCACACTGCCATGGATGGAACCGAAATGGAAGCAGCACGCGATAGAGTGTATGCCATGGAGATGACTTTTGCTAACTTGCAGAAGTCTTCAGCAGCTGACGAAGTTTGGTGTTGTGGCGGACTCTGAGTAGTGTTTGCGGGCTATTTTTGAAGCCAATCTGGAAGCCTCCAAAGTTGAGATGAGCTGGACTTTTCCAAGGCTAGCTTGGTGTCAGCTGAAGCAGAGCTAGAGCACACTCAGGAGAAGTTGAGGCATGCTCAAGAGGTGGTGAATAAGGCACAGGTTGATTTGCGAACCCGAGCTACTGAAAAGGGAGCAAGTAGAGTCTGAATGGATTGCCTTACGCCGGTAGCTTGAATCTGAAGTTGCTGATGGCTTTCGTCGAGTCCGCGAAGTGGAGTATCAAGCCGCTTCTGCAATGGATGAGCTAATCACGCTAAAGTAGCAACTAGCAGAGGAGCAAGCTCAAGCAGTTGCGCTTGTGGACTGGCTGGAAAACGCGAAAAAGAGTCTGGAAAATGTGAAGCTCGAGAAAAGAAGTTGCATGAACGTCAAAAGACTCTGGATTTTGCCGAGGTCATCAAGTGTAGGCTGGAGCTGCTAGAGCTGATTGAAGATGAACACCCTCACCTTGACATAACTTACTACAAAAAAGTTGCTTATGCGAAAAGTGTTGAGGAAAAAGCTTTCGATCAAGCGCCCTCGATCAACTGGCAATTTGGGACATACTCCCGACGCTATTGACCCATCCCCTATAATCTCTTATAATGTAATTGACTCTTTGGCAACTGGAACAGATCCTCCCCAACAACTGTAATCTTTAAGTTAAGAAAGAAAGAAAGTTTGTTAAGTAATATTTCATACTTGTAATTTCTAGAATTTAGTTGTTGAGTCTTCTTTCCATTGTGATGTCATTGCATTGGTCTTTAGACATGTAATCACACATCTGATTTCTTAAGCCATCTTAATCCGTTCTTTTCGAACCAGGCTGTAGGTTGGACCAGAAGTTGTAGTCATATGTTTTTATGAGCTAACATAACTTTGGTCATGTTCGACCACCATTGTTATGGTAGGACAATGATCCCTTGCAAGCCATCGTGATCAGGGTCTATGAGCTCTGACTAGACTCCCACTTTCTAAGCCGTCATTATTCACTATTGGCGGACTAGGCATTAGAGCGGACAAGAAGTTGTAGTTATCAGTGTTCACGAGTTGTTCACCTTGACCTTGACCTTGACATTGACTTGCACAAGGAACACACGTGAGCCAAAGACCCATTGTGGCGGCCGATGGCACTCCGATGCTTAAGTTAGACAAGGCTTGAGAAAGGTGTAATGTTTTAAATTGGGTATTATAGCGTACCTTAGTTCCTCAACCTTGTGCCCTATTTATCATGCGAGAGTCATTGTTCGGCTATGCCTTTGGCGGCGTGGTTTAAGGAAAGATATTTGTTTTGAGACCCTTTCCTTGTTGAGAGTCGTCCATGTAGGAGAGTTTCCATACACGACTGTCTCTGAAACTTGTTGGGGATTCTTTCCCTTGTGGAGTGTTTTCCATACATGAGAGTTTTCATGCACGACTTATACTCTAGTATTTATTTCCTAGTAGGAGTCAATGTACTACTGGCTTGCAATTCTTACGGGTACTGGGCTTGACCATGTGAGTTATGGGCTTAATAAGGCACCGTCGATTGGGTCCAACCTCCTGGAACCTTCTTCAGTGGGCTTTGCCAGATTGGGTGCTCATCTAGGCCCGCTTTACTTTGTTGACGAGATCATCATGACACGTGTACGGTGCAAATTACTGGATGGTTCGATGTAACATCAGCTGCTCCCCTTGAGTTAGTGGGCCAGCTTGCCGGTCCACTAAGTCACTTCATGATGAAACTGTACAGTCGTGATGATTGAGTCTGAAATGTTTTCCTCGAGAAGTGCACATCATAAATTGAGTATGTGACTGCTCGAAAAGGGCGCGAATCCTCACTTCTATTTAAGTTTTCTTCTTTATGGAGAAAAGTTTCTTTACTTCTGCAACTTTTTTGAAACTCCTTCTTACTCTCTTGCCTCTGCATTCTTGCTTCTATTTTCGCTAGTGTAACTGAAAGCTTATACCTACTTCGATAGCTGATAGGAGTGGACTTAATACCGACCAGGTGTTATCCCTCGCTTGCTATGAGTTTTTTTGGGACATATTGGTCAACAAACCTGGTTTGGTTAGTCTTAGGAATCAATACCAGATTCCTAAAGACATGGAACTTGTCCTATTGGGTTATGGTAAATCCCCGCTGAAGCCTCTAAAGGGATTCATCGCCTTGCATTTGGGCATGTTTCAATCGGGGGTCTAATTTTCAGTCCCATAAGATATCTAGCACTTTCTGGCATATCTTCATATTTCTCCCGCTCTGATGGTTCCAAACGGGTTCGGAACCTTGATCGTCGTTCTTATCATGGCGAATGACGGCGACCTTCGAGTGACT
Source organism: Berberis vulgaris (assembly GCA_963556465.1). NCBI lineage: Eukaryota > Viridiplantae > Streptophyta > Magnoliopsida > Ranunculales > Berberidaceae > Berberis > Berberis vulgaris. Next base: position 54,066,721 of record OY747124.1, on the reverse strand, counting down.
CCGCAGGTGATCCATCTGCTAACATCCCCTCGTTTGAACGCTCACGGGGCCTGCCATCTGAGCACGCCAATTTGTCCGGGTTCACTGTTGGACGATTTCAAGTCTTGGCAGAAATATTCTTTTTTGGCTTCTTCGGATTTTGTATTTTAAGATGGAAGGTCGTCCCCTCCTCAGAAGTTTCAAATTGGCTATCAATGAGCATAATGTTCTTTTTCTTTTTTCTTGTCCAATCACTGTGGATGTTGCACTGAATAGTTTTTTTTTCTGCAGAAAAATTTCTGGCTCCAATCCTCTCTGAGAAGGAGTCGATAATGAAAAAGTTCAATGATCTGACTTTTATGCCCATTGAAGAGGTTACACATCTGAGCAATATCGCGTAAAGTGGGCTATTTGAAAATTTTCATGAAGCTACCACTTTGTTCAGAACGTCGACTAAGGAGGCTGGCGGTCGTCCTTCAAGGAAGAGAAAACTGACAATGCCTAGTTCGACAAGGCAGGCTGAATTGGATGCACCTCTGCCACTTATTTTTCGACCCAAGAGGAAGCGAGCTAATCCCAAGACCGCTTCTTCTTCTCATCCGCTGGTTCCGCTGGATAAACAAGTTATCATTGCACAACCTAGACATGCTCAATCTGCCAAGGAGATTGTTTTGGAAGAGCAGAGTGCTTTGCCCGAATTTCCTGCCCCGAATTTTCTATACACGACTTGTATTTCGATACTTGTTGGAGATTCTTCTCTTGTGGAGTGTTGTTCATGTAGGAGAGTTTCCTTGCATGACTTATACTTTGGTATTTGTTTCCTAGTAGGAGTCAATATGCTATTGGCCTGTTTTTCTAAGGTCAAACCCCTAGATACTTGCCTTATTAGGTCTTACGGGTATTGGGCTTGACCATGTGACTTATGAGCTTAAAATTGCATCATTGATTGTCTCCAACCTCCTTAAACTTGCCTCAGTATGCTTTGTGTTATCTGGACTTTGCCAGATTGGACGCTCATCTAGACCCTCTTTACTCTGTTGACGAGATCATCATGACACGTATACAGTGCAGAGTACTGAATGGTTTAGTGTATCATCATATATATAACATAATAAAACCTTACTCATGAGTTGGCATAGTCAATTGAAAATATATGTCCAAAATCTGGGTAGGACCAAGTATAAAAAGTTACAAGAGTCACGCTGGCCCAGAGGCGGACCTACTAAGGGGCCAGGGGGGCATCTGCCCCCCTCAATTTTCAAAATATTTTTACTATATGTCTTACAAAAAAATTTATTTATATAATATATCATACAACATTTCGATTGTTCATTCAACTATTTTAACTTGTTTTTATTGGTGCAATGGTTGGAAGTTAATTAATTTTAGCAAATGACCCGAGTATTCAACAAAAATATATACCATTAGCAAACTCGTACAAGATTTGAGCCTTATATAAACCATTTTTCTATGAAATTGTATTAAGATCATATTATGTTCGCTAATTTCAATTTTTTTAGCTTCAACTAGATACTTGTCCTAGTTATTTTGTGATTTTAGTTTTATATTATAGTTATTACGCTCGTTTCCCCCTTGCTAAGGTTATCGAAATTGCGACCATATTTTGGCTTAAATTGGACTACAATAGATTCGAGCGCTACTTCAACGTCAAGCCTATACCATAAGGATCAGTAAAAAATATTATCTATTAGACGGGTCATGCACCCGTGTGTCTCACAAGAGCAGAACAAAACTGGTATGTGCAATGTACTTTTGATAGTTGTATTTTTTATTAGTTACTAGCTCAGATAAGAATTTTTATTTTTGGCTCGACCCTTGATAACTACTATTATCAATTAATAATTATTTGTCATTTTGCCCCCCCCCCCCCGACTAAATTCTTGAGTTCGCCACTGCGCTGGCGTGTTGACTCAATAGCAACTCACATCTAGTTAAACCATATCTATGAATGGGCAAATTGAATGAGATGAAAACATTAATTACGTACTTACCAAAAGAAAAATAACAATCAATACTAGAAAAGTAGTGTACCATAGGTGGATGCCTGGTATTCAAGTGATCCAAATGGGCTTGTCTTATTAGCGAGGAAACGGGCGAGGGAGGGGGGTGCAACCCTCCATCTCCCTCGAGATGCGCAAAGGCACACATCTCGAGGGGGATGGGGGGTTGCACCCCCTCCCTCGCCCGTTTCCTCGCCAATTAGAATTCCCGAATCCAAATACATGCAAACCATGTTATTATAAAAGAAAATTGTGGATGGCCTAGCATGACAGTTAGATTACTTGGAGTCAAGACCCAACCGTAAAATTATAAAAGCCCATATACTAGTTCTATATTGGTTCAACAATTGATTAATGTTGTTTTTCTTTGCTAGGTTCGTGACTTATCATTGCCCATTTACTTTTGTCTAAGCAGACTCAAAGAAAGCAAGTTTTGCTTTGAAACTAAATTAACCTGTGGCCTATGTTTGAGAGATGGGTGTAGGGGTGGGCATGAGACGGGATGGACCTCAACCATATCTCATCATGTTTGTTTTGGATTGGGACGAGATAAACCTCATTCCGACCTCATCCCATCCCAAATGAGTTCGAGACGGGACGGGATGAGACGAGATGAGCATGTACTAAATAGTCTTCCAATGAAGAATAATTTATGTACAGATAACTTCATCATAACAATATAAAATTTCATTTCACATTGCTTACACACCAATAATGCATAATTTATGTACATACAACTTTCATTATAACAATATAAAATGTCATATAAAATTTTATCTCACATTGCTCCCAATTTCAGCTCACGAAACCCTCATTTGCTTTTATTTTTTACAAGAATAATTATTATATAATCAATCTAAAATGTGAAAAAACCTAAATTTTCATGGGTTCTATTTGACCTAAAATATTCAAACTAAAGTTTCTATCTAAACAAAGAGTACCAAATCAAACAAGTTTTCAAACAATAGATGTTTTAATTTAATTTGAACACATCCTAAATTTTCTTTAAGAAGAGTAGTTTGATTAAAATTAATAATAATAAACATTAAATAAATAAGTTCGGGACGGGATGAGCGAGATTAAAAATCTCCATCCCAAACCCATCCTAGATCGGGACGGGATGGGTTTGGGATGAGTTTGATCAATTCCAAAAAATCTCAAAAAAATCAGGACGAAATGGGATGAGACCGAGATAGGATCAGAATTACGGGATGGAATGCTCAGCCCTAGATATGGGTGCGTATCTATGACTAATTATGAATGGAATCAATTTCGCAACTAAAATTGTACCTTAAAACTGAAAAATGAGAGCCCACTCTAACAAGGGCATTCGATCATGTTGCTTTGCACTTTAATGGAGCAATCAACAAAATTAAGAATTTGGGTTCAGAAATATAAAACCCAAAATGACATCGCAATCTTCTCACAAGCTCAATAGTCATGAGAGCCCACTCATTTGGTTAAATTCAGTCAAAGCTGAGTGAAGTAAGTTGTCATCCGCCCATCGAAAAAATACGAACAGAGCATAGTCATCGGAAAAATCACTAGTTCCACAGTGTCAAGTGCGATGATTCATGATCACAGTTTGGCATAGGATTTACACCAGACCCATAGGATTCACCTCACCTTCGTCGTGGACAAAAATGGATGTTGATGGTATCAAGATCGAATGATGGAGTTGTTAACACGATGGGTAAGTAGATTGGATTAGTAGTTATACAGGATGTTCAAGTCAGCAAACCAATAGAAAATAGAACAAAATTCAAAAGAGATAATATTAAGGGGAGGAACACTTCTAGGCGGCGAGGAAACGGGCGAGGGAAGGGGTGCAACCCTTCATCCCCCTCGAGATTCACAATGGCATGCATCTCGAGGGAGATGAAGGTTCACACCCCCTCCCTCGCCCGTTTCCTCGCTGGTTCCCTCGCCATTTAGAAAAAGCGAAGAGGTTTTACAAAAGGCAGACACTATCACTTCTATTGAAGGACATCACCATCTTTCTGAAGGATACCACTACTACTGAAGGACGAACATCATCTATAAATGGAAAAAAAAACCCTAACTTATTCTCCTATCTTCTTCCTCGCTCCCTCTCCCCCCTCCCCCCTCCCTTCTCCATCAAGAACCATCACCACTACCCGCCACCATCAATTGAACCACCACACCATTGGCCTCCTCCTCAACCTCCTCTCACCCTCTCTTCTCCTATCTCCTTCTCTTCTCCATCAAGAATCATCACCACCCCGCCACCATCAACCGCACTACCATACCGTCGGCCTCCTCCTTCTTCTCCTCATCTCTCCCTCTCTTTTCTCTTATGTGTTTTTTCGTCTTTTCTTATCTTATTTTCTTCTTATTTTTTCTTCTCTTATTTTCTTCACAACAAAATGTTGTGAATTAACAAACACAAATTGAAATTAAAAAAAAAAAAATTAATAGAAAAAACACAAAAACAAACATTAAACATTAGATCTTCCAGTAACATTTTTAAATATTACAAAATAAATACAAAAAATACATTAATTGTCTTGGAGATGCTCAACAAAGCCTTTCGAGGGATGACATTCGCGACTCTTTTCGTCAGAGCAGTAGTAGTCCACTAACGAATTCCCACCATCACCATCATCATCGTCCTCTGATGAGGATGATGATGATTCACTATCATCTTCCTCCTTTGACTATCCTTATTCCTCATCATCGTCCAACGATGACGAGTGAGGGTCCTCATACCAAAAAAATTCTTCTTCTGGATCCTCAATATCATCCCATTCTTCGTCTAAGGTTCCTTCTTTAAACGTTAGTCTTTTTTCTTCATCTTCTATTCTTTCTCATGAATTGGTGATGAATACTAGTAGACTACTCCCCCTTTATAGTGCTCAACTTAAATGACATTTGTATTCTCAACCAATTTTATTTGCATTCTCAAGCAATTTTATTTGTCTTCCCGATAAATTCTATTTGTCTTCTCAAGGAATTTTCTTATGATTATGCAATCATGGTGGTTTTCCCATGTAAGCATTAACACTTCCTAAAAGGCTTCTTGAATCTCATAGACAAACGAAAAAATGAAAATAATCCTCTGAGATACTCAAACGCAGCGGCAAAAGTAAGCTCAATAATAACAATCGCAGTAAATGGACGCGAATGTGATATTACAAATTGCAGAAATTCTGCAATTGTTTGAAACAGAGTCAGGTTTTTGCCCAAAACGCAGCGGCTCACTTCCTCGCAGGAGCTGCTGCATTTGGACAGAAAACAGACTTTGTTCATTTTTTTATTTTTGTGTTTGAATCTTTTTTTATCATTTTTTTTTTCAATTCCTATGGGTATGCTACACTATTGACATATTTGATTTATTGTTAAATCTCGCTTTTGACCTTCTCAAGTTGAAGTGTTCAAAAGCGAGGCTTAGCAATAAATCAAATATGCCAATAGTGTATCAAACCCATAAGAATTGAAAAAAAACCCAAAAAAGGTTCAAATACAAAAATTTGAAAATTTGGAAAGAGTCCGGTTTCTGTCCAAATGCAGCAGCCGCTGCGAATGGAATTAATATCCTCGCAGCGATCATTGCATTTGGACAGAAGCCGGACTTTGTCCATTTTTTGTTTTTTATATTAAATTTTTTTTTTCATTTTTTCAATTTCTATGGGTTTGATATACTATTGAAATATTTGATTTATTAATAAACCCCACTTTTGAATACCACAACTTGAGAAGGTCAAAAGTGGGGTTTAGCAATAAATCGAAATGTCAATACTGTAGCAAACCCATAGGAATAGAAAAAATGAAAAAAAATATTCAAATACAAAACATAAAAATAAAAATTGACAAAGTCTGGTTTCGTCCAAACGCAGCGGTCGCTACGAGGAAGTGTCTTATCATCGCACTAGCCGCTGCGTTTGGATCTTCTGGGCCTTTTGGACAAGGTCACATGATCCGTTGCGAGTATCCTTATTATGCTCACATGAGCCGCTGCAATTATGAGTGTGTGGCTCGCATGAACCGTTGCGTTTGGGTGCAAACTCGTACTACTCAATTATGTTTCAGGGCACTTACAAGGGTTATTTTCAAATCCTCGAGGGTCTTAGACAAGGAGACCCCTTCTCTCCTTTTTTATTTATTATTGCAACTGAAGTCTTGAGTAGAAATAAAAAAGCATAATTTTATTTTTTGAATTTGAAGGAAAAAAAATATATTTTGGGAAGCAAAACTGCAAATGGAAGTGTTTTTGTTGTATTTTGTATATTATACATGCAAATATTATAAGCAATGAAAATATAATTGCAAATACTCACAAATTCCTAACCGCATTATATAACCAACATCCCAAAATTCTTATATATATAAACTTAAAATATGGGCATCTCGGATCAAACACTAACATTTACAATTGGCTATCAACTAGATCAACATTTACAATTCCTAAGCATAAGGGCTTCTCGGATCAACAAGATCAAACACTAAGCATAAGGGCTTCTCGGATCATACACCAGCATTTACAATTGGCTATCAACAACATCAATATTTACAGTCGCAAATAGTATTTTCTACATTCTTTTTACAACTGAGGCGGTAACTATGTTATTGTTGCACCATCAATATGAGGAATCCGAGTGCACCTTGCATATTTTTTTACAAACTGAGGAGGTAAATGTGTTCTTGCTGCACCATCAACAAATTTATTTGCCCTCGCGGAGGTTCCGATGAGTGTGGAACTGCCGCGAGGGCGAATGAGAAAAACCAAGACGAAAAATAGGAAAAACTCATAAAAGAAGATGTGAGGAGGTGAGATGAGAGGTGGCGGTTGCTAGGTGATGGTGGTGAACGGGGGGAGGAGAAGGAGAGGTGGCGAGGTGGTGGTGGTGGTGAATGGAAGGAGGAGGAGAGGTGGCGAGGTTGTGGTGATGAAGGGAAGGATGAGGATAAGAGGTGGTAGGGAGAAGGGGAGGATGATGAGGTGGCGGTGGCAAGGTGATGGGGTGAAGGGGAGGAGAAGGTGGAGGATGTGGTGGCGGTTGTGGAGAAGAAAGGGAGAGAAGAGAAGATGATGGTTAATGTTTTTTGTTTATATAGTGATGGCGTCCTTTAGTAGATCCAAAAAAATGGTGGGTGGTGGTGTCCATCAGTAGAAGGGGTGGTGTTATTTAGCAGAGGCTTTCACAAAACGCAGCGTCTAAATGATACCATCAATTCTATTAAAGGACGTCATCATTGTCCTATTTTCTAAAGGACACCACCACCTTTGTAAAAGACACTACCAATATATAAAAAACACACCACCTCTCTTTTCATCTCTCTCTTTCTTCTCCATCAAGCACCACCACCACTATACCACTGCCACCTCTCCCCTCCACCGCCGGACTCATCGGGCCGCCACCTCTCCCTTCACCTCTGTTTCTTTTTTTCTTCTTCTTCTCTTCTCTCTTCTCTCTTCTTCTTCTTCTCTTTCTCTCTTCTCCATCAAACACTACCACCCCACCACTGTCGGCGTGGGTGGTAGGGTATGGTGGTGCTGCTAGAGGAGGCGGTGGGGCAAGCGAGGTAGTGTTGCTCTATAAAGAGGGAAGGGAAGGTGAGGGTGGTAGTGTCCTTTAGTAGATAAAAAAAAAAAAAATAGTGAAATGTTAGTGTCCTTCAACAGATGTAATGGTGTAATTTAGTCGCTGCCTTTACAAAACTTCTTTTGAAGGCTTTAACTATCAAAACAGAAGTACATAGCACATTTTGTAACTAAGTACAAAGCAGATTTACAACACTGAATCATATTTAAAATTTATTTATGTAAATATTTCCCAACAAACTATTAAATGTATGCTTTGATTAAGGACAAAACTGTACTTGGATACGAACATATTAATGTATAGGTGTGTAGAAACCATACCTTTGAACCCTTTTGAATAAAAAGTTAGAAGAAGAAGACAAAAAACCAAAAACATCCGTGATACCAAACACAAGCAGGTGCTGGTAAATTGTTGTGTATCCATTAGCTTACTAGACAGAATAATATATAGACAGAATAATATACAGAGAGAACAATGTAGAGGAAGGTGAGAGATTTTCTTATTGATATATATTCAAATATGAGAGGTTAAAGCCATTATATAGGCAATACAACCCTAATCCTAATGCATGTGTCTAAATAGAACCTCGTCCATAATGTACGCATCCACACATATGATAATATAAGTAATATAACTACTAGAAAATAAGGCTTACCTAATAATGTCCTACTACATCAGTCCTCCTAGCCAAAGCACTTAGAGTTCAGATTTGTGATGTGACATTTCAAAATTGTGATGTCACACAAATCCTTGTGTGTCACAGAAGGTTTGGATTGGTGATCTTTTAAACATGGGGAATTCTAAATGTCGAGGAAATGAGGAGGAAACCAGCGAGGGGAGTGAGGTGGAGGGAGGGGAACCATTCCCTCCCCTCGGAATGCGTGCAAGAAAATTCAACGTGCGCATCCCGAGGGGAGGGAATGGTTCCCCTCCCTCCACCTCACTCCCCTAGCTGGTTTCCTCGCTCATTTCCTCGCCATCTAGCCTTACTCTTTAAACATATAGGCGAAGCCCATAAATTCTAGCCGGCTGGATTTGCGGCCTGGGAGGGGCCTTTTTACATCTTTTGCCCCTCTCTCTTTAAACATAACCACAAAGATGTAAAAAGGAGGGGCAAAAAATGTAAAAAAGCCAGGCCAGGCGCCAAAACCAGGCCCAGGCCGGCTTGTAGTTTTATTGAGGAACCATTGGTAGGTTCAAATTAAACTGCAACTAATACAACTTGAACCCAACAACTAACGAGCATAGTCAGCAAGTACATAAATAACTTTAATACGAAAGAGTTGATAAAAACTCAAATTCGGAAGGTAAAAAAAAAGGAATTAGACATAAAGAAACCTATTTACTGATCATATCTGAAGTAGCTAATAGTTTTAGATATTGTTACTGATTTGCATAGGGTGTGATGTCTATTGCACGGAGAGCCCGTGACAAAAACTATAGCTTATGAAACCTTTAGGTAAGTGATGAAGAGTCTCAGTGAAACGATGAATGAGATGAGTCGTGATTGTCATTTGAAGTCCAATATATAGCAAACCAAAATACCATTATTGAACAAGAAATGACTAAAGCGTCCCCACCCCATTTTGGCTTGTGCGCTAGACTTGGATGTAAAACAAACAATTAATCTATACTAAAGCATCCTCTCCCCACCCCATTTTGGCTGGTGCGCTAGACTTGGCTGGTGCGCTAGACTAAAGCATCCTCTCCCCCACGTTTGGCCAATATATACAGACACATAATATATATGATACAACTTTTGAAGAGGATTGACAAAACCAATTAATCTATTTAGACATGCACTAGGTTCCATTAGATTTGCATAAACTTTGTAAGCCATGAACATCATTTTCTGCCAAGTACATGACAAGAAAGTTGTGCAAGTTAAAAGGTGAGGAGTTTTCTATAGGAGTCCAAGAGTGAGCAATATTGTTGTTGGGAACTTTGTAGGGAAGGGGTTAGCTTATGGGTATGTGAAGGAAAACATGATAAGGGCTTGGGGTATCAAAACTTATGATATGAATCTTCATGGAAACAAGGTGTTCGTTTTTAAATTTTATAGACTTGAAGATGGAGAAAAAAGGTCTTAGAGATGGGTCCTTAATTTGCACATTACAAGCAAATTAATTATTCCTCATAAGAACTTGGTATCACCAATGATGAAGGAATATAGTGAAGTGTTGACGTCTCTTCCTATGGGTCAAGGGAAGTTCCACTATTCTTATGGAACCCATAGAAGCCGCAACAAATTGCCAGTGCCATAAGTATCCATTTAATCCTTGACATAGCTACACAACAACACGGGTGGCGGTTGCTAAAGTTTGGTGGAAGTGGAATATTCTTGGAAACCAACTACGTGTTCACAATGTGCAGGATTTGGTCATGCCTCTAATGCATTCCCTAAACAAAAGAATCCAAACAACTCGTTCCTACAATTTGGAAGGAAACAACAGAAGTTAATAATGTTGGGATTTAACCAACTATGTGAATGAAAAAGAAGATAAAGAAAACAAGATAGAGTGTAATCTCTTGATAAAACTAGAACTCTGATGTGTACAGAATTCACTTTATTCACATTGCTTGAAACCAAATAATACATGGGTTTAAATAGGACTCACATGACCACTGAAAATACAAAGAGACTCTTAGAGAAACCAAAAGACACTTAGTAATACTAAAAGACACACTGGAACACCAAAAGACACATCTCTTCTAGAACTAGTCTAGATTAATCTCTAACATCCCTCCTTAAGCTAGACTATCACCATTCCAAGTTTCTTCTTCAACTTGTTGAATGTGTCGGTCTTCAAAGCTTTAGTGAAAATATCGGCAACTTGATCTTGAGATCTGCAAAATTTCACACTGATATGTCCCTCCTTAACCAAGTCTCGAATGAAATGATATTTGATCCTTATATGCTTGCTTTTGCCATGAAAAACCAGATTCTTTGTAAGTGAAATAGCCGAACTGTTATCACAAAACAGTGTAGGAGAACTAACAGGTCCATGCTTGAGTTCACTCAAAACCCAAATCAACCAAAGTGCTTGACAAGATGCAAAAGCCAGTGAGACATATTCGGACTCGGTTGTAGAGAGAGTCACAATAGCTTGCTTTTTAGATGCCCATGAGATTGCGCCGGAACCAATATTAAAAACATATCCGAAAGTGCTTTTACTATCATCAACACTTCCTCCCCAATCACTATCACAATAACCTACCAAACTTGGTTCTTCAACTTTCGTGAATTGAATGCCTTCATGAATTGTTCCACTCACATACCTTAAGACTCTTTTTCCAGCTTCCCAATGATTTTGCCTAGGAAATTCCATGAATCTACTAAGCATACTCACCGCAAACATAAGATCGGGTCTAGTGGAAGTCAAGTACATATGACTACCAACAAGACTTCTATAAAGGGTTCCATCAACATGCCTATTGTCTTCACATTTGCTTAGCTTCAAACCAGCCTCCATAGGTGTGCTAATTGGTAGTGCGCCCTCCATTCTAAACTTTCTTAATAAATCTTTTGCATACTTCCGTTGAGTGATGATGATCCCATCTCTTTGTTGTTTAACTTCAATGCCCAAGAAATAATGGAGTAGTCCCATGTCGGTCATTTCGAACTCATTCATCGTAGCTTTCTTGAAATCTTCATTCATACTTGAACAACTTCCGGTGAATATTAAATCATCAACATATAAGCATACTATCAAAAACTCACCATGAGATCCTTCCTTGGTGTATAGAGTATGTTCAAATGGACATCTTTTAAAACTATTCTTCAAAAAATAGCCATCAATACGACTATACCATGCCCTTGGTGCCTGTTTAAGCCCATATAAGGCTTTTTTTAAATGACATACTTTCTTTTCTTCTCCAATAGTCACATAACCAGGTGGTTGAGTTATATAAACTTCCTCCTCAAGAAAGCCATTCAAGAATGCCGATTTGACATCCATTTGATAGACTTTCCATTCTCTTTGAGCTGCCAATGCAAGTACTGTTCGAATTGTTTCAAGGCGAGCCACGGGTGCAAATACTTCTTGGAAATCAACACCATACTTTTGTTTGTAGCCTTTCACCACCAAGCGTGCTTTGTGCTTATCAACCTCGCCTTTTGAGTTCAATTTTGTTTTGTAAACCCACTTCACATCAAGGGGTTTCTTGTCATTTGGGAGATCAACAAGTTCCCAAGTCTTGTTTCTTTGAATAGCATCAATTTCATTATTCATTGCAAGCTTCCACTTCTCATCTTTAGAAGCCTCTTCAAACATAATTGGATCGGCATCAACAAACAAAGCAAAATTAACCAAATCATCATCCAAATTGCTACTTGTTTGTTCATAAAGATCTTGGATACTCCTTGTCTTTTGCGAAGGGGAAATTGAAGTTGAACTTGAACTTGAAGATGAAGAGGGTGATGAAGTAGAATTGGGAGAAGAAGGTGGAACACCAACCTCTTCGTTTTCTTCAATTGGAGCTTCAATTTCTTCTTCGATTTCTATGCAACTTGAATTTTCTTTGGTTGCATTTTCTCTCCAATTCCAAGATTCTCCTTCATTGAACTTCACATCACGGCTTATAATGAGTTTCTTGGTGAGGGGATTGTACAACTTGTATGCCTTGGAACATTCACTATATCCAACAAAAATGCATTTCTCGGACTTGTCATCTAGCTTCTTTCTTCTTTCATCCGGTACATGTGAATAGGCAATGCTTTCGAAAATTCTCAAGTGATCAACACTTGGTTTGTGTCCGCTCCAAGCTTCTTGTGGCATCTTGTCTTGCACACTTTTATAAGAGGAATGATTCAACAGATAAACAACACATGCTACCGCTTCCGCCCAAAAGGAATTTAGCAATCCCTTGGCCTTCAACATACTTCTAGCCAACTCCATAATTGTGCGATTTTTTCTTTCGGCTACTCCATTTTGTTGTGGGGTACCACGGACTGAAAATTGATGTCGAATACCATGATCTTTTAAGAAATCTCGAAGCCCATGATCAATATATTCTCCCCCTTGATCCGAGCGAAGAGTTTTCAATAGGAAACCACTTTGCTTTTCAACAAAAGCCTTGAAATTTTTGAAACAACCATATACTTCCGATTTTTGTTTTAGAAAGTATATCCAAGTCTTCCTACTATAGTCATCAATGAAGGTAACAAAATAACGGTTACCACCAATTGAAGTAGTATGCATTGCCCCACAAAGATCGGTGTGCACAAGCTCAAGTGGCTTTGACGCTCTCCATGCCTTCCCACTAGGAAAAGAATTCCTACTATGCTTCCCCAAGACACATCCTTCACATACTTTATCTTGAAGTTGAATTGTAGGCAAGCCCTCCACAAGATTCTTCTTTCCCATAAGAGATAGAGTTTTAAAACTCAAGTGACCATATCGATAATGCCATAAGCCAAGACTTGTCTTGAATAGAATAGAAACAAGAATTAATGTTACTTTGGAAAGATAAAGGAAACATTTTGCTTTTGGTCATTCCCACCTTTCCAATAATAACATTATTCTTATCTTTGATCTCACACAAAGATCCCTTGAAATTTACTTCATACCCCTTCAAAAGAAGTTGTCCAACACTTAAGAGATTGTGCTTAAGGCCTGGAACATAAAATATATTTGAGAGCCGCTTTACTCCTTGCTTGGTTTGGACAAGAATATCACCCCTTCCTTTGACTTGAAGCATGTTGTCATCTCCGGTTCTAACTTCACTTTGAAATGTCTCATTTATCTCCACAAAGGCCTTCTTGTTCCCGGTCATGTGGTTGCTACAACCACTATCCACGAACTACACATCTTCTAAGGAAGCTCCATGAACATTGCATGTAAGGAAAAGATTGTCTTCTTCCTCCTCATGCATAAAATTGGATTCTTTGTTGTCTTACTCCATCCTCTTTCTACAATATCTCTTGACATGGCCATACATATGACAACGATGGCATTGAATATTTGATAAGGAAGATCTCCCTCTTCCACGATAAGATGAAGACTCACCATCATGAGATTTCTCTTGTCCACCATAGCCTCTTCCTCTACCACGAGAAGTGGCTCTTCCACGACTTCTTCCTCTCAAGCCATCTTTAGATGAATCTCTAAAGGAGACTTGCGTTTGAAAGGCTTGTTCAATAGAACTAGAATCATATTGCTTCATTCGTAGTTCATGGGATTGTAGTGATCCCAATAAACTCTCCACCGACAAAGAAGATAAATCCTTGGATTCTTCAATAGCAACAACACTAGACTCAAATTTTCGAGTCAAACTCCGAAGGATCTTTTCGACAATTCTTTGGTCTTCTAGATTCTCACCATTCAATCTCAATTGGTTGACAGTTGAGATAACCCGATTGAAGTATTCTTCAATAGTCTCGGACTCCTTCATTCTTAGTGTATCTAACTCCCCTCGAAGAGTTTGTAGACGCACCATCTTGACTTTGTCATCTCCTTTGTATGAAGAATAAAGAATATCCCAAGCTTGTTTAGCCGTTGTGGCTACTAAAATTTTGTCCAGAATAGCTTCATCTACTGTTTCATAATGAAATACTTGGCTTTGTAGTATTTCTTGCGGTTAGACTTCAACTCGGCCAAGTCTTGTGCATTTGTTTCATCTTCGGGCTCTTGGAAACCAATCTCTACGATCTCCAATAGGTCTTGTGAACCAAATAGGGCCATCATCTTCATTCTCCAATGATTGTAGTTTTTACTGGTAAGAAAAGGAAGTGGAGGTTGGACGGAATTGTTGTTGTTGAACGCCATGGTTCTCTCGACTAGGCTCTGATACCAATTTGTTGGGATTTAACCAACTATGTGAATGAAAAAGAAGATAAAGAAAACAAGATAGAGTGTAATCTCTTGATAAAACTAGAACTCTGATGTGTAGAGAACTCACTTTATTCACATTGCTTGAAACCAAATAATACATGGGTTTAAATAGGATTCACATGACCACTGAAAATACAAAGAGACTCTTAGAGAAACCAAAAGACACTTAGTAATACTAAAAGACACACTGGAACACCAAAAGACACATCTCTTCTAGAACTAGTCTAGATTAATCTCTAACAAATAACGGATCCTGAGTATTGATGAAGAAGGTTGGGTTATTGCTCATGCTTTTAAGAACAAGAGTACTGTTGGAACTATAGCAAGTAGAAAACAAGATCAACAAAACAAACTGGAAGATCGACCAGGAAGATCAGTGTCGACAGTGAGGAAGCGGAGGTCATAGATACTAATATCAACAAACACTCAAAGGGGGAACAAAGCCAAAAAACTTATGGAACAATTTTGTTGAAGACCATGAAGAAACACGTGACTCAAGCTCTTGTAAAGGTGTTGATGACCATGAGGCTGAAGAAGATGCGATTTCTAATGAAGAGGATGCAATGAAAGGGTATCCAAGAAGTTTGCGGACTAGAAACTTCTAGAAGGGGTAGCATTTAGACTTAGCCTTCGTAGATCTACTTGCATTAATAAAGCCAATTGCGAATACATTGAGGATGGATCAAACATCTCTATACCAAAGAAACAGGTAACTTTCAAATTCAACATGACGATTGAGTTTCACATTATACGAATTAGCATGGTCCTAACTTTTGGCAGTGTTTCTTTCCGAGCTCGCTCTCACACAGCTTTGTTCTGATTATTCTTACATCTTGAGACAAAGAGATGTTCCTTTAGACATTGTTTACCTGGTGAGGTTGATTGAATGGATGTTCCATGTATATGAGGAAATCACATTAAGGAATATGCATTGTGGTACCGCCATGACAACAAGTCATTTGATGAGTTTAGTCCCTAGCATTCTGCTCCCCAAGGTTATTCTTAGGTCATTTGTTAAGAACTTAAAGAAAGGTGTCTCTCATTTTGTTGATGTACCGATTAATGTAAAAGCAAGAAGAAAATGAGAGATTGTACTTTGGAGGTTCCTTTAATATAAAGGTTTGAGGGTCCTCAAAACCTCGCTTGCTTTTCCAAAAATAAATAAATAAATAAGTAAGTAAGTATACGTGACATATGTACAATTTTATGGTTGATTCATGCAATTTAATTAAAACCCTAATTTATAGATTGTTGTGCAATTCATTGTGGTTTTTGTGCTATTTATGCGAGCACACACACACAAAAAGTTGGCGTATTTTGGTTGAAATAATGGATTTTGAAACGTTAAAACTCATATTATTACTAGGTTATTTACCTTTTGACCCCGTTAGCTCTTGCGTACTCCTTCTTGGGCTCTATTTGTTCTTGAAATTTAGTAAGAAATCCAAATTGAGCCTAAGGCCACGGATTAGCAAAAAACATCCCAATTTTAGTAATGTCAAAAATGCCCTCACATAACAGTCAGACACCCAAATCGGGTACGCATCTTGCACATGCGAGAAAGGTGTGGTTTGTGTTAAGTCTAATGGAATTAAGTTTTAAATTAAGGTAATCCATGGTTCATACTTGAATTAATTTATAACGTTGGAGGTGATGGTGATGTTCATCAAGTTTCTATTACAGGATCGATAATAAATTGGGTTCAAATGTCTCGAAATTGGGGTCAAAATTGGCAAACTGGTACTCAATGACAAGGCCAAAACTTGTTGTTTCAGGTGACTACTAGTGATGGAAAAATAGTGGAATCTGATGATGTTGCTCAAGCTGATTGGCATTTTGGCAAGTCTTATGAGGGCAAACAATTTTAGATGAATTTCATAAAAGAGATGTATAACTTTGTACCATTTTACGTTAATAACATGGAAATGTTGATTTTAGAGTTAATGAAGTTGTTGTGTGACAATGCTGAGAAATTAACATTCCAAAAGAGTTATTCCTGTGAAGTTCGTTTTGGATAACACGACAATTTTGTAAGTTTACTTCGACTTTATCCCTGTTCATCATAAATAGCATAAATGAGTTAACTCTCATTTTCAATTTTAATTTACTAGTGACTCCTCATGGTTAACAGGTTGTCCAAGTCCATACATATTATCTGGATTATGTGCCGCAAACTTAACATGTAAAATGATGGTTAGTTCTATTACCATCTATCTTATTTGATCTCTCCGTTCTTCCCTATCCTTCATCACCACCACCATTGCAATGACAACAGGTCATCACCACCTCAACGACACTAACACCACCCTATAAGCCTTGGATTTAAAATGCAATGGTTGACCACCTTACCACATAATAAGGCAAACATGTCATTTTACCAGCCACGTCCGACTTAATTGATGGACCTTTGAACAGGCTGCTAATTCAAAAGGACAACAAGCAGATTAAAATTTTAAAAGGGAGTCCATGATTATCAATTGTGATTCCAATTTAAGTGTTACAAACTAAAATTTCTAGCTATGTTGTAACATTTTTTTTCAATACAGCCAAATGCCAACTAGTTTAACTGGTGAGCCTGGTTGCAGATGGTATCACAAGTGCTCTGTCATTGATAAGCTTTCGGGTACTGAATATAGATGCTTAAAAGGACTGAGTTGGAGCAAAGTGAAAACAAGTTTTCATACGATAGACCGGAGCGAAAGCATTAAGAGGGCGTTTTTTTTTTTTTTTGTAAGTGCTTAAAAGGTAACTTCTAACCAGTGTTCTAAAAATCGCTAGGCGCTGGGCGGGCGGCGAGCAGGTGCCTAGCCCCCAGGGGCCTAGGCGGTCTTACGTTTTGTATTATTACTTTAATAATTTACAAAAGTTAAGCATAATACCTTATCAATTACATCCAATTTAATGCCAATATACATATGCAAAATTTAAAAACATGAAAAATTAACAATCATGAACAAAATTTATTAAAACTCAAATGACTGAAGTTGGTCATGATGGGTACTTTATATAAATTTGAATTTGTGTACTCTTTTATTTTTCTTCAAATTGCATGAATAACCTCAGTTATGTTTGATAAAATCTACATTAGTAAAATTGGTACCGGCAGATCCTTTAAGAATTCCATTAAGTAATCATCATTTGCTACATTTAGACATATACTGAATAAAAAACAATTAAATAGTTTATTTCTAAAAAATAGGAACACAATCAGCCTTATTAAAAAATTAAAAAAATTAAAAAATAAAAAAAAAATCGCCCAGACCGCCTAGACCCCGCCTAGGCCGCCTAGATCCCGCCCAGACTGCCCAGAACCGCCCAGACAGCCCGCCCAGCCATTAATCTGGGCGGTTTTCCACCTTCTAGCGCCTAGGCCGATATTTAGAACACTGCTTCTAACTGGAGTTAAAAGTTTTGAATGAGCTTCTAAAGTGACGACAATATTCTAGCCTTCGGGCCTAGTTTGGTTAGCCCTATAGGGTCAATCAATAACACCTTCGGGCATTGATTAATAAATAAATAAGGGTAAACGACCCAAATAAAATAGAATAAAAAAAAAGAAGTCAAATTGCATGTATTTATATGCATGAACTTAGCAAACTGGGTTTGAATTCTCATATAACACTGGGCCTGTTAGATTGAAAATTCTTGAGTTCAGGGGTGGTACATTCCCTAAACTATATGTTTTTCCTTAAAAACTACCACAAATAACGTACTACAAATGATACGATTTAAATTTCAAATAAGGCATCCTTTAATGAGTAATTAAAGGAAGTTACCTTTCATAACCAGTAGTGTTTGTGCACCTAAATAAACTTACTTTTTAAGCTAATCTAATATGGAAGATTGTTCTCGTTTTTTAAACTTGAGGAATTCCAACAATGGATGTATTATTGATTGAGATTCTTCACGTGGAAGATTTAAAAATTATATTAGGACTTAATTTATTCCTATAGGTTCTTTGTGGAACTTTCTTCATTTTTAAAAATACTTACTGATTTAGTGCGTATTTGTCCATGTATTATCTGTTCTTCTTTATCTTTCTTTGATTGAGATGTTTTACCAGAAGTATTATAAATAGGGACTCTGTGTAAGTCAGGCAGAAGCAGAGAAAGAGAAAGAGAAAGGGGGAAATAAAAGATGGATCATTGTGTTGGTTATGTGGTTGGGATAATGGCCATGACTTGGTTATCTGTTATAATCATCACAGATGCAAAACCATACCCTTGGTTTAAAGCTCATGCTACATTCTACGGTGATATGTCAGGCTCAGAAACAATGCGTAAGATTGATCCTATTTCAATTTTATTTTTATTTTATTTTTTTACTTGTTCTATTCATTCATTTTTTCCAGCATTTTTTAAAAGGTTGCATTTGAAAATTTCTCCACAACTTTATGTTGATTTCGACTAGGGCAATAATGATGTTACGCTGTTGAGGGAAGAATGATTTCAGACTAGAAATAAAATGACTAGACACATACAATAATGTCTTACTATACTATGGTTGTCCAAAAATATTGTTCACCCAGAGTTATATTCAAATACTTTTGATTGGCTAATTTTGAATACATTCGTGATATCAGAGGGCGCTTGTGGCTAAGGAAATCTGTTTGATCAAGGTTATAAAATGACTACACATACAATAATGTCTTACTATACTATGGTTGTCCAAAAATATTGTTCACCCAGAGTTATATTCAAATACTTTTGATTGGCTAATTTTGAATACATTCGTGATCTCAGAGGGCGCTTGTGGCTATGGAAATCTGTTTGATCAAGGTTATGGCCTAAAGACGACAGCCCTAAGCACGGCACTCTTTGGTGATGGCCGCACATGTGGTGCATGCTTTGAGCTTAGATGCTACAATGCTAGACAATGGTGTTTTCCTGGCACCATCAAGGTCACTGCAACCAACTTCTGTCCTCCTAACTACGCGTTACCCAGTGACAATGGTGGTTGGTGCAATCCTCCACGCAAACATTTCGATCTCTCAATGCCAATGTTTCTGAAAATAGCACAATATAAAGCAGGAATCGTCCCTGTCTTGTACCGCAGAATCCCATGCGTTAAGGTGGGTGGGATCAAGTTTGAGATCAAGGGTAACCTGTACTGGACTCTTGTTTTGGTATACAATGTAGCAGGCACCGGTAACGTGGTTGGTGTTGAAATTAAGGGATCAAAGACAGGTTGGATTCAAATGTCGCGCAACTGGGGTCAGAACTGGCAGACTGGGGTGCGCTTGCAAAGCCAGAGTTTGTCCTTCAAAGTGACCATTCAAGGTGGTAGAACGGTGCAATCAGATAATGTTGCCCCAGCAAATTGGCAACTTGGACACACATTTGAAGGCAAACAGTTTTAACATCAGTTTACTTGGAAATTGTGCTCGATCTTGATGATGAATGATCCAGATTTTTCAACGTTTTTCATTTGTATTTCTACCCAATATACTTGTCATCACTTCATTTGATGTTGGCAATACTATTTTTTATTTAAACTTTTTTTTTTTTTGGAATCAATTCTATTCTCATTTGTGCGGTCTAATTGCTTCTTTTATGCTCATGATCCATTCCTTCACAGAGGATTGGGATCTGGTCACAACTTGTTAACTCCCATTTCTTCAGAAGCTTCTGCAGAGATCAAATGGGCATGGCAACCTCTAGCCAACATTCAACGTTTACTTTTGATTTAGAGCAATTGGGTTGTAGTATGTATTAAATAGACTTCAAAATTTAACCGGCTCATTAATCTAGCAAAATTCCGTTGCATTACGCACTTTCTATCCTCGAACCTGGGGTCCAGGGGAGAAATGTGGGTTCAATCAAGACTCGAGAGTACTAGCCAGCATCCTTGCTTTGATTTGTTCTTCGCTTTCTTTGCTTCTAAACCCAACCTGGCTACTTGCCATTGATTATGGCCAACCTCTGAATTTGGTTTGAATCTCATTCCTAATAAGAGTTTGTTTGTACCATATTTTGCCACCATATGTTGGGCACATGACCACATTTGTGCTCGACACATGAGAAACATCACACTCTCTATGCACAAGGAACTAGAGGAGGGAGTTAGTCATGTAGTGTCAGAATTTTTGAGGGAAAACTGTATCACATGCTCGACACATGATGCCTTCTTGCTTCCCCTCCAAGTAAGAGAAGGGATAGAGAAAAACAACTAAGGAGTAAGTGGTCTGTCTGATGGGTGAGGTAAGCAACAATCGATAGAGAAGGAGTGCCAATAGGAAGTGAGCAAAGTGGAATGATCAAGAGAAGAACCAGCCAACCAGAGATGAGCATGAAGGTGATTCCGACAGTAGGAATCCAGCCAGTGGCATCAATGACTGGAAAGCACCCACAAATGAATCAATGTGAAGTGGAACTAAGTCAACTTGGCAAGAGAGCGACAACAGAGGAAGTAAGTCAACTTGGCAAGAGAGCGACTGAAGCAGGATTGCAGAGTTTAGATGTTTCAGGCAAAAAATACTGAAGCGGAAACTGAGTTTCTGGGCAGTGGCGAGTCTCGGCAGCATATTATGCTTTACTGGATTCTCTGAAAGATCATTAAACGCAAAGGTAAGGTACATACAAGTAGGTAAGAAAGTAGTATATATAAAACACTTAGACCAACAAGGAAGAGGTTGGATTTTAACGAGCTCTGGATAAACTCTCAATCTCCGAAAACTCACTTAGTTTTCCGTTGGTGTTCTTCTTCATTTACTGCTTAACTGCTTTTTGACTTGAGCATCGAAGACTCATAACATGGAGATGACCTGTGTTCATGAGTGCTTTGCAAGAGTGTAAGCTTGGAGAACAACGGGAGAGATAATCACCATTGCTTTGGAGAATTCAAAGGCATTGTGTACCTTGAGGGGCATTAAAAAGTTAACTGACAAACATAGTTGTTGTTGAGGATTCTAGAATTCCCATAGTTTGAAATGATGAAGTTTAGCTGCTTTGTAGTTCCGATTAGATTTGTTTTTAGCTTGCTTGCTTGAAATGTACCAATCCAACAAAATCCTTGTGATTTTTACGCTTATGACACTACACCAAAAGGCCTGATTAGCTACACAGAGGTGGCCACGGCTCTAAACCGTTGGTGTATTTGCCACGGCCAAAAACCGTGGCTATAATGACCAACGGCTTAAAACCGTGGCTAAAAAAAGGCTTGGCCACGGTTCTAAACCGTTGGTGTGTTTGCCACGGCTAAAAACCGTGGCTATAGTGCCCAACGGCTTAAAACCGTTGCTACATTGCACGTGTGTTGCACGTGGATGTGTGGAGAAGTCGATTCGATTTATCGGCGAAAAAAATTTGGGTTCCCGCTTTGCGTTCCCGCTCCATCTCCCCCCAACTCTCGCGAGCGGGAGGGCGAAAGTCATTCCTCGCGTTTTTGGCTCACGATTTCATCTCCTCCCTCAAACGCAACTCTCCCTCACACAAACGCAACGCAGCCCTCACAAAAGCAGCTCTCCCACCTCGCCTCTCCTCTCGCCGTCACCTCGCCTCGCCTGATTTCTATCGCTCTTCTCTCACCATCACCTATCCTCTCGCCGTCACCTCGCCTCGCCTGATTTCTATGCACAAGAGCATAGTGTTTGTATTTGATGATTTTGTTAAATCTTTGATGTGTTTTATCTTCTGATCTAGGGTTTTGGAGGTTTGGGGTTTACTGATTCTACTAAGTTGGGTGCTTCAGGAGTTGGGATTGGAAACTTTGAAGAAGTTGGTCCATTGGATACTGATTTGAAGGCCAGAAATTCAACTTGGTTGCAAAAAGCTGATCTCTTGTTTGTGGTAAGTGCATTCAATTTACTGATTCCCTACTTTTTTGTTTCCCCTTCACGGTGGGTGTGTTTGTGTTGATTTGTTATATTTTGTGGTGTTTATTTGTGTTTTAAGTGTACAAATGCATATATTTGTTGGATTTGAGATGGGTTTTTTGAAAATAGAGATCTGGGTATTGAAAAATAGTTTAGATGAAGTCAATTGTCTATGCAAGCAATCAATGTCTGTGTGTATGTGATCTTCACTGTGACATTGGTATGTATTTCTTTTGATCTAATGGACTCAATTCTGAAGGAAATTGAAGTCAATGAAGTATGTAGCTGCTTTGAATCATTTTGCTATTTCAATATTGATTTGGGAATTTTGATGGATGTTGATTCGATATTGAAGTTGGTTTTAGATAAGAATCAAGAATAATATTAGAAAGTCGTTTGATGAAATGGCCGAGGACAAGTCAGTCTGAATGAAATAGGATAACTTAATAGAAATAAGATTAATAGGAACAAATTACAGTAGTTCCCTTAGGAGCTTTCTTACCTGTGCACTCAATATCTGTTTGTGTCTATAATCTTCATTGTGGCATTGGTATATGTTTTTTCTGATCTATAGACTCTGTTTTGATAATCACTGAAGTATGGAACTGCTCTGAATCACTTTGCCAAATCTTGATTTGGGAAACTCGATAGAAATGATTTGATGTTGAAGTTGGTTTTGAATAAGAAGAATAGAGAATGACATTAGGAAGGTGTTTCATGAAATGGGTCTAGGAGTACTATCAGTGTGACAAATGAAAGGAGGTCACATAAACTTCGAAGTGTCTCCTGAATAAAATAGAATAATAGAAATATGATTAATGTGAACAAATTATGGTAGTTCCCTTAGGAGCTCTGGTTTCAATTGGTAAATCTCTTACAAACTGCATTCCCTTTCTTTTTTCAGTCGTTTCTTATTGATCTTAGGAAAATGCATTTACCATTTAGGAAGATCCATTTGTCTCTTTGAAGTTCACAAACACATGAAAGGTATGGTATTTGAACAATTTGATGGTCACAGCTGACACATTTGTGATAAATTTGAAATTTATTTTCCAGGTACCATAGAATTGACACTTCTGTAAAGTTATCTAACATCGTGATTCACAGATATGGGCTCTGGGGACTGGTTTAAGACAATAATTAGCCTAAAGAAAGCGAAGGGAGGTGAAGCAAAACAAATTAAGGTAAACGGATATTTGAATGGTTTTATGTTACACTACTGATTTACCCTTTTGATGCATAGTTTTTTTGGCAATCAGCTTTAGATCTAAGCTTTCCAGTCTGGTTTTGCACAAAATTGTTGCACTGCATGCTCAAGAATAAAAAGGAATTATTTTTAAGAAGTTGAAACATTTTAACGAGTTAATTTTGTTTTGAGAGAATCAAGCATTTTAATGACGCATTCCAATGTCTTAAAAAAGCTTTAGGATCTCAACATTCCATCATATGCTTAGTTAGTTAAGATGTCTTTTCCATCATATGCAAACTGCCTTGTCATAATAGTTATGCTTGTTCAATACTTGATGATGATGATGATGTATGCTAATTCTTATATAACTATAATGCTATATTTGGAATTTGGTGCCTGTTATGTTCACATGAAATTTTTTGGGAACCACTTGATTAAGAGTTCAATCTAAATATTTTGTTGTTGTCTTCTAGGTTGTGAAGAACACGAAGGAGTTGAAACGACAGCTAAAGGATATGATCTGTGAGAAGGGTGATTTATTCAAACATGGTGGATTATTGACAGACAAGGTCTGTGCTTTCACTTTTTGAATTTCTCGTGTATGTAATAGTGAAGTACTTCCTGCTTCATGTATACAGAGTACTGCTCTGAAAGGATGAAAATAATTCTAATTTGTAAATCTGAGAGGTTGTTTGCACATATTTTATGCAAGTCAGATTGGGTTTACATGGATGGAGGGAAAGGTACTACAAGAAGAAATTCAAAGCAGAAGGCTCGGAGAAAATGGAAATCATTCGCAAAGAAATATTACGTCTTATTTTAGCTACGAATTTCAGATGCTGAACTCAGACATCTCTAAGTAAGTCATTTTTTCTTCCTTTTATGGTTCTTGTTTTACACTTTCTTTGAGTCTTGAAAAAAGTGAGTTTTGCGAAACTCAAACCCCAGATTAGATTGTTATCTTGCATTTCAGCTTCTTTCGCGATTCTCAGCTCTCCAATGATCACCAATATGGGAATTTATTGCCACTCTCAACTATAGAATCTTCCCAAACTCTTACCTCTCTACAAAGCCCAGGTTCGATAAAAACCATAATTATTTATGTCATAATGATTGTTATGAAGATTTCAGTTTAGACCACATTTCTCTAATGGCAAGAAACCTTTTTTGTTTCTTCTTTGTTCTTTGTTCCTTGAATATTGATTGTTTGGCAAGCTTCATCACACTTTCTATTAAAGTTTTCTTCTTCAAAACTGATATACGCATTTGTTTGTAGATAATCTAATTATCAGAATCTGATGCATTTATGTGAATCACAGGTTAAATACAAAGTATCCCTTATGCAACATGTTCAAATTGTTCATGTGTGCGGTTTGTCAAGTAGAAATAAAATCGAACAAGGGAACATCGGTGCATGCTGGTTCATCAAATCCAGGAAAAGCGCGTCCTTGGAATGGCCCATTCTTATGCTCTGACTGTCAAGCGAAAAAAAAAAGCCATGGAAGGGAAAAGACGTTAGTACAAAAACTATCTTTTGCCTGATTATTCAGAGTCTGAAATTCAGATCCTTCATAAAGTTATCTGATCTCTCCTTATTTATATTTTTCAGATGCAAGAACAGTAGTGATAGTGACTAGCCAAATTACCAGTGCAGCATCACCATGATCGGGCAATGATCTTGCCACTAACAGAGAATGGTCAATAACCAAATAATGGCACTCATACCAACAGAGACCCTTTCAGCCATTCAATTGCACACTTTCCTGTAAATATGCAACTCCAATTCCAGTAAGTGAACTTACTCTGTTGCTTCTGTAAAAATTTTCACATTCTAATATTAGCTTGATATCATTAACTATTTGCTAAGTTTCATGTAAGTGACATATCGATGCCTGTTATAGCTTAATTACATGGATCGAGTCTTTATAATTTCCTTGATTTGTACATGATATTTTAGTAATTTTCATTGTTCGATTACTGAAACTTACACCTTCAGGCTAGCTTTGCATCTTAAAACACTAATGCCTCATTTCCTGAATTAGCCTTTTCAAACACTGGATTCACTCTACCTTTTCATTGTTAAACTGACATGTGACATTGATAGTGTATTCATTAGAAATGGTAATTGAAGTTTAACCTTGTGTTTTCTCTTGAACAGAAGTTTGAGGCTTTGGTCTACAGACAATGATAATTACATTTTCAGTGAATAAAGTTTGATTATGAATAGGAAGAAATATGAAATATAAAAGAGAAAAAACCAAAAGGGAAAAGAAAAACAAAATTGTCGCACAGTGGTGCGTATTGTTTCTCATCAGCTTGAATCCGAAATTTTCCTTGTCAAATATGTGTTCATTCAGAACAGAATGGTTATATGGTATCTCTTTGGATATTCCTAAATCTACTATTTTTAGATTTTAGAAGTTGTGTTGTGCCATATGGTACACATATACATGCACAGGAACAGGTTTCCTTCTGGTCTATT